>OZ010604.1:82559096-82669096 GCA_963932145.1 Acanthosepion lycidas | reverse complement strand
GATTTTTTTTGTTTTGTTTTTTTGGTTATTAAAAAAAAATCTAAGCTAAAGCTTAATTGCTTATATTTAGGATGGAGTTATCACTATTAATTTTTTAATTAATGAAAGTGTTTTGTAAATTAATAAATTAAGAGGTGGTGATTTCTTCTTGGTATGTTGTTATTCGTTTTTTTTTAAACAATAAGTTTTGATTTTGAAATCAAAATATAAGTAGAAAGCTAAATAAAAGTATGGAACATATATATATATATATATATATATATATATATATATATATATATATATATATACATATATATAATCAAATTAATATATATAAGCAAATTTTGACCGATTGTCGGACTATATAACGTGTAGAATAAGTATGGGTGTAAATCAGATTATCTGAAAGTATTACTATTATTATAAATGCGTAAAAAGCATTTTAAGAATGATAATCTAAGATAGATTAGTGGAGAGGTATATAAGAGGGTATATGATATACTTATCAAAGGAGGTGAGTTATAATTTTAAACGATTATGGATTTTAAAAAAATTAGCAAGATTGTAATGTTAGATCTTTAATATGCCTACAAAAACAGTGGTTTCATATCTTTGATTTAAAAATGGGTTGTTGTTCAAAAGTTCAATAATACATATTTTTTCCTGTAAACATAAACAAGAAGATTCGTTCAAAGATTTGCAAATTCTGGCTTGATTTTTGGATTTTCCATTTACCCTTAGGTGTTTTTCCTTCCTCCTTCAGTTTCCAAAAATATTTTGAAAGTGATGTCATATAGCACTGGCCTGCATTTGTAAAAGAGTATATGTGACTGTAATATCGATCCTTAAAAGGTCTTCTAGTTGATCCCACATACAAGTTAATATCCCTAGGGCTCTCATTTGATGAGATATAGCACATATATACAATGGATATCTTTAAGCACCTGTTTAATAATGGACATTGGTCGAGGATTCTGAAATTATATAGCTCTTTTACTTGGGGTATATTAGAATTTGTGTTTGGGTTGCGTTTATTCTCGTTATGAAATTTAAGTATTCTATGGTTGTGCGATTTAATAATTTTATCCAGATTTCTAGAACAGCTATAACTAATTTTTAAGGTATTGATGTTGAAGATTTGACTTAATTTACTCTTCGTGGGAAAGTGTTTGTTAATTAGATTTAAGAATGTGTCCTAATTTGGTACAGACTAATTTGTTAAAAGGAAATGGGTACCAAATTACTCTCCTTCCTCTATTGTTTTTCTTTTAGAGTAACTACAATTTTCGCTATATTTAATTTCGGAAGATCTGTAGCCACTGTCGATAAAGATTTTATTATAAACAATTTTGCGTTTATCACATATTTCTTTGTTAGAAGAAAAGTACTGTTTGATACGGCACTCAACAGATGATGGGATATACTTAATAACCGGCGCTGGGCGATTGGAATTAGGATTTATATAAATGGGGTTAGCGTTATTTTTCAAGAAGGGTTGGGAATTATTTAGGGTTTTGGTTTAATGTTACATTTAAGAAATCTACTTGTTTTATGTTAGAATTAATTTTAACCTTAAGGTGTAAAGATTTAAACACTCTTGAATCAATTTCCTCAGCTTGTCAACCTTGCTTCCGGTAGAATTATATACTACCACCAGGCGATCATCCCTATAAATCCCTATATTATTTAAACTAATTTTACTATGTGCAGTGAGATTGTATAAAATAAAGTCCGACTAAGTCCGATTATTCAGCAGAATCCAGCGATCCCACTGATACATCAAAGTTTTCACCCGATTTTTTTTTGTCCATTGTTCGTTGTTGTGGATTATAATTGATTTCCTGCAATTTAGGATGATGTCGATTTAATCCTCAGAGATATCAAAGTAAAACTCGGCAAACCCCAAAGCCGTTTCAAAAAGGTTTTTAGATATGGATAGATAGAAGTCCACGATGTCAAATTGGATGAAAGTACTGCTGTTTTTGTTATTGAGCCTTTTAAACCAATCAATTACTTCTGTAGTGCCGACCCACTGGATGAGGCTGAGCTGGATCTTTATCTATTTGTTTACACGTTCCAGGATCGTTTTGCTAATTCTCCTGATTTCAGATTTGGTCGGGTTGATTATCCCTGTAGGTAGTTTGTTTAGGAAATCAGGTTTATGGTCTTTGAGTAGAATGTGGGCTTCCCTAGTCGAAAGTTTGGGCACCCTATCACTGATTTTCAGTTTATCGGTAATCTCCTTGTCCGATGAATTTATTATGTTTACACAATTATAATTATCTGTATCAAACTTCTTATAACTTTTCGTTAACTCCTTTTCAATCAAGGTATTGTAATCCTTTGGATCAAGTTTATAAAAGTTTGTAGTCTTATCCTACTTTACAGATATTTGGTTTGAGTAGTTGACTTGTCTGACCACCATATTGAAGCGTTTTTGAAAGTTGTTCTTGATTTTGTGGAAGCTAATATTTTTTATGATATCAAAAATGGTCCATTTCAAATTTTGTAGTTGGTCGATGAGAGGTGCTGTTTTTAAATTTTTAAATCCATATGTGTCCATCTTTTTGGAGATTTCTTATATTTTCAGGTCGTTAAAGAAGAAGTAGACTCTCCATCTAATTCTTCTGATTAAGTCTTCAGCTTTTAGATTTTGCAGTTACTCTCGTTTGATTGGCATGGGAATATTCTTCAGCGAAATGCCGAAATCGATTTTGTCTATGTTTATTAGTTTGAATTGTTAGCAAGAGTACTCAACATTACGAGGAGCGGAATATTCAATTTAATGGGAACTTAAATAATATATAACGTTCACAGCATTAATTCAAAGGAGGGCTCAGTACCGATGGTAGATCAATAATTATTTATTATAATTTTTTTCATACAGACAAAAATAATTTACTCACTACAAAGATGCAACTTCGTTTCGTTGCATTTCATTTGGACTTCGACTGGTGAGAACCAATACTTGGGAAGCCTACATTCTACTCAAAGACCATTTGTTCTTTATCTTATCATATATATATATATATATATATATATATATATATATATATATATATATATATATATAAACATTCATATAGTTAATGAAAAAAATTGTAACGTAGCTGCTTGATATCATATTCTTTAACTGGAGTCTAGAGTTTCGTAAATTAACTTTTTTATAATTGTTCAATACACTCTTCAGGAGGTTTCAGCAATTAACTGCTTTTTTTCTCATTTTGCGTTTTCTTTATACCATTTGTATATATAACGACATACATATAGTGAAAGAATATCTAAATAATGATATCTATGTACAGAATATATATATATATATATATATATATATATATATATATATATATATATATATATATATATATATATATTACTTATATATGGATTACTTACCACGGATTTTTCCGGCATATATATATATATATATATATATATATATATATATATATATATATATATATATTAGATATGAGTATATTCAAATAAATATAAGGAGTTTGAAGTTGATAGATATAAACTTTTCTGCCTTCTTATCTATATTGGAAGACCGCTAATAATCATGTAACGTGTTTCAATCAAAAAGCTGTTCGTGATCGGAGTATGCAAATATCCGTGCTGCGTGAAGGTTAAGTCCATTCATCTGTCAATAAACGATATTACTCGTCAATATTTCCCTGCATATCGTGGATTGCCTATCCCCTGGGCGTAATCTTATCGTCAGGCCATCGGCTCTTTATTACAATGTGGCCAACGTTAGTTTTGAAATTAATGCCAGCGAAACCATTCAGATTTATTGAAGGCAATTGAAGGAAGAAAAATATAAGAAAATAGCAAAAATGTGAAACTCTTAGAAAATGCATCATTGATGTATTGTCAATCATGTTGCTTTAAAAAGATCGTAAAAAACATAAATCCAATTCAGATTCAGGCAAAATGTGGAATATTAAAGAATATATATATATATATATATATATATATATATATATATATATATATATATATATAGTTAATAATACGTTGGTAAATAATCCAAGTGAATCCTAATAATATAAAATATTAAAACTGATACGAAAAGAGCTCAATGCATTTATTATAACAAAGCATATTATATTCTCAATTTTTTAAATAAAATATTTTAAAATTTGAGAATAAATCCTTTTAAACTAGATGTTAATATTTTAATATAGGTCAAGGTTATTTAAACCCTTCCCTTGACTTAGACCAGACACTCCCACCGCTACTATCATGATTTGTGATGTTCATTTAGATTCTCTGCTGCTACTTTCTTTTTATTCTTATCACTTTCTTTTCTCTTTCTTTTCTCTTTCTCCTTATTTGTTGTTCTTTCTATCTTTCTCCTTCTTTTATTATTTCAATGTTTAAATAATTTATTTTATTTCTTCATATTTCTGAGTTGAAAAAACCTACAAGTAAAAATCTTGTGGGTCGAAATAGCTATTTTCGAATGAGGTAACTTTGGATTTTCATTCTAAAATAATATATATATATATATATATATATATATATATATATATATATATATATATATATATATATATATCGTGTATTTGGGCAGAAATCCCTCTTTTATAAAAGTTTCCTTAAAGACGACTGAAAACGTACTGCGGTTAAGCTTTATATTTAATTTTTCTACTGTTGGTACATGTGTTTTCTTTTCTGGACACAGTGTGTAAAGATTGTCGAAATGTTCTGTATATCTAAGAGCTTTCGGTTACTCTTTTAGCCATTATCAAGAGCAATTCTATTTTAAAAATTTTTTAAAATCAATGTGTATTTTTATGTATGTGTCTGAAGTTATAGGAATGTTTTATTTTCCAAACGTCATCACGATGTGACCGTGTTCGTAGTTAAAGTTATTGGGTGTTAGCTTTCGTTATTATTATTAGGACTTCCATTATTTGTAATCATTTTTTACATGCGGATGAGGCTATATATAGTTAAAAAATTAAATTGTTATAAAAGTCTGTACAAAAACTACAAAAATTTGTCGTATAGGAAAAATAAGATTTGGAAAAAAACACCTAATATTTATATGTAATATTTATAATATCTGTATTTTTAGAGAGAAAAGTTACAATTAAATTTGTTTTACTTAGATGATGATTTTCAGAAAAAAATTGTTTTACTTTAACAGATTTCGCTTTAGCTTTTTTAAAAAGTTTGTAAATTTTTATATTCCCACGTGTTGACGCTTGTGTCTTGAACAAATGAAAAAAGATCAATGGGCATAACTGGATTTATATGTCGCTCATGGTAAGGAAAATGTTATACATTCTATTTCGAGGGACGTGCTTTTGGTTTGTGCAATGAATTGAGTTTTGGTTTAAAATTGATGATAAAAAGATTTTTAATAATACACTTTTGTTCGGTCGTTTTGTAGTCACATTGGTGAAATGGGAAGATATTAAAATTTGGCAGATTTCTTTCTAACATTCCTCTATATGTTCGCTAAAGGTCATTTTTCAGGTGGGGCATCCTTAATTTATTCATGATGAACAGTTATTCTTTGGCGGGAGTGTCTGATCGGTTTTGCCAATGTAATACACGTGGCAACCTTTGAATGTTTATTAAATTCTTTGAGTTGCACGAGAAATCATTTTTATGTTGGATCTGTGTTTGAAGTAAAAGTCATGGCTTTATAATAGGTAGCTGCAGAACTCCGCAGAAGGTTCGGTTGCATCTTTTCACCTGAGGTTCTTTAATTGTTGTCTGCAGTTTTGTACTCGTCTGTATCTTTAGTAATTTTAGTTGTTTACGTTTTATGACTGAGTATTTTTGTAATAGTTTTTTTTATTGTCCTTTAGTAGGATTGGTAGATTTAGTAGTATGTGTGTGTAGATTTTTGTGTTCTTTGAGTTGAATGTTGAAATATAAGGGATGACGTCTTTTTTATTTTTTTGCATTTGTCTCTTGGACTGTGTGGATATTAATTTGTTTTGCTTTTTCAATTGTATTGTTGATTAAACTCTGAGGTTATTTTATCTTGATGAGTATTTTTCATCTCTTCTAGTCTGTGTTCTCTTGTTGTCTTTGAGACTATTTTACAGATTCACTTGGATAGTTTAACTGGAATGTTCGTACGAGTGAGTTTCGGATAGGAAAATGTAAAAAGGAGATATTGTCGAGTGTCAGTCGGTTTAAATTATATCTCGGTTTTCAGTTTAGTGTTTGTTTCTGTTATTAATGTCTAAAAAGGGAAGTTTTTGTTGCTGTACTCCATAGTAAATTGGATGCTAGGATTTATGTTATAAATGGATGCCTGGAATATCTTTAGTTTATCAAGATTTTCATTCTACAGAATGAATCAGTCATCTAGATATCTTTTCCAGTTTTCTTTTGTGTAGTAGCTAAAATGATTCTCATGGTTTCCGAGGTTCTTTCATAGATTTTTATTTCATGGTATTCTATGACAAGGTTGGCATATGTTGGTGCAACCTTTGTTCCCATGGCTGTTCCTCATTTTTTTGTCGGTTGGGTGTTTCATTAAACATAAAATAATTGGGTCTTTTTCAATATTAATTCACGGATTTCTGTGATGGAATTTCCATTGATACAATCTGGTAGCTCATGATAGAATGTTCCTAGTCAGTATTTAATGGCGGCCTTTATTCCGTAGTCGTGTGGGATGTTGTGGTATAGGCTGAAAACATTCATTAAGACTTTCTGTATTTATGTTTTTGTCTCTTTTGTTTTTCTATTTTAAGTGGTAAAAAAGGGAAATTGTTAGATAAGTCTGTACACACACACACACACACACACACACACACACACACATATATATATATATATGTGTGTGTGGCTGGATACTGGATGTTCAATCTGTCTTTACTGAACAAACAGGACTTCTAAGAACAGCTAAATACCGTAGTGAAGCAGGAACTAGTGGGGGCAGTTATTTAGAATAGGTGGTGGGAGAGAATTAAGGATAAGATTATTTCCTTCACCACCGAGTTTAGCAAGTGGCTTGCACTAGATCAGGCTAACAAAATGAAAGCTCTTAAAAATAATCTTACCCGGGTGGAGGCTGAGAGGGATCTCCTACAGATAGCCCTAGCTGGGGAGTCCATGGAGCGTTTGGCTAGCAAGTGCTACGTGGATCAGGTAATTAAATATGAGTCAAGCAAAATGTCTTCCGAACCTGTGAACATGGGCTCAGAATTGCGCAAGTAATAGATCTGCTGAGGTTCCGATTGCTACATTAGAAAGATCAAAACTCCGGAGGGGCGTACTCTGAGGTCGACTGACGACATGTGTGAAGCGTTCCGACCGCATCTCGAGAGCAATTTTACCAAGGAGCCTGGTCTCTGTGACGAAGATTTGCGCAGCTATTTGACTGAAGGGGTCCGTCCTCGACCAGATCTCCAGGTGTTTGATCACACTGTTGAAAAAGGGCAAGGGAGTTGGGCGGGACTTAGATGATAACAGACCCATAACTCTGCTAAACACAGAGTTAAAGATTTTGTCCAAGTTCCTGACGGAGTGTTTGTAATCAGTTGCCAAGATTCTGTTGGGATCCGAGAAATCTTGTGCTGTGAAGGGCCGAACAATTCAGAGTAACCTGCATCTGATCCGCACGATCTTGGAGAGTGTCAAAGGTGACGAGCAAGCCGCGCTGATCAATTTGGATCAGGCATTTGATTGGGTAGACATGGAACCATGTTGGTGATTTGACGGCTCGTATCGCTCCCGAAAAGCTAGTTCTTATTGATCGCGCATATGTGTGTGACAATGTGTCGACCTCTATTCTGGGGTGAAACGGATAGTGTTTCTATCGCTTCTGGCCACTGCCCGAATGGTGATTTTGACGACGCAACTGGAGGAAGTCTTGCGAGGTGAACGTTAATCTCATTTGGAACTAATCCGAGATTTTGAGCATCAGCTCAAGATGAAGATTAGAACTGATAGAAAGCGATTCGATTCGACAGATTTGAGCGAAAGGTGCGTGGCTAAGCCTGGTTCGCGTGAACAGGACTAGCCTTGATTTTGTTTTAGGTCTGCGGAAGTCATATTGAGGTGGTTTCCTATGGAGCCTTCTTTCTGGTTATGAAAGAACCTTCTTCTGTACCTTGTTAATGTTACTAAGTCCTGTTCCTGGCCTGTTCCCGGCTTCTTCTTTGGTTATGATTCAAGCCGAGATTCCTAACCTCCTCAGACTCTTTTTGGTCGTTTTTTTCATCTCAACTGGATCAGCTCTTTTCTTTCCCCTTGGCCGTATTTATTTTATCCTTCCTTTTCTCTTAGCGAGAGAGCCTATGGATTTTCTCTAAAGACAGAATCCAGCGGCATCTCTTAAATCTTTTGAGGGTTTGACGAGTCCAAACTAACATCAGTTATCTTTCTTTTGAGTATTTGTCTTAGTATTTGAGTTTGTTTTTGGATTCATCTCCACCCCCGTCATTGCATATCATTTACAGATTTTTATATGTAGAATTTTATGCTTATTAAAGAAGCCTGGCAAGAAGAAGTTGCTACAAACCTATGTGTTAAAGGAATTCACTTCAAATTGGCCACTGGAGCAGATGTAGCGTTAGTCTTTAGTAGATTTTTTAGAAAAATAAACTCCCTAATTATTCAAAAAAGGACATTAAGCAAAAACGTGTAAGACTAAGAAGTCTAAAGTTCAAGAAATGAGGGAGGAAAACCATACTACGTCCGTGGGTCTATTACTACTAACGATAAAATTAATGCGGTGACGGAAGAAGCCTGGCAAGATGAAGTTGCTACAAACCTATGTGTTAAAGTAACTCACTTCAAATTGAATATTGGAGCTGATGGAGCAGTAGTCATTAGTAGTTTTTTTTAGAAAAATACTCCATAATTATTAAAAAATGTAACAAACAACTGTATGGACCAGGTTAACACCAGATAAAAATGATCGGACATGTAGAGGTTTTATTAGAAACTCCAAAAGGAAAGTCTACACAGGATTTGTTTGTTATTGCAAAATTGAGGGAATTATTACTTGGGGTACCAGCAATAAAAGCTCTTAATCTACTGAGGTGGGGGGGGGATTGTATAAAAAAATAAGGACCAAAAATATAGAAAAGAATTTTGGAATTTTCGGGTACCCTGGTGTACTAGTGAGCCAACAAAAATGAGCTAACTCATTTTATAGTTCACCAATAGAAGGGTTAACCAATCAGAAGGCTCAAAATATTCAATGCGACGTGTATAAAGGCGGCCATGTTTTTCCCGAAAATTTACTGCCAGCCTTTGATATCGAAAACTGAAGAATTACGGAACAGCTGCTGGTGGTATTGGCGATATAGTCAGATTTAGTAGAGTGTCTGGCTCGTGAGTGTTGATCTTTAACATTGTTTCATAGAACAGATTACGTACTGCGCTGTATTCTATATTCATAGACTATGGTGAACATGGTCAACAAAGAATTTCCAGAACTTTTCACAGGTATTTGTAGAAACCAGAATATATATAAGATATGATTAAAACAATTTACGCAAAAAATGTCTATAGCAACTCCTCGATCCTTACCAATTCCTTCCTATGAAGAAAAATCGTCCAGGAATAGTTACAGTGTTTAGAAAAAGAAAATATTATACACCCGTTAAAAAGACCAAAAACTTCACCGGTAGTGGTTGCAACAGCTGCTTCACCAAGGTCTGTGTCAAAGTAAGACAGACTGTGAAATTCAACGACGAAATACCTTTCACCTAAGGCGAAGGACGGAACAGCCATCATCAACAAAAGTTACCAACCCACAAACTCCCAATACACTGCAGCGTCAATCAAGACCTATTTTGGATGTCTGTTGCTCGGAGAAACGGAATCTAGATGAATTGTCAGGGGATCAACAAAAAACCCACATAACTAAAATTGAAAAGTCGATTAACAATGCCAACAACCCATCAGTTTACACCAGACATGGTCAAAAGGTTCGACCTCCTGATAGACTTTCATATTTAAATTTCTGTGTAGCGAAGGAACAATATTTTAAATCAAATAATTCATAATATATATATATATATATATATATATATATATATATATATATATATATATATAAAAGCTTTCATGTTTCAATACTTTCATTGTACTTCTTTAGGCGATTGTAAGGTACTTACGATCACCTGAAGAAGTACAAAGTATTGAAACATGAAAGCTTTTATATATATATATATATATATATATATATATATATATATCGAGAGAAAGAGAGATAGTCAGAGATAGAGAGTAAGGTGATATATATATATATATATATATATATATATATATATATATATATATATATATATATATATATATATATCGTCGTGTTGGCGGTAGTTGTTGCCAAGTAACATTTAACATTTCTTTCTGCGTGAAATGAGTTCTATGTCGTATCTAAACAGACGTCCGCAGCAGCTGTATGGTAGGCTAGGAGGGTTCAGAGGATGGAGAGCTCTGGCTTTTCTTTGGGATATCTTCCTCTCTTCTATTTGTCGTAGGGTGTTTTCGAAGGATGTTGTTTTTTTTTGTTTTTTTTTCGTTGACTGTTCCTCTCCAATTGTTTCTTTAGGCGTGAGAAGAAGAAAAAATTTTGTGCCTGAAAGACTTGGCTACTAATTGTTTGAAGTGGTCCATCAGTCGGCAATCCATAGCACACGTCCACTGCGGCAAACCAAGGCTTGAACGACAGGTTCATGATGACAGTTTGCATCGGACTTCTGTCTTTTTCTTGCACGTAGAACGTCGATTTGACCCTTACTCGCCGGGCGTCGGATCGTACTTAGACTGGTCCCTTACTGTCATTGGTGGCCCTACCAGGAGACGAAGATCTTGAAGGCATTGCATTGAAATTAAAATCTCTCTATATAAATATGCATATACATATTTGTATCACTGATAGTGTGAGCGTATATGAATGTGTCTATGTGTAGCCATCGTTTATATCTCTGAAATTGTGTGACTGCGTATATCTTTGTAGATGTCTCCGTGTGTCTGTATTTATCTGCGTGTGTGTCTCTCTCTGAATGTAGTCTCCTTTTGACCGTGTCTCTCTGTGGATCTTCGTGTGCACACCTGTTTGTGTATGAGCGTGTATGTGTCTGTAGGTGACCGTGTACGTGTGTGTGTGCGTGCGTGTGGACGAGCGCAGTTAAAAAGAGTAAGGCGGGAACTCTATCAGCTGTTTAAGACGACGGCATTTTGACCGACAATTATTTGGTCACAATCGGAGGATTCAAAAGAATTAGAATGGATACAAGAATGATTCCAACACGTAAACGGCTATGTAACGCTTAATAATCGAATGAAAATCTTGGAATTCTCGAAATCACTTAGTCAAAGAATAACGTCATACAAGAAAAAAGTTGTTCGTAATAGAATGAACAATATTTAAGCTGAAACAACAGGAATACCAGCTGCGTAATTTTCAAAAAGGTAGGAACGTTGAACAAGTTCTGTAAACGAACACACACAAACACACACACACAAACACACACACACACATATATGTTAAATATGTGATGCAGTTCGAATTACATTACAATGAATCATTCATACAAAAAGTAGATTAGTAATGATATAAAATGGCGAAATCCTTTCGCAAACAAAATTTTAAAGTTGCATTAACCTACAAATCACTCGATGAATGTTATGATCCTTGTTTTTAAAAATTATAAAAAACAATATTTAAAAATTATAAAATATATCAGGGCTTTCGCAGGTTGGAATTTATGAAGACCATCTAATCCGTTACCGCCTTGCGAAGCCAGTCGGTACAGTTAATATTGCGTCGTGTCGTAACGGTCCGGGTTCAATTCCGGGTAGTGTTGGCACAGTACTGATGAGTCTCAAAATATAGGATGAAGCAGCAGTGCTTTCTACATTTCGTTAAAGTCTCTCCTAGACACGATGAATTACTTAATTATGATTATCCCAAATCCTCCTAATAATTTCTATTACTTATATGTATTTTCTGTCTATACGTTATTTTCATAGATGCAGTTTATTTAAGTAAATGGTCTGTTTTTTAATTGTCGGACTTAATCCATTTCATAATATGTTGTCAATGTTTACGTTAAGGTACATTTCGTGAGCAGATATTAGCGTTCGGGAAAGATCGTCGAAGATCTGTTGTTTAAAACATTAATTTGAACATTATTAGCCAGATGCTTCTCTGTAGCTATGTCGTAGAGCACGTCAGATAAAATGACGGTTCCGTGTTAGACACAGGTCTATATTTTATATATATATATATATATATATATATATATATATATATATATATATATATATATATATATATATATATATATAATTTATTCGAAAAATATAACAAATATGTTATAAAATCACTACAAAAATAGCCATTTTGTTTCATCATTTCTGGTGTCTTATCAACTGAGATTCAACACCATCACTTGATACGACACCAGACTATGTATTGAGCACTCTTTTAAAAGTAGTATTTTTGGGTTTTGGAATGTATTCCGTATACACCAATCCTATACTTGTATGTATATATATATATATATATATATATATATATATATATATATATAAAGAAATATAGTTTTAAGGTCTACTATATTTATCGGGCGAAGTGCTCCATATCAGAGATAGAGCGTATGTAAATATAAAAGTGAACATTGAAATCAACACTCAGATGCTAAACACAATCGTCAGGCCGCATGACGATTGCGTCAAGCATGAAACAGCCTGTCGCCTCTGAGTGTTTAATGGTCATTTATATATATATATATATATATATATATATATATATATATATATATATATATATATATGTTTCTGATATTCGGCCATAGTTTTTATGACTTCAAATGTTATCTTTATTTGATACTCGTATTTCGTAAGATGATCCGATTCTTTATTAAATAATATATTTATTTATTTTTGTCTACCCGCCAGAATATGCGATAAATCCAATTAATGAAAAATTACCCTCTCCGGTAGGAGGATGCAGGTTCGAATCCTGGGCGAGAGCGCACATTTTTCTTAAATTAGATTTCGCAATCATTCAAGCCGATAGGAGAAAATAAATATAGTGTTTAATAAATATACGGAACGTCTACTTAAATACCACTACACACTAAAAATAACGTTTAAACTGATCATATATATATATATATATATATATATATATATATATATATATATATACATATACATATATATATATATATATATATATATATATATATATATATATATATATATATATGGTCAACAGTATCCATTTCTCATCGTATGTAATGATTCGATGTAGGAATTTTCCCAGTTTTTATAGGTACTTTAAGATTATCGACATTGTTTCATTGTAATCATTTTCCCTGACCTTCTGAGTAACAATATATAGAAAGAAAAATTATTTGGAAAGAAAAAGGGTAAAAAATAAGTCAAGATTTTTTATATACTAAGGAGGTTACTTCGTTAGATGACCGGATCAATAACCAACCCAAAAATGCGTCATTTCATGTGTGAAAACCTAATATATATATATATATATATATATATGTATATATATATATATATATATATATGCGTCATTACATATACATACATACATACATATATATATATATATATACATACATACATACATATATATATATATATATATATATATATATATATATATATATATATATTAGGTAACTGTTTATAACATCAAAGGAAGATAAATTTTTTAAGATGGGATCAAGAATTCAGATGCACATTGGAGAACAGTCATTCATCAACATGGTGCCTGTTTCAATTAAACAAATTAGTTATTTAACATTTCAGAAGGGTTTTATTCATTTCCTATAAAGTGCGTCATTTCACGTGTGACAATCTAATCTATATTACAATATAATTATTTTTAGTAAGTGCACGTATGTAAAATAACGTTTATAGTATTAAAAAATAATGTTCAATAAAAAATAAAATCCTTTCAAATCGTGACTGTTGTTTACATTTCGAGTAGGAAACGGAAGCGAGCAGATCAAGATTCCTTAGAAATCTCAACGAGAAATGTGGAACTCCTAAATAAATAATGGAAACTTTGATCAATCATCGCAGACTCCGTGTCAAATTGTAAAGACACATTTTGGCAATGGAAGCGGAAAAGGCAATACACGTTCGATTCCGTTTCAATAAGGTCGGCTGATGAAACATTTTAATCATTTTTTCTTGAATTTGTACAACAGTTTTCCTTTCTGGACATAAAGTATGTAAAAACTATTTGAATTTTTCCTCTATACTAGCCTATTCGGTTATTCTCTTAGCAATTATCAATTATCTTTATTTTTATATTTAACATAATATGCAAATCTTTGTGTATGTGTATATAAAAAACAATTTCCCATTACTATAGATACACATGAGTTGCATTCTTGACACATTATTAGATAGATAGATAGATAGATAGATATGAATAGACTGAGATAGATATGAATTGACAGATAGATAGATAGATAGATAGATAGATAGATAGATAGATAGATAGATAGATAGATGGGGATTGACAGTTTGATAGGAAAGAAACAAACAAAGAAACAAACAAAGGATGGCGTTTGAGAAGTAGATAGATAATGAACAGTCAGGGAATGATCCATAGATAGATAGATAGATAGATAGATAGATAGATAGATAGATAGATAGATAGATAGATAGATAGATAGATAGGTGGATTGAGAGGGTGAAAAGAAAGAAAGAAAGAAAGAAAAAGGATGGAGTTTCAGGAGTAGACAGATAATGAACAGTCAGGAATAGATAGATAGATAGATAGATAGATAGATATGACTAGACCGAGATCGATAGATAGATACATATGAGAAATTTAGTTAGATATTAAATGAATTACATAGATAGATATATACATTTTGCGATATATACACATAGCTGTTTTTAATTATTAAGCCATTCAAAGTTAGCCCTGCCATCAACCTTTCAATCATTATGAACATCCAATGTCAATTACACTGTACTGAAATATCTCGAAGTTTTCATTGCCAAAATGTTTGTGTTAAAAAAAGAAAAGAGACGTGAACAATAATCTGAAAATGTCTGGAATAACAGCAATACTTGAACTTAGAATTGAAGAAAAACTCAAATTTAACATGGACAAGCAAAATATCTCAGCATTACCTATGCTTTCTTCCGGAAATTCAGTCTGCTTTTGTCGGTCATTATTTACTGCAACTATAAAGAGAGAATAAACCAAGAAGCAATGCATGGAACAGAATGCAAGAAGCAATGCATGGAACAGAAATCAACTGTCAAAATGTCTGCACTGATTAACTTAAAAGCTCAGCGTGGAAAGGAAGCACGTGACCAGGATCAACCAATTAAAATAGAAGTTTAGCAATTTATTTGTAGTTTCTTTAAGTAGTATATATATAAAAAAATGTTTATGTATAACGAAGTTGCTTAATTGGCCTTTCGAATGTTGGAATACTCTATCGTATCTTGTTCAGTATACATGCCACACACGGCCTCCTCTCAATCAAGTAAATTTATAAATATACTTTCTGCGTCTGTGTATGTGTGTAGAATTATAAATATGGATTCATATCTGCACATGCATAGAACCTCACTTATATGGACACGGAAACTCACATGCATATTGATAGATATAAAGCCATGTTACAGTGTTCAAATATTTTATATGTATATGCACACACAGACACACACACACGCATATATATGTATTTATAACAGACAAGGCAAAGACGTATACACACTCATACGTATATATATATAAAGAAAAAAAACATGACGTACATTCACACACATGCATGTATATATATATATATATATATATATATATATATATATATGTAAAGAAATAGAGAAGGCAAAGAGGCACACACACAAACATACAAACACACACATATATGTATATATAAATAGAGAAGCTAAAGACGTACACACACACGTATATATATATATATATATATATATATATATATATATATATATATATATGTACGTATGTATGTATGTATATTGATGCATGTTTCATTAAATAATATAGACAAGTTTTGTCTATTTATTTTATGTAAATTCTTTTCATATCGTCTGAGAAGCTTAACAGCATTATCATTAAGTAATTATACACCAACGGGTTCCCATACTTAATACTTTTCGTTTCACTCTCGCGAGCTAATGTGTGACGTCATGAGATGCGGTGCGATTTTGGTTTCCAGCGTCTCATATGCACGAGTTTGTCGTTGCTTGGAAATCTTCCATGCAAACAAAAACAGACTACCATTATTGTTTTGCCCGTGTATTGTTTAATATGTTGCAATGTAATTGTCATATTTGATAATGGCTTATGTAAGCCGAAAGCTTAGATAGGATTAAAAAATATGTATCAGTATTGTGATATTCTTTCTTCGTTTAATGATAATGTTACTAAGCTTATCAGACGATATGAAAAGAATTTACATAAATTAAATAGACAAAACTTGTCTATATTATTTAATGAAGCATACATCAATGAAAAAATGCTGCCTAAATACACACAGACAATAATATATATATATATATATATATATATATATATATATATATATATATATATATATATATATATAGGTGTGTGTACGTCTTTAGCTTATATATATATATATATATATATATATATATATATACTAACTATATACTAACTATACTATATGTTAGATTACTAACACAAAAACAGAGAATGGTCTCATATCGAGAATATTTAACATTGAAAAACATAAGGAAAAAAAATTATTATTTTTAATAATATGTGGAAATCTCCGCTTTTATCTGAAGACGGTCGCGAGACCAGAAACACGTGTAGTAAAATTATGGAAAATAAAGCATAATATTTTTTCTAAATAAATCCACATTACAACCAAAAACTTTTTGTGGAACCTCTCTTCTCTTCTTTTTAATATATATATATATATATATATATATATATATATATATATATATATATATATATATATATATATATATATATATATATACCTATATATATATATATATATATACATATATATATATATATATATATATATATATATATATATATATATATATATACAAAAATGTCTTAAAATAATTGTCGGACTTTGTCCATTTCATAATGTGTGACGTCATATATATATATATATATATATATATATATATATATATATTCCTAAAAAGGTGATTGACTTTTCTTTATTATTAAAAAACAAATTTTATTACTTCTGCGTTATTTTATTTTTTTATATTTTTGTTTTTTTTTAATGAGATTTCTTGAATATTGAGGCCGGTAGAGGAAAATAGATAAATATACTGTTAAAAAATAATACTGTTTAATAAATAAGCAGAGCGTCTACTCAAATATTCACGAAAAACACACAAACGCACACACAAAAATAAATACATAAACATATACATACATATTTATATATATACACAGGCACACACGCACACACACACACATATATATATATTCTTTTTATGAGTGTAGTATTTATAAAATCAAAATTAAAGATAATTGCATTTGTTAAATTATTTATCGGATCACTTAACAAATGAACACTTTAAGAAATGCACTAGTCATACATAGAAATAAATTCAACCACATTTTTGATTTTATAAATGTTACACTCAGAAAAAACGAAAATAATTCACTCATAAAGAAAATCATCGAGAATACCGCCATTGAATATATATATATATATATATATATATATATATATATATATATATATATATATATATATATATATATATATATATATATATATATATATATATATATTCAAAATTCTTCCAGTTGCTATATATATATAGCAACTGGTAGAATTTAGAGAACGCTATTTTCATTTTGTTAAATGAAAATTACGTCAAGTACTATCACGTGTGGAGATATCGTTTTTATTGCGGATTCAACCATTTTCTTTTGATTTCTTGATACTGTTGTGTACGTTTGTTTGAGAGAGTCGTAATTCTGTAAAAAAGGTGAAATAGAGATATATAAAAAACATGTTTATATATAACGAAGTTGCTTAATTGGTCACACACTTGCTGTTAATTTCCCTCAGAATGTTCTCCTCTACCTTAAGCGGGTATTGAACCTACAATCTTTGGGTCCTTTCACTGGATCTAACCAACGTCTTTATCCACATCTGTGCTTGATTATAAACCTAATGTCTTCATCATGTTTTTTTACCAGTGCTCATATTGCAATTTTTTGCTGCTATCAAATCATGTTTTTACCAGAGCTAATATTGCAACTTTTGTTGTTATTATCGCTTTTCTCTGGCAATACTGCTATCAACAAGCACTTCTTGTTCCACTCTATTTTTCTATGTATATTTTTCTTCTCAAACAAATGGAAAAAAGAATGTGACATTTCACATAAGTCTTGCAGGATTTTTCATAACCATTATCGATTCTCACCCGTCGAATTGCAGTTGAAATGCACAGAAACCAAACTGCATCTTTGTAGTGAGTAAAATGGTTTATAAATATATATATATGTATATATATATATATATATATATATATATATATATATATATATATGAACTGAGAGATTACGAAAAAATTCGGAGTATCTTGCGAGTTTTACTTCTGGTTAGAAGAACCTCTACCAAAAAAAGGGGCTAATAGGTAACTAAACCCCTGAGTTATCGGCATACAGCAGAAAAAGGTAATCTTTTAACGTATTATATACGTGATGTATACAAATGCAAAATCACTAGCTAAGAGTGCTCAATTCATAACTGATAGTACCTTTAAAAGTATTGGGATGCCAAGGCCAATTTTTTGTTTTTGTTGTTCACAGAAGACATTTGGTTTTCGGATCAAAAGATGAACGTGTGACAAGAATTCTGAATTTCAGCTTTTTATTTTCAGATTATCCCATCTTTAGGTAAAAGACCATATAGTCTTAAAATAATTAACATTTAATATTTGGTTGCCGAACCTTGATGCAATAAATGCTTCAAACCTGCGACCCATTGACATCACCAAAGTGTTTCAGTCCTCTTTTTTTATATAGACTTCTAACACAGCCTCTTTCACTTCTTGCTTATTTTAGTTGGGGGTTTCTTCCTTAAGTCTCCTATTCAAGATATAAAATGTAAGCTCAATCGGGTTATGGCTTGGTGAATTACTTGAGCAGTCTGAAACTCTCCACTTTTTTCTTCGATGAAGTCATTTATTGTGTTGGCAGTATGATTTGGGTTCTTGTTCTGCTGCATGATAAACTTTCCCCTGTTTAGTTTGGATGAATTTCTCTAAATTGACAGACAAAATGTTTCCGTTGAATTCTAAATTAATTCTGCTGCTATCCCCATGAGTTACGTAATCAGTGAATATGAATGAACCTGTTCCGGAAGCAGCCATGCAAATCCAAGTGAAGACATTACCTCCACTGTGCTTCACAGATGGTCTCTTATGCTTTGGATCATAAGCATATCCTTTTGGTAGAGATTAATCTCCATCTAATCAGTCCATAAAACCTGCGTCCAGAATTGTTTTTGCTCATCTCTGTACTTCCTTACAAATTCCAATGTAGCCTTCCAATTCTTACTACTCATGAGTTTTTTGCATCTTGCGGTATGATCTCTATAATTTTGCCCTCAATGTCTTCTTTAAACGGTGGATTGGGAAAGCTTCACCTTTGCGCTGTGGAGATTTGTTGAAGATATCACTGAATATTGTTTTTCGGCGTTTCCTCTCACAATGTTTCTCTCATCAACTGCAGTTGTTTTCTTTGGCAGACCTGTTCTTTGTTCTTTTCGTGACATACAAATTGTTGTGGTAGCTATGCCCAATGTTTGTCCAACGGCTCAGACCAATTTTCCGTCTTATCCCAGCTTCAAAATAGCTTGCTTTTCTTCCATAGACAGCTCTCTCGTCCTCATGACGGCTTATACTTTTTAACAAAAAATACAATAACTACAGGTAAAACACATGACTAAAACCAAGAGTCGTCATTCAGAGTTATGTAATGTCTAAACGATCAATCAAAAAGGCAACACCTGAATAACAAGAAACACCTGTCAGTCACGCGTTCCAATAACTTGATCACTTGAAAAATGGGTGGATTCAAATAAAAGGTGGTATGTACTAAAATGTTTAACACATGTAAATGTAAATATGAGGAAATGAAAGGTGAAAATCTGAACTCTTGTTTCAAATTAATCTTTTGATCTTAAACCCCAAAGTTTTCAATGAACAACAAGAACAATGAGAGTAATCAGTCTTATTTAGTGTTGGTCGTATTTTCCTTATATAGCTGGCTTCAAGGATTATATATATATATATATATATATATATATATATATATATATGTGCATGTGTATGGGCGTGAGGTACGTGTGTTTGTATGTCATTTTTGTCTAACAATTCACCCCTGAAGATGATCACGAATGTGACTGAAAGTACTTGGGAAAATAAAAATGAAAAGAAAAAAAACACTGTGCCTTCATTAAGGAATTCAATATGAACTTTAAATAGTTGATCAGAGAATTTGAGAGGATTCAGATAAAAATAAATAAACATGTATATATATATATATATATATATATATATATATATATATATATATATATATATATATATTAACTGATTTAGAATATGTTTTTTTGTTGCACAGTAACAACCATGTTTCAAAAATGGAAGCTAAAACCTTTAAATTTAATTATATAATTAAATTAAAAGCATTAATTCCGTTTCACCTTCAACCGAATATTAAATTTACTTAGTTTTAAACGCACATATAAATTCATAATTTACTGTTTCCAAGGATACAGAGAAATCCAATCGTTCAGACAGAGGCGATAGCGTGTACATTTTTATTAACTATTGTTGTATCAATTATAAGTTACGTTTGAAAAAAAAGTTAAGTTTAGAGCATGATGTCCGGGTTATTTTTATTACTATTAACGGCAAAAACATTTTCGACATTTTTTCTTACATTCTAGGGTTGTTTAAAGGGTTAGATACGTTTTATTTAACTACAATTATAAAATGTTTTTACACTTAATTATTAACAGACTATATTTCTTTTTAAAAGCAAGTAATGTAATAGAATTACTTATATCATTTAAATTTATTTTATCATATCAAATATGAGTATGTATATTACCAGCTCCTATTTTGAAATTTTATTTTTAAATATTATTTAAGGAAAATTTTTGACAATGATACCAAAAATAGCTATTTCATTTCTCTGATTCAGTAAATTTTTATTTTTTATAAACTTAGTAATATATAGTTTCTCATGTATGCACAAAGGAGATGGGTCATTTAATGACCTACATATTCTAGCTTTTCTTATTTCAATTTTAATGTAGGTGTTTTATTGGATTCTTTTAAGTGCCAGAAATACTTTGAAAGCGATGTCTGATTTCTGTACTTATTTCTCCTAAATGAAGTTTGATGTTGATTTAACCGCTTTTTGAACTCATGGCTTGTGCAACCTATATAGATTTTTGTTTTCGGGATTCTCAATACATACATATATATATATATATATATATATATATATATATATATATATATATATATATATATATATATTATCCCTCACCAAAAGCACGACTTGGAATTTCATGCACAACGCATTCTTCAGGCCCTTTGTATAGACTGGTCGTTATGTACTTTAAATTAAAAAAACATGTATCCGGTTATTGCAATAAATTGTATGTTATACTGGAATAACAATCTTAATTTTTAAATTTATATTTGACATTTAAAATAAACGGGATTTGTAAATATACAGGGTGTTTCAAAAAGAATACGCCAAAATCATCACGTGATGTGTCAAAAACGAAAAAAATTACAAACCTCTAACATGAACACATGTGTTGTATATACATTCAAGTTTCATTTCATGTTTTATAAGTGCTCAATGTGGCCACCACCGGCAGCGCGGACAACATCAAGCCGATATGAGAATTCCTCCCAAACGCGCCTCAGCATGTCACGGTCCACCATGTTGATTACAGCTGTTATTCGATCTTTCAAGTCATCGATACTTGCTGAAAGTTCTGGAACATAAACTTGGTCTTTAACATACCCCCACAAGAAAAAGTCACACACAGTTAGGTCCGGGGATCTGGCAGGCCAAGCACAGAGAGTAAGATCTTTAGCACCTCTCCTCCCAATCCATTGCTGAGGCACGTTTTCATTCAGATGAGCTCTAACCCCGGGATGCCAATGGGGTGGTGCTCCATCTTGCTGAAAAATGAAGTCATTCGAATCTGCTTGCAGTAAAGTGAATAGCCAGTTTTGGGTGCTCTGTTCCTCAAATGCACACATTGTGACGATTCACTGTGCCTCTCAAATGGAAATTCGCTTCGTCACTAAAAACTAAACGTGAAAAGAGAGTTTCATCACCTTCCCCCATCTCCAGCAGTGACCCAGAGAATGTCCTCCGCATCACCTTGTCATAATTAGTAAGTGCTTGGACGAGGCTTAGTTTGTATGGTTTCATGTGTAATCGTCCCTTTAACACATGCTGAAGACTTGCTCGACGTACGGACTTACGTGTGCTGCTCTCAAATGCATCATGAATCCTCTCCACTTGCTCCTTTGTAACACGTGGTCTTCCAGGACTCTTTCCTTTGCAGAGGCACCCACTCTCTTTAAACTGTTTAAACCAGCGTCGAATGCTCTCACGATGGGGGGGATCAATGCCGAATTCTGTTCTGAAAGCACGCCGCACCGTAACTCAAGCACGCATAATGCCTTCTGCTGAGGAGTCGCCATTTTGATTGATCTTCCCACAATTCAGCTGCACCAGAAGCGGTGAAACTGACACCTAATCAAAGTTTGATAACTACTCTATCAAATAACCACTGATTGAGTCCACTACAATGCTATAGACCTGAAAAAACAGCGTAATGATTTTGGCGTATTCTTTTTTAAACACCCTGTATATATATATATATATATATATATATATATATATATATATATATATATATATATAAATTGAAGTTTAAAAGAATGTTTTAGAGTTGTAAATATTAATTGTATTATCAAAGAGAGATTAATCGTTCTTTTTTATTTTTTATTAATAAAAAAACAACAAAAAAAACAAACAAATAAAAAACAAATCGTAATTTACCTTAAAAATAAATTGTAATTTATATTAAAAATGAATCTGGATCAACCTATGTATGTATGTCTTAAGCATTTGACATCAATGAAGTCAATAAAGACACTAAGACGTAAATGCTTCATGACTGTAAGAATACGAGAAAAATTTTAAATATTAAAGTGAAAGAACAATAAAAGAATAGGAATTAAGAAGACAGAAGATACTGATTGACATTGCATTTAAATTTCCCAAGGAACCAATGAGACTAAGACAAGAAGGGTTTACTGAAAATTAGAGGATATGAGAAAAATAACATTATTAAAGAGAAAGAGTAATAAAAGAATAGGGATTAAGAAGATAGAAGATAATGATTGACATTCAGTTTACATTATCAAGATCAAATTTGATTAAAAATCAAGAAGCCAGAAGAGATTTCCTCCTGCGCAAAGTACGAGAGAAGAAATTTTAAATGACAGTTCCTTCTCACAATTTTAACTGTAACATGATGAGACCTAACTTCCAAATTAGTATTGCGCTTCAGCTCGTAAAATTGAGGTATCAAATAAGAAAGCTCTTCAGAACAATTACCATGAAAATATTTATAGAAAAGCCACAAGAAAGCTATGATACGGTGTCGAGAAAGAATCTGAAGTGAGATAGCAATTCAGGACTTAATACACTGCAAATTCTTATTTGGATGGGGGATTTTTTATCAAGAATCTCTAAATCGAGAGCAGAAACCCTAGAAGCAATATTCAATGCCTGAGTTATAAATATGTAAGATCCTGACAAGAAAAATTGTCTAATACGACACACTGAAACAACTTTACTAGTAGCGGATCGAGCAATTGATTAAATATAATCTTTCCACTTCATGTCAGCGGAAAACTTTAGCCCGAGGAAGACGCAACAAGCCACTTTGCTGTTTAGTATCAGACATGTTGATGGACAAAAAATATTCTCTAAGACTATTAAAAGAGAGTAATTTCTTTTGGAAGCGTTAAAACTGTTCTTCTTTTATGTACCGTGACCCATTAGATGATGGCTCTCCACTTCCCCTTGTAGCTCTCAATAAGTTTTGTTCCTTTGCTACTTCTCCCAGACTCTGTTCTGTCATCCACTTGCTTAAACACGCTGGGTGTCTCACGCGTTGCTTTCTCTTGTCTTTTTTTCCCTCTATTCGCCCTGTGACTATCAAATTCTCCAAGTCCTCATTTCTCGTTAAGTGTCATAGAAATGTCAGCTGCCTCTTCATGGTGTTAAGTATAAGCTTCCTCCTTGTTTGTATCCTCTCCAAAACCTCATCATTGCGCACATGTTCGGTCCATTTTTATCCTTAGCATCCTTCTGTAGAACGGTACCTCTGTTTCCTTGAGTCTCTTCATCATCTTTGAGGTGACCATCAAACATTCACTGCCGTACAGAAGGACAGGTATCACGTAGCAGTTCATTACTCTTTTCTTTGTTACCAAGTAAAACCCACCTGTCTCGTAAGAAACTGCGTAGCTTTTGGAATGTGTGTTTGGCCATCGTAGGCCATCTTTGAGATCTGTTGCCAATTTGACTTTATCGAGTGGATCAGATTTACTATTAAGCCAGGAGTAAATAGTTGTGTCATCAGCATAGATACTGAACTGACAACTGATGACATCAGGAAGGTCATTGATGAAAAGTAGGAACAAAGTAGTTGCAATGATAGATCCTTGGGGAACCATTCTTATCTAAATATTGAGTCTATATGCAATAACTTTTAATACATAAACAGTTTACCAAGATAAGCAAAAGCCATATTGACTATCTGAGAGGAGACCCTGCGAGCTGAACTGTTTAACCAATTCTGAGCTGATTAGAAGCTTGCCAAAAAGAGTTAGAAGGCTAATAGGTCGATAATTAGAAGGATCACCTGAGTTCTTAAAGAATGGAATTGCCGAAGATTTCCAACATGCAACAAAGCAAGAAGCAGCAAGACATTTACTGCAGAGTTTAGAGAGCACATTAGCCAGTTCTGGAACACATTTCTTAATGACTCTTACAGAGATACCATTAAGTACACATGCTTTTTGGGGGCACCAGCTTAGAGATGGTTGCAGAAATCATAATTGGTGTTAAATGCCCATATCACATAATAGAGAATCAATTCTAAGTGTAATTTCAGGCAAGGACATTCACCATGAGTCCAGAGTTAAATTGGAAGAGAATTTACAAGCAAAACATTCCGATTTATCAGATCTTAACGCCAGAGTCAAGAGTAAAATTGGAAGAGAATTTACAAGCAAAACATTCTCATTTACCAGATCTTAACGTCTCAATTGAGAGAAAACGGGACGGATAGAAGATACTGTAATTCCTCTCCTCTTTGAGGACACGTATGCAGTTATTACGAGCAAGTACAAAGAGTCGTCATTTGTGATCAGAATTATCCCATTCAAAAAAGTTATTCCTATGGGTTATAGCGGCTGAAAAGGCAGGTGTGAACTAAGAAGTTTGTGCTTTCACCTGGTATTTCTGAGAAGGCACCTAAGAATCGATCTAAGAAGAAATTTCAGTGGCACAAATTTCTTATTTCATGAGGCGTCACGAAATGTTTCGCAATCAGTACGATGGTAATTTTTTTTGTGTGTGTGCGTGTGTGTATTTTCGAATTCGATATTACACTTTTATCTTTATTTTTTGCATTTAATTCCATCTAGTGTTAAAACGTTACCTATTTAAATGTTTTTGATTTAAATTTAGGGTCCAATGGCGTATTTCAATAAGCTCATTAAAGATTTCATGTATACTTAACTTGTGTTTGATTAACTCCATATATATATATATATATATATATATATATATATATATATATATATATATAAAGAGAGAGAGAGAAAGAGCCCTATATATATATATATATATATATATATATATATATATATATATAGATATAGATATAGATAGATAGATAGATGAGTGCGTTTATTTCTAAATATATAATATTGCAATGCCTGCATATATAATGTATATTATCAACATATACATATAATCGTATACGTAACATCAATGTTTATATAGTGTATCTGTCGGTAGGTGTATGGACGTTGCCAGAGGTGTTTTTCTCTTCCTAAATATAACGGAATTGAGAGCTTAATTAAACCACTTTCATGCAGTTTTTTTTTATTATAGAAACACGAGTAAGTTTCTTGCAAAAAAAAAAAAAAAAAAAAAAAAACCCTGAGGAGGATTTCGTTTAGGTTGTATGATGTGTAAAAAAGGCAAGACCCAACTTCGCCAGGCAGGAGGCAAAATCATGTGAGTTAATAATTGTTTGGTAGGGAGAATTTTTTAAGTGGAGGGTGGAGCTTTCGGATTTAGCTAAGAAGAGAGGCAAGAGGGGGGGGGAGAAAACATCGTGAATCCCGGAGGTGATGTCGAATCTTGAGTTGATAATCGGGTTTTGAGATGAAGCAATCTGATATGCTGTGAAGTGGAAGAAGAAAAAAAATTCTAATGAAAGACATTCAGAGAGAAGAGAAAAGAAAAATTTGAGGATGTAATTTAAAAAAAAAATAGAAATACTGATGATCATGATGAAGATGAAATTTAAAAGAAAAAAGAAAAAAAAACAAGGAAGGGGAAACCTTATGGCTCGGGTAGTTGCATATTTGGTCTGAGTTCGAGGTTCAACGTTAGCTAAGAAAACAGAAACCCGAATGCTCATTACCCATGAGGCAGACAGACCGTTCTCACTTAAAGAATTGGCGCAACACAATCTCCTCGGGGTAGTATCTTTTGGTGATTAGACTGTAAAGCTCTGATAATGAGGAGGAGAATAAAAAGAAAAAGGTGTAGGAGTAGGTCGTGAGTTGAGAGTAAGACAGAAAATAATGATGGTTGGATTATGATGATGAAGATTGAATGACGATGAATGAAAGAATGAAAGAATGAATGAATGAAAGAATGAATGAATGAATGAATGAGTCGCGAGTAGAAAGAAGAAATCAGGGAATAAAGAAATGTTAAGAAATGAACTACAAATCAGCGAAAGAAAAAGACGAAGAAAAAATGAAGAAAATGTAAGATGAAGACGCTTACAAAAGAAAAAAGGAGGGTACGCTAAAAAAGAAAAAGAGGAAAAATAATAAGAAGACGAGTATGAAGACTTTTATTATTCTTTTTTTACGGTTTACCAACACTTTGCAGTTTATTTAAAAGCATAAAATATCTTAGATAGTTCTAGTATGAAGAAAACGAAGAAGATGAAGGCGAGTATGAATGAGAAAAAGGAAATAAGCGAGTATGAAGAAGATTAAGAAAAAAAAGGAGGCGAGTATATAAAAAAGCAGAAGCCGATGATGACGATGAAGAAGAAGAAGATGATGATGATGATGATGATGATGATGATGAAAAAGAAGAAGAAGAAGAATAAGAAGATGATGATGATGACGATGAAGAAGAAGAAGAAGAAGAAGAAGAAGAAGAAGAAGAAGAAGAAAAAGAAGAAGATCATGATGATGATGATGATGATCAAATAGGATGAAAAATAAGAAAAAGAGTGTGCAGGAAAGAAGATGCTTAATGCCGGTAAAGAAGAAGGCCGAGAAGGAGGAAAGGGTAAAAGAAAGAAGAAGAAAAAAAGGAGGATGAAGAAGGGTGAAGAAGGGTGAAGAAGAAGAAGTAGGAGAGTGTGAAGGAAAGAAGATCAATACCAGCAAAAAAGAAGAAGAGTGAGGAGGAAAGGATAAAGGGAAGGGGGAGAGGGAAAGAGTGATGATGAGAAGAAGAAGAATGAGGAAAGTGTGACGGGAAGAAAAAAAGAAGAAGCAGAAGAAGAGTGTGAAAGAAAGAAGATAAAAACCGGTAAAGAAGAAGAAGAAGAGGAAGAGTATGAAGGAAACAAAAAGATTAATACCAGTAAAAAAGGAGGAAGAGGAGGAAAGGGTGAAGGGTAGAAGAAGAAGAAGAAGAAGAGTGTGAAGGAAAGTAGTAGTTTAATACCGGTAAAAAAGAAGAAGGAAGATGAGGAAATGTTGAGGGAAGAAGAGAGGAAAGACGATTCATGTTGGTAAAGAAGAGGAAAAAATGAAGAAGAAGAAAATGAAGAAGAAGGAGGAAGAGGAGGAGGAGGAGGAGAGGGTAAGGCAAGAAGAAGATTAATGCTGGTAAAGAAGAAGAAGAAGAAGAAGAAGAAGAAGAAGAAGAAAAAGAAAAAGCTGATGATGATGATGACTATTACTATGGAGAAGAAGATGGAGAAGAAAAAATATCTTTGCAGACAAATTCGTATTAAATCAGAAACTAATTAGACATTTGTGTGACAAATGCTTTCGGCTTTGTTTACGCTGATTAGTACAGATGAAGTAACTTTCTAAATCATTATCACATCTCCATCCCCTCGCCCGCCTCCATGATCGTGTACACATTGGACGCTTAGTCTAGAGTCATGGTAGAAAATGTTACAAGACATCTTGCAATAATCTACTAATAGAAAACAGTGTTCTTGCTTTCTTTCCCGAGGCAAATGTACTGAAGATTCTGGGAGACTCTATCAATGACAAAGGGATTTAAAGTTGGGATAAGAACAAAAAACTTAGCATTCTCTACTTAGTATTCCAAGAAACAGAATTCAAGATAAACCTTTCCAAAACAAACTATGATCCGGAATTGGAATAAAAACAGATCAAGACATTGAACATAGAATTGGCTGCGCTACTAAACCAAAACTTTACCTGAAGAATTCTAGCCATGTTCTTGAATAGCCTCATTAGATCGAGAATATTATATAGATGCCATGACGTAAGCGATCATAGCTCTCCACTTCCCCTTATCCCTTGTAGATTTCAATAAGTTTTGTCCCTTTGCTACTTTTTGCAAACACTTTTCTGTCATCCACTTGCTTAAGCCCGTCAGGTATGTAAAGCATTGCTTTCCCTTGTCTCGCTTTCCCTCTATTCGCCCTGTGAGTATCAGATTCTCCAAACCCTCTTTTCTTATTGTCCCACAAAATATTCAGCTGCCTCTTACTGATGTCAAGTATAAGCTTCCTCCTTGTTTGCATCCTCTCCAAAACATCACTCTGCTCACCCGCTCAGTCTATGATATCCTTAGCATCCTTCTGTAGAACCACAGTTGTCTTGAGTCTCTTCTTTTTCATTACGTGTCTCAGAAATTTCATCTGCCTCTTCCTGATGTTAACGATAAGGTTCCTCCTTGTTTGCATCATCTCCAAAAATACTTCCACGGTCATCTTTCTAATGATCTTTCTTCATTGGAATCTCAGCCTCACGAATTTAAGCTTCGTACTAGAGGCATTGTTGAAATTGTTACTTGTAACCGTAAGTTCTATGCTAACACTTTCTTCTCTTGCAGTTATTTTCTTCCCGCTAGAATCTTGTTCTTTTATTGTCCTCTCTGTTTCCTTTCATTCTCAATAACCGTTTGCATCTCAGTGGCTTTTATCGCCTTTTCTTTTTATGTGCCATGTCCTTTCAGGACGTAGGCGATCATGGCTCTCTACCTCCCCCTATCCCTTGCAGCTTTCAACAAGTTCTTTTCCCAGACCACGTTCCACTTGATTCCTCCCCCAAACCACATTCTACTTGCTTAAGCAAACTAGGTTGTTTTCCATTGTCTCTCTTTCCCTCTATTCGACCCGTGAGTATCAGATTGTCCAAGCCCTCTTTCCTCATTATGTGTCCCAGAAACTTCAGCTGCTTCTTCCTGATGTTAAGTATAAGCTTCTTCTTTGTTTGCAACCTCTCTAAGACTTCATCGTTGCTCACACGCTCGGTCCATAATATCCCCAGCGTTCTTCTTTAGAATAACATCTCCGTCGCCTTGAGTCTCTTACTCATCTTTGAGGAGACCGTCCAACATTCGCTGTCGTAAAGGAAGACAGATATCACGTAGAAGTTCAGTACTCTTTTCTTTGTTACCAAAACAGAAACTATGATCTTGAATTGGAATGAAAACAAATTAGAACATTGAACTGCGCTAATAGTTTCACACAACAACGCCGATTACTAATAAACCAAAGAATTATCTAAAGGGCTCAAGCCATGTTCTTAAATAACCTCGTTAGATCGAGAATTTTATATTTTCGTGGCGCCAAATCCGTTCAGAATAGTGATTTTCTAAGTGTAGCTTGGATGTGGCATAAGGCCGAATGTATGAGCACCCAGTAAGGATCAAACTCACTATTTAGTCGTAATTCATCTAGCGAGATAAGCTTGCTAATCATTATACAACGTCGAAGTGCCCTGATGAATTTTTAAGCGTAACTTAGATGTGGCACAAGGCCGATTGTATGCGGCACTCAGTGAGGATCGAACACTATTCAGTCTTAATTGTTCTAGCAAGACAAGCTTACTAACCATTACACCACATTGAGGTACCCGAGTCATTGTATAAAGGAATGGTCAATTTTTTTTAAGTGTAGCTTGGATGTAGCACAAGGGTGAAAGTATGGGACACCCAGTGAGAATCACCCCCCCCCATTCAGTCGCAATTGATCTAGCAAGACAACCTGACTAACAATTACGCCACGTTGAGATACCCGAGTTATTGTATAAACGAATGGTGATATTTCTAAGCGTAAACATCTATGTGGTCCAAGGCTGAAAGTATGGAGCACTCTGTGAGGATCGAACTCACACTTCAGTCGTGAATGATCCAAGCTCGTTCACAAACTTTAAAGTTTTATATATCCGTTTTCTCTGATCAATGAATTACTTGAGTTTCAGCAACAGCAACAACTAAATTGTATATTATTATGTAACCCGAAAGGAAAATCAACATGTTTACGCATCGCATTTTAAACAAGACTCAAGAAGCAAAATCCATAATAGAAAAAATGATAAGAGTTACTGGATATGAGAAACCTATTTTCCTGAAAAAATGTTTTACTAAAAAGATTTTATAAATTTCAAATGACAATAACATTTGCTTCATTGTTAATTAATATCGAATGATTCCTTATAAAGAAACGGCTATTACCATGGCATTCAATCATTGAGTTAAGTGTCACCAGTGAGTTAAGTGTCATACGTGATACACGCTTTGAACTATAATGTCTTTATCGATTTATGAGAACATGACACGTTAGGTTAAGAACAAATAGCTCATATCTTTCTCAGGGGTCTTTGCGCGCAAATGTGACGAACCCAACTGGAATTCGAACTCGGCTCTCCATTTCTCATTCCGGGCCGAATTGGATTACTCTTCAACGCACATCTATCTGAACCCGAATAGATTAACACTTGTCTGAATTTCTGAGTTGAGGTGTTATCATTATTTACACTGTTTATATTCGGATTATTGCTCTCATTTTTGTTGTTGTTATCATAACGTTTTGGCCGATGTGCCCTCCGGCCTTACTCATATGTATAACGATCTGTGTAATCAACAGGGAACTAAACCTTTCTTTAACCTACCTTTTTTATTCTATTTATATTCTGACTATTGCCCTCACCTTTGTTGTTGTTATCACAAAGTTTCGGCCATTGTGCTATCCGGCCTTCCTCAGATGTATATCGATCTGGAGTTCCTTTATTTAATCATGTAGTGCTTATTTTTATTTAGTATTGTTCCGTTATTTCTCACCTGTTCATCCTGTTCGCTTCTATTTGTCACCAAATTAATAAACCAAAGTTTTTGCCCACTAGGCCATTTTGGGAAAAAACTTAAACATTTTAAACCTAACCTTAACTATTTATTAGGCTGCAACTGCTGAATAGGCTGCTGTCTGTCAGGTTATCATTGTTTCTGCTGCTGCTGCACCGATTGAAGATTTGCTGTCATTTGTTTAAAGAAAGAAAGAGAAATTACAACAATACTTCAAGCGCTATACGATAACCCTAGGCATGAGCAGTGGAACAGAAACAGTCTACCCGCGTAGATTAAATAACGGATAACCTACAGAGAATTCTGAACTGAACAATTTATTTAATATACGGGAGTATACTGTTATCGATTCACTGATCATATTTCGGGATAACGTCTAGTTTTTATTTTTAGTAATGTTCAGATATTGCTGGCCTGTTTCCACTCAGTGAAAACCTTATAAGTTACCGACATTGACATACACCTGAAGAAGACCGGAGAACACAACGACCGAAACGTTTTCATAAAGACAACAAAAATAGGGAAGAGACCGAAGAGATTTATCTATCTATATAGATTCATCAATCTCATTGATTTTGTATGCAATCATATTTTGGAAACATTCAAATTCGACCATGCAATCCCCTTTTGGTTATACCTATACATGAGACATTTATAAATTGTAACCCGTGCAAATAATATATTGGACTTTGTTTTCTGTATCGTATTCATTTGGACGTGCAGAATCATGACTCTCAATAATTTCCTCTCACTTGTTCAGAAGCGTTCATGTGTTAAGATAAGTTTTTTGTTTCTCATATGACCAATTAGCATCACTGTTCAGAAGTGTTCATGTGTTAAGGTAACTGTTTTGTTTCTCATTTGACCTATTAGCAGCATTGTTCAGAAGAGTTCATATGTTAAGATAAGAGTTTTATTCATTATATAACCAATTAGCAGCACTCTTCAGAAGACTTCATGTTAAGGTAAGTGTTCTGTTTCTAGTATGATCAAGTAGCAGCACTCTTCAGAAGCGCTCATGTGTTTAGGGTAAGTGTTTTGTTTCTCATGTGACCAATTAGCAGCACTGTTCAGAAGCGTTCATGTGTTAAGATAAGTGTTTTGTTTCTAGTATGACCAATTAGCAGCACTTCAGAAAAGTTCATATGTTAGCGTAATTGTTTTGCTTCACATATGACCAATTAGCAGCACTGTTCAGTAGGTTTCATATGTTAAGATAAGTTTTTTGTCTCTAATATGAACAATTAGAAGCACTCTTCAGAAGAGTCCATGTGTTAAGATAAGTGTTTTGTTTCTAATATGACCAAATAGCAGCACTTTTCAGAAGAGTTCACATGTTAAGATAAGTGTTTGTTTCTCATATGACCAATTAGCAGCACTGTTCTGAAGCGTTCATGTGTTAAGATAAGTTTTTAGGGTAAGTGTTTTGTTTTTTAAACGACAAATTAGCAGCACTCTTCAGAAGAGCTCATGTGTTTAGGGTAAGTGTTTTGTTTTTTATATGACCAATTAGCAGCACTGTTCAGAAGCGTTCATGTGTTAAGATAAGTGTTTTGTTTCTCATATGACCAATTAGCAGCACTGTTCATAAGAGTCCATGTGTTAAGGTAAGTTCTTTGTTTCTAATATGACCAATTAGCTGCACTGTTCAGAAGAGTTCTTTTGTTAAGATAAGTGTTTTGTTTCTCATATGACCAATTAGCAGCATTGTTCAGAAGAGAAAATTCTTTGATACCAAATAGTATTTATTGTAACACGTTATCCATGCAGTAATTACCAAATATGAGCATATTATCTAAGAAAATAAGGTAATACTACTCGTTTCAACCCTTTATAGAATTAATTAAATAATTTAATGTCAACTTATGTATCTTTTGCTATATAAAATAACGATATATTCTAAATTATTCCGAAGCATTTGGTTTGACATTTTGGATCAATTTTCAATTTTGAAAACACTTTTAGAAAATAATGCATTTTTTCAGCATCATTTCGATTTTGCCTAATATGTACTTAAATCCCGTCCCCAATGTTTGATATTGTCTGCTAAAATGCATAAACACAACAGGTGCAATTTTGAAAGTTTCAATTTTTGCTTTCCTGTAAACAATTCACTTGAAAACTCGTTACATTCTTCTTACAAATTACGGATGTCGAATTTAAACAAAAAAGAAAAAGATATACATTTTTCGACAGAATAGAAAAATATTTTGTAATTTTCGCCAGTAAGCAAAATCAAAATAAGTGAATGTATGCGACAAATATATGACGCAGATTATATACTTGAAGTTCTCTAATATTAACTGTGCGTGGCGTGACAGTGATTGGAGTTCAAAATGGACTCGTAATGCCGAGTTCGAATTCAGGACGTGCTACATGCATTCGCTTTCGAAAAAAAAAAAAAAAGTTTTCGTAAATGCATAAACTTCTCTCTACCCTGAAGGTATATATCTAATATCAGAACTTGCTTTTTTCTTCCCTCAATTGGCAACTAGCGTCGAAGAACAACCCGTCTGGACTGGAAGCTGACAAGCCCGCCCCGTAAAAACTTAATTACTACAGAAACCAAAGCAGCGAAATCTTGCGTGGTGAAGTTGTGAACCTGTTTTTCAGAGGAGAGGACGTTTGTAACAAAATAGTTTTCTACGCCAGTCCTGTATTTTGAGTTGGCATCCTTGAAAATCAGGATTATAATTTCTTTTTTTAACATACTTGAACACGTACAAACGCCATAGGGGAATATTTTTGTTATTCTTATAATGATGTCCACCCTGTATAAGGCCCAGCTACTCGAGATCGAAGGTTACAGAGTGCCAGACACCACCCGAAGGAAGGCGATAATACCACCAAGACGCAAGAAGCTACCGGAAGTGATAGAGAAGGAAAATACTTTAGAAGGAACCGGAAAACTAATCCTAAACAGGAAACAAGGGACAAACCTCCACACCTGTACAAAAGACCAGGGAGGAGTATAAACCGGGATGATAGTTAAATTCACTATAGTAGTAATAGTGTTTTGAGATGAAGTTATTAGCCATTGTTCTACTGTGTAATATCGACATTTATTTCCTACTGGACATTTCCCAAGAGCTGCCTTTGGGGTTGCGTGCTGAATCAGGGACATATTTTATATTTAATTCTACAAGCTTTCAACGTGTAGACCTTTAAAAGAGAGTATGATATAGATAGATATATAGATAGATATTAACAGACTGAGGTAGATAGATAGATAGATAGATAGATAGATAGATAGATAGATAGATAGATAGATAAATATTAACAGACTGAGATAGATAAATAAATAAATAAATAAATAGATAGATATTAACAGTCTGAGATAGTTAGCTAGATAGATAGATAGATATTAACAGACTGAGATAGATAGATTTTACGGCATATCAACCTCAATGGGTTATTTGATGCCGATAGGATTTTTATTACTGGTAATATTATTGTTTCAAAATATATTTCTGGTAAGATTAGCACCTGTTAGGGCCCCAGATATTGGCAAATAGTTAACCCCCAAACTGGGGTGAAAACACTATAAAAGTGTAAAAATAGGTTTTAATACCAGTAATACATTTTTGTAAAAACTTATTACCAGCAATGAATTTTTGAAGAAAAAATTATTACCAACTATTCATTATTACTATAAAGACATTTTTTGAAAAAAAAATATTACCAGCAATAGAAATCTTGTCGGCATTAAATAACCCACTGAGGTGTTGATATGCCGTAAAACAAAAGAAACCAATCCATACCGATAATGACCAAAACCAGTCGAAAGATCGTTTCAATAAGCTTAAGAAGAAACAGTACGAAGTTCTTTTACACCATTATTATGGAGCGGTTACCCATCTAGGGATTGAATAGGTTTGCTGAACAGGCTTGCGATTGTTTAACTTCGATGAACCTGCGAGAACTTGTGTTTCAATGACCGTAAGTCACGTATTTCTAGAGAATCCATAGAGAGAATACAGAATTAATGCTTAAAAAACAAAGATTTTCGTCTTGGTACATCAATTATACAAAACATTTGTCAGTTCGCTTGAAGTAGCTTTTATTTTTCACGTGAAACAAAGGAATCTGTCGGCTGGTCAAATCAACATTGTTGAGGGGGGACTGATTTGAAAACACGAACCTTTTCACTAACGACCGACTCAATCCTGTATAGTTTAAGAATTTCATTACAGAAATCCCTGCTTTTATTATTAAGAAATAGGAGGCTCTTTATCATAGGCACCTAACATTCTGAAGAAAAGATTCGATTTAATTGTAATTTTTAACACGTTGGTTAAAATCTCAGCACACAAAATGTAGGAAATTATTTTTGCAGACAGTTTCTTTAAGCATTGAGGAAAATGCAAGCATTGAAAGATCTGTTCACACAAATTCAGCATTGAAAACTTACAGAGCCGTTTACCGTCAGCACCTTACCATTCCTATTCTTTCTCAAACACCTGCAGTGAAGAAAAATTAGAATTCTGGCATGATATTAAATCTGTTCTTGTTTAAGAATATCAGAATGATTGCTCACGGCGAAGATGTTTGATGGAAGGAATCTGTAGCCGCGAGTCAATTTTTTTTTCAGTAGAAAACTATGCAAATAATAAAAAGCTATTGAAGGATTTAATCAGAGATTCTATTTAATCAAGTTGTTTAACATGTAACAACCATTTTGTTTAAACACAATAAAACCGGGGAAAAAATTCATAGAAATGTTATTTATGCAATTCAAATATTCCTTGTCGGTTGATGTATATTTCATCTAATTTAGCAGCAAGTCGCCAGTTATATTCTTAAAGAATCTAATGAACAAATAAATACAATTCAGACTCCTTCATTTTGATGGGAGAAATGTTTGCCTTTTAAATGGTAATGAAGTTCCCCTAATAAATGGTAATGTGTTAGTGAGAATTAAAATGCACTATCTCTGGTTTCAAGTATAGTGACATTTCTTTCTAACATAAATGCTGAAGTTACCATATATTTAATGGTATATTTTCTATTTGTCAAATAGAGTGGATATAAATTTTAGTTTTAAATACACTATTTCAAACAGGTTTAAATATATTCTTTTCTTCTTTCATGTGCCGTGTCCCCTCAAGACGTAGCTGATCATGACTCTCCACATCTTCCTAATCTTATAAGTTCTTAAGTAGTCTTGTCTTTTTGTTATTACTTCCAAACCCCGTTCTACAATCTGTTTGCTCAACTTCATCAAGTATGTTACCCACTGGTTTCCTCTGTCTTCCTCTTAATCTGTCTTGTGAGTATCAGTTTTTCCAAGCCCACCATCCTCGTTACGTGCCCCAGCAATTTCAAATGCTACTTTCTGATGTTAAATATAAGTGTCCTTTTTGTTTCCATTTTCTCCGAAACGTCGTTGTTGCTCAGATATTCGATAGTATCCTCAGCATCTTTCTGTGCAGCCAGATTTCTATTCAAGTCTCTTCTTCATATTTGAGGAGATTGTCTAGCATATAAAAGGACTGGTATCACGTAACAGTTCAGTATTCTTTTTCTTTGTTTCTAACGATTTTTCTGTCTCTTAATAATCTTCTTAGCTGTTGGAATGCATCTTTTGGCCAACCCAATACGTTTTTGGATCGCAATGTCGCAAATTCTGTCCATTGTTAGAACACTTCCCAGATATTTAAGCTGCTTTACTTATTTGATTTTAGTATACCCGATTTGTAATTTGCATTTTACGCTCATCCTATTGCTGACTATTCAGAATATGTCTTCATGTAGTATATAGTTAGTCCTTTCTTCTCGATTTCCTTTGCTGCTTTTATGTAAGAGCTTTTGAAGTTTCCGCTTTAATTGTTTAATGAAAGCTGTCGTATATCAAGCTTCTGTTCCACCAAATGCTAACAATGTTCCTCAAAAGATGATACACCAGTTTTGTTGATGTCGTGGCTCCTTATCCGTATACAGCCACCGAGCAGCTCGTCTATTATTACATATCATCCAATGAATTTTTATTGATCAATTCCATATTAGGAAATTGATCAATACGGATGTTCAGGTGGTGTAATGGTTAGCAGCTCAGAACTAGAAATCAACGATCTGAGTTCGAATCTCACCCGAGTTTATTACATTTTCGTGCAAATAGCTTGGAGGAGATAGGCCTCCAGCTATGGGTTAAATAGTAGCGTCGGCTAGGCTCTTCGGCATTAGCTAGCAGCCAGTCTGAAAAAAAAAGGAAAGTTTGAATTTAAAACTAGTTGGTTATGGGATTAACTAGTCGATCCTGTAAAAATGTACAGTGAGCCCCCGTATTCACGAGGGTTAGGGACCAGAACTGGCCGCGAATAGTTGGAATCCGGGAATACTTGTACCCCCAGCCTAAAAGTACCTATTTTAACTTTTAAAACCCCATATGCTTTAAACGTTCATCCTAAACACTCTAGAAAAATTTCAGACCATTTTAAAAACATTTTTGAAAACTAGTTTTGGTATATAGTATTTACACTTAGCGTAAATTTTCTTTCATACGTATAATAATCGATTTTAATTAAGCATAGATCGATACAACCATTGAAAATACTGTATAAAATATGTGTAACAAGATATAAAGTTTAAAACATTTTCTAAAAACAGAATTGTGATGATGCCCCCAGATTTAGTAGAAGCCACATTTAAGACCCCAGCCGCAGCCCCTAACAAAGCCCAAGTACTATGCATGTTTTTGCGTTCTTTGTTTACAATGAAGATGTACCATTCTGCAAATCTTTACCATAAAAATGGACTGTTATATGTTGTAATTCACTTAAATAACAGGAAAACAATACAAGGATATTTTAAATATGTTCTATTGAAAAAAATACGCGAATAGAGGGAGTTCTCAGCGAATAATTTGTACATATGTTCTTCAGAAAATTACGCAAATATTCGGGGTTTCCGCAAATGACAAGTACATATGCTCTAAAGAAAAATCCGCGAATATGTGAAGCCGCGAATGCTGAAGCGCGAATAGGCGGGGGCTCACTGTATTTTGTACGGAGACCATAGCAGTATAACTTGTGGTACCATACAACTATATATTATTTCGTTGGAGCCTACGAAAGTGTGAGTATGAGCATGCTTGATGCAGGCAATCCAGAGTTTATTATCTTCTTTGATCTCAGATGGATTGACATTGCAGTTTCAAAATGGCGTCACACAGATTCATCTCTCGCTACCTGGCCATCTGCCTCTAAAGATAGCTCATCATTTCCTCTTTGTCTCTAGCGTTTATTTCACTTTTTTCGAATTGCCTCATCTCTTCTCCATCGGTGATGAGATTGTTCACAATTCACTGACATACAGGAGTATCGCTATTACATAATGTTTCAGTACAGCTTTCTTTGTTTACAATGAAATTTTCCTGTTTGTTAATAATTTGCTTAATTTTTGGAAGACATTTTTCATTATCCCAATGGGTTTTCGAATTTTGGTGTCGCATATTAACAAAATTCTAAGTTGCACAATGATGTGCGGTAAAACTTTCAACTACTTCTTTCCGAGGCTTCATATAAGTTTACTTTTCGTTTTCATTTTCTCTGAAACTTCATCGTTGCTCATGTGTTCAGCCCATGGTATTCTCATCATCCTTCTGTAGAACCATATTTCTATTACTTTAAGTCTTTTTTCTATCTGTGATAAGATTGTCCAGAATTCACTGACATATATGAATAACGATATTACATAACAGTTCATTACTCTTTTCTTTGTTTCTAATGAAATGATCTCGTTTCTTGATACTTTGCTTACCTTTTGGAAGGCATCTTTCCCTATATCGATGCGATTTCGAATTTCTGTTTCGCATTTTCTGTCCTCTGTTTTAAACACTGCCAGATATTTAATTTTCTTAAAATTTTTATACTTATTTAATTTTAGGGTGTCATATCTGCAATTCGCAAGTTGGACTACTTCTTTTACTGACAACTATAGATTTGCGTATATATTTTTTTGGAAAATGTTTATACTTATATACAAATATTCATCGTGTTTATCTAGGTGAATATTGGACGTGTTTGTAATTTATAGAGGACATTGTTAGAGTTTATAATTTGTAGGCAAATATTAGTAGTGTCGATAAATTGTAGACAAACATTGACCCCGTTTATACATTGTAGGCAAATATTGGCCGTATTTATACATTGTAACCAAACACTGGACCTGTTTATTCATTACAGGCAAAAACTAGCTGTGTTTATACATTGTAGGCAAACACTGGCCGTGTTTATACATTGTAGGCAAGCATTGGCCGTGTTTATACATTGTAGGCAAATACTGACCGTGTTTATACATTGTAGGCAGACATTGACCATGTTTATACATTTTAGGCAAATACTGACCGTGTTTATACATTGTAGGCAAATACTGACCGTGTTTATACATTGTAGGAAAACACTGGCCGTTTCTATACATTGTATGCAGACATTGGCCATGTTTATACATTGTAGGCAAACACTGACCGTGTTCATATATTATAGTCAAACATTAACCGTGTTTATACATTGTAGATAAATACTGGCCATGTTTATACTTTGTAGACCAACATCGGACGTGTTTATTATTTGTAGGCATACATTTGTCGTGTTTATAGTTTCTAAACAAAAATTCGTCTTGTTTATACATTGTAGGCATGCGTTGGAAGTCTTTATGTTGTGTTGAAACAAATTGTTCATACTTATACTTTTTATAAGGGTGCGTTTATATTGGGTACATACACATTGCATGATTTTATATTTTGTAGGCAAATAATGGAGGATTTTTTGTAGACAAAAAGTCTTCATGTTTATAATTGCGTCTGAAAGTTTGATCATATTTATACTTTGTAGGTCAACATTGGTCATATGTGTACTTTGTAGTTTTAGGTAAAAATTTGTCATGTTTCTAGTTTCTAGATAATTTGTTATTTAAATACTGACCGTTTTTTATATTAGGTTGGTGCAAAAATAATATCGTTTTTTGACGTTAAAAACTACGTCAAAAACGATATTATTTTTGCACCAACCGAATACTTACGTCTGCTGGTAATAATTGGTCGTTTTTATACTTGATGTAAGACGTGAACATTGGTCATCGATATGCTAGTCTACGATCAGCCACTCACTAAATGGTTAGTCTACAATCAGCCACTCACTAAATGGTCGCTTTTGTAATGGTGGGGAGACGGTTGGCAAACACCAACACCAGCACCCAACACCATAACAGAGAAATATTATTTATTGTTAATGACACGTATTACTTACGTATATCTAGCTCACTGGTCCAAATGTTCCCTGCTTTTGTTCTTTCACGTTTCAACATTTAAGGCTTTTTACCGAAACTACCAGAAACTTATGCTGTAGAAAATAATACAATTTTATTCCTTTACATTTTATTATAGTATTTTGATAGCGAGTCATATCCTCAAATTCTTTGGAATTTCAATGTAACATGATAATTTTAAACTTAGTCTAATGAAAGCAAGGTGCGTTTTCGGGTTACAGACTTTTAAGAATACGGGTGATTAATATTTTTGACTGAGCTGTTACGTGACATCGGCAGCGAATTTTGGACGATTCCTGAAAGATAAAGAAGAGACTTGAGGTGACGGAGATGTGGTTCTACAGAAGGATGCTAAGGATATTATGGACCGAATGAGGAACGATGAGATCTTAGAGAGGTTGCAAAAAAGAACGATTATACTTAACATTAGGAAGTGTCAGATAAAGTTTCTGTGACACATACTGAGGAAGGAAGGCTTGGAGAATCTGATACTCACGGGTCGAATAGCAGGAAAAAGAGACAAGGGAAAACAACGCGTGACATACCTGGCGAGCTTAAGCAAGTGACTGACAGAAGGTGGTTTGGAGGAGGTGGCAGAGGGAAGGCACTTGTTGACAGCTGCAAGGAATAGAAGGAGGTGGAGAGCCATGATCGCCAACGTCCTGAAGAATATTTTTGACAATGAGTGTATATGAAGAACATTTAGTGGTTTACAGGCGCATCATGTTGAAACGCCGTTGCCATACGATTAGCGAAGTTAAGCAACGTTGAGCCTTGTAATTATGTAAATGGGCGACTGTTGTAAGCTTGGATGTGTGGTGGGTCCGATAGATAATAGCTCGGAATTGTTAATCAGGGAGCTGAGTTCCAATTCCAGTTATGTTCGTTATATTCACTTACGCGCAAATACCCTTGGGAAAGTTATAAATCCATCTCTTCTCCCCCAGCTATGGGTTAAATAGTAAGACTTGAATCACTAAACCATTATTATCTGATATGTCCCGGAAAGGGATATATTTGATCGAAGTAGATAAGTGGTTTTGGCTACTGTAACCGAGTAGTACAATCTAGCAGGTATCCGTAATTGACCGGTACTCGTCGTAGTCGCAGTCAATAGGTGTAGGCAATAAGCGTAGACCAATAGGATAGACAATGGCGTAGTCAAATGGGCGTCGTCGTAGAATTAGACAATGTACCTCCACATCAGTCAGTATTAATGGCTGACACCAGCTAATCATATTCCTGCGAGGGGGGAAATAAGGTGTATGCAAATTCACTACATCATTATCTAAAAATAAAATTGTGTAAAAAATATTTAGATTTCCGCATCAAGTAACCCATCGCGGTTGATATGGCGATAAAAACACAACCAAACAAAAGGCATATAGCTACTTTTGGTCGGGTAGGGTACAACAATGATACGTTGGGTAGATATGTGCCCGTCAGAATTAAGTTTATTCCAAGCGTCCGTATAGAGTTCAGACGGTCTGACTGAAAGAAGAAATACTATCCTTTGTTCAAAGTCTCATTCTATCTCTAACTAAAATAATGAATAAAGAAAGATCTCCACAACTACAATTTTAGATATTTGATTGCATTTCGCCGGTCCTACGACGAACAAAAGCTTACAGAAGCGTATGGCAGTTAAAGAACTTTATAATATCAGCACGACGTTAAAAAAGTAATTCATGAATTAAAGATGTATTTTCAGAAATGTTACAAGAATTGATTGCGAATGAAGGTACCTAATGCTATAAAACAAACAACTGAATAATGAAACTCGTGTCAACATTTATTAAAAGTCAATTTATTTATCTTCAAAATTACAAGGTAAATTAATTGATAAATGAGATCTCTACTCGCAAAAAATGTTTTTTAGGCCAAATAGAATAATTAAATTGGGATAATAAAACAACAGTAAAATAATTTCTTTTCAAAATTAACTCCTATCCTAACAAAGTTGCTTAACTGTTGCTTGATGAATAAATGTTTGTCAAGACTATGGAAGGTGCTAGCAACATGTTCGGTTCTCAAGAATGCCGGTGACTACTCAACCCATTCTCAATGCCACATCAGCGTCCTTAGTGTCATTAGGAAACAGTTTGAGCCTATCATCAATAAAGAAATTGTCGAGCATCTCAACAAAACCACCTCCTGAGCGACAAACAGTATGTGTTTCACTCCAGTAGTTTCACTGCTGATGTTTCAACATTTAAACCACACAGAATTAGTAATGGCTAGATGTTAACTTCTTCGTAACGGCGATTGCCCTAGATATCTCAAAGGCTGGTATAGGGTATGGCTACACAAATTCTATATCTAAGAAGTCTCTGAAAGAGTATCAGTTAAAAGTTTTTGTTAATGGTCATTTTTTAAAAGGTCGTTGTTGTATTCATATAATAAATATTCATAAAATTAATTTGGTTAATTTTTTTGAAAGTGCATTTCTTTTCTTCTTTTGTTGAAATAAGGTATTCCAAATTTCATTGTCAAAAAATAGTGGGGGAGAATCCAAGCTTACAGCACCTGATATTCCGAAGCGGTCACCCATTTACATAATGACAAGGCTCAACGTTGCTTAACTTCGCTGATCGTATGGTACCGGTCTTTCAATATGATGCGCCTGTAAACTACTAAATGTTCTTTATATGCACTTATTGTCAAAAATATTCTTTTTTTTTTCATATAGCAAATCTTCATCATATAAATAACAGTTGATACAGCTGGAGGCTAAACTAATCCAAATCTTGCAGACGAAACTACTAGAGAAATAGTAGTGAATATTAATCATAGGTTTTATAGCGCCTTGAAAATCCAATATCCCATTCAAGGGTACACAATTTATCTCTCATATATGCATTATAGCTATGAAATCGAAAGCTGGTTTCAAGAGTCTTTTTGGGACCATGTCCATGGATATCTTTTTCATGTTTTACTTTTTTAGTACTGTTCAGTTATTACTCACCAGGCCCAGGGATTTAATTTGGACTTGAAGAACAAGATGGGATATCTGTAGACATGGGCATTGGATGCAAAATAAATTAATATGCCGTTAAACGAACGAACTAAACAAACAACCTTGTTGATTTGTCAAGAAGGAGATTTCCTGAATTTATCGGTCTGGCTCATCGTTTTACTGTTGAAATTACTAAACTATAAGCGCAAATTCTATTCTATAAGTTTCTTCCCTCTCACTTCTCACTTGCGGAACGCTATTCTGGTTTCAGGCTTTCCTGGCAACTGCAATCTTGAAAAATTTAAATGCAACATCAGTCGCCATATTCCGTTCTCTTAAACCAAGTCATTTTACTGTTGTCGCCCTTCAATAACGCATTCTTTGTTTCTTTCAGTTTGATTAACCTCTTGTATCTTGAATCTTAGTGGCTTTATCATTTTGCTTGGAGTGAAATGATTGAAAAATAATTCGAATCACAGTAATGATCTTTATCCATACTTTCGTTCAGAAAATGTTTGCATTGTTATATCAAATTTGGTATTAATAAATGAAAAACTTTCAAAGATAAGCCTTATGAAGCTGTATGCGTGCGTTTCCATCCTTGTAGGTGGGGTTGCTTAGCCTACGATTAAATGTTGCCACAGGCGTATCTCATCTTGGTAGATTATCAACTTAAGCAAACAAAGATTTCGGACAGAAAAATAGAATTAAGTCCCATCATCGCCTAATCAGTTGAAGAAATTGTTAAGTGAGATAATACCGGATGAGTCATTTGTTTTTTTGTTTTTTTCGCATAACAAAATGGAATCACAAATGAATTAGCGAAGAAAAGTAAAAGTAAATGTCATTTCTTGCTTCTATGTAAAAAAATGACTTATTTTAATTATTAAAACAAACGCTGTAATAATCGATGTGGTCAAGGCATAACAAAATGAGACCAATAGTCCCCAGATTCCAAATCTGTTTCTTAGTCATCTCTTTCGTTCTCAGTTATGGTATAGCACCTTAAAATGAAGGCATAGATAGATAGATAGATAGATAGATAGATAGATAGATAATGAAAAGACTGAGATAGATAGATAGATAGATAGATAGATAGATAGATAATGAACTGACTGGGATAGATAGATAGACAGATAGATAGATAGATAGATATATAGATAGATAGATAGATAGATAGATAGATAGATAGATAATGAACTGACTGGGATAGATAGATAGATAGATAGATAGATAGATAGATAGATAGATAGATAGATAGATAGATAATGAACTGACTGGGATAGATAGATAGATAGATAGATAGATAGATAGATAGATAGATAGATAGATAATGAACTGACTGGGATAGATAGATAGATAGATAGATAGATAGATAGATAGATAGATAGATAGATAGATAGATAGATATGAACTGACTGGGATAGAAAGGGGAAAAGGGAGATAGAGAACTGCATAGGGAGAGAGAGAGAAAGAAAGTGCAAAGAGAAAGGCAAACAGAAAAAAGCAGAGAGAGGAAGAAAGGCATAGGGAAATATGATAGAGAAGAATATATAGAGAGAGAAAAGGTAGAGAGAGAGACAGACATAGGGAGATAAATTAGGCGAAAACAACAAAGAGCATAAAAAGAGAAAAAGGGAGAGATAAAAACAGTGTAGAAAAGATATATATATATATATATATATATATATATATATATATATATATATATATATATGTGTGTGTGTGTGTGTGTGTGTGTGTGTGTGTGTGTGTGTGTGTGTGTGTGTATATATAGATAGATAGATATCAGACTGATATCAAACCTCCATAGTTATTTTAAATAACATTGTTTGGCATTGTTTCTATTCTCTTAAAGATTCTCTCTGGTTGCTTGTCTTTTGCATAATTCTAGTTAAGTGGTTCTTTGCTGAGCGGAAATTATCCACTCATCTCTCCGAAACGATGAAAATATTTTGACGCAGAACAAAGCCAGAAAAGAGAAATCCTTCGCCTTCCTGGGATATGTTTAATCCGATCAGACACCCAAAATCTGTCAAAATTAATCTTTTGTTGAGACCCTAGGTATGAGGCTAACGGATTTCCAGCCGAGTTTCCTTCGTTCACTTCACACTGCCAATCATGGGAAAAGCAGCAACCTACCTCTCCACCCCCCGCTATCGGTTAAACAAAATGACAGTCTAGGCTTTTTGGCCTTCGATGGGAAATGGTCTAGAAGATAGAAAATATGAAATTCAAATCGATTAGGTGAATAAATGCAGACAAACACAAAAAAGGAATTAAATTGAAACTCGACCTGGACATACCCGGTAAAGATTCGATCAGCCACCCTGGAGCTAAAATTGCTGGATTCTGAAGGGCATATCGAAAGCGTAAAATTATCATCTTTTGATAGGGGATGGAGAGCGAAGATTTTCAAAACAATCGAGTTAACATTCTAGTCTTCGTTCTGTGTCATTTCCCCCCAGAACGTAAGCGATCATGGCTCTCCACATTTTCCTGTTCTTTGTAGCTCTTAATAAATGTTGTCTATTCGTTATTTTTCCTAAATCTTGTTCGGCCATCCATTTAGCCAAGCTTATCTAGTATGTTCTACGGTGTTTCTATCTGTCTCTTTTACCTGTGAGTATCAAATTTTCCAAGCCCTCCTTCCTCATTATGTGCCCCAAAAATTTCAACTGTCTCTTCCTGATGTTATATATAAGTTTCCTTTTCGTTCTTTTTCTTTAAAACCTCGTCATGTTTGGTGCATGGTATTCTCAGCATCCTTCTGTAGAACCACATTTCTGTCGTTTTAAGTCTCTTCATCTTTGAGGAGATTGTTTTCATTCACTGCCATATAGGAGGACAGGTATGACAGAATAGTTCAGTAGTCTTTTCTTTGTTTTTAATGAAGTTTTTCGGTCTCTTAATACTTTACTTAGATTTTGAAAGGCATCTTTGGCCATCCTAATGTGCCTTCGAATTTCCATGTCACACTTTTCGCCCTCTGTTAAAAAAAAAACCTCCCCAGATATTTAATTTTTTGTTCTTGTTTCATTTTGATATCTCTGGTTTATAAGTCGCACTTCTGGATCATCCTTTTGCTACTAACCCTGCCTTCTGTCTTTTTGTTTTCCTTCACTGTCTCCTGTATGATTTTTTGTAGTTTTCTTTCTGTGTCTGTTATTGTTATGGTCCAAGTTCCTTGTAGTACCCCGGTGATGGTCCAAGGTTAGAACCAATGAAAGACTAACACGAACACAGGTATGGAATACAAAGATATATTACAACAGAAATATAATACAAAGAAGTAGAAGTATTAGTAATGACTATCAGATTTGGTTAGAGTAAACTATGTTGTCTAGACAAGTATCATCTCTCTCTCTCCTCGTCTTCCAATATATAGTGATTTTCCAAGCTTAGCTTAGATGTGGCACAAGGCCGAAATTAGGGGGCACCCAGTGAGGATCGAACTCACTCGTAATCGTTTTAACGAGACAAGCTTGCTAACCATTACACCGACTTGAGGTGCCCCTCGTCATACGATATATGCTCATACCTCTTGAGAGGCGCAGTATTTATAATGTCAGGAATAGTCTATTATTATTATGGCTAAGTTCCCATAACAGTTATCAACACTGTCATTTCCATATCTTAAGATTGTGTCCACCAATAATGAATCCTTGTAGGACTTCTAGTTTTCAAGACTATATTAATTTTAATAATAATCCTTATATCTGAAAGAAGAAAGAGATTATGTTCAAATATTTGATCCATAAAATAAAAACTCTTTCATCATTAGGCTACAGACTTATTGATCTAACAACTCATAATAATTTGATTATAACTTTTTTGTAGATATTCATTATTTCGACGGAAATAGTAAATTATATAATTATTAAACTTTTTCCTCATTAGGCTACAAAGTTATTCACAATTTGCACTTTAGATTCATCCTTTTGCTAACAACCATTCATTCTGTCTTCTTGTAGTTGATGTTTAGTCCTTTCTTCTCGCTTTCCTTCACTGCTTTCTGTAGAAGTTATTTGTAGCTTTCTTTCCGTGTCTGCTATCAACACTATGTCATCTTCATATCTTATGCTGTTAAGATTGTGTCTGCCAATAATGAATTCTCGTAGGACTTCTATTTTGCAAAGCTACATTACTTTTTAATAATCATCCTTATACCTGAAAGAAGAAAGAGATTATGTTCAAATATTTGTTCCATAAAATAAATACTTTTCATTATTAGGCTACAGACTTATTGATCTAACTACTTATAATAATTTGATAATAATTTTTTACAGATATTCATTATTTCGCAAATATAAAATTGCATAATTATCAAACACACACCCGTTTTGCGTGTGCATTTTAAATCTATGCACTTTTTGATATATTTTTACATATATTTTTATACATTTTAAACCTATATGGTAATGAGTGCAGGACGATCTACTTGGGGAGTTTGTCTAGCACTCACTGCCATATAGGAGGACAGATATCACGCCACACTTTACTACTCTTTTCTTTGTTTCTAGGGAAATGTAGTACTTAGTACTTTGCTTAGCTTTAGAGATGCATCTTTGGCTATGTCTTCGGTTTTCAGTGTCGCTCTTTCCGACCTCTGTTCAAACATTTCCAAGATATTTAAATTGTTTAATTTGGTATCACTAATTTGTAATTTGCACTTTGGGTTCATCCTTTTGCCAACAAACGTGTATTCTGTCTTCTTGCTGTTGATGTATAGTCCTTTCTTCCCGCTTTCCTTCATTGCCTATTTTTTTTACTTACCGCGTCTGCTATCAACACAATGTCATCTCCATATCTAATGCTGTTAAGATCATTGATTTTTAAAGCCGATCATATAATACCAAGATTATAATAAACATAAATCTTAAAACAATAATACCAGTCTATGTGGGAGGGGGTTGTAATAACCCCCAAAAAATCTACAAATTCTGTTTTCTTGCAGTTGATGTTTAATCCTTTCTTTTCGTTTTCCTTCCCTGTATGAGTTTTTTTTTTCCTTCTGTAGAACTAACTTTCTCTTGCTTCAAGTCTCTTCTTCATCTTTGGGGAAACTGCTCAGCTATCACTGTCATATAGGAGGACAGGCATCGCGTAGAAAGAAGTTCTGCACTCTTTTCATTCTTTCTAACAAAACTTTTCTGTCTATTAATACTTAGATTTTGAAAGGCATCTTTGTCTATCCCAATACGCCTTTGGATTTGAGTGTCACACTTTCCGTCCTCTGTTAAGTCACTTCCCAGACATTCAAATTTCTGCCCTTGTTTGCTTTTGGTATCTCCGATTTGTAATTTGCATTTTGGATTCATCCTTTTGCTAACAACCATGCATTCTGTCTTCTTTTAGTTGATAATTAGTCCTTTCTTCTCGCTTTCCTTCACTACCTTCTGTAGACAGCTTTTTTTAGTTTTCATTGTCTCTGCTATCAACGCCGTGTCATCTGCATATTTATAAGTTCAATGTCATTCTTCCGTACAACGAATATTGTTACCAATATTGTCTGATGTTTCTGTTTCATATTTAGTGATTTTTGATAAAAATCCAAAGAATCTGCAATCTTATCGGTTCTGTTCTGGTATTTCGGAAGCCCTCACTTTCCCTTTAGTTGTTCCATAAATATTTTCACAACAATTGCTCTGATGAATAATCCTTGTTGCTTAGGATTCACGAGTGTTCAACCGCAGTACTAGATTGGCAGTTAGGTCTCATAATTTTTCAATTCAAATTGTTAGATGTAACCGTAAGTTCTATACTAATAATTTCTTCTCTCGCACTTCTCGCTTGTGGTACTTTCGGCGTCCTGAGTTACTGCCAAATACGATTTTCGAAAATGTAATTGCAATGTCAATCTTCTATGTATATTTTCACGATAATTCATCAGATAATCATTTCTTATTGCCTAGAATTCACAAGTGTTCAAGCGCAGTACTAGATTGGCAGCTAGGTCTCATAATTTCATTGTTAAAGTTTCTAGTTGTAACCACAAGTTCTAATTTAATAATTTCTTCTCACACACTTCATGTTTGTGGATCTTTCTTTCCGCTTCTTGATTTGCTGCCAAATACGATTTGTAAAAATGTAAATGTAATATCATCTTCACCTTCTGTCATTTTGAATCCTGTTCTTTTAATGGCCTTCCGTTTTTTGTCATCCTCAGTAACCCCCTTGCATCCTTATCGCTTTTATTAGATTGTTCTGGTGCTTCTTGATGAGGCCCTGAATTGTCGATCACGGAACATTAAAACACTTGGAAAATTTTGTATTTTTACGCATCAACGATCTTCAGCCGGAGCTTCTCGTCAATTATAACAGTCTTCGCCATGGTTGCAGAATCAACGATGGATCGCGATATTTGGCGTTTACATATTGCCTTCTTCAGAACCTTCTTGAATGTTGCATCCAAACGCTTCATGTTGAAACATCAGTTCCCGTACGATCACCAAAGTTAAGGAACATCGAGCCTGGTTAGATGTGCTAGCAGTATAATAGATAACAGATCGGAATTGTTAATCGGAGGGCGAGTTCGAATTCTGGTCGGGTTCGTTATTTTTACTTATGTGCAAATACTCTTGGGAAAGGCATGAATCCACCGCTTCTCCCTTATAGCTATGCGTTAATTACTAAAACTTGTATCTTCTTCTTTATATGTTGTAAACCCTCAAGACTCAGGCTTTCACGGCTCTCCACAATTTCCTGACTTAATAAACTTTGTCTTTCTGCAATTTCTCTTAATCTCTGTTTCAACATCGATTTAATTGACTATGTTATGTGTAGTTTTCCTCTGTCTTTCTTGCCTTCATTCTCTCCTGTGAGTATCAGATTTTCCAAGCCTTTTTCCTCATTATGTTCCCCAAAACTATAATACCTTTCAAAGTGTTGATAAACCGTAAAAAAACAAATCAAACTATCGATCAATTTCTAGAATGTTATCGAATCAGAACAATACTGTTTCAATTTCAAACAGTGGTTGTATTAAATATTAAATTAAGAAGAAAAAAAAAACATTACTGTTGCCATAGAGTAAGGGTTACCTCCTAATTCACATAACTTCTGGGACGAATAAGTTTGGATTGTTGCAACTTTTAGAAAAATATATATCAATGAATATAATTACTGCGAACATGTAAACATTCTTGAATTATTCAAAACTAAATACGAAATAAACTCGATATGGCAAATTCAGTAAGTACTTGCAAATAATGCATTTGCATTTTTGTAGAAAATATACAAATATTTAGTAGGGGCGAATAATTCGGACACACACTGAATATGTGTATGTATGTGTGCGTATGTGTGTGCGCGTAGGTCATTGATAATTCCTTTACAGAAATGGTTCTATGGAAAATTCCTTTTTTTTTATTATTTATATATTTTCTGACGTTTGTTTTTTTGTTTTATTTAATACCCCTTCTTGATTTTGCTCCGGGCAGAGCCAAATTGTTATCCTTCGGGCAAGGATTGAATAATATTAAGGAAGAGGTGATTTTTCTGTTGTTTAATGGCCTGCTCCTAATTCAAGGCACATTTCCATGATTATATGGAAATTATTAGTTGTAGCTATTTAAAACAAAAAAAAAAAAGAAAACCCAAAAAAACATAGCTATACTTTTGGAATGCTGTACATCTTCCCCCATATTAAGCTTAATAAATTTGATCCTTCCCTATGATAGAGTAGTCAAAAAATAATCGATATGTTGTAAATATTGTATGTAACTTTAAGATAACGAGTTACCTGGGTTCATATATTCTTTTGTAGATGTTTTATTTGTCACTGAGTACAAAGACATTGATTCTTGCAAGTTCATTATCATTTTCAAAATGTCAAAATACTTTCTTTTTTTTAACTCATGGGAGTTTATAATATAAACTCAACGACTTTTCACTTCTTTAAAAATCAGCACTAGTTTGTTATTAAAACGATAGCCTGGTGAATTGAACATCAAATCGATAAAAAAAAATCAATAGATTAATAAAGATGAAAGGAATATCTGTTTCTATTTCTGAGATTAGGTATTGTAACCAATTAAATTATTCACATTGCTCTGACTGTTGTTCTCATCATTGTTTTCATATTCACGATGTTTCGCCAGTTGTCATATGTGAACATATCTACTCCTATAGAAAGAAAAAATAGTAAATAAAATTTCAGGGTTTAGCCGGAGACAGAAGTATAGAGTTGAAGTAGACTCTAGGTTTGCTTTTGTTTGGTTTGTTTTACGGCATAGCAACCTCAATGGGTTATTTAATGGCGACAAGATTTTTCAAAAATGTATTGCTGCTAATTTGTTTCCTAGAAATGTATTGCTGGTAATATTTTTCTTTTTTAAAAAAAGACTCCTCCAAAGTGGAGCGTATCACGCGTGCTGATAAAATCCTCCGGGAAGGCAGCCGGCACGACATTTGCGGAGCTGAAGAGGTTCGCCCGGAACCGCGTCCTTTGTGGAGGTGTCGTTGGGTCCCTATGTTTTCCAAGGAACCAAGAGGTAAGAGAGGAACGGAAATGGAGATGGATCGGTCACACACACTGCAAGCCTGCTTCTAGTGTCACCAGGCAGGCCTTGGACTGGAATCCACAAGGGAAGCGAAAAGTAGGTCGACCAAAACAGACTTGCCACAGAAGTGTTGGCGCACTTGTGAAGGCACCCGGCACGACATGGGCCGTGCTAAAGAGGATCGCCCGGAACCGCATCCGTTGGAGAGGGGTTGTTGCGACCCTATGTTCCCCAAGGAATTAAGAGACATAAATATGATGATGGCTCTTCCATGCCGGCTCAAGGCATGTTGGAAGAAAGCGTTTGAAATTTTTTCCCGCAGTAGGTTGCCAATTCGTTATGCGGTAAAATGGTTGCCAACCAAGGCTATAGAACCTAGTCTCTCCTGCTATTTAACCCATAGCTGGGGAGAATAGATGGATTTATAACTTCCCCAAGGATATTTGCCTGTAAGTGAATATAACGAACATAACTGGAATTGGAACTCAGCTCCCTGATTAACAATTCCGAGCTATTATCCATTACACCACCCGCACATCCAAGCTTACAGCACCTGGTATTCCGAAGCGGCCACCCATTTACATAATGACAAGGCTCGACGTTGCTTAACTTCGATCATCGTATGGTAGCGGTGTTTCAACATGATACGCCTGTAAACCACTAAATGTTCTTTATATACACTCATTGTCAAAAATATTCTTTCTTTTTATGTGCCATGTCCTTTCAGGGTGTACGCGATCATAGCTCTCTACCTCCCTCTATGCAGTTCTCAATGAACTCGATAGAAATTCGAACTCGGCTCTCCGATTTCTCATCCGGAGCCGATATCTGTTACACCACAACGCAGGAAGACGCCCACGGGGATCCTCTAGCGCCAACACGAAATAATATTGTATATACTGTACAAAAATGAATTATTCAAAAACACTCTGCTGTTGTCGGCTACTGAGGAAAGTTGTAATCTACGTATGGCGATGACCTCATAGCCGTTCAATGAGCTAATGGCGGTTGATTAAAGACTGTACCGGACCGTGAGAGTTGCTGGACCACGGCCACCTGATTAATGAGTTTCGTCTACCCAAAAGATTATTGGCATTTTTCTTAAAAAATACATTTTTTAATCAATTCACCAAGGCGATGATAGGTCTAAGACGCAAGTAGGTACTTAGAGTGAAACAGTACGACATGACTTTAGGAAGAATCGGAAACTAAACAGAAAACAATGGATAAACCTGTGTTGCTCATCAAAAGACAAGTATAGAGACTGGGCGATAGGAGAACACATATATAAGGAAAAAAATAGTAAATAAATTTTCAGTTTAGCCGGGTACGTTAGAAGTATAAGCCGAAGTAGACATTAAAAGAAGTGGCAAACCCAAACCTAAACAGGAAACAAGGTTTAAACTTCTACTTCTGTGAAAAAGACAAGGGAGGAGTGTGAACCGAACGATACTCCTTCCCGGATTTCTGAAAAAGAGCTTATCCATTGTTTCATGCTTAGGATGGATTTACTTTTAAATAGAATGGACGCATTTTTAAGAGTAAATGCTAATAACCTAGTTGAATATTCGTGAATTCGAAACTCACTGTGTGTCTAAGCATTTAGCCTTGTGCCGGACTATTTCAAAATATCTATATATGGAGTCAGACAGGATACCTTTCTGTAATCTAATTATTGGGGAAGAAGTATAGCAGGACATTATTCGTTTGTAGAATGTTCGATCCTCACGGGATGCATTTGATTTTGTGAAAAATTAATATCAAATTAAAATTCAAGTCGGATTGATTAATTCATTGATTTACTTACTCTCGTATTTTGATTTAGAAATAAGGAAAAAATAAAACGAAATAATTTAGCCTTTAAACACCACTTTCTGTACGATTACCGAAGTTAAGTAATATTGAGTCTGATCAGTACTCAGTTGGGTGACCGCTGGGGAATACCTGGTGTTGTAAGCGTGAATCTGCGGCTAGGGTGATGTATAAAGGCTCGAAATTTTTAAGCAGATAGCTGAGTTTCTAATTTCCATTGTGTTCGTTACATTCACTTAAGTGCAAATATCTCTTAATCCACCTCTCCTGCCCCAGCTATGGGTTAATTATTAAGAGTTGTATCCTTAAACCATTACTGTCTTCCCCAAAATTCTTACAATCAAAAATATTTTCTGGCTTTAAATAATCTTGTTTCATTTGTTTTACAGCATTGGATTAATAACCTGCAAAAGGTTGATAAACTGTAAAAAAACAAAGCAATCAAAATCAATGAAGAGGCGCAAAGCTAAAGAGATGTGAATCTATAGAAGGATATATAAACTGTATAACGAGACAGGGTAACAATGCGGGGACAAAAACATGTGGTAAAGAGTCAAATGTTGCTTAGAGTTACAAGGGATTGGATATAGCCGAAATATGTAATAGGCCATGTCCTGGAAAGATACAGCCCGTTGTAACAGTAGTTATAGTACTAGTAATATTAGTAGAAGTAGTAGTAGTAGTAGTAGAAGGAGAAGAAGAAGAAGAAGAAGAAGAAGAAGAAGAAGAAGAAGAAGAAGAAGAAGAAGAAGAAGATACATTGATACAATCTGGTATCGTAACAATTAGCAACTGAAAACTGTTACATCTATTGTCAACCTTGACAGGAACTAATAGAAAATCATTTTATCTTTCTCATTCGTTTTTTTTTCTACATTCTGTTTCTATCTATCTATCTATCTATCTATCTATCTGTGTGTCTGTTCATGCCAATCTATCTATGTGAGTCTGTTCCTATCTATCTATCTATCTATCTATCTATCTATGTCCATTCATTATCTATCTATCTATCTATCTATCTATCTATCTATCTATCTATCTATCTATCTATTTATCTATCTATCTATCTATGTCCATTCATTATCTATCTATCTATCTATCTATCTATCTATTTACACAAGTTTGTTCATATCTATCTATCTATCTATCTATCTATCTATCTATCTATCTATCTATCTCTCTGTGTGTCTATTCATGTTTATCAATCTATGTGAGTCTGTTCCTATCTATCTATCTATCTATCTATCTATCTATCTTTACTACACTGTTTTTATCTCTCTGCCTTTTACTCTCTTTATGTTCTTTATTGTTTTCGCCTAATTTATCTCCCTATGTCTGTCTCTCTCTCTACCTTTTCTCTCTCTCTATACTCTTCTCTATCATATTTCCCTATGCCTTTCTTCCTCTCTCTGCTTTTTTCTGTTTGCCTTTCTCTTTGCACTTTCTTTCTCTCTCTCTCCCTATGCAGTTATCTATCTTCCTTTTTCCCCTTTTCCTTTCTTTATCTTTATCTCTATATGCCTCTCTCTTTCTCTCACTCTCTCTGCCTTCATCTATTTGTCTTTATATCTCTGCCTTTCTCTCTTCTTTATCTCCATCTTTCTTTGTGCCTTTCTCTCTCTCTCTTTCCCTCTCTCTCTATGCACTTTTCGATCTCACGCTTTCTCTATGCCTTTCTCCATCTATGTCTGTTAATTGTTTTGCAATTTCAGACCATTCATCAACTCGGCGTTTGCAGCTTGTGGATTTTGATTATTTCCCGAGGAAAACATAGAAAGACAATTCTCCATGCGACTGAATGTATCTGTCAATTGATAAATTTAAAATACACTCTTCCTTACCTGAAAATGTTTGGGGATTTTTATTTTATTACAAGCGTTTGAGGAGCCTCATGCCTTGTTTCATGTTTCATTTTTATTAAGTTAATATTGTATCGTATACGGTCATTGTTTACTGACATTTGGCGTATGCTTACAGAAATATCAGCGATATATTCATTAATCAAGACCTAGAATGACTGAAAAATGACCAGATAAATGCAAATTAACCACAGAGATAGGGTGGTAATTTTCTATTCAATATACGAAGTTGATGTTTGTGTCAAATAAACAGAATCTTTCAAAAGGCGAAGAAATTACTCGATGACATTAGTATTGTTTAAAAGATTATCTATATCTGTAATTCTCAAAATGTGCATGTATGTATATATATGTTTGTTTGTGTGTGTGTGTGATCGGATATTATTTATACATTTTCACAGTTTTTATCCGATTTTGATGAAACTTTTTTTGTTTGATAGATAATTCTTCAATTCCGGATTTGAGTCCAAATTTGCTTGAAAAATTTCAACCTTGATAGTGAAAAATCGAAAAAAACCTAATGTTTTAGACTGCGCAAAAGTCAAAGGCACAATTTAATTTCGAATAAGGCCGTTTGGAGATATCGTGAAAAAAAGTCTTTCGGTTCCAATAAACAAGGTTCTTTATTCATGGATAAGTAGCTGTCTTGGAATAGAAAAGTGAATCTTCGCTATTACTTCTGTCTTTTCTCACAGCACACTAACGGACCAGATCTTCCGGTCGGTCAGCGAGAATTCTGCTTCCGTCTGGCTCTATATATGTTTTTCTTGCCTTTCCTTGTAAATCTGACTCTCACTCACACTGGCCGGGACCAGAATGCCCACTGACTATTTAAATACATAACCGGAATTCCCTTCCGGCTAAGTGGCACTTGATCACAAAATTATCTATTTATTCATACAATCCCTTTTCCCTATATATGGGCACCACGTGTTTGCTTTGAAACTCTCACGTGTCAGTTTTTTTTTCTGTCGATGAAATGGATAGTCACAAAAGGCCCGTTGCTCTTGGCCCAGATAAAATAATTTACTTGACAATGTAGGTTTTTATTCAATCGAGAGAAAATCAATTGTGCTACAGAAATACGCCATTCTCGGTCACTAGAGACAATAAGAATGGCCGAAAAGATTATCTTCTGAAGGACATTATGAAAAAGAAAACATGAAAATGATAATGTGAAATAATTTATTTTAGAAAAAAGTCAGTACTGAAGCCAAAACTTTGATACACGATGACACATTTTAAAATAATTCAGTACATTTATATGGAGGCCGATACCTTTCTTTAAGAATTCAAATTAGTTTAGATTAAACATTATCATTCGACAATTGGGAATTGTGGAATGATCAGCAAGATGGCCAGCGTTGAATAATTCAGGTAATTTTGCAGACGATCGCCGCCGGTGAAAAAGAATAATTGAAATATTGTCCGATTATGTTTGCATTCAAATTTCCTTCTCACACGGCTTGAGAAATATTTCCGCAGACCGAGGCGACGAATTACATTTCAGAAGATATCGATGAATATTGAATTTATTCTTTATGACTTTCTCGATTTCGCTATGCCACTTTTTTTTTACGAAATACACGAAACCACCAAAGTCACTATCTTAAACGCCATATAAACCTACTTGGTCGCTTTTAAAGAAATCTAAAATATGAGTTAGTATTTATTTTTGTCGAAAATATGTATTTAACTAGATTAAAATTGTGGTTATCACTTGTATATCTGTATGTAAAACCACATTTCTTCGTTAAAACTTTTACTTAAAATTTTCTGTAATTTCCTTTCCACAGTAAAAGAAGTATATATATATATATATATATATATATATATATATATATATATATATATATATATATATATATATATATATATATACATAAAAAAAATATAATAAAAAGGCTCAAACAATAATATACTATGGTTATAATTTATTACATTGGAATCGTAATCACGATCCATTTCATCAGACCTACAAATTCAAAAAGAAATCGGAAATATATGTATATATATATATATATATATGTATGTATTGTATTGTATATATATATATATATATATATATATATATATATATATATATATATATATATATATATTGACCACTAATATATATATATATATATATATATATATATATATATATATATATTCTATTCGAATCCATTGCATTCTCCCTCATCCCAGTTATGAGTAAATAGCAAGGAAGACAGGGTTCTATAGACTTGGGGGCAACCGATCTAGGAGAAGGACAACGCTGAATTCAAAACCTATATATATATATATATATATATATATATATATATATATATATATATATATATTTATATATATATGAAAATATATAGTTTTAAGGTGTGCTATATTTATGAGATAAAGCGTATGTAAATATATGTAATACAGAGATAGAGCGTATGTAAATATAAATATAAAAGTGAACATTGACGTCAACACTCAGAGGCGACAGGCTGTTTCATGCTGGACGCAATCGTCGTGGCCTGACGATTGCGTCCAGCATGAAACAGCCTGTCGCCTCTAAGTGTTGATTTCAATGTTCAAGTGTCTTACTCACAGAATGTCTACAAGTGGACTGTTGTATTCATCTTTGTATTTATTATTGCAACGACCCCCTCAAGTCAATAGCCTAGTGAATTTACCCGAGAAATTGGAGACCTAATAATTGTGAGTTCAGTCCCTGGGCCAGGCGTTTTCCACACTGGAAACAGGGTAAGCAATAACTAAGCAGTAATAAATAAAAACTAGATATTCTAGTGATGGTATGTGGAACGAGGAAGTTTGTTTTGTTTCTGGGAATATTAATGGTAATATTATTTTCAAAAATGTATAGCTGTTTGTATCGCTGGTATTTTTTTAAAGTATTGCTGATAATAATTTTCCTTCAAAAATTATTGCAGGTAATAATTTTTTGCAGGTAATAATTTTTTTTATTATTATTACAAAGTATGTCTGGTATTAAAATCTATTTTACTCAATTTTGGGTGTTAACTATTTGCCCATAGCTGGGACCCTAACAGCTGCTACTACCCCGGGTCAAGGTGGACGTGGGAACACCAACAATTAAGAAGTGGTTCCACGCTCCTCAAAACCTGCTGATAAGAGGCCTTGCTGTTGGACTTAGTTTATAGTCTTACCCAGGACGCGAATGTAGTTTATCGTCTTACGCAAGAGGCGGACGTAGTTTATCGTCTTACCCAGGAGGAGGACATAGTTTACCGTCTTACACAGGAGAAGGATGTAGTTTATCTCATACCCAGGACGAAGAAGGTCCGTAGATTGAACACAAGGTTCATTTCTTATAAGGAGTTACAGAGAGTGAGAGCAAGAGTAAAGAGGGGTGATAGAGGAAATGATGAAAGAAAAGACGGGGAATTAGATCAAGGCATCTGAAGATGTCGCCTGACATTGCACTTGAATATTTGAAGATTATAGTCATCAGGGAACCAAGTAAGAGGAAGGGTGTTCCACAGTCATTCATACGGATATGTGAAAAAGACAATATTTAACCCTAGACTTGAACGGGTTAAAATTGTTTTGGTCGGGCAAGCATCGTCATGTGATTTTGTTCCGCAAATCATCAGATTTTGGGGAGAAGCGATCAAATTTTAATTTGCTTCTTCTAATCAAACGTATAAGAAAGGGAATGAGGGTGGTCCGCTTCCATTTTCGCAGCCTGGTGGGTCTTAGCTGGGAGGGAATGTAGGTCGTCTGAACATTTACTTTGGAAATAGAAGTAGAGTAGCAAGAGGCTTCGTATAGAGGAAAGGAATTCTAAGTTGGTAAACAGTTCATCACCCACAAGGCCGAGTAGACGTATCAAAACTCTATCAAGCTTGGAAAGTGAAGTCAGGGCAGTACTAGCATAGATATGGTAACAGTACTCAATTTTAGGTTCTTGTATTAGGTTGGTGCAAAAATAATGCCGTAATAATGTCGTTTTTTGATGTTAAAAAATACGTCAAAAAACGACATTATTACGTCATTATTTTTGCACTAACCTAATAAATTTGGAGCGTAGCCGGATGATTGGTACAAGTAGCTTCTTTAGGTTTGGGTCGTATATATATATATATATATATATATATATATATATATATATATATATATATATATACGTGTTCCGCTTGACGTCTGGGGTGAGCTTAATTCCCCAAAAGCATTTATGGTCGTCCTTGAGAGAAGCCTTATTCATTGCGATATAGGGACATTCAGGGGCTGTTCGATGATGATGGAAGATGAGGACAGGAGTCTGCATGTAAATAATGTAGATAGCATAAGCCTCTATTTACATTATTCGGACTATTGACCTCATCTTTATCGCCATATTTATAACAAAGTTTCGGCTGTTGTACGCTCCGGCCTTCTTCAGGTTGTTGAAATGTCGAACACGCTCTCTGGGGTAGACTGTTCTAGTTTCCACGTGGCATGTTTAATGGATGTCAGTTATCAGTTATCTCCTGTTAATTCCCCTCTCCAACTTCTCTACTGCCATAACCGGGTATTGAACTCGCACTCTTTGGGTCCTGTCACTGGACCTAACCAACGCCTTTATCCTCTGTTCCATATGTCCTTGAAGAAGGCCTGAGCGTACAACGGCCGAAACGTTGTGAAAAATATATCGACAAAGATGAGGAGAATAGGCCGAATAATGTAAATAGTGTACATAATACCTCATCTCAGAAATATAGACAGATACTGAAAGGCCGAAACGTTGTAATAAATATGGCAACAAAGATGAGGACAATTGTCTGAATAATGTAAATAGTGTACATAATACCTCATCTCAGAAATATAGACATATACTGAAGGGCCGAAACCGTTGTAATAAATATGGCGACAAAGATGAGGACAATAGTCCGCATAATGTAAATAGTGTAGATAATTCCTTATCTCAGAAATATAGACAGAAACACAAGCCTCGTAAAGCTTAAACATGCAAATGATTATTAGTAGCCAATACAGGGGGTAGTTTAATGGATAGCGATTAGAATTCTCGACGAGTTGGTTACATACGCTTTGGAAATGTGTGCATCCAATGTTTTCCCCTAGTCATGGGTTAAATAACATGACAGTCTGAAGTCTGTAGCCATAGTTGTCACACAGCCTAAGAAAAGGACAACACTAAATTCAAAACCTGTTGGATATAAGACCAGCAACTTCATCTCGTAAAATTTCACTTGCAACAGGGATCACAGCAGCAACGTTGAGTGTTGAGAGCTGAGGCCCCATTCTATCCAGTTGGGTCTGCAGGATTTGCGTGCCTGAATGATTGGGTACAGGCAGAGATCGAATAGTATGAAGTATCATTTTTTTAATCGACGCGAATGCTTGCCAGATTTCTTGGTAAATAAATGATTTAGTGCGGTTTTTTGGAAAGCAAAATGATTGACAGTTCACCTGACTGGTTTCTTAAAAAAATTGGGCGTTCTCTTAACAAATCGTCCATTCTAGTTCATCAGATACAAACAGAAAGGCTGAAGAGCTTATCTGCTGAAGGCTATGATAAAAAGATGTAAATGATCATCTGAATAATTTATTTAAAAAAACAAACAAACAAAAAAAAAAAAACACCAGTACGAAAAACCCACACCTCGACACACGGTGATACATTCGAAACTAATGCAGTACATTTGGATACAGGCCGATACCTATCATTAAGAAATCAAAATAAATTAGATTAAACATTATGAAATTTAGATTAACAGATCGCGATAACTATTAGGGTGATGTGATTAAGTATACTTTAATGTTTAAAAAGAAATTTATTCAGTATTATTATTATTGTCTAGGTAATAAGCATTATAACATAACACAAATAGATATATTGTGGAAAAAGGAATTTTCTACAATATACGAATTTTTTACGTATTTATCGTTATTTTTTAAAACTTTTATCAAAAACGACATTCTTGTACATGTAGTTGTGTATAATATCATACATTAATCAGTAATTTTTAAAAAAATTAATAACTATTTGTGCTCAGTTGTTGACATTAATAGCTATCTGCTAAATATGTTAACATTTTGGAATAATGCAATAATAAAAAAATAAATTTCATCTCTCTGATAGATGTCGTGATCTGTAAATAAAAAAGAGAAATATGTTTTTAGTTTCTAAATTATTTTCCTTTCTAACAACGTAAATGTATGTCTTTCCTTCGTAAATATGTAAGGTATTATAAAATCATTTATAATATGTATTTACCACGTAAATATGTGTCGTTCTTTCTGTTGTATAAACAATTTTCTTTTAATTTTCACGTGAATTCTTTTCTAGTAGCTAGATTGTAATTCTCTTTGGCATTATCAGAAAATAATACTTAAAATGCTACATTCAGGCCGTGTTGCTGTTTTTCATACATTTTCTCTTAAGGCATTGCTTAGCTTTTTCCTAATAATGTCTGAAATGTCTTTCTTCTATGAGTTTATTCAAACTAATATCCTCTTCACTCCAAGATTTCGGTTGTTGATGGCTAATCAATTCTACAGCTTTCTTCAAGGGAATAATCGCATTAGATTTTTTTTTTTAATGAACCAACAAAATGGTCACTCAATTCATTCTCAGCAACACGAGCTACCCAAAGATCTTAGTCATCATCATTATTATCAGAATAGACTCCTGATATAATGATATATTATCAGTTCTCAAATAGGCATTTATGCAGACGACACAACTATTTACTCATGGCTTAGTATCAAGTCCATCAGATCCGAAAAAGTAAAACTGTGTTCAGTTGTTGACATTAATAGCTATCTGCTGATGTGTTAAAATTTTGGAATAATATAATAATAAAAATTTAAATTTCATCTCTCTGATAGATGTCGTGATCTGTTAAATCATTGTTATTATTTCCTGTTTGGACCAACATGTTCTTCTTGGTTGTTAAAATATGAATGTTCTTCACCCTTCTTCAGGTGTCTGTTTTCAGAATTTTGAACCAAACACTTTATCAAATCCATGGGGCTGCATTGTTCTCATTCCACTTTCCATGGTTAGGTGATATTTCATAACAGTTCGTACCGACAAAGTAAAACTGAGCTCAGTTATTGATATCAATAGCTATCTGCTGATGTGCTAACATTTTGGAATAATGTAATAAAAAAAAATAAATTTCATCTGTAAGAATGTCACCATCTTTAAATATAATATTTAGAAATGTGATAAAAACAAATGTGTTCATTTTTATATATTATTTATTAAACAAATTATTATTTATTAAACAAATTATCTCTCGTTTTCAATAAGAGCTGATAAGGCAAAATTTTGATTGCATCTTTAAAATAAAATTTGGATATTTCAATAGAAAAAAAAACTCTTTTCAACGTTTTTGCTTCTGAATATCCTGCTGCTTATAAAATACTCTAGTGACTGAAACAAATGAATATTTCTAAGTGTTAAATCTGGTGAATACATGTAGGATATAGAAGATCCTATCATTCTTTTTATTTGGTTTGTCCACTTGAGATTATAATTGGATAGTAATACTTCTTTCTGTTTATCAATACAGGTGACTTTTAAAGTAATTTCATTTTATCCGGTCCTGGCAATAAATATGTGCATTGATGATTCATCCATGTTCTCCTAGCTTGTAACTAACGACATCCTTCATGTCCTACTAGTCACAAGTCAAGGACTTCTGTGGGTAGAGACTTGGTTTATTGATGACACTAGTTTATGCTTTTTTGATAACGATTGTCTTTTTCGTCTTCTGCTGACATGCAAAACCCTGTTTTTACTGACCATCGATAAAAGATTCAGGAATGCAGTTGTTCACTGCCAAACTTATTCAAGTACTCACTGTGGAAGCGACCACCTCCTTGTTATATAAAAGCTAATAGCGAAACTACGCAAACGGAAGAAGCCTAATGTAGCACGTAAATTGGAGTACAACAGATTCCTGAACGACCGGAACGTGTAGTAAAAATATGAGGACAATGTGAAAAGAAGATAGGAGGGACAAAATGGAAATGGAAATAAGAGAATGATTTAGTGACATCATCAAATTATATCATCTCAAAGGTGAATGAGCGAAGAAAAAACGAATGGATCACAGATATATCACAAGATGACACTATATTGGAGATCTCTTCGACGACAAAAGAGAACAAACGGGAATATATACAGAAACACCGACGGGCCGAAAATATTAAAAACCCAAGTGAAATCTGTATTGACCCAATTGAACAGAAACAGAGCAGCAGGGCCAGACGGAATTATAATAGAAAGCTGGTAACCTTGGATGACTCCGGCATAGACAAGATTACAGAAATAATAAATGAAATGTACAACATACCAGAAGACCTAAGCAGATCTATTTTCACAGCATTGCCTAAGAAACCAAATGAATGTGAACTTCAACGAACAATCAGCTTAATTAGCCACAAAAAAAAATCATCATCCGAATTCTGACGAACAGAGATTGTAGGAGATTTAAGGAAGAGATAGCACAAGAACGGTGCGGGTTCGGTAAAAACGCCGGTACAAGGAACGCCATATTCAAGCTCAGAATGTTATCAGAAAAGGCATTATGACTACTGAAGAACGTCAACCTGTGTTTTATAGACTACGAAAAAAGGCGTTCTACAAAGTACGCCACAAAGACCTGCTAGGCCTGCTCAGCAACCTTGACATATTCGTGAAAGACATAGAATAATCAAAAATTTCTACTGGCAGCAAACAGCCTGCATACGGATAAAAATGTACTCAGCAGATATTTAAAATAGAAAGGGGCGTAAGGCAAGAGTGTGTCTTCTCACCAGACTTATTCAACCTATACATTGAGGCAATTCAAACAGAACTAGAAGTCCCACCAGGATTCATCATTGGTGGCCACAATCTTAACGTAAGATATGCAGATGTCAGAGTGCTGATAGCAGACACGGAAAGGAAACACCAAAACCTCCTTCAGATAGTAGCGAAAGAGGGCGAGAAGAAGGGACTAAGCATAAACTACTAGAAGACAGAATGCATGGTCACCAGAAAAAAGATGAGATTCAAAGATAAATTCGGATGGCCAAAGATGCATTCCAAAAACTAAGCAGAGTATTAAGAGACAGGAAAATTTCGATGGAAGCAAAGAAAAGAGTACTGAACTGCTACGTTATATCTGTCCTCCTATATGACAGCGAATGCTGAGCAATCTCCTCAAAGATGAATAAAAAATTCGAAGCAACAGAAATGCTGTTGTACAGAAGGATGCTGAGGATACTGTGAGCAGCGACAAGGTTTTGGAGAAAAAGGAAACAAAGAGGAAACTAGTACTTAACATCGGGACAGCTGACATTTCTGGAACACGTAATGAAGAAGGAGGGCTTGGAAAATATGATACTCACAGGACTGATAGAGGGAAAGGGAGTCAGAGGAAAGCAACTTGTGGCATACTTAATGGGCTTGAACAAATGGATGTCAGGACGGGGTCTGGGAAAAAAAAAGATAAAACTCGTTAAGAGCTGCAAGGGATAGCAGTAGGTGGAGGGCTATGATCGCCCTGAAGGGACATGGCACGTAAGAGAAAACAGACGATGCAGATATGAGAAGTTGACATTCCTGGTTACAAAACTGCTGGTGGAATATGTTGTTTGGCTCTTAAACGAGATTTAAATAGAGATTTTTTTTCCTGTACCATTCCCAAAGGCACTGTAAGGATATACTGCCATATAGCAGACTCGATAAACTAATCCCAGACGAAATTTTCTATCATTCAACCATGTTTCTTCCTTGGTGAAATGTCTCATAATCCATAGCGGTGAAATACGTAATTACTTATTATTTGCTTGAAAACACAGATTTTTTATTGGCAAGATTGTATGCCAGATTAGACCGTGCTAACTCATTGTTTGATAAAACTAATTCTTCAGAGGAATACTTTAGAGATGCAAATACGATCAGCGAAGTTAAACAACGTCGAACCAGGTCAGTACCTAGATGGGTGACTGCTTGGGAATATCAAGTGCTGTAAACTTGGATTTGCGGTTGGAGTAATGGATAATGTCTCGGAAATGTTAATCAGAGAGTCGCGTTCCCGTACGATCACCGTAGTTAAGCAACGTCGAGACTGATCAGTACCTAGATGGGTGACCGCTTAGGAATACCAGGTGCAGTAAACTTGGATGTGCGGATGATGTAATGGATAATGGCTCGGAAATGTTAATCGGAGAGTCGAGTCCCAATTGGGTTCTTTTTATTCGCATACACACAAAATACTCTTGCCATGGGTCCTCATGACATCCATTAAACATGGCACGCGGAACTAGAACATTCTACCCCAGTGAGCGAAATAAATAGTTCAGTTCGAATTTCCAACCACCTGAAGAAGGCCGGAGCGTACAACGGCCGAAACGTTGTAATAAATATAGCAACAAAGATGAGGGCAATAGTCCGAATAATGTAAATAATGTACATAATACCTCATCTCAGAAATATAGACAGATACTGAAGGGCCGGAACGTTATTATAAATATGGGGACAAAGATGAGGATAATAGTCCGAATAATGTAAATAGTGTACATAATACCTAATCTCAGAAATATAGCCATTACATTCATTTAAATGCTAATACTATTAGAAAGGTATTGATCCTGTTCTTCTCCTTCAGTCTATGGGTAAATAGGACAGATTTGGTTCTATAGCCATGGATGTCAACTGGTCTCTGAATTCAAAACCTTACCAGATACTTTCATATATCTCTGTTGCGTGTCAATGTCTCTGAATGATCTTCCAGGACAGCCACTGACGATGCCAGCCCATTTAGTTATGCCTGCTTCTACATCATCTTTTGTCTAAAATGCTATCCTTGTAGGATGGTAGCGGAAACATTGTTGACTCTTACGATATAACCATGCCATTTCAAATTTCTCTTTTTGGCAGTGGTTATAAGGTTTTTTCTTGGGCCTGTTTCTTGTTTTGATGGGGTAATGAAATGCGTCATCTGCGATTCAGTTTACATAGGAGAGACCAAGGCTGATTTAGTAACGTCTATTTCTAATGCTTGGGTTTTTCGCTGTAATTCCGCTGTTAATGTCCAAGATTCGCAGACGCATAGAAAGACAGAAAACAAATGAAAGCTACAGATCCTTGATTTCAGACAGATATTCTTTGCTTTTCACATAGATTTTACTGAGCTGCTCTAGAAATTATTTCTTTTCTGGAAACATCTTCGTTTATAATCGAGTCGGTATATCTGAATCTCGTTACTTTAAGTTCTTAACCACCGACTTTTATCTTCAGTTGAAAACTTTTTTCTCATTTTTCGTCATTTTTTTTCGGGATTAATCTCCATGCCATATGAAGAGGATGTTTCATCCAAATTTTTCTCCAGACTGCCAAGCCCCACTTCCTTCCCTGCTACTCCATCTATGTCGTTTGCAAAGTGATTTTTTAGGTTACGACCTCTGTCCCTTGGTGTTCATCAAGGTCATTCATAATACGTTATAATGACATGCTGAAGGTGAGAAAAGACAACCTTGGTATACATTGGCATATGTATGGTACCACATTTTGATGGAAACGTAGAATAGAAATATTCTGCTTGCCTTATTCTACAACTGCTAGACAGTATGGATTAACTTCTTACCGATGTTATATTTGGTCTTGCCCAATATTTCTCGGTTTGGTTTGCTTTGTTTCATTTTACGTCATGTCAACACCTCAATGGATTATTTAATGCCGACAAGGATTTTATTGCTGGTGATATTTTTTTCAAAAATGCATTGCTGGTAATATCTATTTTCTTCAAAAATATATTGCTGACGATATATTATTGATAATAATTATTACCAAAAATGTATTGCTGGTAATATTTTTTTCTTCAATACGTATTGCTAGTAATATTATTTTTTTCTTCAAAAATGTATCGCTGATGATGTATTACTGATAATAATTATTTCCAAATGTTAGAATTTTGGGGTACTATGTACTAGTGAGCCAACCAAAATGAGCTGACTCATTTTAGAGTTCACCAATAGAAGGGTTAACCAATAAGAAAGCTCAAAATATTCAATCCGACGTGTATAAAGGCAGCCATTTTGTTTTTTCTCCCAAAATATCTTCACTGCCAACCCCTGATATCGAAGACTTAAAGAATTACTTAACTGCTGCTACTTTCTCCGAATCTTTACTGTAAACCTCTGATATTGAATACATTACGGACTTCACTGAATTCTATATTCAAAGACTACGGCAAACATGGTTAACATTAAAAATGTATTGACGATAATATTTTTTCTTCAAAACTGTATTGTTGGTGATGCATTATTGATAATAATTATTTCCAAAAATTTATTGCTGGTAATATTATTTTTTCTTCAAAAATGTTTTGCTGATGATGTATCATTGATAATAATTATTTCCAGAAATGTTTTGATGGTAATATTTATTTTCTTGAAAAAAATTTTGCAGTAATAATGTATTGGTGGTAATAATTTTTCCTCAAAAAATTTATTGCTGGTATTAAAACCTATTTTTACACTTTCATTGTGTTTTGATCCCAGTTTGTGAATTAACTATTTGCCCATAGATGGGACCCGAACAGGTACTACCATCCCGTGTCAGGGTGGACCTGGGAACACCAGCAATTAAGAGGTGGTTCCACGCTCCTCAAAACCTCCTGACCAGAGACCTTGCTGTTGGACGTAGTTTATCGTCTTATCCAAGACGCGGACGTAGTTTATCGTCTAACTCTTGACGCCCAATATGTCTCTTTCAAAAGCATTTTTGAAGTCAATGAAAACGTGATAGAATTGTTTTTAGTGTTGCGAGTATTTTTTATATCGAACTAATACATATATTTAAAATTGTTTAAATTTATTTTTCTGTGCACGCACAGAAAGTTTCACTGTTCATCAGGAACGATTTAGAGGCTCTGATGCTTTCATTCATTTAGAAGGTCATTATAATCAAGGTGCTTTTAAAATATGTTAGCCAGCTATTCATATTTTCTTTAGCTCATAAGAACCAATTGTTATCGAAAGTCGGAAAACAAATTTTAAATCCAGGAAAACTTTTACGAATTTTCTCAGGTTAGAGGTCAGAAATACGGAACAAACTAGTGGGAAATGTTGTTTTGCATTGTTTTTTTGTTTTTTTTTTTGTATATATCACTTTGTTTCGGAGTGTCTCTTATTATTTATTAGGTTGGTGCAAAAATAATGACGTAATAATGTCGTTTTTTGACGTATTTTTAACGTCAAAAAACGACATTATTACGTCATTATTTTTGCACCAACCTAATACTATATCAATATGACCTAAACTTTGTTTTCCTCTTTCTCCCCCCCTGCTATAACCCGGATTCAAACACCTGCTTTCTGTCTTGGTTGATATTTAATTAATTAATTTTTTAATCAATTCATCCCAAGCAAGGTGATAATGCCACTAAAAGGAAAGGGGCTACTGAGGATTTAAAGAGAATGAAAAGACTTTAGAAGCATTCTGAAGCCTAATCTTAAACTAGAAAATTTTTTTACTCCTGTTCAACAGAATAGGGAGGGTTGTGAACATATATCCTATTGGGGAAAAGAAGAAAAATAATTAGTGAATAACATTTCAGTTCATCCGAAGATATTAAAAGTATAGATTTGAAGTAGACTTGAGAAAGAACCGGAAACGCAATCCCAAACAGGAAACACGTTTATTTATATAATCATGTATTAATTACATAACTGATTAATAAATAATTATTTATGTATTAGCTAGCAGTAGAGCCCGGCGTTGTCCGGGGATGTAACAGTAAGAGATAGTATCGACCATCATAAAGACTGAAAAATAAAATTGACAAAGTTTATTGTTTAAGGTTGACGGACATGCATGTCTTAATTAGTTTTATTTTATTTTTTATTTTTTTACGAATTGGTCAAACCCAAACTCAAACAAAAACATTGTTTTCAATCGTTATGAGTCTACCGATTGAATAGAATTTTATTATAAACAATTGTCTTGTAAATGAAATTTTTAAAACATTCTGAATGTAAAAATAAAGAAAAAAGTGTGCAAGACAATAAGAAAAAACTACTTGCCAAAAAAAAGAAGTGAAGTTTTATCGAAATCGGTTGAAAAATGTAGAAAATTCGATCCCATATATAAACGACCACACACACACACACACAAACAACCTGGGTTTTATAATAAGTATAACTCGATATGAGCTGTCCCCCTTTAATTCTTGCGACAGCGATGTCTTTTAATCGTGTTTTCAAATTGATTTCGTGCCAAAACAATTGTGTTTTTCTAATTTCTGGCACTGTCAGAACCACCGCAGAGTAATTTTACGTAGTTCTGTTAAGTTTTGTTGAAATCGGTTGAAAAATGTAGGAAATCTGATCCAATATATAAACGAACAGACACACAACCTGGGTTTTATAATAAGTATGATTATATAATTAATAATTAATCTCTAATTCAACGAAGGTTTCTTTTCAGTAATACGTTTGATATTACTAACATCAGGTAGGTCAAGATCTTTCAATACAGGATATTACCTTTGTTTTGTTTACTCTTGGAGAATTTCAGTATGAAGCATTCTCATACTGTTTGCATTTTATTACGTAATACTTTCGACTGTCAACTTCTGCTAACTTCCTGGTCATTGTTAGCTCAGGCAAAATCAAGCGCAAGTTTAACTTTCTTGAAACCTCCATGCAGAGATTTGGGCAGCATTAAAATGTGACAACTCTTCCCCGTGTCAGATAGACGATCGGCCAGGACATAATGTTTATCTAAAAGAGAAGCCAAGAAAATAGAATACAAACACTGAATCGTTGTAATAACCCCGTTTTATACAAACTTACACTCAACCGCATACATAATTATGTAATATATATATAACAGGCTAGAATAGTAATATAGAGTAAAGTATATATTCCTGCGCAGATGCAATTTTAAGTCTCAAGCCCTGCACAAAAGACGAGGGATGAGTTCGAATTGAACGTTAGGTGAACCTATTTAAAATAATTAGTAAATAAAATTTCATGGCTTAGGCCGGTGTTTCCAAACGTGGGTGCTAGTTCCCTCTTGTGCCCCCTATCAATTTGAAAGGAGGAACTGGGAGTTTTTTTTTTTATTTGGGACCGGTGAACACAATCTGGGGAGCTTGTGGTCATTTATACATTTTTTTTTTCAAATTTTCAAAAACGATTCAATATTTGATTCAAAAAAGAAATTTCTGAAAGGAATCCAAACCTGTGGGAAAATATCAAACTTTTCTTCAATGCTTTTTCAAATTATCATATGGCTGAGTTCGTTTTCAACGTAGTTACACTGATTCAAAGAGACCTTTTGCAAATTACAAAACGTTTAGATCTGCGATAACTTCTAAGCAACCTGAAATCTAGCGTAAGAGACTGAGTTAGAAAACAAATCAGCCATAGCATTGTTAATATTAACATAAGCTATCAAATGTACATATATATTAAGAGACATAACCAGTAAGCACTAATTTCAACAATGACATTAAAAACATTGAGATAAGCTAGCAAATGAATCTAGAATAAGAGAATTAGCCATAATTATTCGTAGCTGTTCACCTATACAATCTCGTTTCTTATAATTAATAGTTAGTCCTTTCTTCTCGTTTTCCTTTACTGCCTTGTCTACAAGTTCCTGCAGTTTTCCTTTTATCTTTTTTTTTCTATCAACATTGTGTCATCTGCATATCTTATGCTGTTAATATTGTGACCACCTATAATAAATCCTGTTAAGACTTCTTGTTCTCATCGATTTATATAGAAAAATGTCTTTATCACAGCCGTTTTTCAAATAAGTTACATAGCTATATTCCTAATATTTCTATCTATTTTATGCCGCCATCTTATACTATAATTAAGTATTCTTGATAATTCTGCTGTAATTAGTTACTGTTGGTAATTCTGCTGTAAATAGGTATTGTTGGTAATTTTTTTATCTATAAAATGTTATTATTTTTACTATGAAAATGTATTCTTTATGCTTTCATAGACCTTTGCTTTTTTTGTTATGAGTTTACTATTTTCCCATTGTTGGAACTTTAACGAGTACTACTAGCCCGGCTCAGGGTGATCTTGGTAACAATAGCAATTAAGAGGTTGTTCTACGATCCATAAAACCACTAATCTCAAGACCAGAAGCTTTGCTGCCGGACGAAGTTTATAATTATACCCAGGACTAGAATTAAATATAAATAAAAATTGATGATATTTGAAATAAAATTTAATGTAATAATTTCACACAATCTGAGACAATTACTACAAAGTGTAAAATCAAGAGACATAAGATAAACACAATACAAAAATTAATAATGATTGTCAATGCTTCATTTAAGAAAATTACACTGCTTATGAATACAACTGTTGCGGATTCCGGGTTGAAATCCGGTACCAATAAATAATAAACGCCAGGAATGAATATATGAAAATAATATATTAACGTAATAATACAAACTGGTAAAGTAGGTTAGTAGTTCCAGGAATACGGGTTAGTAGCAATATATATATACAGTGTTTGGTATTGAAGTATCGCTGTATGACTTCTTACTGAGTCTACGTGCTCGCTCACCGTGACTCCTACAACGCTGTTACCTCACCCCCACTCTTCCGGTTACCTACAACCTTTTACTCTGTCACTCTGGATTCGACTCTTCGGTCTTGCTCTCTCTCGGGTCTTCACGTAGCTGTAGTATATATATATGTACTGGATGAGTCCATTTGTGTAAAAAGGGGTGGACCCCTCAACACCCCCGTCTTTAGATCCCTTTTTGGGGGGAGTTAATATCTTTTTCTTTTATTATCGATAATCAGAGGCTCTGTAATTTTTCTTTTCCTGTTTGACCTTCTAGTTTCTTTGTCTTCCTGTGGTCTTTGAATCTCAAAATCTTCAAAAATTGCATCCATTGAATCGTCATTTTTAGCGGGTGACGAGCTTGGCTCTTCAACGCGTCTTTTTTGTATTTGGTCAATATGTCTTCTGTTAGTAAACTTTTCGCCTTGCACTGTGTACATCACATTTCCTAGTCTGTTAATTATTGTGCCAGGCTCCCACTAAGCCATATTGTTTCTGAACATCCTAAAGTAAACCCGTTCTCCTCGTTTAAATGATCTCTTGGGTACTATAGGTGTATGCTGGTGTTTCTTCTTGTTAGTCAATAACTTACCAAATGGCACGTTTCGCTTCTTTTTACATACTGGTTGGACATTTTCTTTTAATTCAATTCTAGCTGCATCCTTACAAAACGAATTGATAGGGAAATCCCATACGTCGAACTTTTGCATCCAGTCCGTCCCCACCACATTTTCTGTATCCTTCATTACGAACATTTTGAGTTTTCTTGTTTTCCCGTGAATTTTTTAGGATTACTTCTTCGAATTTTATATGCTTTCCTGTAACAGACTTAGCAATTTTTTGTGTATGTAACATGGTTGGTCTATTAAGCTTTCTCCATGTCTGTAAGTTAATTATCGTTATATCAATTTGAAATTTTTTCTTTTTATTTAAGATATCAAGTTCCACATATTTCCTTATGTTAGTATTGTCTTCGTCATGCATTCTAGTAGCTCTTATCCTACTAGTAAGTTTTCTGTTCCTACATTGGCATGCCTTGTGACCCATTTTCCACATGCAAGACAGTTTTTATATTTAAAAAGACAATCCTTATTCCAGTGTAGTCCTCCACATCGATAACATGCAGATGGTGGGGGGCTTATATTTACTTTGATTTTCGTCATTATTTGCCCTGTACGTTGTACTTTTTTCATTATTATAGAATTTTCTTTTTCTTTCCGGGGAGTGTGAAAATCTTTTTTTCATTGTTATAGAAGTTTTGTTTTCTTTCCGGGGAGGGTGAAAAACGTAAACTTTTGTTTAACCTACGAATATGTTATACTCCTGACGCCTCAATATCCTTCGAGTCTTTCTTTATGCTCAGGCATTTTTGGCAGTCTCCCGATAGTTTTTGTAGTGTTAATCCAGGTTCATTTTGCAGTTTTGAAAGCATTCTTTTGCGCATTTCGCTATCCTTTGCTGAGACTAACCCTTGTACAAAAATAAGACACTTGAAATTGTCCAGGGTTAATTCTGCCAACTTGAAATCGACGCAATGTTTATTCACAATTGCGGCGAACGTAGAATAGTCCTCATTTTCATCCTTTACGACGTTAAGACATTTCCACCTTTTGTGAAAGAGTGACGTTTTCGGGCTAAAAAGCTCCATCAGGTATGCAACTGCTTCATTAAACGTTAAATCATTTGTCTTCTTTGGCAAAATGTAATCCACAAATTTTGTGTATTCATCCGTTCCTAATTTCCTGAGTAATAGTCGTAGCTTTTTTGCTTCTGTCCAGTTTTGACAATCGATGTTGAAGATGTCTTCATGACGTCTGAAAAAGTCCTCGAAATTTTTATCCTCTTCTATGGAATATTTGAATGTTTCTATCGTGTTCCATACTGCGTCTTGAGAAAAAGTCGCCTCTTTTTCAATATTTTGTTGTTGTGTATTACTCGCTACTTTTACAATTAGCTCCTGGAGTTGTAATTGTCTTTCTTCATTTTGCATTTGTCTTTCATGATTTTCCTTCTGCGTTTGTAGTAATATTTTTCCATTCTTTCTTGGAATTGGAATTGTTGTTCATTTTAGTATTTTATAAGTTCTACTAGAGTTTTACGAAAAATTCGATTTTCCGTATTTTAATCCTCGTAACACTTTGTTACCCAGTTGTTGTGGATACTGGCAAAACGGAAATTTTCTCTTTTGAGTCTCCAAGAAATGCAAATTCTTGTCGCCCAAGATGTGGTGAGAATAGAGAAATTTTTCTTTTCGTTTAGGTTCCAATTTCTCGACACCAAGTCGTTGTGGTCGGCAAGGAAGAATTTTTCTTTGTTCTCTTCCTGTGTGAGTTTGATATTCTCGTCGCCAAGTTGTGGTCGACGAGAGAGGACATTTTTTTCTTCCGTGTGAGTTCGAAGTCCTTGTCGCCAAGTTGACGAGGGAGAAATTTTGTCTTTTTTGTTCTTCCCGTGTGAGTTCGATATCCTCGTCGCCAAGTTGTTGTGGATTCCGGGTTGAAATCCGGTACCAATTAAACAAACGCCAGGAATGAATATATGAAAATAATGTTTTAACGTAATAATACAAACTGGTAAATAAGGTTAGTAGTTCCAGGAATACGGGTTAGTAGCAAAATATCTATACAGTCTTTGGTATTGAAGTATCGCTGTATGACTTCTTACTGAGTCTACGTGCTGGCTCACTGTGATTCCTACAACGCTGTTACCTCACACTCACTCTTCCGGTTACCTACAACCTTTTACTCTGTCACTCTGGACTCGACTCGACTCGACTCCACTCCACTCTCATCTTGTCTCTCTCGGGTCTTCACGTAGCTGTATATATACTGGATGAGTCCATTTGTGTAAAAAGGAGTGGATCCCTCAACATCTACCATTCTGGCTAAAAGAAAGAGAAATAAGATGAAGTAAATACTTGTTCAAAAAATAATATTAACTGGCAATGCTTCATCAAAGATATTAAGAAAAGTTAAGATTATCATTATGAGATGTAGAAGAAAAATGAAAAAAATGCTATTCGCAAATCAATAATTACTATGCAGTATTTAGCAAGATCAGAAATTTTACGATTACTGGATATAAAACCAAGAGAAATAAGATGAAAAAAATACGAGTAAAAATTAAGAATATTTGAAAATATTTGATGTAAATATATCACTCAATATAAAAGAATTACTGCAAAGTGTAAAATAGTCATAGATAAAATTAATACTATTCACGAATTAATAATAATTGACAATGCTTCATTTAAGAAATTCAAATAATTTATGACAATTACTACTCCATATAAAAGGAAGAGAAATAGGTTGAAAGAAATCCTAGTTTAAAATTAATAATAACTTCCAATTCATACAAGAAATTATTTTAAAAAATTGCCAACGTTCAGATGAAAAAGCAAGATAAAAAGAAGAAAGCAATAATATTCACAAATTAATAATTGATGTAATGGAATAACCTGTAACCCCCATGAGTGACTACACTATAGGTAGTAACTTCTTTAAGTATCTGTAAGTAAACGGATTACAGTGAAGAGGTGGGATCTGTTGAGTAAAACTCAGACTTACGTGAGAACTACCGATCTTCCAATACTAGCACTCACTACTGGATTGACTTGCGACGACCTTGTGCATAACTGTTACCAAGCATAGAAATGAATACAATATAGGAAACAGTAATAAGGGATACCAGAGAAAAGCGATAACAACAAAAATGCAATATGAGCTCTGGTAAAAACATGAATGGTAACAGCAAAAATTGCAATATGAGCATTGTTAAAAAATGATTGCTGAAGACATTAGGTTTATAATACCCAGAAATTCATACACAGATGTCCTTAGGGACACATGTCACAGTGGATAAAAGCGTTAGTTAGATCTAGTGACAGGACCCAAAGAGTATTAAACTCACACACTTTGGGTCCTGTCAATTTCTACAATGTATGTCCAGAAACAAAAATTATAAGAACGCAATGCTTCATCTAAGAAATTCCGAAAACTTAAGGCGATTTCTGCCACGTGTAAATCAGTGATATAATGGAAAAAAATGCCCCTTCAGATAATAAAATATAATGTATATAAAACTGTTGCGGGACTGTTGTACGCTTTGTGAGATGAGCACGTGTGTCTCCAGAAATGTCCACAACAAACATGGCGGACTCGGAGTATGAATCCATTTAAAAGAAATGTAAAGAATCAACACGAACCGATATATATGTACAAACAAATGAATATGTATTAACAAACAAATGACAAAAACAATACTGTCTGTGTAACAAATGGATGTTGGAAGTTTCTGGTCATGAAAGGAGTGAATGTGCGTACGTACGTGTGTCTTTGTAATCCCAGAAGAGGGAACACGTTATTCCGTTAGAAATTGTACATGTCGTATTAGCGGAACAGTGAGAAGAGAGCGATAATATATATATATATATATATATATATATATATATATATATATATATATATATATATATATATATATATATATATATATATTGTGTTGGAGAGCGTCACCTAGTAACAGTTTGGAAAAGAAGAAAATTAGGAAGAGATAACCCGATTAAACAACTATAATGATGAATGTAATACTTGTAAAATATGTTAAACTAGATCTTATTGTGGATTTTACTAGCATTAAACTGACCACTCGTGATGCAGAAGATAGTGTGTATTTATGATTTCGGAGCACGCGGAAAATTGTGTGCCAGGAAGACAATTATTCGATAGCTTTACTGTTGAACCGTCCTCGCAAGTTCATTTTGTGCGTGAATGTCGAACGTGCAAGCACGAATTTCAGCAAATGGATTTCTGGATGAGTGACCATGCGTGTAGATAAACATTCGTTGACACAATATTATCTCCCACAGTGAGTATCTGTTATTTGTAAGGTGATCTGTGATTTAACGCGTTAGTAGTGTCGATCGCTTTTTCGACATCCTTCTTGACCATGAAAATATATTCTGAATGTACAGGGGTAGTGCAAAAAAAAATAGACAAAAAAAAAAAAAAAAAAAAAAGGCGAAGGCAGAAAAGAATAAAAAAAAAGTAAAGAAACAGAAGAATAGAATACATAAAAAGGAAAAAAAAAACAACTTGAGGATCCTTTCCGGTCTTGACAGAGTTCAAAAGCCTTTCCGAGTCCACGCTGAAGAAGAATTATTTTTCCATCTACCAACCTTTCTCTCACAGGAGGGTTCTCCATGTTAAACCTAATGAGCATCCGGTCTAAGTGGGGAGACCTGGGAAAATACATAGCCGTTTCGACCCAAGCGGTTCGCTACCTGACCCGTGACCGATAAGGCTTCTGTCTTCGGGCAGACAGTGACTCAATCGGGGATCTGTCCTCGAATAGAGACTCAACTGAGGAAAACAGACAAGCACAGTAGCCTTTCCCTGCAGTTGTGGGGAATGGGTAAATTTTGGAACCGTTGCCTGAGCGTTCGGGCTCCCCACATTGCACCCTGACCTTATGTGGCATCCCCGTTAAGTTGGGAGGACTCGGTAAATACCTAGCTGTTTCGAGTGAGGCAGTTCACTGTCTGGCTTGCGACTGACAAGACCTCTGTCTTCCTGCAGAGGGGGACACAGTTTAAGCTCTATCTGCTTACATAGTAGCAAGCCACCCATATTACCTCCGGATTCCATCAGCTAGAAGTAAGTTACACTCGAACAGCTTCTTCCCACGAACCTCTACACTATGGAACAGACTCCTAAAAGGATATTTCCCCGATTAGTACAATCTTAACCTGCTCAAGTGTAGCCGTAGAGTTAGCCGTGATGTTTCTATCCATATAAACTACACCATAACGTAAAAATCTACATGGAATGGCATCCGCGACTTGTACAGGATTGAGTTCCTATCGTAGCGTGATGGTCAGTATGTTTAGTGAAACGATTTTCATGCCGGGCCTTTTTACTTTTTGTTGGTAATTGAATAAGCTACTACGATTTAATGTCTAATTTCCTAAATGGCAATGAAGACTGGATAGTTCCATCACAAACGAAGAAAAATCTTGGAAGGACAATTGTGTGATAACTCCTCATTCCAAAAATTCAGATAAAATGACTGAAATTTTCTTTCCTCTTCTTGAGGTCGCTTGTGGAGATTTGTTAATCCAGTGCCTCTTGCATTGTCTTATTCAACCTATACAATGAGAGAATTAAAAATCTAACCAGGATTCATTATTGACGTTCATAATCTTAACAACGTAAGATATGCAGATGGCACATTGTTGATAGTAGATACAGAAAGGTCACTAAAAGAACCCCTACACACGATAGTGAAGTAAAGCGAGAAGAAATAACTTAACAAGTAAAGAGGAAGTATAGTTGTCAGCAAAAGCTGCAGCAGCATTTGTAACTCTAATCAGTAGACAGTTTAGATTTAAGGCTTCAAGTTCACTACACCAAATAGTCCTACGATTCAATGACTTAAAGCGTTGATCTGTGAGTTCAACTCCTGGGTCGTCTATTTCTTATTTTTTTTAATCTAGACCTTACACCCAAAGAGGTTAGTAAATGGAGAAGCATTCTATCGATAGTCTGTTCGACAATGCAAATTTTCTAGGGAAGCAGCTGTCTGAGTGGGAATGTGGTTGAGTCGGCTTCTTGTATGTGGGCCGGTGCGTACCAGCTGTAAAAACCTGAACTAGTGGGACAAATGAATGACATTCGAATATCTGTCATGAAAATAGCGAGAGGTTAACGACCTTTCTGTGCAAACATTTACATTAGAAACCTTGATATTTATCAAGGCTGAAATATGCAGTTACTTCAACCACCATGCTAGTGAACCCCAAAACAAAACTAATATATGCTAGTTGAATGGAAGGAAAGGAACATTTTAAGTACAAACTGTTGTCTTAAATATCTGTATATATAAACCCTACAAATTATCTGTATATATCAATATCTGTATGTATAAATAGAATATTTGTATCTATAAATCCTACCACTGGATTAAAATGTACAATTACCTAATCCATGAAAAAATTTAAATATTATAGAATTGTCCCTGGTTTAATGTAATTGACAGAAAGGCCCAACGAAGAGAACAGACAATGTTTGCAATGAACAAAGAAAGAAAGAAAAGAATAGGGCATTTGAGCAAACAATATACGCCAGGTAAATGAATAGGGATAAGGCAAATAGTTCACAAACTAAGAATGGTGTTGATATAAAAAAGGGGATACATACAAGCGATCGCAGCGTTCTGACTTCAAGGCAAGAAAAAACAGAACTAAGTCGGATAAGAACGAGATTTGGCATAATCTTATTGCCTAGGAAGTGATCCCAGCATGCATCTGTATGTTTTGTCTATAACTTGGCAGTAATGATTTTGCAGTCTTTTGTTATATATTAGTTTTGTTATGGGGTTCATTCCTTCTCCTCTCAATTCATGATCATTAGATTTTAAATATATTTTTATAAGAAAAAAGAAAAAGAAAAAAAAGAAACATTTGATCTTTTGAAATTTTTATGTCATGGGTTTTTGTAGGTTCTCTTTGAAGATGTGGTATTGTGGTACATATAAAATTGAATGGAGATGGATGAGTTCTTGTGGTGAATGTGCAAATTGTAAAGAATAAATGGATCGTGAATCTGACTAGCTCGGTCGCGGATAGAAAGGGTTGACCAGCCATAACCCACTTCTCCTTTGACTTTGTGCCAAAGTTGTTTTTTTTTTTTAATAACAATAAATAATCATTCCTATGTTAGATTGGAACCAGCAAATATGGTGAAGGGAAGATTATGATACGTTTGTGTTCTCAGTTAAGAATCTACGTGAAACCTCGAAAATCTGCTTTCAAAATAATGTTTATTGCTTGGGATCGATCACCAACCTTGTTTGCTGTTAGGACAGACGTAAAAATATCAATGGTGGTTTTATAAGGATAGCTTAGAAATCGCACAAGGCCGAAAGAATGGCACAGCCAGTGAGGATCGAACTCACCACTCAAGCTTGCTAACTATTACACCACGCCGAGGTGCCCTCGTAACGGTTTCAATGAGGCAATTGACATAATAGAAAAAGGATTAATGCTCCCATATGACGTGTACATTTATTTGCCAAAAATGAAATATTTCTCTCGATAAATACGCATGGCATGATCTGGTATAATAATAAAAATAAGACGAAAGGGGTTACTGATCATGAAAAAAAATATGGAAAAGGAAAATATTATGAAGCAGAGAGAATAATAAAAGAAGAATTAAGAACGATAGACCTTGGATTTAAATTGTTGAAGATCAAAGATGATTGGAAACCAAGAAACCGGAAGTGCATTCCACAAGCGAGAAGTACGAGAGAAAAAACTGTCAGCATAGAACTCACGGTTATACCTCGGAATTTCCACTGTAAATTGACGGGACCATACTGCCAATCTAGTACTGCGCTTAAGTTCATAAATCTAAGTAACAAAGAAGAAAACTCACCAAAACAATTCTTCTTTCTTTTTATGTGACATGTCATTTCAGAACGTAGACGATCATGGCTCTCTACCCTCACTGAATCCCTTGCAACTCACAACATGTTCCTTCCCTCTGCTTCTTCCCCAAGACCACGTTCCACCATACACCTGCTCAAGCTCGCCAGTTATATCACGCGCTGCTTCCCCTTGTCTCTCTTTCCCTCTATTCGACCTGTGAGTATCAAATTCTCCAGGCCCTCCTTCCTCATTATATGTCCCAGAAACTTCAGCTGCTTCTTCCTGATGTTAAGTATAAACCTTCTCCATGTTTGAAACCTCTCTAAGACATCATCGTTGCTCAGACGCTCGGTTCATGATATCCTTAGCATCCTTCTGTAGAACCACATCTTCATCGCCTCGAGTCTCTTCCTAATCCTTAAGGAAATCGTCTAGCATTCACTGCCTCTCTTAATCCCTTCCAGCTCTCAACAAGCTCCTTCCCAAGACTACGTTCCGTCATACACCTGCTCAAGCTGACAAGGTATATCACGCGCTGCTTTCCCTCTATTCGATCAGTGAGTATCAGATTCTCCAGGCCCTCCTTCCTCATTATGCGTCCCAGAGACTTCAGCAGCCTCTTCCTGATGTTAAGTATAAACCTTCTTCTTGCTTGCAACCTCTCTAAGACATCATTGTTACTCACAAACTCAGTCTATGATATCCTTAGCATCCTTCTGTAGAGCCACATCTTCATCATCGCGAGTCTCTTCCTAATCCTTGTGGAAGTCGTCTAATATTCACTGCATCCCTCTACCCCTTGCAGCTCTCAACAAGCTCCTTCCCTCTGCTTCCTCCGTCAGACCACGATCCGTCATCCACCTACTGAAGCTCGTATGGTATATCACGCTTTCGTTGCTCACACACTCGGTCACAGGGAAACTAAGTTTGGTTGGTCGGGTAAATAACTGAAACCAAGATGCCAGGTCAGGACAAATAACATAGAATTTATTTTTGTTTCTTTTACCAATAATCTCTAAATACATAGCAGAAGCACCATACTAGATGTGACAGAATATTTCAATGCATAATAGATCTAATGATATGAAAAGTGATGTAAACTCTTTGTGACGGTAACAGAATACTGTCTCCCTAAAGAATTTCCGGCCTTTGTGAATTACAAATGGTAGATCGTATAATTCTTCATAAAAGAGTGATTGATGCTAAAATACAAATGTTTTATATTGAATAAAATTGTTATTTTGTAAGATCAAAGAAAAAGTCTTTTATCTGGATTCATTTCATTGTCTTCCCTACAGCAAGCATTTCTATACAATTCTCGTATGTGCAATAGTTCTAGCAAAGAACCTCTTCGCTCATCTATACAGGATGGCCCAAAGTAGATTGACACTTTCAAATAAAATAAATATCTTATTGACGATCTGCTTCGTTTATGCCCCCTAAAAAAGGGTCTGTTTCTTGTTTTCATTTAGATTGAACTTTTATTTTCTGGTCATTTTAAAATTGTCGAAACAGGGAATTGAAATTGCGAACACAAAAAGTTAATATGAATTTAAGATAAAAATACAGACGTGTCCTAGATAATCATTATTATTTATTCAGCACATTTTGCCCTTCTATAGCCACTACGCGCCCCCATCTTACAATTGTGATTTATGGTGACAATCAAGACAGAATATTGCAATTGTTTGCTAGTTCTTTTTGCAGAGAGGGTGTTTAAAGCAAATCCATCAAGGCTATAAGAGCCAGTGTACCCTGATATTTACCCATCGCTGGGGAAAGAAAGGATATTAGCACGAAAGTTAATAGAATAAACTCAACTAGAAATCGAACCCAGCTCTAATATCTATCAATTCGAGCTGCTAAACCCACCATAACTCCGTGTTTTAAGTAAAGAAAACAAAATATTTCGAACCAAATGGCCTTTCAGGTTGATTTTTTTAAAAGTTACCTTTTGCTAGCCTTTGCCTAAAGAGACAGAAATTGCAAGACATCAAGTGGTTTGAATTCAGAATTATCTTTCTCCTAGACTGGTTTTCACCCAAGGCTTTAGGTCCCAATCTTTCCTGCTATTTTATTCAAAGCTGGTGAGGGAGGGAAGAAAAGTTTGATTCATACCTTTTTCAAGGATATTAGCACAAAAGTTAGTGCAATGAACTCGACTATCCTATTCCTTAATCCGAGCCGGTAACTCCACCGTACCCCAGTAAAAAGAAGAACCTATTACAAAGCAATTTTCGTATCGACAGTCAGTATATAGAATTGAGAATAAATTTAATCAGGAATGACAAGTTCGTGAAGTAACAAAATGTATGATCCCTAAAAGAAGACAATCCCGGAAGCAAACATTGACGGAAATATTCGTCCATAATCAAGAAAAAAATAGTCTTTATCAAGTAAATATTTAAAAGCGTTTTTTTTATCACTACCGGTGCAGATTGTAAATATTTATTAAATGATTTAAATGGCACGAGATACATTCATGAAGTTCCGAGCGAGCTTCGTCAATAGCATATTCACAATTTGTGTGAATATTGTCTAATATTTACAAATTCCATATTGCGGCAGTCAGTTCGTTATCGATCAAGTGTCTTTTGAGGTTTTTCTTTCTATTATTTTCCGCCGAGAAATATTGCCAGTTAAACAGTGAAGTTGATTTAAATGTGTCGTCTTATACGCCACTAGACTTTAGATAAAAAAAATTAATGTAAACACTTTAGGCTATGAAGTGGAAGTAAAAAATACATTTATATACACGGGTATTTTGCAAGTTTATTTTTCTTCTCCTAGACTGGTTGCCATCCAAGACCAAGTCTGTCCTGCTATTTAACCCATAGCTGGGAATTACGAAAGTTACGAAAGTTGTTGCAATGAACTTTACTGGAATTCGAACTAGGCTCTCCAGTTTTCCAATCCGAGTTGCAAACTCCACCGAACCTTCGTGTCCTAACTAACGAAAAGAACATATTCTAAACCTATTTACACAGATTTTGGAGAAATAGTGATTATTCAGGAATCAAAACAAAGGTTAAGATGTCCTGTCACTGTTGGTGAGACGATCACACTCTACACACTTTCCTTTCAATCACTACTATATTCAACAGAAGTGATCAGGGACGTTATAACTTTGCATGCGTTTAACGTCCGTCTGTACCAAACGGCTTCACTCTTCATACTTTGGCTCCATTAACATGGCAGCACTTCCATTAATTTTCCTCAGACCTCGTATGCATGAAACAGTGGAAATATATCTTTTCGAAAAAGTAGTTTAGTAAAGTGCTCGATGCAGAAATCAACGCAAGAATAAGATTAAAAGCAAAAGACAAAAATGGTATCTGTACACATACTAGAAACGTTTCGCCATGCTGGACTCTTCAGGTAATGAACAAAATTTAAACGAAAACACCTATATTTTGAATCAAAGAAATTTAAAGGTAAGATATACATGTGACACCTTTCATTCTTTCTTATATCTTCAGAAACAATTAAAAAAGAACCAAAAATAAAAGGATCAATAAGCTATGATAAGGAAGGCCATCTAATTCCGGAGTTTTCAACCGCTCAACCAGCTTCAGGGTTTCCCAGATCTCAGAGGCTACAACACGCCCAGTCGCTTCAGACCAAATTTCTATCGTCATAATATTTTAATTTTTTTCCAAAGTAATTTAACTAAAATTTATTTTTCAACTAACATGTAATTTTAAAGAGGAAAATAATGAACAATAATAAAATCACCTCTCCTTATTATTTGGTTGTCTCCTTTGGTAGTGATGAATGACTGCAAGCATTTCTGGTAGCCATCTATAAACTTCTTGCATTTCTCGACGGGATTTTCTCCCACTTTTCCTTTGTATTTTTTCACGCTTGCAGGATTCCTCGCAGATTTTCACATTTGAAGGATTCCTTTCCCAAATGGCAGATATCCTCTGACCACAAAGATCTTCCATGGGATTGAGATCAGGAATCATGGCTGGCCAATTTAAAACAGTTTGTTTCTTCCTTTACAACCATTTTTCTCTGCTCTTGGATATGCACCTTGGATCGTTATCTTGCTGGAGATCAGATAACCTTAGATTCAAATCTAGTTGTCTTACACTCGCTAGCATATTTTGATCTAAAATCCCTTGGTAATCCTCAGATTTCATGATTCTGTTCTTAAGGTCAAGATCTCCAGTCTCAGTTTCCGCAAAGCAGCGCCACAACGTTATAGATCTTCCACCATGCTTAACATCAGTAATGTGTAATTTTCTTATAAAAATGTCATTTTGCCGTTTGCAAACCTGTTGTTGGTGTGTGTTGCCAAAAAGCAAAAAAAATCTATTTGTTTTTCCTCTGTCCACCAAACATTGTGGTTTTTCCAGGTACTCTTTTCCAGTATCAATTATCAATTTTTTATGCTAAGAACCTATCTCTTACATTGTACAATAAATGTGCCAAGTTTGGTCAAAATCATTTCGATGGATCTCGAGTGAAAAGGTATCATGCAGACAAACACATAGACATCCTCTGTTTTATATATATAAATGATCATGGAAAAATATCACGTAAAACATCTAAAAGGCTGGAAGCCGACTTGGAACAATCTGGATAATTATTTCATCATATACCATACGGCGCACACAAGCAGGATTTTATGAGCAAAAGCCAAGGAAATACCCATTACTGAAGAAAAGAAGTGATGAAAAGGATACATAAAAAGGAGAAAAAAAAACAACTTGAGATTCCTTTCCAGTCTTGACAAAGATCAAAAGCGTTTCCGAGTTCATATCGGAGAAGAAATATTCTCCACCCACCAACCTCTCTCTTACAGGAAGGTTCCAAATGTTAAACTTAATCTAGTGTAGCGAACTGCATGGGTCGAAACGGCTAGGTATTTACCCAGGCCTCCCTACTTAGATGGGATGCGACACTAGATTAAGTTTAAAAACCCGATCAAAAGTCGATAAATTCAACTTTTTAGCTCCGATTTTGTTCAAACTCGCTGAGTAGGTTACTTACATCATGACGAGCTCAACGATACCTCATTTTTATTTATAGCGTTTACGTTTAGCGAAAAGCGAAAAATCGATTTCAACACAAATTTTAAAATAAAGACTCCCTCAATTTTCAAGCAATCTAATACAAACTTTACTGAATTGTAGCCGACAATAATTTAATTGTTTAACAGTCACTTAACTTGATAATCGATTCCACCCATATAATGAAAACCCAGGTAAATAGCAAAAAATGGCGTTTACTGGTTTCTTTCTTAGTTTTCGTTAATCTTTCAACTAATTTTCATTAAATTTGACAATTGCTTTATAATTATATCGTCATTTACATCCCTGATAGAAAAAAAACTAAAAAATGATTGTGGTCTGAAGTGGGTCTTCATGTTGCCTGTTTTACACCTTCATGTCCTTGGCTAACTTTGATTGAATAAATACAGACTACTTCTGTTATATTAGTAACGGCATTAATTAAAAATGTTTTTTTAATGAAAGTACTTTAAAGTAATTGAAGAAGATAGACTCTGTTAGATCTAAACATGATGCTGTTTTTGCTCCATTCTAATTAAACGCTTTTCCTAATCGACTGTATGGCTGCTAGTCACCAATATTCGAAGATTTTTCTCATCAATTTTACTCATCAATTTCTTACCCACACATCTCGCAAGGTTTTTCACAGTTCCATGTTTAGCAAACTTCTTAATAATATTGAGCACTGTTAAGATCCTTGATGATAAACTTATACATTTTAGGGGGTTTGTTCTTGCTAATAATAGCACATCTGATGTTCTCAAGTAGATGCTTAGACTTAAGCGTTGTGACAACGGAACAGGGAATAAGATTTTAAAACATTGAAACATTGAACTCCTGATTCCAATCACGTCGGCACTGACAGTTTATCAAAAGGGTTGATTTTAATTTCCGATTTATCACAGGTGAAATCAAAATAGTTTTTTCCCATTCTTTCAGAATACTAAAACCAGTGCACAAGGAACCCTTCATTTTTTTTCAATTTTTGTATCCTATTCCTTCTTTTCAAATTTATTCATTCGTCATTTGCACTTTTTTTTATAAACCATGAGTTTTCAATAAACGAAAGCCTTTTCACTAAATTGTTTCTTTTTTTCAGGAGATATTCTGAAACCTCAAACAATAAAAGGATTTATAAGTACAGAACAAATAAATCTGAAAATCCCAATCAAAATATAAAAATCCTTCAAGAACCAGAACCTTCCAGTCACAAGAGAAACAAAACATTCATAAAAGAAAAAAAAAACACAACCTCACTGAACAACCAAAAGAAATAAGCATGGATGAACAAAAGTATATCTCACTACAAATAAGGGAACAGTCATTATCCTGACTGTTATATTAATTTACCCACGCACGAACATTCTTGCTGTAACACTCTCGTTTCTATATGTTTATATTACTGTTTCTGTTAATATATTTGTTTAACTCAATCCGTCTCCTTGTGTCTTTATTTCTGACACTAACAAGGCCACAACACTGACAAATATCGCCAAAAGAACTCAATGGAAAAACGGATCAAACAAGACGAAACAGACAAGCAGAAACCCGCAAAAATAAACACAAGAAAGGGTTATATAAGAAAGTGTCGCTGCCGACACTTGAGTTTGAACATAGATCGCAAACACAGGCGAACTTATTATTGAATTAAATAGACCACGTGACCATAGAAGAAACGCATTTCTGTAGAAAGTAGCTGACAACTAACGATCGCCATTTCTATTCTATCCTCTATACTATACAGATGACCATTTATACTCTATATTATACAGATGACCATTTCTACTCTATCCTCTATATTATACAGATGACCATTCCTATCTATTCTCTATAATATACAGATCACCTACTCTATCCTCTATACTATACAGATCACCATTTCTACTCTATCCTCTATATTATACAGCTCACCATTTCAACTATACAGATTATTTTGAAACTGAAATCAATCTTAAAAAATCAAAGGATCCAGGCTTTATACAATATGTATTCGATCATTTAACATGTCGAATGTTATATAGCAATAAAGTGTCGAATGTTATATAGGAATAAAGTGCCAGTACTTGAGTTAGAACGTAGATCGCCAGTGAGCAAACACAGGCGATACCATTGTTGAATTAAGTAGACCACGTGACCATAGAGGAAACATATATATGGAAGGTAGTGTGATGTCAAATTAATCGTATTTCTATTCTATCATCTATTACTATACGGACCGCTATTCACTATACTATTTCTCTATTCGGATCACTATACGGATTACTGTTCAAGCGAGTATTATTGAGCAAGAACTATTAATGCGAGTGATATTCGAAGGCGCCTGACATCAGTATTGTTCAATGGCGTTACTATAGTTGTATCTGCAATTACAAAGTCTCTACTACAACGAGCATTACGAAAGTGACAAAGAATATTCGTTGGCATCACAAAAGAAACACAGTCATAACAAATCTGGGAGTTTAGGAAACTATGGACAATTGACCGGGCAAGCAAAAATTAATTCACAGCACCCTAATGCATAAGCATGATAGAAAAAATATGCTGTGCAATTGTCGAGGCCTAAAAGCAAATATAAATGAACTACGCCTAATAACGAATCAACTCCCAGTCGTCATATGCCTTCAAGAAACGCTCCTATATTAGACTTTATAATAAAATTTTAAAATTGATATCTATCTATCTATCTATCTATCTATCTATCTATCTATCTATCTATCTATCTATCTATCTCTTTCAGTTTGTTCGTATCTGTCTATCTATATATCTATCTATCTCGTTTAGTTGATATCTATCTATCTATCTATCTATCTATCTATCTATCTATCTGTTCTCATCTGCTGTATATTCAATAATGATTTCTCTTATTTAACAAAAAAGATTATTAACATTTTATTCATAACAAATGCCTTCCAATAACAAAAACGACTAAAGTGTAATTAAAAATATATATATAATATATAGATAAATAAGTAGTATCAGGTCCAAAGAGTTCATGTGAGTGCATAATGACCAGATATACTTTAAGACTGTAAACAGTTCTTTTGTTTACCGTATATGCAGAAAAGTCCGCAAAAATTAAGCGTTGTCATGCGCTCAGGGCCTGTCATTCTAAAATGGAAGAAAGAATCAAATGTTGTTAAGAAGTAGCAATGAATATCAAATTTACCAGAGACTTTCAAAGGCACAAGTCAGGAACTTTTCAGTATCTGCTTGTAAATATATGCATTTGCATTATTCAAAATAGTTTTATTATTATATAGATTATTAAATAGATTTCCGCAATAAAGTTAGTATGTAATTCTTTCACCTATAAATATTAAACAAAATAAAGTAATTAGTAAATTGTTTTTTTTTTTATTAGCAACAAAATATATTATCTGTTTCTATTTCTGCCATAAGTTATTGTAACTATTTAAATTGTTTGGATCAGTATCCTTATCTTTATTGTCATATTCTCGACGTTTCGGCAGTTGTACACTTTCTTCAGGTGATATACGTTCGAATTTCGAACGGAACTCTTTATTTAGTCTAAGGGGTAGATTGTTCTAGTTCCACAGGCCATACCTTTTCTAGTTTCAGTTTTAGTTATTTCCCTTTAGTGACTCAACTCTCCAGGTTTTTTTTCGCTGCTGCTGTGGCCAGGGATTGAAACTACTCACTGATACCCACAAGGGCACATGGACCAGAAGATAAAAGCGTTGGTTAAAGTCATGGCAAAGTGACTTGACCCAAAGAGTTGTGAGCTCAATTTTTAAAGATATTATCTGTAAAAATTGACTGAAAATTAATTTGCAGGAGATTGTTTTTAAAATCATCTCACCTCAGCATGAAACTAGGATGCATGTGAATTCAGGGAGTGAAAATGAAAGCGAAAACTGAAAACAGGGAGTACTGAGGAAAGGATAAAAGATGAATGGGGTTCAAGAACATAGAAGATGGTGATTGATGTTGTATTTAATTTTTCGAAGATTGTAGTAATCAGAGAAGCAGGTAAACGGAAGGCAAATCTACAGGCGTGAAGTCCGAGAAAAGAAAGTGTTAGTGTAAGATTGGCGGTTGTATTTAGCTATTTCAACAATAAAAGGGTGGGAACTAATTGCCAATCTAGTAACACGCTTAAATTATGTATTCAAGGCACCAAAGAAAAAAGCTCGTCAAAGCAGTTGCCATGGAAGTATTTCTATAAAAGACAGAGGAAAGCCGCGTCACTGAAGTCGAGATGCCTAGTCAGGATTAAATTACAGATCCTTCTTTGGATTATATTACGAATCTGTAGATGCGCAGCAGGGGTACCAGACAAGATATGGCAACAGCATTCAATACACGGGCAAAAAGCAGATTTTTAAATGAATTCTGACGAGAAAGATTTTCTGGCACGACACAGTGAACCAACTTTCCTAGCAGTGGATGCAGTTATTGATTTGATGTAGTAAATGAAGTACATGTAAGTGGGAAAAATGAGGCCAAGAAGGCTTACTGTGTTGCTCACCCGGAGTCTAGCGTCAGCCACGCTGATGGTAGGTAGAAAGGGTTCTCTGTGGTGGTTAAATGGATTTTGTTGTCAAATAATAAAGTCTGCTTTCTTGCAATTTAGAGTGGAAGAAGAAAAAAAGAAATAAAAGGAGGAAACAAAAATGCTCCCTATTAATCACCATAGAGATCCTTCCCTGCCCTCCATTAGAATGTCTGACGCTCAACTTCTCGAGAGCATCTCTCTGAGGCTGCTCGGTTTCACCTTGTCTGCTGACCTGAGATGGAACAAATACATTGAGTCAATTGCTTCGTCCACCGCAAGGAAAGTTGGCTCCCTGTGCCGCGCCAGGAAATTTTTCTCCCTGGAATCAATCCTTCAGATCTACAAATCCACAATTCGCCCTTGCATGGAGTATTGCTGCCAGATATGGTCTGGAACCCCTTCTGTTTGCCTCGGGGTTCTTGATAAGCTCCAGATGCAATATAATTGGCCCTGTTCTGGCATCTCGTCTACAGTCGCTCTCTCACAGACGCGCCGTCGCCTCTCTCTGTCTTTTTTACAAATACTTTCATGGCAATTGCTCCGAGGAGCTGCATTCTTTAGTTCCGAGACTTCATGAATTCAAGCGCCATACGATGCTGGCATCCCGCTCTCACCCTTTCACTATCCAAACTCCTAAATGTAGCCGTCTCTTCTACTCCAATAACTTCATGTCTCGTACCTCTCGCCTGTGGAACTTCCTTCCCTATTTCAGTTACCCTGAGAGCTATAATCTCCAACTATTCAAATGTAATGTCAATCGACATCTCCAGTTACCTTGATCTATCCACTATCCTTCTCCTCATCCTTTCCTCTATCACTCCTATCTGATTTTGCGCCAAATCTTCTGTAACCCCTTGCGTACTAGTGGCTTCCCGCCTTGCTAGGAGTGAAACGCTTAAAAAAATAAAAATAAAAAAAATAAAAAATAAGTAAACAAACGCTGATCGCCTCTTTCGTTTTTCAATCTACACCCGAAAATGAAATCAAATTTATTTTGTGTTGGAGTTGGCTCCCACCGCTTTCAAGCTGAATGCGTATATCTACTCAGAGTGCGAAGCTTAAATTTGTTTTTTCCTTGTATATCTTTGGGAAAAGTCCTTTTAAAAGAGGATTTTAGGAGATGTATTTTTCTTCAAGCCAGTCAAATTCGCGAAGATCGATGAAAGATTAAATCAGCTTTATCCCTTAGACCGAAAAGAATGTAGTGAAAACACTAGAAATAGGTAAATATTCCCTGGATTAAAAGACAGATGAGATTCAGCCAGGTGTCATTTCTTCCCCTCCCGCTGAACAGAAAAGATTTTCAACAAGAGATTATATTTTCAAAAGAAAACATTCAAGTTCATTAAAAACCTAATTTAAGAATGTCTAGAATTTAGATTACCATTTTTGAATATAATGGTTCCAAGTTAGTCGACACCTTATACGATATGTGCCAAATATCTGAAAGAGAAAGAGAAAATTATGTAAAAAGGAATCTATTAACAATGTCTTGTATGTACTGACATATTTGTAAATGTGGGATTTGGGGATTTATTTTCATTTATTTCGAATGAGCTGTTTAAAAGGGGTTCAGAATTAAGTTCAAGTCGGAACTACTTTCTACACGGAAGTAATAGAGTTCTCTATTTACGAACGTGATATCTGTGAACTCCTCAGTACACAGATTTAAATTTCAATAAATCTATGAAGTTTTCAAACGAAATTAAAATCTAATTTTTGATTTTCTTAAATTTTGATCAATAACGGCTTCTTTTGAACGAGAGATTTTTTTACAAAAAAACAAACAAACAAAAAACAAAAAAAAACAGCTTAGCAATCTACTGTTCTTGCTACAAAGAACATTGCATTTTTATTGGTTCAGATTTAAATGAATAAAAGTAAATAAAAAAAGTACTGCTTTATTCAATTGCAACAAAAAAGAATGAAAGTTGCAGAAAATATGAATTCTGAATTATCTACTAAGAATGTTTAATATTAAATTAAAAAAATACTCATTACATTTTCTTTAGGAATTCAAGGAGAATTGAAAACTTTGATTTTAAATCCAGTTGAAATTAATTCCTAGTTGAAATTATTTCCCAGATTAAATTAGTTCTGTCACTCATTTAAAACAAGGTTAACTAGCGAAAATCGTTAAAATTAAAAACTAATTTAGTATGATTGTGTTAATGGTCTAAATAATTCTTTGGCATAATAATAAATTTGTGCAGTTAATTTGATATTAATTTAATTAAACTCATTTTTAATTTAAATCTTAATATTAATTTACACTATTTACATTATTCGGGCTATTGTCCTCATCTTTGTCGCCATATTTACTACAACGTTTCGGCCGTGGTACGCTCCAGCCTTCTTCAGTTGGTTGGAATGTCGAACTGAACCCTTTATTTACTTTTGTAATAAACATAAATATTATTTTCATTAGCGGAACTCCATTGCCAATTGTAGAATATTTTTTTTCTATAAATCAAACAAACATCGAGACATTTCTCCCTTGTTTGCCTCTATTTTTTTAATTTTTTTTATTGCTTATATATTTTGTGGATATATAAGTTGGAGAGCCTAGAAATCATTATGACTGGACAGGGAATCCGATGTGTCGGACACCGTGTGAGAATGCCAGACAGAGATCGCATCTAGCAAGAGAGCACGTGGAACCGTACATCGTCGATACAAGGTTTTATGCAAATATATATATATATATATATATATATATATATATATATATATATATATATATATATATATATATATATAACCTTGCTGAGGACAGAAATCAATCCGATCAAAAGGGAGACGAAAACTGCAGAAATAGATCAATTGTAGAAGAGCAGGGCATGATCAAATTTGAAAACACCAGAAGGCAAATAAAAGAGAGGAAAAGAGACCAAAGAAAAGCCATCCCCTGAACTCTCCTAACCTACCATGCGGTGACCGCGGACGTCAGTTCATATCCAACATGGGATTTGTTTTACACAGAAGAAAATCTCAGTTAGCGCCCCAATACCCAGTAACAAGTTCCTCTAACGATATTTTGTGGATATTTAAATTTTCTGTTTTTAAAATTTTCTTTTTTCGACAATATGGCTATTTGTGACATTGTTGCCAAAGGATTAGTGCAAAGGATTTTGTGAGGAAACAAACTTCATTCGTGTATTAAAAGAGCTACGAGATAAAGAGAGATTGTGGGAATTGAGGGGATATTTAATATTAATATTTATTTACTACTGAGATCTGTCATAGGGTACCCGATCATCTCAGTCTGGTCTTATTAGCCCAGGGTATCATCACGCCCATTACAGCACCATGTATAATTACAGTGTATAGTTCGACATGCAATATCTGTGGTAATGGCCGTAAATCGCAAATTGAACTCACTCCCTATTTAAAGAGGAAACATCCAGATGAGAAGGCTTTTAGCAGTTAACGTGTAACACTCGAGTCGTCCTTCTTAGTCATCGGCAACAAATAATCTCACCCAGTCGTCGGTCCTCAAGTTCCTTCAGAAAACCGTGGTTATTATTTAGCTGATTCCTCACTCATTAGCGCGTCATTCGTTTCTCGCTGGTATCGTGATGGTATGCATGATTCCACTCGATTTAGCTGGCGTTTGTCTGTTCACGGCCATTCACTTCACTGCTACTTTGTGTTTGTGATCTCAGAGGGTGAGAAGATCGCTGATGAATCAAACTGTATCGAAGACGTTTCGTCGATTTGAGAGCAACATACACACACAATATAAGAATCCTTTGGAATAAAGAATTAACTCGGGTTAAAATGTAACAACGATTTGTTTTATATATGATTTCTTGTATACAGAGGTTTTAACTCTTCACACTTGTTATAATCATATGACACTGGGATCCCCTTCAGAGTCTGCAGCTTGTTTTAGTAGTAACTTAGATTTCAGTCCTGGTCTTCAGGTCCGGTACAAGTTCTTGGTCAGGAGTTTTCAGCGAACGATGCGGATTCCAGTAGCAGCAGTGGGGGGACTCTTTCTTTCTCTCTCTCTCTCTCTCTCTCTGTGTCTGCTGTCCAAAATCTTCAGTTTATATAGAGTCCTGCATCCGACAGAAGTGGGGTTGACTCGGATCTGGGTTCGGTTGCCGTCTACCCTAAGTAACATCAAGCTTTTGTAAATTTCCATATATAAAATTACATTTAATCAAGTGGTTTTCCATATTTTTCGTTATCCAACCATCTTTTGAGAGTACTCAAAAGGCTCAAGCAACCTATTAACTCCAACTCTCTTTACGCCTCACCTCGCTCTATAGCTCCATATGGGCGATGCTCATCTCACTCTCTCTTCCTTCTCCCACTTTCTCAGCAGACAACCTCAACCTGCTCCCTAGACTGGAGTGACAAATCCAACTTCCAGATGGCGCAGCGAAAGCAAATGGGATTTTCAGTCATTAATCCTTATCTATCAGCTTGCCTCATGCTAATTAAGAATTGGAAAAAGAAAGAAAAATCATGTCAACTCTCCTCAAAGCGAAAGTTTATCTTTTCTCTGTCTATGTACTTTGTCCGATTGAAAAGACAATACAATTTTTCTGCTCATAGTCACTCCAAAATAGTAAGTAATTTTTCCTTACCACTTGTATCTAAAAGAATCGTAATTAATGCTCTGATATACAATTTTCTCTGAAATTATAATGACGAACCCGTCAAGTCGGTTTCTATCTCTGTGGGAATACTTTTCTCCTGGGCGGCTGATTCAAAATAATAGTTTCTTCTAGCCTTTTCTGTCCGGGGTAATCGTGAATGTCATTTATTTCAGCGACAGCCCTGGTCTCTTTATTGTCAACATATGTTTTTTATTTTATCTGAAATTTTTGTGAATACCATAGTAGGCTCTTTCTTATGGGCGGTAAGGGCGAAGGACGGGTAGTCTTGGTTTTGCTAAATCTTACTGAATTCAATCTAGTTAAATTCGGGTTCGATTCTCCTTGGACTTATTTCAAAAACATGATTTTTCAAAGCATTTCGCTTTTAATTTTGTTCTTAACTATTCAACCCGTCTTGCAATTTGAACTTTTATCATTCAGTTAGTATGGTCTCTCCGTTTCTTTCTTTCTTTCTTTCTTTCTTTCTTTCTTTCTTTCTTTCTTTCTTTCTTTTTAAGTTTGATCAAACTCCGGAGATCTCATTGTCACAAATGCACATGCACGATATGCAGGTTAAAATGATAACCTCTAGCAAGGCTCAAGAGACACTTAAGGAAACATCAAGAAATGCTTCAGGAAAACTAAACCCTTGTAAAATGTGGTCGCACTCGGTCACGAGTTGATATTCCATCATATATCTCTATGTAAGTTTTCGCGTGAATGTCTGTAAAAATTAAGATATTACTAAACGAGAAATGACGAAATCAGAAGAAAAAACACGTCGGCTAAGAAAAGATTTCCTTTTCTCTTTAGACGTGCATATATATATATATATATATATATATATATACATATATATATATATATATATATATATATATATATATATATATATACTGTATATATATATATAGATATAGATATATATTGTACTATATATATATATATACACACACTGCATATATATATATAGTACAATATATATCTATATATATATAGATATAGATATATAGATATATATTGTACTATATATATATATATATATATATATATACAGTATATATATATATATATATATATATATATATACTGTATAAATATAAAAGTGAACATAGAAGTCAACACTTCGAGGCTCTAAGTGTTGACTTCTGTGTTCACTTTTATATTTACATACGCTCTACCTCTGATATTGAGCACTTTATTCCATAAATATAGTACACCTTAAGACTATATTTCTTCATATATATATATATATATATATATATATATATATATATATATATATATATATATATTTAAGTTATAAGGAACTTGGTAAACCGAATTGGTAAATCCAAAGAGGATGAAATCCTGATAGCTCAATGTGAGGACAGAGCTAATATGTAATGAAAAACAAACCACTTTAAGGTACCATTACGATAATTTATTTCACCTAAATCCTTTTTTAAGGATTCAGGATCATCAGGTAAAACTTCCAACAACGAATTGAGAGGAAAAATGGCCATATATATATATATATATATATATATATATATGTCTGTTTGTTTGTTATCGAATTCCTCCTAAGATTTTGGAGATAGATCACAGTAACTATATATCTGCTGAAACTACATTACCCAGGGTACTTCGATGATTATATTTCATTTTGATCAAATGGGGTCCCGAGGGCACACCCCACTGATTTTTTTCCTTTTTATATGAATTAAATTTAAATTTGAACAAGGGAATGACTCCTAGGGTACTTGGATATGTAGATATCGTTTTGATCAAAGGCGGCTCCCAGAGAGACACCCCCCATTGATTTTTTCGCCTTTGATATAAATTGAATTTGAATTTGAACAAGGGAATGACTCCTAGGGTACTTGGATAAGTATATTTCATCTTGATCAAAGGGAGTCCCCAGTGGAACAAACCCCCAGCACTGAATTTTTGTTTCCCTTTGATTTAAATTAATTTTTAAATTTGAACAAGGGAATGACTTCTACCAAAAATATAGGAGAAAACCAGAAGATGGAGGTCAAGATCAAAATGAGACAATATGAACGTCAAATTGAGCAAGAAATAACCAGCCAACTTACAATACATATTTTTGCGACAATTTAACAGTCATATCAATGTTGAAATCTGCTCATCGATTCACTCAATCAAGTATTGCTTCAAATACATATCAAAGGGGGAAGATCAAGGATTTTTTGCAAAAACCTCCACTGAAAATTTTTTTCCCTTTCATTTAAATTCAATTTGAATTTTTAAGAAGGGAATGAATTCTACCCAAAGTATAGGAGAAAGGCAGAAAATGGAGGCCATATCAGCAAGATCATTGAGTAATATTGAAATGCATCATTTTTCTCCACAAATTATAACAATGATTTAAAATCAATCATTTTTTTCTAACAAAAAAAAAGAGTGATACGCAGCAAGACGTGGGTAAATTCGGCTAGTATAAATACACATACTCACACTCCACACACAAACACTCTCTCTCTCTCACACACACACACACAAACACACACACGCATATATGGATAGATACTGAGATCAACACAGAGTGAGGACAGTCTGTTTAATGCTTGATAGCAATCTTCAGGCCTAAGATCATAACAATCATCAGTATGAAAGTGACTGTCCCCAGTCGTTGTTGATCTCAGTGTCAACACATATTAACACGTGATCTATCTCGGATATTGAGCGCTTTTACCCATAGATATATCATAAATTATTCCACTTGAACCCTACCTCAAATGCACATGTATACCGGTATCCCACCCCCAAAGGCCACACTCCATGTGGATATTATTAAACTGAAGTATAAATCCAATCATTTATGACCTTTAGGCTCAAGTATATGTCATTGGACAGTTAGATAAGCTTAATATATTTGGGAAGTTTATTAGAATAATCTAGAACCTATACTGGTAAGTAACCGCCTGAATACGGATAGGAAATAAATTCAGTAGATATAGAAAAATAGAAAGGAATTTAAGACAAGGGTGTGTCTTCTCACCGGATTTATTCAACCTTTAGAGTGAGGTGATTCTGAGAGAGTTGGAAGTCTTACAATGTTTTATTATTTGTAGCCACAATCTTAACATTAGATATGCAGATGACACAGGGTTGAAAGCAGACCAAGAAAGAAAACTATAAGAAATCCTAAACAATGTAATAAAAGTGAGAAGAAGGGACTAAAAATCAATTGTAAAAAGACAGAATTTATGGTTACGAGCAAAAGGAAGAGCCCAAGATATGGACTATAAATATTAGGTTGGTGCAAAAATAATGACTTAATAATGTCGTTTTTTGACGTTAAAAAATACGTCAAAAACGACATTATTACGTCATTATTTTTGCACCAACCTAACAGAAATGCCAACATCAATCAAATACAAAAAATAAAATATATACGAAGTTTTTTAAAAGAGAACAGAAATGCAAAACCGAAGTTTCATTATGATAGTGAAAGATGTATTCAAAAACTAAGCAAAGTATTAAGAAATAGGAAAAATACTGAACTATTATGTAATATCGCAATCATTCATTGACAGGATATGGATTGTTTCTTGTTCATACCGACATATTAAGAGTTAAAGGGACAACGGGAAGCAGCAGATAAACTACCTAACGAGCTTGTGTAAATGGTTGTCAGAAATATCTATTGGGAGAGTGTTATGGGACCTTACCTATAATAACATAATGGACTATTCCATACGTAATAAATACTGCGCCTCAAGAGGAAGCAGGGAGTTCCGCCTGAAGTCTAGGTTTCAGTCTGAAGTCTGGAGTGAGGTCCGTCAGGAGTCTGTCAGTCAGTCAGAGCGAGCGAGTCAGTCAGTCAGTCGAGTCAGAGGCAGTCCGAAACAAAGTCGCGTTCAGACAATTACTACTAAACCTGATTGTTCGCACTAACACTTTCTACTTCTCTGTATATATTCCTGTTTGTAATATATCTGTGTTATTCCATATAGATGTTCGAGTTCGTCTTTATTGGTTCTACCTTGGACTATCACCGTGGTACAAGGAACCGGACCATAACAGATAAATAGCGAAAAATCCCAAAAACGTACAAAGATTTATAAAAATTGTGGAGAGTCAAGATCGCCAACTAAGAAAAAGAAAAGGAAAGAGAAATAAAAGAAAAAGAAGAAGAAAAAAGAAGAAAACATAGGAAGAACAAGAAAAAAAGGAATAAGAAGAAAAATAATAAGACAAAGAAAAAGAAGACGACGACGAAGAAAAAGAGAAGGAAGAAAAAGAAGAAGAAAAAGAAGAAAAAAAAGACGACGACGGCGACGAAGAAAAAGAAAAGGATGAAGAAATACAGGAAGAAAAAAAGAAGAAAATGAAGGAAGAAGAAGAAAAACAGGAAGAAAAAGAATAAGACGAAGAAAAAGAAGACGACGACAAAGAAAAAGAAAAGCTCTAAAGGTTTAAATTGTTGGAATCAAGAAATTCTAATCGTCAGAACATTTTCCAGTGAAATAGCGATTGAGTATTTAGCGTACGGTCTGTGTGGAAAAGAGTTGTAGGGTTGAACGTAATTCATCACCCACAAGGCCGCGTGAATGCTTGTGACTCTGTCAAGGCTGTAAAGTAAGGATTGGGCGGTTATCCCAGATAAAGCAGAAATATCCAATTTTTGGTCAAGAAAAGGAAGAAAAGAGGAAGAAAAAGAAGAAGAAAAAGAAAAAAAAGAAGACGACGACGGCGACGAAGAAAAAGAAAAGGATGAAGAAATACAGGAAGAAAAAAAGAAGAAAAAGAAGGAAGAAGAAAAAAGAACAGGAAGAACAGGTAGAACATGGCAGGAGGAGTCAGGTATTTCCTGGAGCAGGAAGGAATCGACCATTACCCAGGATTTTTATTAATGAATCGTACGAGGTCTGCCTGAAAAGTAACGGGTCTGGCTTTCTTCGATTTGAGAGTTATAGTCTACAGTGAGTTCTTGGCACATCTACAAAGAGATCCTGTCGTGTTTGCTTCGCTCAGAGAGCGAGAAGAGACGAGAGTTGTTGCAAGACAAATCGGGGCTGCTTCACCATCACAATGCCCTGAGCATCCAGCAGTTACTGGCCGTGAAGAATATCGCCGTACTGAAACAATCTCCCTATTCACCTGATCTTGCTCCGTGGGACACTTTTTCTTTGACCTAAGCTCAAAGGGATCATCAAAGGGACACGTTTTGAATGCGTGAAAGCTATCAAGAGGGTCCTAACGACGGACATGGCCGGCATCCAAGATGAATCCTTCCAGCGGTGCATAGAAACAGGGAAGAGAAGGATAGAAACATGCATTAGACTCGAGGTGGGGGTGTTGATTTGAAAGCGAAAACATGCAGGGTCCTGTTTGGAATTAAAGAAAATTTTTTACACTAGTCTCGTTACTTTTCAGAAAAAAAAACCCTCGTATGTATGAGTTGGAAGATGCCGATGGTGGACCTGAATCCCAACAGGTTGAGTTGGGAAGTCGTCTTATTGAGACTCGCCAGGACTGGGGAAAATCCACAGCCTGCTTGGTGATGATGCAACATCACCAGCTTGGATTTCGATCTACTGAATGTTGGAATTCAATCTCCATTTATTAGACTGTTACTGATTCTATTCAACCCCTCTCTGGTTACATTTACCGAGCATCAAGAGACAAGTTTCCTAAAAAATCCTTTCTTGCAATCTATAGATTATCTTTCCTTCCTTCACGTCTAATTTCTCCTCTTGCAAGCCTCGTCTAAATTCGCCATTCGCAGTCACCATCTAATGACTGGTCACTCATACTCGATTATGCCTCTCTTCTAAAGTGGCGACCCAATCCCTGTTGTAGATTCCAGCTCAGAGACATTCCCGTTTCTTCAACACCCACGAAGGTCACTTGTGGTTTATACTCCAACTGAGCGTACCTTATAGTTTCTGCTAGACAATGCATAACCTGGCCTGATCAACAGTTTGAATAACGTCCAATCGCTGAGATCAATCCCTCAGTCCGATCTTATCAAATCACCGTTTTATTTTGAGCATGATAAGATTTCAACCCGGGTTTATGTTCGCAATGCTAACTTTCCAACCAGAATATATTTAATGCGTAGGTATTTTTAAAGTATCGCTTAGTCTGCTCAAAGAACCTATCACTAAGGGCCGTGAGTTAGGTCCGATCTTTGTTATTAGATGTTCCCAACATTACTCTTTCATTGCTATGGGAACTGTTTGTTAATGAATTCTCAGCATATTACTGCCACTATTAAAGTTCTCTGTTCTTATGACTTCAGTTCACTCCCACCAATAAAGTCAAGGAGAAGAAAAGAGAAAAATTCATAATATAGGCGTTGGTGAATCTGCGCTGCAAAGGAAAAAGGGTTGAGAGGAAAAGACGGCTCAGAATTGCAGACATCCTGTGGTATACGAACCAAAATGACTTTCATGTGATGGCCACTTGACATCAAGATTTGCAGTGGAAATTAAGTGAAAGAGACTTGTGCATATTTTAGACAATCCTGTGATAGGTTGACATTATTTATTTATGGATTGCGTTGGGATGGTGAAGTTTACGACATATCCACATTTGTTAGATTATTTAATGACGAGATCTGTCTTCTTCTTCTTCGTATTTTCTTCTTCCACTTCTTATTCCTTTCCTTTTTCGTATTCTTTTTATTCTTCTTCCTGATTTTCTTCTTTTTCTTTTTCTGTATTTCTTCTTCATTTTCTTTTTCTTCGTCGTCGTCGTCTTCTTTTTCTATGTCTTATTCTTTTTCTTCTTCTTCCTGTTTTTCTTAATCTTTTTTTCTTCTTTTTCTTTTTCTTCCTCTATTTCTTCTTCTTCTTCGTCGTCGTCTTCTTCTTTTTCTTCGTCTTATTCTTTTTCTTTAAAGACGAAATTATACGCAAATTACTTACAGGAAAACAGAAAAGCATTTCAGCACAAATCAGAGACTGTCGTGAAAGATAAAAATTACGAAATTAAGATTTCAAAAAAAACACATTTTTCCATCTCATTCCGAAAAGGCGATCAGTTTTTGTAAAATTAAATAAAGATAAAAACGATCTGTCAGATCTTTGACATGATGGTAACTGCCAATAAAAAATGAATAAGAAAAAGATTGATCAACTAGAAAAGGAGAGGATTTATTCAGTGGTGAAAGGACATCTCATCATTACCACTCCGTATCCCAGCATTTGTTTCACAAAACAATGGGGCAAGAAGCCGACCCAATAGCCTTCTGGAGCCAATCTTACAAATGAACAATGCATCAAGACTACCCCAGACTAACATGCATCCTAATAGGAAGTTAGTCTCACAACAATAGAGAAAGAAGCCCCTCCCTTATACCATTCTACATCCCAATACAGACCAAGCCTTAAAAATCAATGGTGCTTGAAGCTCCGTTAATACTGTTCTGAATCCAAAACATGTGTCACAGATCACTGGAGTAATCACCTCACTCCGATAACTTTCCCCAACTTAACATGGAACCAGTCTTTCAAATTATTATGGTCCTCCCCTACCCCAATACTGACAGGCGTTTTAAAAAGGAACAAATCTAACAACATTAATGTGAGAACAATCTCCCTCAATACCATACCGTATTTAAATTGTAAGTCTTCGAAAATAAATAGGGTGAGAAGTTCCCTTCGTCTGCATCTTAATTCGAAGCTCGTCCTACAAATGCTGCAAGAAAAACCAACCAAAATCAAATAATTCTATTTTTGATTATTTCAGAAAAAGAAGGAGATGAAGCCACTAAGACGCAATAATTACTGAGAGCGTTATTGAGAAAACGTTAGGAGAAAGTACAAGAAAGAACAGGATTCGACTAAAGAAATGGTGATTGAGGTTACGTTTAAATTTTTGAAGATCGTAGTTGGTAGAAAAGAAAGAAGCAGAAAGAAAATTCCATGGGCGAGAGGTACGAGAGGCACTAGAATAGAACTTACCGTTGCGTCTAGCAATTTCTACATTAGACCGAATTACCAAAATCTTATATGGTGCTTAAATTCCTAAAGATGACGTATCAAAGAGGAAATCGCAGAACACTCACAATTTACTCGCAGAGATCTTCTCTAATAGCCTGCCACCAACACCTCAATTTCTCACATAAAGCGTTCGTCTCTCGTTCGTTGCAAAGCTACTCGACTCGCGTGATAGTCTTTCGCCCTAAGACCCACTGTGGTCAAGTATGGTCAAGTGAGGCTTATCAAGTTGCACGATACTTCCGTTTCCGGAGAAGCACAAAGGCTGCAAAACAAATAATCGTGAAATAAATACGACACAGAAACGCACTCAAAAGCTGGGTAAACACCCACAGCCACGCCACATCTACTTTGCTTTTATAGTCTTTTATTATTATTATTATCATTATTATTATTATTATTATTATTATTATTATTATTATTATTATTATTATTCTCCTTGTCCTTTCCGTAATTAGCGCCTATGTTACGACCTGCCAATATCTAATAAATAATGGACTACTCAGTTTGATCACAAGGAAATATGGATAAGAGATATCAGAGACGCAGCTTGGTTTGAAAGAAAGAAAGAAAGAAAGTGAGAAATAAATGCCTTGACATTGCTTCATAAATAACGAACTATTCTGCTGTGAGGAAATACCAAAAAGACATACCGGAGACGTTGCTTTGTTTCCAAGAAAGAAAGAAAGAAAGTAAGAAAGAAAGAAAGAAAGAAAGAGAGAGAGAAAGAAATCCATTGCCATTGCTTCTTAAATAACGAACTATTCTGCTGTGAGGAAATACCAAAAAGACATACCGGAGACGCTGCTTTGTTTCAAAGAAAGAAAGAAAGAAAGAAAGAGAGAAAGAAATCCATTGCCATTGCTTCTTAAATAACGAACTATTCTGCTGTGAGGAAATACCAAAAAGACATACCGGAGACGCTGCTTTGTTTCCAAGAAAGAAAGAAAGAAAGAAAGACAGAAAGAAAGAGAAAGAGAAAGAAAACCATTGCCATTGCTTCTTAAATAACGAACTATTCTGCTGTGAGGAAATACCAAAAAGACATACCGGAGAGGCTGCTTTGTTTCAAAGAAAGAAAGAAAGAAAGTAAGAAAGAAAGAAAGAAAGAAAGAGAGAGAGAGAAAGAAATCCATTGCCATTGCTTCTTAAATAACGAACTATTCTGCTGTGAGTAAATACCAAAAAGACATACCGGAGACGCTGCTTTGTTTCAAAGAAAAAAAGAAAGAAAGAAAGAGAGAGAGAAAGAAATCCATTGCCATTGCTTCTTAAATAACGAACTATTCTGCTGTGAGGAAATACCAAAAAGACATACCGGAGACGCTGCTTTGTTTCCAAGAAAGAAAGAAAGAAAGTAAGAAAGAAAGAAAGAAAGAGATAGAGAGAGAAAGAAATCCATTGCCATTGCTTCTTAAATAACGAACTATTCTGCTGTGAGGAAATACCAAAAAGACATACCAGAGACGCTGCTTTGTTTCCAAGAAAGAAAGAAAGAAAGTAAGAAAGAAAGAAAGAAAGAAAGAAAGAGAGAAAGAAATCCATTGCCATTGCTTCTTAAATAACGAACTATTCTGCTGTGAGGAAATACCAAAAAGACATACCGAAGACGCTGCTTTGTTTCCAAGAAAGAAAGAAAGAGAGTAAGAAAGAAAGAAAGAAAGAGAGAGAGAAAGAAATCTATTGCCATTGCTTCTTAAATAACGAACTATTCTGCTGTGAGGAAATACCAAAAAGACATACCAGAGACGCTGCTTTGTTTCAAAGAAAGAAAGAAAGAAAGAAAGAAAGAGAGAAAGAAATCCATTGCCATTGCTTCTTAAATAACGAACTATTCTGCTGTGAGGAAATACCAAAAAGACATACCGGAGACGCTGCTTTGTTTCCAAGAAAGAAAGTAAGAAAAAAAGAAAGAAAGAGAGAGAGAGAAAGAAATCCATTGCCATTGCTTCTTAAATAACGAACTATTCTGCTGTGAGGAAATACCAAAAAGACATACCAGAGACGCTGCTTTGTTTCCAAGAAAAAAAGAAAGAAAGTAAGAAAGAAAGAAAGAAAGAGAGAAAGAAATCCATTGCCGTTGCTTCTTAAATAACGAACTATTCTGCTGTGAGGAAATACCAAAAAGACATACCGGAGAAGCTGCTTTGTTTCAAAGAAAGAAAGAAAGAAAGAAAGAAAGAAAGAAAGAGAGAAAGAAATCCATTGCCATTGCTTCTTAAATAACGAACTATTCTGCTGTGAGGAAATACCAAAAAGACATACCGGAGACGCTGCTTTGTTTCCAAGAAAGAAAGAAAGAAAGTAAGAAAGAAAGAAAGAAAGAAAGAGAAAGAGAAAGAAAACCATTGCCATTGCTTCTTAAATAATGAACTATTCTGCTGTAAGGAAATACCAAAAAGACATACCGGAGAGGCTGCTTTGTTTCAAAGAAAGAAAGAAAGAAAGAAAGGGAGAAATAAATATCATTGCCATTGCTTTATAAATAACGAACTATTCTGCTGTGAGGAAATACCAAAAAGACATACCGGAAACCCTGCTTTGTTTCCGAGAAAGAAAGAAAGAAAGTAAGAAAGAAAGAAAGAAAGAAAGAGAGAGAGAGAAAGAAATCCATTGCCATTGCTTCTTAAATAACGAACTATTCTGCTGTGAGGAAATACCAAAAAGACATACCAGAGACGCTGCTTTGTTTCCAAGAAAGAAAGAAAGAAAGTAAGAAAGAAAGAAAGAAAGAGAGAAAGAAATCCATTGCCGTTGCTTCTTAAATAACGAACTATTCTGCTGTGAGGAAATACCAAAAAGACATACCGAAGACGCTGCTTTGTTTCCAAGAAAGAAAGAAAGAAAGAAAGAAAGAAAGACAGAAAGAAAGAGAAAGAGAAAGAAAACCATTGCCATTGCTTCTTAAATAAGGAACTATTCTGCTGTGAGGAAATACCAAAAAGACATACCGGAGAGGCTGCTTTGTTTCAAAGAAAGAAAGAAAGAAAGTAAGAAAGAAAGAAAGAAAGAAAGAGAGAGAGAGAAAGAAATCCATTGCCATTGCTTCTTAAATAACGAACTATTCTGCTGTGAGTAAATACCAAAAAGACATACCGGAGACGCTGCTTTGTTTCAAAGAAAGAAAGAAAGAAAGAAAGAAAGAAAGAAAGAGAGAGAGAAAGAAATCCATTGCCATTGCTTCTTAAATAACGAACTATTCTGCTGTGAGGAAATACCAAAAAGACATACCGGAGACGCTGCTTTGTTTCCAAGAAAGAAAGAAAGAAAGTAAGAAAGAAAGAAAGAAAGAGATAGAGAGAGAAAGAAATCCATTGCCATTGCTTCTTAAATAACGAACTATTCTGCTGTGAGGAAATACCAAAAAGACATACCAGAGACGCTGCTTTGTTTCCAAGAAAGAAAGAAAGAAAGTAAGAAAGAAAGAAAGAAAGAGAGAAAGAAATCCATTGCCGTTGCTTCTTAAATAACGAACTATTCTGCTGTGAGGAAATACCAAAAAGACATACCGAAGACGCTGCTTTGTTTCCAAGAAAGAAAGAAAGAGAGTAAGAAAGAAAGAAAGAAAGAGAGAGAGAAAGAAATCCATTGCCATTGCTTCTTAAATAACGAACTATTCTGCTGTGAGGAAATACCAAAAAGACATACCAGAGACGCTGCTTTGTTTCCAAGAAAAAAAGAAAGAAATTAAGAAAGAAAGAAAGAAAGAGAGAAAGAAATCCATTGCCGTTGCTTCTTAAATAACGAACTATTCTGCTGTGAGGAAATACCAAAAAGACATACCGGAGACGCTGCTTTGTTTCAAAGAAAGAAATAAAGAAAGAAAGAAAGAAAGAAAGAAAGAGAGAAAGAAAGAAATCCATTGCCATTGCTTCTTAAATAACGAACTATTCTGCTGTGAGGAAATACCAAAAAGACATACCGGAGACGCTGCTTTGTTTCCAAGAAAGAAAGAAAGAAAGTAAGAAAGAAAGAAAGAAAGAAAGAGAAAGAGAAAGAAAACCATTGCCATTGCTTCTTAAATAATGAACTATTCTGCTGTGAGGAAATACCAAAAAGACATACCGGAGAGGCTGCTTTGTTTCAAAGAAAGAAAGAAAGAAAGAAAGGGAGAAATAAATATCATTGCCATTGCTTTATAAATAACGAACTATTCTGCTGTGAGGAAATACCAAAAAGACATACCGGAAACCCTGCTTTGTTTCCGAGAAAGAAAGAAAGAAAGTAAGAAAGAAAGAAAGAAAGAAAGAGAGAGAGAGAAAGAAATCCATTGCCATTGCTTCTTAAATAACGAACTATTCTGCTGTGAGGAAATACCAAAAAGACATACCAGAGACGCTGCTTTGTTTCCAAGAAAGAAAGAAAGAAAGTAAGAAAGAAAGAAAGAAAGAGAGAAAGAAATCCATTGCCGTTGCTTCTTAAATAACGAACTATTCTGCTGTGAGGAAATACCAAAAAGACATACCGAAGACGCTGCTTTGTTTCCAAGAAAGAAAGAAAGAAAGTAAGAAAGAAAGAAAGAAAGAGAGAGAGAAAGAAATCCATTGCCATTGCTTCTTAAATAACGAACTATTCTGCTGTGAGGAAATACCAAAAAGACATACCGGAGACGCTGCTTTGTTTCAAAGAAAGAAAGAAAGAAAGAAAGAAAGAGAGAAAGAAATCCATTGCCATTGCTTCTTAAATAACGAACTATTCTGCTGTGAGGAAATACCAAAAAGACATACCTGAGACGCTGCTTTGTTTCCAAGAAAGAAAGAAAGAAAGAAAGTAAGAAAGAAAGAAAGAAAGAAAGAGAAAGAGAAAGAAAACCATTGCCATTGCTTCTTAAATAACGAACTATTCTGCTGTGAGGAAATACCAAAAAGACATACCGGAGAGGCTGCTTTGTTTCAAAGAAAGAAAGAAAGAAAAAAAAGGGAGAAATAAATATCATTGCCATTGCTTTATAAATAACGAACTATTCTGCTGTGAGGAAATACCAAAAAGACATACCGGAGACGCTGCTTTGTTTCCAAGAAAGAAAGAAAGAAAGAATGATGTCATATCTTTCCTGTGTCTTCTTTAACACCTGGTTCAGTGAAACCTTTCTATTTTTACCTTCTTACTTCTTTAGATAATGACTTGGTCAACTCTTAAATGTTGCAAGAAGTTTATGTGGAGGCCATTCTACGGGTATGTTGTAATCGTAGGCCTCGCAAAGATTTTCATTACTTATTATACAGCAGATAATGCAAAGAGGAAAACCGTGGAGGTTCCGCGGGGAGCGCTGCCTAAAATAATTCTGTTTGTTCCCTAGTTATGATCTACGTTACGCCCTGACAATAAATAATAAACTATTTCGTTTTGATCACGAAGGGAGACTGAAAAGACATATCATAGACGTTTTCATGTTGGGGAACAGATGATAATCAGATGGGGGCCAAATCAGGACATTTTGTTTATATATTAATAGATTTTGATTTTTCATGCATTATTTTTTCCAATATTTCTTGATTCTGCACACTCTTTATTCGAACACACGCGCGTGCACACACATACATACACACTTATGTATGAGTGTATGTAGATGCGTACAATTCATAAAGACATTCAGATCCTACGAGAACATGCACTTTGAGCAAATTTCAAGCGTGAAGCTTGGAAAGGGGAAATCTTTGATTCATCAATCAATCAACTTTAATGGCATCAATGTGACAGAGTACGAGTGTCAGTTGAAAAGTTCATAGGCTGACCAAGATACACCCTTGTGCAAATCAATTATACAGGAAGATGTGGAGGAAAATGATCACCTAATCCTTTGTGCAAATTAATTAAAACAAAATGAATAGTTCCGTTATTATTTACTATTTTCGTATTTTTCCAATGAAACATGACCCAGTGCACATGTTAGAACTTCGTATGTCCATTCCACAAAGACTTTCCTTGTACAATGACCACAGATTTTCGATTGGATTTGAATCAAGAGAGTTCCCGGGCTATTCTATGGTACTTAGATTTGCTCACTGGTAACTCTTGCCATTGTGTTCGTGCAGCGTTACAATTTTCGTATGCTTCCTTGGAGTAAAGTCCGGCGCAGATAATGGCCGTAGGACAATAATCGACAGTCGAGACAATAGGGTCTGGGTGTGATGAAAATCTTATGCACTCACGAATGAGACAATATTTTTCGAGGCCAAACAAATTTAATCATACAACCTGAAACAGATTCATATTACTGTACACCACTACAAATGACCTAATCTGAGGCAAAAATAGAATTCAATTACACACTGTCACTCAAGTGGGTCTAAAACTGACCGTATGATGAAAGAAAGTAAACTAAAGCGTTTTTTTCAATTAATTTGCACAAGGGTGTAATTTCATGGAATATGACCAAATAAAGTTTTTTTTTTTCAACATCGTCTTCCATGCGGTCCACACACTTCTTTAATCGGCGTTCTAATACTTGGATCCCATTGGTGAAGAAGCTTTCATCCTGTTGGTAAATAAAACTCATCCCAGCCAAGTTTTTTTTTTTCATGTTAGTGAACAGATGATAATCAGATGGGGGCCATAGTAGGTGATTTTATTTATATATTGATAATAGATTTTGATTTTTTTAAAATGTATTATTCTTTCTAAGCTTCATCGAATCTACCCTCTCCATATTCGAACAAACACATACACACGCACACACAGACACCCTTATGTATTTATGTATGTATGTATGTGGATATGTACAATTGATAAAAGCACTAAGATCGTTCAAGAACATGCAATAAGTTGAGCCACATTAAAGCATGCAGCTCGGAAAGAGAAAATCCTCGATTCAGGAATCCATAACCTTTCATGTGATGTATGCGTATATCTTCCCACATCCATGTCTTGTTAGCGACAAGAAGTGTCATATC
>OZ010604.1:82541596-82554096 GCA_963932145.1 Acanthosepion lycidas | reverse complement strand
GGATAAAGTACTCAATATCAGAGATAGAGCTTGTGTAAATATAAAAGTGAACATAGAAGTCAACACTTAGAGGCGACAGTCTGTTTCATGCTATATGCAATCGTTATGACCCCTGACAGACTGTCACCTCTAAGTATTGACTTCTATGTTGACTTTATTTATATGTGTGTGTGTTTGTGTTTGTGGGTAGGTGGGTGTTTGTATATATATATATATATATATATATATATATATATATATATATATATATATATATATATATATATATACATATATATATATATATATGTATATAATATTTTCATTGTAATTTATTATAATAAAAATATAATGATAATATATATATATATATATATATATATATATATATATATATATATATATATATATATATATATAGGGATAGATAAATCAAACGTCCTGATATAAGCAAGCGTTTGTGGGTTTGTTTGTTTTTTAACCTTACTAAGACTTAAGCATCTTACCAAGTTACTAGCCTGTAACTTTTAACGTTATCTTGACTATTCGAAAACAGCGTCTTTAATTTTAAATTTTTAAATTTGTAACCATTAATTTTTCTTTTTTTCTTTTTTTTTTACAATCTTTCCACATTTTTTTTATTTTTTTTTAAAAAATGTAACTCATCTGCATCGCATATACCACACTTTTTGTCCACTTTTTAATTTTGGGCAACGTAGAAGCGTTCCTCCCATAAGCCATTTGTTTACTTTTAGCAACATAGACTTTATAGCTGACGACCTGAAATACACCCTCACCGATAGCACGAATCTCAGTTCCAAGCACTTTCCAATCTTCACTTGCTGAGTCTGAACTGACCGTTCCATAATTTTGTATTATAATATATCTGGCTATCAAAATGTTTGCGTCGTTATATTTTAGGATTGTATTATAGTCTTTTTAATGGTAAATTTAAAATATCTTCCAATTAAAATAAGCGTGATTTATAGATGTATGTGAAAAAAGGAATTTAAAAGATTATATTTTAGTGGTGAATATTTATATTTTATTTTTTTAATTTAAAAAAATAATTAAAGCTAGTGCTTATTTAAAAACATAACAAATGTGTATTCAAATAAATAAATAGTACATTGTATTAAAAAAATTAAACAGTAATTTGCATTAAAAATTAATATTAAAAATTAATGTAACCATCAATTCACTTCTCTTGTTTGATAAGCTAGGGTTATTTATGAGTTTTTCACTGGACATAAATTGCATTTATTTACTATACTGTTATAAGCCTTAGCCCTAGATATAATTTCCCAGTTGATGGATGGTGAAATGCCCTCATTCTTTAATTGCCAGAAGTAATTGGAAATTGTTTTTGTATGTTTATACCTCTCTCTCTCTCTCTCTCTATATATATATATATATATATATATAATTTTATCATTGTCATTATTATTATTATTATTATTATTATTATTATTATTATTATTATTATTATTATTACCATCATCATTATTATCATAATTACCATTGACATTATTGCGTCTTTTTTGTCATTGTTATATTATCGTTTCCATCATCATTAAGGCTACCTTTACCGTTTATCATAAGCAATAACGCATCAATAATTATTATTAATATATCGATAATATCAAAGTTATTATTACTATTAACATCATCACAATCGTCAATAATACATCAGCATTTAGTGTTTGTAAAAATACAAATATCATCATCATCATGTCCACAAACAGAACACGACATGGTAGTAGTAGGCCCAGACCAATGAGTGCGTATATGCATCTAGATGTGTGAATGTGTGCGTGAGGAAATGAGAGCTTATCTGACAGTGCAGACGGCCGATGTGAAAAACGTCTAGACCACACCCCGCCTGTTCCTTGTTAAGAAAACATTGCTACATATGTAAACGCTACAGACTCGACACCAGAATACAAAGACAATTGCGTATATATGTGTGCCCGAACGCATGAATATGTGTAACTGCGTCTAACCTCATATTATTTATATATGTGAGTATGTACGAACTAAAATGCATACACATGTATGTATGTGTGTCTGTGTATGTGAGAGTGTCATCCCCCCAAACAAACACAAGAAATTTCCCCCCTTTACCACACCCAAATAATCAAACACAAATAAGCATAAATAGGTCCACTTTTGAAAAAATAAACCATTTTGTCTGATGATCGCAAAAGCGTGAAACACGGGGTTACAAACTAATATCCATACAACTGAAAATGTTAGCTCACTCACAGATATTGAACATTTTCCACCAAATATATATATATATATATATATATATATATATATATATATATATATATATATATATATATATATATATATATAGGATTAATACAATTATAAATTTTTTCACTTAGCTGATTGATGTTATATTCAGCACCATAAATCCAGAGTTTGGTAGATGAACCTTTTTGTAATCGCTCGTTACACTCGTCAGGAGGTATCAGCAACTGACTGCCGATTTTCTCATTTTCCTTATTTTTATATTAACTTAAAAAAAATTGCGATTTTATTGACGTTACGTTGATTTTACTTTGTGTGTGTGTGTATCTGTGTTTGTGAGTGTGTGTCTGCATATCTATGCGCATGTGTGTGTGTACGTGTGTGAGTGCGTGTGCATTTTTGTGTATGCGCGTGTATCTTTGCGTGTGTGTGCGTGAAGAATGTCTTGTTTTTTTCTCACTTCCTATATATATATATATATATATATATATATATATATATATATATATATATATATTTCTCCTTTCATATATATATATATAAGAAGAAATAACCAAGGTATTCTTGACACACACAGAGACACACAGAGACACAGAGACACACACACACACACACACACACATATATATATATATATATATATATATATATATATATATATAAATAATGTTAAATATATTGATAAATCGAAAAATAATTCGTGAATATTTCTTTATTTGCATCTTGTTAATTTCCTCTTCCAACTTTTTCAATTTCCCTTTACTCTTCCCGAAGGAGGATACATTCACTGAGAAATCTTTTTGCGCTGGCATATTTGGATGATCGGGTGAATGATAAAGATAGATTTTATTTTTATCATTCAAGTATTAACGGATCTCCGTCTCTTCTTAAATACACTATGACAAATTTTGATATGCAAGTAAATGTCTTCGCAATAAAATATTAACCAATCAATATTTGTCAAAAAAATTTAGGCTAACCCTACATTTCGAATTACGATTCAGCTCCCGTTCTCGTTTGATCACAAAACATAAACAGTATCGCGCCTGGTCAGTACTTCATGGAGAGGACTCCTTGGGAACAAAAACGGATACAAAATCGGTTGGGCATCTATTCGAAACAATCGCCTAAGATACGGACCCACAGATTGTCTTGATCTGATAGAACTGTGTTTCTCAAATTTTTAAGCCACGGCACACCTAGGAACCAACGAAAATATCAGGATACACTTAACAAAATTTGTAAAGGGTGCACGTTTAAATATTCTGAGATAAAACAATAGATTTAAAAAATGTACACACAGATATAAACCTACTTTATGTCAATGTTTCTAGTCAAGTATTTGTACAGCTTATTTAGTGTGAAACCTGTGCCTGGTGGTGCTTTTTTTTTTTCGCGATTTCTTTAATATTTCGCGGCACACTAGTGAGGACCGAGCGGTACACTAATGTACCGCGGCGCAGCGATTAAGAATCACTGTGATAGAAGAACATCGGTTCACAAGGTCGTACATGTCTGGTGAGAAGCCCAATACCGGAACATTCCAAACATCATTTGAGGTACGGCAAGGAGAAAATGAGAGCTTTAATCTATTTAATCTCTTCTTTGATTATGCTCTGCGCGTATACAGGCACAGATGTTAAGAGATGGGCACTGATCATTTAAGCATTCCATATCAAATGAATGCACTAATAGAAAACAGCTTCCCTGCTTCCTCTACTGATGTCAAAATATTCAGAGGATGATAAGGGCTATATTGATGATAAAGGCATTTATATTTGTGGCAGGGATGTAATCAACATTTTCTAGTACTTGCTTTTAGTGCTTCGTTGTATGGTGCGTTTTTGCTATTGAAAATGTGTATGTTAGATGAGTTCTCAGATAGCAAGTGGTTACACACAACAACTACAATATATACCTCCACAGCCAAAACGCAAAAACAGAAAGAGAAACATTATCTGGTTTAATCCACTATAAAACAAAACCGTTAAAACGAACATAGGCAAGATATTCCTAAACTTAATAGAATAACACTTCACTGAAACAAACAAATTATCAAAAATATTTAACAAAGATAACGTAAAGATCAGTTACAGCTGCACAAAAAACATAACAGAAATAATCAAAAGCCACAACAAAAAAATGACAACCTACAAAAATGAAACCAATAATCCAAAATGCAACTGCAGAAACAGAACAACATGTCCACTCCAGGGAAATTGTCAACTTACGAACACAATATACAAGGCCAAGGTAAGTGCAAACAACAACATAATGCAAACAACAACATAATGCACTACATCGGTGCCACTGAAGGTCCATTCAAGATGAGTAATAACAATCACAACCTTTCATTCACCAACAGGAAATATTCGAACACCACGACACTTTCTACATACAGACGACAGCAAAAAGACAAAAATATCACACCAACAATAAGTAACAATAATAACAAGATAAAATCTATACATTTGACTTGATAAAGTCTATCAGAGGACTAGATGCATCCGCTAATATAAGTTTTCCTTTTGTCGTTATTCATATTGTCCGTTTACAGATATACTCTATCTGAAATTTTTACATATCTATCAACCGCTTTATATCATTACTTTCAGTCTGTTCATAAGTAATCTTTTTCGTTTTGTGTCTAAATATTATGAGTTTGTATACTTTCAACTCCTGTAAAAAATTATCTTGTAATAATTGTAAAAAGGAAAATGGAACAGAATATTATATTTCCCGACAAATTATGTCTAATTCTCTCCGCTGAAAACCTCGTCTAAAATTAATCTATCTTTATACTTCGGTTTTTGATACTAAAGTTGCACCGAAATATCTCCATTAACCCCATAATAAATATAATCTAATGTAATGTCAATCGGTTGGTCAAATTTTCACCGCCACGTACAGGCTTGCCTCACTAAGGAATCAGGGAGCGTCCAGGCATATTCACCTGATGGACGTCTGAGTGTCTTCGCTCTTTTTTTTTTTTTTTTGGTCTCTCATAAAAACTTAAGAACAATCCATCATTGTCAGCATTCCACAGCCAGGGGACTCAAACCATGCCTGCTCAGTTCAGGCGGTAAAAGTTATGTGCATTAGTATTAGAAGTGGATAAACTGTGATTGTAAGTGAATGAATAATACTTCAATATATTAGGTTGGTGCAAAAATAATGTAGTTTTCTCACACATGTTACTATGTGAGAAAACGACATTATTTTTGCCGGAACCGAAAAAAATGACCAGAGATGAGGCATTAGTTGACCATTATTGTTTTTCTTTTTCTTCTTAAAAATTACTGAAATAACTTGAGAATATTTAAACAGCCTACAATTTGATGATGATATTTTTAATATTAATACAATCGTCGGTTAAATTACAAATTAAAATTACGAAAGTTAAAAGGCCAGGAACAGAAATTCTGAGTCTATGTTGAATAATAAACAGAAAAAGGTAAATGTAATCTTAATTTGTAACAGAGTATAAGGGTTGAAGTTGACGAACTGATGAGATTCTTGGAATTCGTGTAATTAACAGTGATTAAATTTACGGCACATTGGAGGAATGGATAGCGGCTTGAGGAATCAGAGAGCCGAGTTCGAATTCCAGTCTGATCTATGACATTCACTTACGTTCTAGTACCATTGGAAAAGGTATGAATCCGCTTCTTCTCTCGCTTAGCTATGGGTAAAAGTCAGGACACTGGGTTCTATAGCTTTGGGGGGCAAACAGTCTAAGTGAAATTAACTCTGAATTCAAAACTGTATATAGCAATGGCGTAGCACATAAAAGTTAAAGATGTTCCGGACTACGATCGAATAATTCAAAGTTAAATAGTGACTATGAAAATGAATTAAAAAGGAGTATTATGATTGTCATTCTTTTAGAAAATAAGAAATCTAATTAAATATACGGTTATGCTACATAATGCCTAAGCTGGTTCAGTATGGCAAACTACTGCACAGAACTTTGACGTCCTGTGATGAGTTGCGATGTTTGTTATGTGCATAGAATTCTGACAGTGATTGATTTTCCTTAAATCTTGATATAAGACAAAAAAAAAAAAAAGGAAACATGAAGACACTCAGACGACTGCAAGAATTAGAAAGTTCCGTATGCCTCTCCGCTCCCGGATTCTTTAGTGAGGCAAGCAAGCAAGCACGTGGCAGTGAGATTGACACGCGTCCTCCAAATCATCTCGCTTCCCGTCTCGTTTCCCTCTTAGAAAACATGATGCGACTACGTTCCCTCATACGATTAAGTGATTATCTATGATGCAACGTTGGGGATTGTTGAAGTGAAAGCAGAGATGGCGCAAAACGTATGACTTGAAATGCAAACTGTACAATGGATTATATATTGTTAGCTATGATGTACGTTTGTGAATGAGGAATTAACAAAACCGCTTGAAAAGAAACTTCGAAACGCACGCAGTACCACGGAAAGTGTAACTCTAGGTATAATACTAAAAGATAAAATACGGTCAATAGGAGTCAGAAAACAAAACTATCCTCTTCATTGTCTTTATAAATTAAAATTTCTTATGTCTTTTGGCTTTAGCATTTTTAAATTGTATCCTGTATTTGTTCATGTGACCAGTTATTTTTTTTTTATTTTCAAAGATTTTTAGGCGTTCGTCTGAATACACAAAAGTTATCACTTGCTTTTGGGGCACAATAAATAATTTTTTTTTTGACTGGTGCTCAAAACATGGGTACGATAAATAAACCTTGTTGAGTGGAGGTCAAAAGGCGGTTTATACATAAATCTTGTTGACTACAGGTCAAAAGGCAGTTCATACATAAATCTTGTTGACTGGAGGTGAAAGGCGGTTCATACATAAATCTTGTTGACTGGAGGTCAAAAGCCGGTTCATACATAAATCTTGTTGACTACAGGTCAAACGGCAGTTCATACATAAATCTTGTTGACTGGAGGCGAAAGGCGGTTCATACATAAATCTTGTTGACTGAAGGTCAAAAGGTGGTTCATACATAAATCTTGTTGACTGGAGGTTAAAAGGCGCTTCATACATAAATCTCGTTGCGTACCTTGTGACGATATGTGCACGTGTCCGAATAGTTAAAAAGTTATTCTTTCTGACCATGATATCCGGGTTCGAATCTCACCGCGGTTGATTTGTCAGGAAGGAGACTTTCTGGTGTTATCCGCCTGCGATCAGGCCGTAGGTGCCGCACGCTGGGGTCATCCGGGAATGTGCCTGAAAAGTATATCATGGGTTGACCCAAGCCTTGTGAGTGCAATTGGGTAGACGGAACATTTGGGTGGTGCCGTGAATATCTCTGACCGAGGGTTTGAGTGGTTTCTTCAGATTGTTGATTATTCTAGATAATACGCCCAAAAACTGTAACTAAGCTCTGCTTAGCATAGTTGCCGTATAAACCACAGGTTGGGTATGTTGGTGTTGTCCAGACACAAATGTGCATGAGCGAGAGTCTGCTATAGGGATTGGCTAACCGCCCTTGTAGACGGGTACCTTCGAATACGAGTGGCCAGCTATTATTATTATTATTATTATTATGTTACCCTGTGAGTCGCAATTTCATTTTATTTGATTTAATACATAATATATTCCATTACATGGTCTATTGTTTACATTTTGATTTAGTTGAGATGAATCATTTTATTTGTATAATGATTTTGAGCGGCAGCGGAGTATCTATGTACATTGTCCAAGCTATTAGTCATCAGAGCGACGAACGATATTATATAATATGAAAAGCTTCATATGAGGTTGTTTGGTTCATTCCCTTTTATATTGCAACGTCTATGCGCCATATTGATTGCTGGTTACAAATTCAATTAGGATTACGCATTTCGTTACCGAGTTTATTTCTCGTAAATACCAAATGAACTGATGAAGTGTTTTCGAATTTTCTAGATCAGCGATTCTCTGGCAAAACTCTCGGTTATCCAGTAAAAAAGATTTATTTCGATCATATATTAAAAAAAAAGTTTCAACTCAATTCTTAAGGCAATCGTTAAAAAGTATCATTGTTGTTGATCAAATTTTGGTCATTATTTCTGATATTTGCTTTGTAGGAGTAATTAAAATAAAATGGAAAAATGTCATCAAACAGAAGTGCATTTTCCATTTCAGTCTAATACTTGTAAAATCTGTGATGCTCCCATAGTATAAATTTTTTAATATTGTTTTTGTCTCATCTTACAAATGAAATGCATTGTTGCTTATCGGTCAGTGCAGGCAAGAAAAAACAAAAAAAAAAACTCCTTTTTCTCCCAAAATTTAATCTTGATAATAGCGGGAAATGTTCCCCTGATATTAATGCAACAGAATATTCCTTTTGTGAAAGTTTGATTCATTTTGTTTTTGCTCTTCATCTCACTTGTTTTGATTGTTTGTTTCCCGTTGTGACGTTCTGGTGAAAAATTCTCCGATGCTTGGGTTTCGTAACATGTTTGTTGTTGATTCTCAAGATCAACGTTAGTTTTCAGCGACATTAAGAGACCACATAGACAATATTTTTTTAAAAGGTGACCCCAAACATTTTAGACCGCCAAACCCTTCACGAAATCCTTGATACCTCATCAACCCAACTTGTTAAAGAAAAATACATAAATATCGATTATTATCGATATTTATTTATGTTTTATTCAAAGGTAGAAATTATTGATCACTTTTCCTTCATTGTTGTTACTCGATAATATTCATGTTAGTCCAATGTTTTATTATTGGCTTTTCAATTGCTATTTCTCTTCCGACACGAGTCGGGTTTATTCCAATAATAATAATAATAATAATAATAATAATAATAATAATAATAATAGAAATAATAATGAGAAAAATCTTCTTGATAAATATAGGTTACAATAAAAACATTAAAAAGAAGTTACTATTCCTTTTTATCAAATTTGTTGATATCGCTAATGAGAAGGATATGTTTAACGAGTATTACCAAATGCATTGGCATTTGGTTGGAAATTAAGTTTTAGTGGTAAAATATTTATCGCCCCACCACCTTTTGACCTCCAGTCAACAAGATGTATTTATGAACCGCCTTTTGACCTCCACTCAACAAGATTTATGTATGAACCGCCTTTTGACCTCCACTCAACAAGATTTATGTAAGAACCGCCTTTTGACCTCCACTCAACAAGATTTATGTATGAAGCGCCTTTTGACCTCCAGTCAACAAAATTTATGTATGAACCACCATTTGACCTCCAGTCAACAACATTTATGTATGAACCGCCTTTTGACCTCCAGTCAACAAGATTTATGTATGAACCGCCTTTTGACCTCCAGTCAACAACATTTATGTATGAACCGCCTTTTGACCTCCACTCAACAAGATTTATGTATGAACCACCATTTGACCTCCAGTCAACAACATTTATGTATGAACCGCCTTGTGACCTCCAGTCAACAAGATTTATGTATGAACCGCCTTTTGACCTCGACTCAACAATGTGTATTTATCGTACCCATCTTTTGAGAACCAATCAAAAAAAATTATTTATCGACACCCACTTTTGAATTCCTGCCAACATGATTTATTTATCGACCCCACTTTTGACCGTCAGTCAGCTTGCTATATTTATCGACACCCCAATGAACAAGATTTATTTATCAACCACTCTTTTGGCCTCCAGTCAATCCAATGCTAAACAGGAAACTTCTGCTCGTGTTCAAAAGAACGGGGAGGAGTGTGAACTGGACGATAGGCAAAACTATCTACTATGCAAATAAAATGTTTTTCGCAGTTATATTACGCAGGACGGTGTAGTAGAATGCTTATCACCTTCAGAAATGTGCGTTTATTGTTTGCGTCTTCCCAACGGTAATTTATGGTACCTTCTCAATGGAAATCAAGAAATTTGAGGTCTCTCTATCTTTCTCTCTCTCTCTCTCTCTCTGCCAATAAATGCTGAACAATCAATTATATAAGAAGAACATAAGAAGACTTAAGGCAGTAGACATATGGTTTTAAAGAAGGATGTGTTGTATACCGCCCCCTAGTGCTGGGGATCTCTTGAACGACGATACCCATTCGATAATAAAGTTGCATTCTTCTTTCACCGTTGGTGATCAGTGGATGCTTTGAGTCCAGAGATAAAAGAACTTCAACACAGGGAATTTTAATCCTAACTATTTCATTAACATTCATGTCGAGATGTTCTTTTTATCCAGTGGGTTTATTTCCCCTCTCACTGGGAAAGCATTTCAGTAACGAAAGAAATATTACTATATTACTTGACGTGCAAGAACCAACTCACCGAAAACCATTTCTCTATCTATCATTCTCACGCTTGTTCAGCCAAAATCGACTTCCTTGTTTTGTCTTCCATCTGACCCCAAAGATCAACCTCAGAAATTCCGAACGGAGATACACTTTAAAAAAATATATATATATTGTGCTAAACTAATAACAGATACTGACAGATGGTTTTGTTTGTTTAATGGCATATCAACTTCTTGTGGGTCATTTAATGCTGAAATTAACTATTCTTGAGAGCTACGAAGTAATATATGACATGTTATTATGCTTTCACAATTGAATACATGGTAGATACTCAGATTTTGTGAAAATGCTTGTTTTTGTCGACATAATTACTAGATGTGAAGATATGTGTGTTTTAAGTTATAGTCTTGTTGAAATATTTTGAAATACAGTTTAATTTAGGAAATTGTTGGATATTTGTCAAGCAAGAGTTCTTTCATCCTGAGTGATAGATATTATTTGAAACGGATTTAAATGGAGTCGCTACAGTTGGTTACTAGGTGCATATTGTTGGTAATTTTACTATCAAAATGTATTGTTGGAATTTTTTTATATAAAAATGTTTACCAGATATATTTACGATAAAGTGTATTTTTATATTTTCAGAGTGTTTTGGTCTTCTTTGTGAAAAACAAAGTAAAAAGAATGAGCAGCAGCAGTAGGAGAAGAAGAAGAAGGAGGAGGAAGAGTTAGAAGAAAAAGAAGAAGAAGAAGGAGGAGGAAGAAGAGTTAGAAGAAGAAGAAGAAGAAGAAGAAGAAGAAGAAGAAGAAGAAGAAGAAGAAGAAGAAGAAGAAGAAGAAGATAAAGAAGGAGGAGGAGGAGGAGAGAGAAGAAGAAGGCGCTGGAGGAAAAGAAGAAGAAGAAGAAGGAGGAGGAGGAGGAGAGAAGAAGAAGAAGAAGGCGCTGGGGGAAAAGAAGAAGAAGAAGAATGAGGAGGTGGAAGAGGAGGAGGAAAATAAGAAATTTGAAGAAGTTGTATTGAACAATGAATGGTTTTATTTCTTCTTTGGACATTCAATTCCTTTGCAAATGAAGTTGGGATCCTTCCAAATACTCCATTAAGTTCAAAACACCATCCTTCCATATTTATCTTGGTAACGTATGCGATAGACGAAATCACCAAGAACATATTTCAATAATTTTCGACTGCAGTCACTTGTTCGAATAGGAATAACTGTTCTCCGAATTTAGAAATGAATTTATTGGTGAATTTCTTCAAAATAAATGTCCTCATCTAGGCGAAAGATACAATTTGGGAATAATTCGCTCTCTACCGCAGTCAACACTCCACAACGCATTTTGCAGCCGTGCAGTCGGACCTTCAGGCGTTCTCATATTTAATAAACTGCCAGGAAAAATCTCTTCATATTTCTTCATATATATGACCTGTTGAGTAATGAAATTCAATTGAAACCTGTTTTGGTTCAATTTAACTGCCATACTTTGAAATGTGAATTTTGGGACAAACATTGAAAGAAAATTCCCAGCTCCAATTTGTTCTTTATTTTTAAACTCTATACAGAATATAGAATAGATAAATTCTTTTAAGTTTTTATTATACGTAATATTTACATTTCGGTCTGGTATCCTCAGATTAATTTTCTTCCCGCAATAAAAGTTGAAATTGCAGACAATGAATACATTGTGGAGACTCCATTGTCACATTTATATCGCATTTTTGGATGGTAGTGGCATTGGAATACCAGAGAATGCCTTCCAAAATCTTAGCAAAATATCAAGAAACAGGATAATTCGGTTTGAAAATAAAGAAAAGAGTGCTGAACTGTCATGTACAATCGGTCCTCTTATATGGCTGTGAAAGATTCACAAATGAAGAAAATATTCAAGTTAACAGAAAATTTGAAAAATGCTGAGAATACCATGGACTGAACATGTGAGTACCAAGTTTTAAGGGAAAATAAAAACATGAATGACACAGGAGCGGCTGACAAAATAATGAGGAAAGACGGCTTGTAGTATTTGATACGCACAAACC
>OZ010604.1:82522008-82536396 GCA_963932145.1 Acanthosepion lycidas | reverse complement strand
GTTAGGAAAGTTAAAACTGTATACACGGTAATACAATCACTGATTAAAAATAAGGTAACTGTTAGCATATGACTGACTGATTTGTTTTTTACGGCTTATCAACGCTTTGCAGGTTACTTAAAGCCAGAAAATATTTCTAGATTTTTTTTTTTTTTTTGAGAAAATAATGTTTCAGTGACACCAGGCTTACTACTTAACCCATAGCTGGAGGGAAACGAAACAGATTCATAGCTAATAAGAACTATAATATGGATATAAAGAGGGGGCAAGTTCTACATTACAATCAGTATGTAAACTGATCCCTAATTTTATGGCCACTGTAATTTCTATTCATTTATATTATAGAAAATGAAAATAAATTAAAAATACATGCCTGTATAGCTAATCGCTATTTCATTGATAGATTGATTTGTTTTCTACGGTTTATCAACCCTTTGCAGGTTATTTAAAGGCAGAAAATATTTTTAGAATTACTTTTTTTTTAGACAATAATGGTTTAGCGATACAGACCTTACTAATTAATCCATAGCTGGAGGAGAAGAGGTGAATTCATACCTTTCCCAAAGGCATTTACGCGTAAGTGAATATAAGCAAGCCAACTGGAATTAGAACTCGCCTCTCCGATTAACAATTCTGAGCCATTATCCATTACACCACTCGCACACCCAACCTTACAGCACCTGGTGTTCCAAAGCGGTCATTCATCCTGGCATAGACCAGGCCCGACGTTGCTTAACTTTCTTGATCATACGGTAACCGGTGATACAACGCGATGAGACTGTAAGATATGTTTAGCATGTAAAGGACTCTATATTAACGTGTAAAATAATACACTGTGCCTTTTCTATAACTACTTTCATGGTAATTGTTCGGATGAAATCTCCGTTACGGTAGCAAGATCTCATCAATTTAATGTTCACTTGGCTATACATGGAACCGTAAGTTCTATGCTAACAGTTTCTTTTATCGTACTTCTCGCATGTTGAACTCTCTTTACAACGAACTTTGATCTTCAAAAACTTAAATGCAATGTCAATCATTATGCACAGTCTTGTTGATTCCTCTTCTTTTGTTGTTCTCGCTCCGAAATAATGTTTCTCTTTTTTCTTGTTCTTTCACACTTACTAACTCCTTGTGTCTTAGTGGCTTTATTGCCTTGATTGCGGTGAAGTGAGTAAAAAAAAATGTTAGATATTATAAGAATTAAATATGTTATGAGATCTGTAACATTCGGATTTATATTTCTTTTATATTTATTTAGAACTAAAAAAAAATTTGTTGCACGTTGCAGAATAAAATGTAACACACCTAAAACAAGATTCTTTTTATATATTTTTTTTATATATACGGATCACTATTATTGAGCTGAAAAACACGTAATGCTAAAATTGCTCGTATAAATATAAGTATAGATTGAAAATTTGACAAAATCGATTCGTTAATACCAATTTTATGGCAAAAAAGCGGCTTGCATTTTAAATCAGTCATTGTCGAGGAGAGATGGAGGTCCGTAGTTATTCCCCATACAATTTACACTGTATGGGAAAAAAATATGATTTATTTTTTAATACACCCAAAAGTTCGAAATTTTCGAGAGTAGAAAAAAAATTCTCAGTGAATATATCCTCCTTCGGGAAGAGTAAAGAGAAATTGAAAAAGTTGGAAGAGGAAATTAACAAAATGCAAATAAAGAAATATTCACGAATTATTTCGATTTATATATATATATATATATATATATATATATATATATATATTAGATTGGTGCAAAAATAATGTCGTTTTCTCACATAGTAACATATGTGAGAAAACGACATTATTTTTGCACCAACCTAATATATATATATATATATATATATATATATATATTAGGAAAATGGACAAACATAAAAAACTCACTTGAAATATATATATATATATATATATATATATATATATATATATATTGTGTATTTGGGCAGCAATCACTCTTTTATACATGTTGCATTAAAGACTAGATAAAAAAATACTGACAATCTTTTTACTTAATTTTTCTATTGTTCATGTAAGCGTTTTCTTTTTCTCATCCATATTTAAAAAAAGATTAAAAATAATCGAGACCCAAATAATAAAAAACGAAAAGCCATCACTCATTAAAATTAACCATGAATTCGGCCACAATGTGTTGAGTGTGTTTAGAAAAAAACATTTCTACAGCTTCAAATACATACATAAAAATCAAAAAAATTCAGTTAAAAATAAAAACTAAAAATCATCCATGATAATGGGTAAAAGAATAGCCGAAAGTGCAAGGACATAGAAAACCTTTGGATAGTTTTTACCTAATTTGTGTTCAGAAAAGCCAACACTTGTACGGACACAAGAAAAATAAAATTAAAAAAAAGCTTAATCTCAGTATCTTTTCTGTGGTCTTTAACGAAACTTGTATAAAAGACGGACTGCAGCTGAGATATACATTATATATATATATATATATATATATATATATATATATATATATATATATATATAGTACAGGTAAAAAATCCGTTGGTAAATAATCCAAGTGGGTTCTAATAATATAAAATATTAATAATGATCCACAAAAAATGCTCAATGCATTTATTATAACAGAGCATATAAATTACACAACAGAGTAATCCCATATTACCTCATGGGTCTAGTCTATTTCAACCGACGCACGTCATTCTTATTCAATCTAGACGTCAGTCTTATTCACCCCATTTGTCTGGGTTGAATAAGACTGACATACTCGTCGTCAGTTGAATTAGACTATACTCATGAGGTAATTTTGGATTTCTCTGTTGTGTAATATATATATATATATATATATATATATATATATATATATATATATATATATATAATAAAATATTATATATATATATATATATATATATATATATATATAAATTACAGAAAAACAGACCCCTCCATTAGTTATAATTTATTTCACCAGAGAATTTTATTTTTCTCTGGATCTTCAGACCTTCACTTTCAAAGGTGAAAAGAAAAATGAATTTAAAATTTATACTTTTTAAAATTCATTTTTTGTTTCACCTTTGAAAGTGAAGTCTGAAGATCCAGAGAAAAATAAAATTCTCTAACTTAAAGTGTTCAGTTTTTCTTTAAATTAAATAATTCACTCTGGCTTAACATTGAGCTCTCATTATTTCATCCTCCTTGGGATTATCCACACGGATTACCATGATTTTCTTTATATATATATATATATATATATATATATATATATATATATATATATGTGTGTGTGTGTGTGTGTGTGTGTGTGTGTGTGTGTGTGTGTGTGTGTGTGTGTGTGTGTGTTGAAATAATAAGAAAGAACAGTAAGATCTATAATCCGGTATTCTTAGCAGTTATTTTTATTTTAAAAAAAATAAGCAGTCCTCACTATATAAAATATATTATATATATTATAATTATATTTTTTTATTATTATAATTATTTTCTTTTGAAAAATATAATTCCATTGCGACACAGAAAATTTCCATGTTTCAAGACTGAAACTAAATTTATAAATCTAATTATTAAATTAAACTTAAAATTCATAGCCTCGTTCCATTGTCAAGCGATGATAGGAATAAACTTTCAAAGAAATCTAATTTGTGTAGGGATGGAATCATATTTTTAAAAAGAAAATAATTATAATACTTTAATAATGCCCCAACTTAAAGGAAATCAAGTTTTAATAATTATAGTTATTATTAAAACGAATGTTTAAAGAATTTTTTATGTAAAAATTATTTCTGAATTTTGGTTAAAAATCTTGTTTCTTCTGTGTCAAAGTTGTACTATGCATGAGTATGGGAACATTTTGAGTCTGTTTATCGTGCCAAACACACTGATTTGAAAAATCTGTAATATCAAATAACCGTTGAATTTTAATGAAACTTTCAAAATTTATTCACAAATGAATGCTATTATTTTTTAAACGTTTCTTTCTTTAAAAAAAAAAAAAAATTTGGAAAGATATTCTTTTCATCTGTTAACCCTGACTTATTTAATTTTATGAAATTTCGAGAAATTCTTTTCAGTAACGCTTAAGGATTATATTAGTTATAAGGACAAGTCCCCGGAGAATTTAAATATTGAAGTATTTTTAGTAAAATAGAACCCCCCCCCAGTTACAGAAAATCTGCACTAATTATTTAATTAGAAAAGGATTCTAATTGCTTTTATCTATAAAATATACTATGGAAACTATTAAGAAAAAAATTATATGAATAATGAATTTTTACAAGAATTGTTTTCATTTTTTTCAATTTAAATTAGAATAATTTATAGTTTTAAATCCTTTAAAATTCTGTATTAATTAGTTGAAGTGGTATTGTTATTACATGAAGATTATATTTACTAATCATAAATTGAAAAATTCACTACATTTCAACACTCAACATTTAAAAAAGAATTCTGAATTTATTTTGAAAGAATTTTCAAATTATTTTATATGTGTATAAATGCTCCTATATTTGTAAATACGGATGTCCAAGTGTGACCGTATCAGAAAATAAGAGCGGTACTATAGTAAACTTAAAATTTATTGGTAATTTTCTCAACAAGCGCCTTTCTAAGTTAGAATGTAAAGCCGACGTACCTTAAATCCAATAAAATATTACATTGGTTAAAATATTTTCTTAAAATTTTAATATTACTGGATAGTTCAAAAAATGTATAAAAATATGTTCACGTTATATTCGTTATGTAATTGCTACAGTTATGTCCTCTTAGAAAAGAGGAGAGAGTTGTCAAAACCTCATAAAACATCCGTGTTTATAATGTTTTTTTCTGAGATATTTTAAACTAAAAATAAGTCATATTTATTTCAACTGAGATTCATAGGTTTATTAAACTTTAAATCTGCTAATCTTCCTCAAATAAAAGTTTCAGAAAAGCATATTTTATTTTTGAAAGATATTCTAACAAAGAGAATTCCACTGTGTTGACAGATTTGTCAATATGGATGATTTTCGCATTTTTACGGATAAGAAAAGAAACTCATTCCCGTCCATTTAAATCAGTTTAATACTGCAAAATATTATGCTTATTTGAAATTTGAAATTTAATTTATTAGTTTGAAATTAAATCTAATATGAAAGCTTCAAGAAAGATTTAAAAAAATACATTTTAATCTTTAGAGGTCGCGTTTCTTTGGAGATACCTATATATATTAGGTTGGTGCAAAAATAATGACTAACTAATGTCGTTTTTTGACGTATTTTTAACGGCAAAAAACGACATTATTATGTCATTATTTTTGCACCAACCTAATATATATATATATATATATATATATATATATATATATATGCATAGATATCTGTCTATATTTCTGAGATGAGGTATTATGTACATTATTTACATTATTCGGACTATTGTCTTCATCTTTGTTGCCATATTTATCACAACGTTTCGGCCGTTGTACGCTCTGGTCTTCTTCAGATGGTTGGAATGTCGAACTGAACCCTTTATTTCGCTCACTGGGGTAGACTGTTCTAGTTCCACGTGCCATGTTTGATGGATGTCAGCTATCAGTTATCTCCTGTTAATTTTCCCTCTGAAAGTTATCCACTGTGCCATGTGACCTTGAGGACACATAACACAGTGGATAAAGCCGTTGGTTAGATCCAGTGACAGACCCAAAGAGTGTGAGTTCAATACCCGGTTAAGGCAATGGAGAAACAAAGAAAAGATTATTGAACTGTTACGTGATATCTGTCCTCCTATACGGCAATGAATTCTGGACAATCTCTTCAAAGATGAAGAGGAGAATTGAAGCAACAGAAATGTTCTACAAGGTAATGATAAGCATACCATGAATCCAAAATGTGCAGAACGACGAAGTTTTAGAGAAAATATAAGCAAAAAGGAAACATCAGGAAGAGATTGTTGAAATTTCTAGAGCAAATAATATGGAAAGAGGGCTTGGAAAATGTGATACTCACAGGACAGATCGAATGCAAGAGGGACAGAGTAAAACAACGCATAACATACTTAGTGATGTGGATTAAATGGATGGCTGATCTAGGTTTTTACAACGGACGGGAACTTGTAGAGAGCCATGATCACTTAAGACCCGAGAGGACATAGCACACAAAGAACATGCTGACGTGACGTCTGTCTACACTCCGACATATTTTCACTTAATGTTCTTACTGGCATGTCATGGTGTCTGTCGAAGAGAATATTCATTGATTGAATGATTTGTATTTTACGGCTTATCAACCCTTCGCAGGTTATTTAAAGCTAGAAAATATTTTCGATTGTATGTTTGTTTCTTTGTTTTTTTGGTGAGGGGCGGAGAGGTTTTAATGATAAAAGTTTTATTAATTAACTCAAACCTTGTGTAGAAGAGGTGTATTCATATTTACCCCAGGTGCATTTGCGCGTATAATAAACCCAACGGGAATTGGAACTTGGCTGTGCGATTAATAATTCCAAGTCATTACCCATTGCACCAGCAGCACATACAAGCTTATAGAACTGGTATTCCTAGGCGGTCACCCATCTAGCTACTGACCAGGCTTGACGTTGCTTAACTAGTGATCGTATGGGAACCAATGTTACAATATGATGTAGCCGTCAGCTCGAAGGAAAGAGTGAAAGAACACAGTCCCGTAATTAAAATTAGGTAGTTGCAAAAAATAACTGATATCGGTATCGTGAACTTTAACATGGTCTGATATTGCATCAGTCGGTGAGCTATATTTACCGAGTTTCTGACAAATCTCCCGAGGCTTATGTATCATGGACTTGTGTCAGACTAAACAAAACTTGATAAATATATCTACAGAAGACATTTAAAACTACCAGATGTTGGGCCTTCTCACGTTATTCTGTCATCATCGACTTATTGGTAAGAAGTGTAATAAATACGATGTCAACATATATATCAGGATTTAATCGCAACATATTATATTGTGTTACGTGTATTAGCGTGCAATGAGAGGGACACGCCTCTATTTTATCAGTAATCTAGTTTTTTAGATTTTATACCTTGCCTCTTTGTTCATACTTCTTTATAGAACGAGTTCATATTTACAGCACGTAATGCTATCTTATATTGCATTCGGAGAGCATGTATTGATTTATTTCACATTGCACTGACACAGAACCTTCAGTCACACCCTGGTGAGCGTGTTTGATGCCGTCTTACGTCGCCATATCGTTTTCCGTTGTTTTAGCCCGGGTCAGATTAGATCATTTGATCGACGGAAGTACGTAACGACGGATAAATTCCAGACGCCTCAGCGTCGGGCCAAGAATAAAAGCCTATATATATATACAAAAGCGGAACAAATCCCTCAAAACAAGCGAATCTGTCGCGACCCCATCCTCAAATGCTTCACGCGACTTCCATCTGCATTTTGTCGATTTTTAGCGATAAGAAGAACGCTGGCTTCGCTCAGAGGCGACACAGTGTTGTTAGGAGGTCATATGATGACGGCCGAAAAGTAAATTCACTTTCCCGTCGTATCAATTAAGTGCGGCGCTGATTGAAAACGGCAAAGTTACTGGACGCCATTTTGGGCGATGTTCTGGTCACTTCAAAGCTTACACGCAATTCGCTCATTGTTGAAGAGATTTTGACTGTATCACCCGTTTCCTCCGATTCCCCCACCTTCACCCTTCAGCAATGTCGTCGTTAAAGTGGTTACTTTTCTGCCCAGTTGATATTTAACAGTTCACATGAAAAATGCGATTAGTCTTCACGTCAAAAGTCTTTCAAAATGGTGACTGCGCTGAAAAACATTTTAGATTTTCCTGTATTACTCACGCATCTGAAATGGTTAGAACTACGCGAAATTTTATTTGAAGCAACTGACGATCTTACCTCGTCTGATTATTTCGGTCTGGCCATTATTATTATTTTTTTATTTTTTGCTTCAAGAGTTGAAGATTAATAATTGAAACGCTATTCTTCACATTTCTTGCATATATTTGCACATTCTCGTCAGAGATACCAGATGAGTCGAATTTATTAGTAAGGTAATAAAGCCACTAAGCCAATATAATTTTTAAAGATCAAATCTCGCTCAAAAGCAAGAAGCCAAACGAGAGTTCTACAGGCAAATAGCGATCCGGGATGGTAGCACCGGTTAGGGTCCCAGCTAAGGGTAAATAGTGAACCTCCAAATAAAAACAAAACACTATGAAAGTATAAAAATTAATTTATATATACAAAAATTACCAACAGTACAAGTTTAAAGCAAAATGTCCAGTAATAATTAGATTTTATCTGTAGCTGAAGACATATAATTGCTGCCTATATTTCTTAGATAAGGTATTATGTCCACTATTTACATTATTCGGACTGTTGTTCTCATCTTTGTCGCCATATTTATTACAACGTTTCGGCCGTTGTAGGCTCCGGCCTTCTTCAGGGGGTTGGAATGTCGAACTGAACCCTTTATTTCGCTCACTGAGGTAGACTGTTCTAGTTCTATGTGCCATATCTAATGGATGTCAATTATCAGTTATCTCCTGTTATTTCTGCTCTCCAAGTTGTCCACTGCCTTAAACGGGTATTGAACTCACACTCTTTGGGTGTGTACGCTAACAGTAGATAAGTGATAACTGAAATCCATTAGACATGGCACGTGAAACTAAAACAGTCTATCCCAGTGAGCGAAATAAAGAGTTCAGTTCGACATTTCAACCACCTGAAGAAGGCCGGAGCGTACAACGGCCAAAAAGTTCTAATAAATATGGCGACAAAGAGGACAATAGCCCGAACAATGTAAGTAGTGGACATACAGTTGCGTTTAAAATATTTAGAATTCGTCATTGCAGATTATACTTAATATATCCTGCTATATATATATATATATATATATATATATATATATATATATATATATATATATATATATTTTATATATATATATATATATATATATATATATATATATATATATATATATATCAATCTTCCATGAATCTCGTACATTCATAACTGCTCATGGCGTATCAAATGTAAACAAATGACGTCATAGATTAAGAAATGGACAAAGTCCGACAATTTATTTATTAAAGACATTTTTTGTTTAACGATCTTTTTATAGATACAAGTATTTAAGTAAATGCTCTGTTTATAATAAACAGTATTAAATAACATTTACCGGCCTGAATGTTCGAGCTTCATGGAAGATTGAAGTTTATAAGCAGTAAAATTCGACCTTGCCACCCGAACGATCCTTTGTGGCTGAGCGGTTAGGCACGTCAAGGTAAATGACAGTTCCGTATAGGATGCAGGTTCGAATCCTGTCAAAGGACAAATATTTTCTATGAAAATTTCTCGAACATTTCAAAAACGTATAGCTGCCAACATTATTTTTCTGAAAACATTATCTGAGACCTTGCTATTGGACGTAGTTTATCGTCATACCCAAGACGCGGATGTAGTTTACCGTCATACCCAGGACGTTACCCAGGTCTTATAGAATTAGTGAAATTTATGAAAGATGTAATGATAAAAGAAGGCTTAGAGAAGTTGACACTCACACGTCAAGAGGGCTGAGAAAAATTCATTACTTAGAGTTACAGAGGATAGGAAGTTGTGGAGAAGCACGATCGCTAACGTTTTAAAGAGACTCTAAACATAAAAAAATGCTCTGCTATTCCATAGTTTTTGAAAGTATTTATATATATCCACATGAAACGGACTGGCATGGCTTTTTTATGTGGGGTACATGCATGCTTTTGGGGTATGAACAAATGAAAAAAAAATTCTCATCTATCTTATTCGGTGTCTGAAATGTGGTTGATGAGTAAAAAAAAGACGACACTTTTAGGCAATGATTAATCTCAATTTACAGTCGCGTCTTCGACGTCGCTGTAAATTATAATGGTCTGTCAGAGTTTTAAAGGTATTGAAATACAGAAGAAGCACCGATCTTGAAAATGAAATGCATGGTAGAGAGCGATCGATCACTAACATTTTGTCGATATCAATAGTCAAAGGACCCCAAAATGTATTAGTATATTAAATATTAAAATACTATCAGTAAACACACTTATCGACCTGCTTGATTCTTCTTCATATAGTGGCACTAAGTCGATAAGTTTGTCTACCTGGGAAGCGTCGTCAGTAAAGATGGGGTGGGGGGGGATGAATACATCAAGTGCCGAATCAACAAAGCCCGACACGCTTTCAAAACTCTGCGAACAATCTGGAGATCAACATCCGTCTCAATAAGATCCGGATCTTCAACACTAACATCAAGTTGGTCCTACTTTACGGCTCAGAAACCTGGCAGGTAAGCAAGACCAACGCCTACAAACTTTAGACATTTACCAACCGATGTCTCAGGAACATCCTCAATATCAGGCGGACGGATGTCGTCTCCAATGACCAACTGTGGAACAGGACTAGAAAAGCTCCAATCTGCGGCCAATCTGGAAATCAACAACCCTCTCATTTTACAGCAAGATCCAGATCTTCAACACCAACATCAAGTCGGTCCTACTTTACTGTGGGACAGGACCAGGCAAGCCCTATTCGAGATTGACAGCAAGGAACGGAAATGGGGATGGATCGACCATACACTCCGCAAGCCTGCTTCTAGTGCCACCAAGTAGGCCTTTCACTGGAATCCTCAAGGAGAGCGAAAAGTGGGTCGACCAAAAAAGGCTTGGCACAGAAGCGCTGACACAGAGGGAAGGCATCCGGCACGACATGGGCCGAGCTGAAAATGATCGCGCGGAATCGCGTCCGTTGGAGAGGGGTTGTTATGGTCCTATGTTCCCTAAGGAATCAAGAAGAAGAAGAAGAAGAAGAAGAAGATATTCATACAAAAGTGCATACAGATGAAGACAAAATATTAGGTTGGTGCAAAAAATAATGACGTAATAATGTCGTTTTTTGACGTATTTTTTAACGTCAAAAAACGACATTATTACGTCATTATTTTTGCACCAACCTAATAGACGAAGATGCTATCATAGATACAAATATGGAAACAGATAAGTAGAATGATTGAAATTGTGTGACTGGCATTTCAACCATTAGCAGATTTGACATTCTCAAAGCCCAAACAATTCTCCAGTGGAGAAGTTACTTTCTACAAGCCATTGCTTTGTGGAAACGACTAGCAGGTGTGTGCTTCTTCGATCAATATAATATTAATTTGTTCAAGTCTGGGGCCAACCGTTATGTTCCCCATATATCCCCGTAAACTGTACCGCTTACTCTGTAACCCTCTACCACGGGTGACACTTGAGCCTTGAACATCACCGTAAAAAAAATACATTCATTCTTACATTTAGTAAATAAAACTTTAAATCATTTGATTTACTTTAGTGAATATTTTATAAACCATTATCCCTAGTCTCGCTAACGATCCATCCAGTTGAAAATTTGAAATAGGAATCTAAGTTTGAAACTTGTTTAAACATGTCTATAGCTAATCAGAAACCGTTTGCAAATCAGTCCCTTTTTACGCCACCTTTTATTTAATAATCAAAGAAGAATCGCTATTCAAATGGAAAAAAAGGCGTGAAAGGAAACCGAATGTTTGACGTTTGAGTGAAAATGATGCGGTTGCCTGCGTTTGTTGAATTCTGCCTTTTGTCAGTTTACGCTCTCTTGAATCCTTTATAGAAACAAAGCCAATACAGAAATACAAAAAAAAAAAAAAAAAGGTGGGGGAAATGTATTTGATCTCACTCATAAAAAATAGATTCATCCTTTCAATCATTAGCTGACACTTATCAACGATATTTGTTTTTATTTTTACTTCATTTCCTCTTCGAAATATAATAATGAACTGATTTATCTCTTTGTGTGTTTCCTACGGAAACAGCAAGAATGGCACATCATAGCGCCAGTTTAGCGGAATATCGTTTAAAATGCTTCTAATTTGAAGACTAAAGTGATTTCCAGTCCGACTGGCCCACAGGTTTTCGAGTAATTTTTAAGTAATTAAATATAATTTAACTTAAACCTCTCTGAGAAGCCAGATTTTTTAACTGCTAATTACAGAGTTGCTTCCCTTTTCTTAAGAAGAAAATGACATGAATAAACAAAGAAAACTCCTTGAAGCTAGGTAATGGAAAATAATTAATAATTTACAAATAATTGCGGTAAAAATTCTATAAAGTGTAATTAACTTGATATTAAGTGAAAGACGCCGAAGGCGGCACTTAAGTGTGTTTTTTTTTTTTTTTTTTTTTTAATGAAATGTTGGAAATATTCATTGGAAAATAAAAATATAATAAAAGTCATTTGAATCTTTTAGAATATTTATTTTTATTCAGTTCTTATGAATTTATATTGTTTTCTTTCTATCTTAAACCAGACAAAACTGTACTTACAATCGTGCATATATAATCATGGCAATTGCTAACGAACAGATATTTTATTTATTAATAGATTTGTATGACTTAAGCGTTAATTTAGTGGATACTCAGATCAATGATAGTTTCTCCAAGGGAAACATAGGTTCAATCCTGCGTGAGAGCGCATATTTTTCTAATAAAATTCCTCGATATACATTATTCGAACTCGTGTCTTCATCTTTATATTCACGATGTTTTTTTCGGGTGACATACGTGAGAATTTCAAACCGAACCCGTTATTTAGTCCACAGGGGTAGATGGTTCTCGTTCCACGTGTCATGCCTTTTCTGGATATCTCAATTTCAATTATTTCCCTTTTAGCAACTCAACTCAACTCTTCAAGTTTTTGTTTACCTCTGCTATGGCCAGGTATTGAACTCATAACTCTTTTTTATCAGGTCATTAGATTACTTCAACCAATGCCTTTACCCACTGGACCGTGGAAAGATTTATCGCATAAATAAACGGAGCGTCTACTCAACTACGAGTACCAACTAAAATAAATTAAGTAATAAAAATAGATAATCATATAAAACACAGATAAAAACATTACAGATAAAAAGTATTTGGACACGAAATCAAATGTCTAATAAATATATAAAAGGATAAAATTAATCCATAAACAATTATATTATATATATATATATATATATATATATATATATATATATATATATATATATATATACCCCCATATATATATATATATATATATATATATATATATATATTGATCAATACACCTCAAGAAAGGCGATAATGCCCCTAAGACGCAAGGTAGGGGGGACTTTCTGCGAGTCGAAGAAAGTGAAAATACTTTAGAAGTAACCGGAAACCCAATCCTAAACAGGAAACAACGGGTAAATTTCTACTCCTGTTCAAAAACCGGGAAGCAGTATGAACCAAACAGTAGGCAAACTTATCAACCCCTATTGAAGGAAAATAAAAAATTGAAATAAGTAGTAAATAAAATTTCAGAGTTTAGGCGGAGACAGAAGTGTAGGCTTGACGTAGACTTTAGAAGCAACCGGAAACCCAATTCTAAAAAGGAAACAAGGGACAAATCTCTACTCCTGTTCAAAAAACTGGGAAAGAGTATGAACCGAACGGTAAAAAAAAAATATCTATTCCTATTGAAAGAAAATACAAAAATGTAAAAAAAGATTAGTAAATAAAATTTCAGAGTACAGTTGTAAACGTTATAAGTGTAGACTTGACGTAGACTTTAGGAAGAACCGGAAACCCATTCCTAAACAGAAAACAAGGAATAAACCTCTATTCCTGCTGAAAAGACCAAGATGAGTGTTAGTGTCATTTACACCAAAGAACACGAGAATATTGATACTAGCAATTCGAATATGTCACAGAGGCATATTTTTAGTTTGCATGATATTTTAATATGTAAGTCGTTTATAAGCAACTCAAATTTGACCAAATCTTAGATTTGTCTCCGTTTTTTACCTTTTGCGGCCATTAAGCAAATGATATGCAGGGATGATATTTTAAAAAAGTATAATCATTGAACGCTTTCTCCGACAACGGCAGATTGCGCACGAACATGAAATATTTGTCGTCACCCCTGGCGACCTTCAGCAGCTGTGTTCATTGAATATAAATCAAAGTTTCTCCATACACGTGAAACTAGAACAGTCTACCCCAGTGAGCGAAATGAAGAGTTCAGTTCGACATTCCAACCACCTGAAGAAGGCCGGAGTGTACAACGGCCGAAACGTTGTAATAAATATGGCGACAAAGATGAGGACAATAGTCCGAATAATGTAAATAGTGTACATAATACCTCATCTCAGAAATATAGACAGATACTGAAGGGCCGGAACGTTGTTATAAATATGGTGACAAAGATGAGGACACTAGTCCGAATAATGTAAATAGTGTACATAATACTTTATCTCAGAAATATAGACAGATACTGAAGGGCCGGAATGTTGTTATAAATATGGTGACAGAGATGAGGACACTAGTCCAAATAATGTTAATAGTGTATATAATACCTCATCTCAGAAATATAGA
>OZ010604.1:82394508-82517008 GCA_963932145.1 Acanthosepion lycidas | reverse complement strand
CTATCTTACTCTGTTCATCTCTCTCTCTCTCTCTCTGTCTCTCTCTGTCTCTCTGTCTCTCTCTCTCTCTCTCTATATATATATATATATATATTGCAGTTTCTGTATAACTATCTCTTCACACACATACATAGACGCATACACAGACACATATATAATTTAACATACTCACAAGTACACACACATAATCTATCTATCTATCTATCTATCTATCTTACTTTGATAAGCACATCAGCTTTGACCGGTCTACAGCTGATGTGCTCACGGCCATAACTGAATTTGTTGGATATGTTGAACTCTTACGTATCAGTTATGTAATATTTAGTACTTTGTCATTTTTATAATCCAAGATACTTGCATATAAAATGTGTCCCATCATTATGGCACACCCTATATAATAAATGTGCTACTGAACAGATGCCTTTCCTCTCTACGCTATACAGCTACTGCCTCAAAGTCTCCTGCTTTCCATCCAGTTAGAAGTCTTCATCTGTTGTACCTGTCTTTAAGAACTCTGGCGAACCTTTTAACCTATCTATCATCTTATAAAGTCTCCTACCAACTCTTCAGCACAGTCTTTGAAGCTTTAATCAACGCTGCAGTGGTTAAGCACCATACATTCCATGATCTGCTCTCTGACAAGAAATATGGTTTCTGCTTTGACCGGTCTACAGCTGATGTGCTCACGGTTTTAACTGAATTTGTTATCAACCACTTCACAATAACGGAGAAGTTCGTGCCGTGGCTCTAGATATCTCTAAAGCGTTTGATAGGGTTTGGCATGCCGGCCTTCTCTGTAAGCTTCAGGGATACGGTATTTCAGGATGATTATTTGACTTAATACAATCATTCCTGTCAAACCGTTTAATGAAAGTCGTCCTTAACGGATTCTCCTCCAGTTCCTTTCTCACGAACGCAGGTGTTCCCCAGGGCTCTATCCTCGGTTCTAAACTGTTCCTTATCTTCATTAACGATCTTCCCGATGTCATCAGTTCCCAAGTAGGCATCTGCGCAAACTACATCACTATTTACTCTTACCTAAATAGTAAATCTGGTATCGATAACAAAACTAACCTGGCTGTTTGTCTCCAATCGGTTGTTAACTGGGGCAGGAAATGGCTTGTTAACTTTAATACCTCAAAAAAACAAAAAAAAAAACAAAAAAAAACTGCTCTCTATTACCCAACACAGAGAACCCTCCCTGCCTCCCATTAGAATGTCTGATGCTCAACTCCAGGAGAGTACCTCTTTTCGACTGCTTGTTCTCACAATGTCCGCAGACCTGAGATAGAACAATTATAATGAATCAATAGCTTCATCTACCGCAAGGAAAGTTGGTTCTCTGTGTCGCGCCAGAAAGTTTTTCTCATCCAAGTCCATCCTTCAAATTTATCAATCAACCATTTCCCCTTGCATGGAATACTGCTTTCATATATGATCTGGAGCCTCCGCTGTTCGTCTTAGGGTCCTAGACAAAATCCAGAAACGCATATGCAAAGTCATTGGCACTGATCTGGTATCTCGTTTACAGTCGCTCTCTCACAGACGTGCTGTCGCCTCCGTCTGTCTTTTCTACGAATACTTTCACGAGGAGCTATTTTCGCTAGTTCCCAAACTGCATTAATTTAAACATGCCACTAAGTCGGTATCGCAATGCCACCCTATGAATGTCGAAACAGTTAAATGTAGCCGTCTCTTCTACTCCAATAGCTTCATGTCTCGCACTTCCCGCCTGTGGAACTCCCTTCCTATTGCTTGCTCCCCTAACAGCTATAATCTCCAACTATTCAAATGCAATGTCAATCGACATCTGCAGATGTCATGATCTATTCGCCGTCCTTCTCTCCCCCCTTCCCTCTCTGTCATACACCCCTCTTTACTTTTGCTCCGACTTTTCTGTAAAACCTTGCCTGCAAGTGGCGCTTCTACATTGCTTGGAGTGAAAATTTTATATATATATATATATATATATATATATATATATATATATATATATATAAAGAAAGAACAGTAAGATATATAATCCGGTGTTCTTATTGATATTTTTTTTTATTTTTACAAAACAGTGCTCAATATAAATTTATTTCCGGGTTCTCAATAAGAAAAAAATACCGCCGCTGTCTGAATGATTGGATTTCTCTGTATCCTTGGAAACAGTAAATTATGAATTTACGTGTGCGTCTAAAACTCAGTAAATTTTAAAATAAGTTATTCCAATATTCTCTTGAAGATGAAACGGAACTAATACTTTTAATTTAATTATATAATTAAATTTATAGTTTTTAGCTTCCATTTTTGAAACATGGTTGTTACTGTGTAGCGACAAAACCATATTTTCAGTCAATTAATATATATATATATATATATATATATATATATATATATATATATATATATATATATAATAAATTGGCATAAGTGTGTCACACTTTTCAACTTTACTCCTAGAGGCCGTATCCCAACATATCATACCATTTTGGAATCAGACAGGCTCCATGAACAAATTAAAAACATTCTGGGTCTGATCCGGACCAACAAACCTGAAATTTGGATTCCCAACTTTTCATTAGTGCAATTGTTATAGTAGATAATCAGTAGAAGCCAAGACTATAAGAAAATCAATTAATGGGACACAACTCTCTAACGTTCAATAACTCATGTTCAAATGAAAAAAAATTACTGTTCTTAAGTAAGAGTGTTTCAAAATAAAATTGTCAACTTTTCTCCTAAATACTTAGCACCACATATAAACATGTTGGAATCAGGCCAACTCCATGACCAAATCAAAAACATTTCGAGCCGGATCCCGTCCCGCAATCCTGAAATTTTGGATTACTGAGTTTCCATTACTGTGATTGTTTTCGCGATTTTTTACCGTGATATATTACGACAAAAAATTTGTATGATAATACACTTTTAAACCTGGAAATAAATTTAGGGATAATCAAAATTAATTGCGAAATCTAGTGAATGTAATCCATGAAATAAAATGATTGTTTACACGGAAAGTAAGGACCTACGTACATCAAAGTGTCTTTAAATTATGTGGTCGCAGAAGTATTATTGTTAAACTTTTAAAAGATAATGCAATACTTAAATGCAGCGATTTTGAATCCATCTGTAGTTTATTGTTGCCAATCCTATCTACTCCTCTTACCTATTTTGATGAAGGCCCAATCAAGAAAAGCAAACAAAGCAATTTCTAAAGAATTAATGGATTTTTATATATTAATCCGAGATATTTTATTATTTCAAATGTTATTTTTAAGGGAAACGATATCTAAGTAGAGGCTCTGTTTACCATCAAACAGTGTTTTATTTAATTCTCGAAATCTTATTAAATAAAATGCTGTCTCTAGCAGAATTCGAACCTGCATCCGCCTTTGCAGGAGAAACCGTCCTTCAATCCGACGTGCTTTGACTACTCATACAAGAAGAGTGTCATAATCAAGCAATGTTATATTTGCCTTTAGAATTCATTTAGATTTTATTGAAAGCCATATCTGCTCGATTTCATGGCTGAAACGTAAACAAATTAATTTTTAAAAAATTAATGGGTTCTAAGATTATATTAATGCGCAATTAATAGTTAATGGTTTATTAATTTAATTTATATTAATGGTTAATTAATTATATTAGGTTGGTGCAAAAATAATGATGTAATAATGTCGTTTTTTGACGTTAAAAAATACGTCAAAAAACGACATTATTACATAATTATTTTTGCACCAACCTAATGTTAATGGTTAATTAATGGGTTCTAAAAAATAATCGGTTTTGTTTATTAATCTGACATATATAAGTAATATTGGACGAAATGTTGTACTGATAGGTTTTCTTTTCCAAATCTGAATAAATTAACAAATATGAAAATTTTGCTCAGTTCAAAAAAATTCAGATTTTTCGTAATAGAAGAAAATTAAATTTGAATGTATGAACATGGCTTCATTTAATACACGTATCACCAAGTCTTGAAAAAGACTAGCCGCCATTTTTTTTTTATTTAATATGGGGAAATTATTTAGAGCGAATATTTACCTATGCCCCTACCACCAGGGTTGGCTTGACACATCGTCTCATTGAATGTATAACACTGCATACTTATGTATGTATAATGATAGAAATTGTTTGGTCCCTTTGGCATTTCTACGTTTGGAATAACTCTGGCATCATGAATTAACCCTGTCCTTCGTCTTTTAATACAGTAGGAAAGGTATAGCCTGACGAACGTTACTCCAACCCTGGAACTGGATTTTTTAAAATTTTAGCCTCCGGTCCCATGGCTAGCTAGCGATGGAAAGATATTTGGAGAGACGCTATTTTTTTATATTGCAAATATTTATTGACTATAATTTTACATATGCACAGGAGAGATTAATGGCAAACTTACCACACTAATAATGGTCTACGAGGTAAATTAGCATTTTGCCAATACATCTTAATTCTGTTTTCTTTCTTTTTTTTTTTTAACTCTTGTTCGCTTTTTTCTTTTTTTTCTTTTTCTTTCAATTTTTTTTTTCTTTTTTTTTTCTTCATTATTCTTTCTTTTCCTCAGGGAAAAAAAGGTTAATTTGTTTCTATTCCCCTTGCGTTTTCTTTTATTTCTGTTCGTTTAGGATTTTTTTTTTTTTTTTTTTTATTCATTTGCTAATTTTTTGTACTTCTTTTGCTAATCTTTTCTTTGATGTCATTTCCTTGATCAGATATAAAGATCTTTCCTTCTTTTTTTTTCTTTCTTTCTTCATGCATTCATTCTTTTACTTCTATTCTTCATTATTCATTTTGAATATCTTTTTAACTCATTCTTTCTTTAACTTTTTTGCTTATTTTGTGATTGCCTTCTCGCCTCTTTCACACATCTCTCTCGCTCCGTTGCTCCATCTTTTTATTTTTTTGAATTTACGAATTTTATTTTTTGGTATTTTTCTTCCTGATTCTTTCGTTTTCACTTATTTTAAATCTTTTCTTCTTTCATTGTACTCAAATTCCTTCATTATAGTATTAGGTTGGTGCAAAAATAATGACATAATAATGTCGTTTTTTGACGTATTTTTTAACGTCAAAAACGACATTATTATGTCATTATTTTTGCACCAACCTAATAGCAGTGCATGCTCTTTCTTTTTCCTCATCAGTCCTTGCTTTCTTTTTCTCTTAGATAATCTTTCTATTTTTTTGTTCAATTTTTTCTTTTCTTCTTACGTTTTCCACATTTTTATATATTCAATCTTTTTCTCTTACTTCATTTTCTTTCCTACAGCATTGTTTCCTCTTTTATTTCAGTTTCCGTGCTCTCTTCAATCTGAAACGTTTTTACATTTTTTTTGTGTGCATGGAAACACTCATACATAATTGTTCTTCGTTTCTCTTTCATCTTGGCTTTACGATTTTTTTTTTCTTCTCTTGTTTAACCATTCCCAAAACACATGAAACGATCGTTTTAATGAAATTACTGAAAACAAGACAAAAAATTTAAAAAAAAAATCAATCAATAAAAAATTAGAAAATAAGCTACAAAAGCAATAAATACCTAATGATTTTGAGGATGAAATAAAGATGGCGGAGAAGACTAAAATGGTATAATTGAGATCTCGTCTATCTCGTTACGAGATTACAATCAAGCAAATGTGACGAACGTTTCGTCAGCAATTAGTTCAAAATTTTAAAAAAAATGAAAGAGAAGGAAAACGGCACATTCATTATCTTGTAGGTTGAATGGAAGGCTTGCGAGGGTGGGGGCGTTTTCTAAGTATCTATTAAGATGGTATTTCACTTGAGCGGTCGGATGATGTTAAATGACCTTTCGATGGACCATGGTGCTTATCGTCAGCGTCTGTGTTTTGATCAATTTTGTTAGCGAATCGCTTTTGATGTACGCTAATGAACGCGACTCAGAGTAGCATCATTTACTGTCACAAGCATCCACTTCTTGTTCCCCATTTGATTTTTTTTCATTATTCCTTCTATCTTCAATTTTACTCGCCTCCTTCATTTTTTTTTTCTTCTCATCTTATCGGTTTTGCTTCTATGTTTGGATTTCTTTCTTCAATTCCATGAAAGATGACTCCAAATTCTTCTTAAAACTTGGCTTCTTCACGCATTCAATTTCTTTCTTTCTTTTTCTATTTTCTTTCTCTCCTGTGTAATCTTCTTTCTTTCTTTCTTTTTCTATTTTCTTTCTCTCCTGTGTAATCTTCTTTCTTTCTTTCTTTTTCTATTTTCTTTCTCTCCTGTGTAATCTTCTTTCTTTCTTCACTTGCCTTTTTCCATTTTTTCTCTACTGTGTACTTTCCTTTCTTTCTTTCTTTCTTTCTTTCTTTCTTTCTTTCTTTCTTTCTTTCTTTCTTTCGTTTTCTATTTTCTTCCTCTTCTGTGTACTCTTCTTTATTTCTTTCTTTCTTTTGTACCCGTCTTTTTCTTTCTTTTTTTCTTTCTTTCTTTCTTTCTTTTTTTCTTTCTTTCTTTTTTACCCGTCTTTTTCTTTCTTTCGTTCTTTCTTTCTTTCTTTCTTTCTTTCTTTCTTTCTCTCCTGTGTAATCTTCTTTCTTTCTTTCTTTCTTTCTTCACTTGCCTTTTTCCATTTTTTTCTCTACTGTGTACTTTTCTTTCTTTCTTTCTTTCTTTCTTTCTTTCTTTCTTTTTCTATTTTCTTTCCCCCCGTGGAATCTTCTTTCTTTTTCCTTCTCTTGCCTTTTTTCATTTTTTTCTCTAATGTACTTTCTTTTCTTCTTTGTTTGTTTGTTTGTTTGCTTCTTTCTTTCTTTCTTTCATGACACAAAAACAAATAAAAGTAAAAGAAAATGTAAATCAATAAAATGTTAAAAAATTAAAAAAAAAACTTTTCTTTCTTTCTTTCTTTCTTTCTTTCTTTCTTTTTTTGCTTATTGCTTTTTACTTTTTACCTTTTTCTTTTGCTAATTTTTCGATTTTTATGTCCATCGTTTCTTCGTCTTTTCTTTCTTCTTTTTCTTGTATTTCTTTCTTCTTTTGATCTATACTTCACTATATTTTAAAATCTTCATTCCTCTCTTCATTTCTTTTTTCTCTCAGTTTTCTTTTCCGCCATTTTCTTTCTTTTTTTATTTATTTCTTTTTTGTCACCTTTCTTCTTCTTTATTCTTTCGTCATTTTTTTATCTTTTATTTTCTTTACTCTTTCTGTTCATTTTTTTTTTGTCCTCGTCAAATATTTTCTTTTTTCTTTCTTTCTCTTTAATTTTTATCTTTTTAATTTTTAGTATTAATTGTATTTTTACCTTCATTTATTATTTAAATTTTTAGCACAATTTTTTTTTAATTCCTGTCCATCTTTTTTCTCTCTTTTTTTTTTTTTTTTTTTTACTGTTTTTCATATTTTTTTAAGCTTTTCAAATTGCCTTTCTCTTTTCATTTTTCCTGCTTGTTTCGTTCGTTTTTCGTTTTATGATCCATTTCTTCTTATATTTAGACGTTCCGCATTTTTAGTCTCGCTTTTCTCCTTCAAATTAAATGAGCCGTTAATTTATTTCTGAGTTTCTACATTATTACATGATCGGCAAACTCAGGATATTTGGCTGGAGTCGGAGACAAATAATGAACTGCATAAAAAAAAAAACAAAAAAACAAAAAAAAACAGTGTACAGAAGGGGCCCATTTGCATCATGATGCTACAACTCTTCCAAGCATACCAGCAATCCCTAGAAGTGTAGTCTTCTTCACGTGTCCAATCTTGACATCGACTCCAGTTTTTTCCGCCCACTCCACGGAAGTTCAGTACTTTTGTCTCCCGAAGCACCAATGGTATTAGAGATGACTTCGTTAAACAAAATTTGTACACTTCCCATTTTAACCAAATATGGATTAGCTTTCTTCTTTTTCTTTTTAAACTAATTTATTATCTACACTGACTTTGGTGATGCACGTTCTTTCGTCTTCATCTAGACTACAACAACTGACCGAGTCAAGACATCAGATGATAATTTTCGAAATGTATTTGTGTGAAAGTGAATGCAAAATTTTCAAGTGAAATTTGAATTCTACTTGTTAATTTCAGTTTCTGTAGCGTTATGCAATTATTTTTACATATATTCTTATTTTATATTATTATAAATGTTATATTCAGTGGGTACAGATATTTCATTAGGATCATCACCAAAGATTTTAATATGTACGTAAGAAAAAAACTTTCTAGTCTCTGGTCATCGGATCTGATAAAGTAATTTAATTTATTGTGCCTCCTATAATTAAAAAAAAAACAAAAAAACTTGAGACATTTTTCTCAGACGCAGTTTTGTCTTTGATATCAACCTGAAAACGAAAAACCTATCACCTGACACGAAAACACACTGTCACTCAAAACGTCATCGCCTCTTTATCGCATCATCTCCACATACACACGAACGATTGCACGTGTACACACACACACACACACACACATATATATATATACATATATATATATATATATATAGCGCCAAATGAATAAAGAACCTAATACCTGTTACTCAAAACACACACACATAAAGAAACAAAAACAGGCACACACAGAGACATATATATATGTATTAAGAAATGGACAAAGTCCGGCAATTTATTTATTAAAGACATTTTTATGTTTAACGTTCTTTTTATAGATACAAGTATTTAAGTAAATGCTCTGTTTATAATAAACAGTATTAAATAACATTTACCGGGCTGAATGTTCGAGAAATTTTCATAGAAAATATTCGTCCTTTGACAGGATTCGAACCTGCATCCTATACAGAACCGCCATTTAGCCGGGCGTGCCTAACCGATTCGGCCACAAAGGATCGTTCGGTTGGCAAGGTTGAATTTACTGCTTATAAACTTCAATCTTCGATGAATCTCGTACATTCATAACTGCTCATGGCGTATCAAATGTAAACAAATGACGTCATACATTAAGAAATGGACAAAGTCAAGGCACGTCAGCATAAATGACGGTTCCGTATAGGATGCAGGTTCGAATCCTGTCAAAGGACGAATATTTTCTATGAAAATTTCTCGGACATTCAGGCCGGTAAATGTTATTTAATACTGTTTATTATAAACAGAGCATTTACTTAAATACTTGTATCTATAAAAAGAACGTTAAACATAAAAAATGTCTTTAATAAATAAATTGCCGGACTTTGTCCATTTCTTAATGTATATATATATATATATATATATATATATATATATATATATATATATATATATATAATCAAATAGTAAATGTACGGTAAATGTATGAGCGAGCGTTCGTATACATACATATATATATATATATATATATATATATATATATATATATATATATATATATATATATATATATAGCAGTATCTCTCTCTCTCTCTATCTATATATATATATATATATATATACAGAGAGAGAGGGGGAGAGGGCGAAGTAAGAAAAACAGTCTTAGACAACAGATATTTAATATATTAAGAAATATGCATAATATCTTACATTGATTGTACAACTCGGAGTTTCATACACTCTACATTCTTTAGGTGTCATTTTTTGGGTAACATCGCTTTTATAATATTTCTGATTATCGCGAGATATTTTACTGTTAGGGTGGATTATTATTCTTGTTAAAATATTTAAATGAATTGTAGTTTAATTTAGGTTTTGAATTTAGGCCCAGATTACTATTTAAGATTTAAGTTTGGAAATAAGAATTATCAATTGTATTATGAAGAGACGGTATTGCAATCGAAAGGAATGAATAAGAAAAATGTCTGAAAATCAAGGCGAGAAACTGCAATTCTAGTCCCACATATTACGATCGGGTTTCCCGTTGCTTCTAAAGTCTACTTCGACTCTATTCTTCTAATGTGTCCACCTAAACTGATACATTTTACTTACTATTTATTTCTTCTTGATTTCTTCCTTAATATAAGCAGATAGCTTCGTCTATTGTCCGGTTCACACTCATCCCAGGCCTTTTGTTTCCTGTTTAGGATTGTGTTTCTGGTTCCTCTTAAATTGATTTTTTATTCTCTATCACACACTGTAGATCCTTGAGTATTCATGGCGTCATCATATTGCTTGCGGTGAATTAATTAAAAAAATATCTTCTAATACCAACGTGAAGGAGATGCAACGAATACTAAAACTGAATATTTTACTATATTCCTTGGAAACAAAGAAAAGAATACTAGTCTTTTATGTAATAAATGTTCTACTACATGGCAGTGAATTCGGAACAATCTCCTCACAGATGAAGAAGAGACTTGAGTCAACAGATATGTAGTTCTACAGAAGAATGACATGGACATAGAGAAAACGGACAATTCTACGTAGCATTAGAAAGACACAGTTGAAATTTCTAGAGCAAATAATGAGGAAAGAGGGTTTAGAAAATTTAACACACACAAGGCATATTGAAGGCAGAGGAAAGCTACTGATAACCTACCCAACGAACTTATGTAAATTGTTGGCAAAACAGGTATTAGGAGAGATACCAAAAATACAGACTATGTTCGTCCACGTGCTGAGGGGCACAGCACATAGAATAAATGAAGACATATGCGCCATATTGCACATGCGCCATATTGCCCATGCACCATATTGCATATGCGCCATATTGCATATGTGTCCCTGGGCACGTACTCCAAAAGCATTATTTAGGAATAATTAAAAACAAAAAAGATTTCATTTGTTACCGATAAATTTCGAACGAAAACAAATAATTTGAAAAGTCAAAAATATTTTTCTATGGTAAAAATTGTTCTGTAAATTTGATTTTTCAAAACACAGAATATTTTTCGTGACCGGCAATTAATAATAGATAAGAAATTATAATTTGATACTGAGCAAAGTTAATTGTTATTACAAAAAATATTTCCGTATAACAGGAAAGCGACTCTATTTCTATGATGAACCAGAAATTATGTTAAAACCTCTCCATGGGCCAATAATTGCGCACACCAAATTTGAGAGCGATAAACGGAAGCATTTGGCTTTGTATAAAAAACAAATAAACAAATCAGCACATTTTTTTGCATATATATTGTCAGCAACCATTCTTTTAAACATGTTTTGCTGAATATGACAAAGAAAGAAAATTTAATTAATTTTTTATTTACTTTTTCTGTATTCTGAAATTTTTCCGTTTGGTGAGAATAAGGGGGAACAAAAGTTGAACTTAAATCAAAATAATAAAATAAATAAATAAATGAACTAACCAAAACTTAAAAGTACACAGATCATATAAATAAATCAATATAGCGAAGAAAACGGCGACTTACCTCGTCAAACCAAGAGACAGCGCGTCGCGTGTATCCTACGACGGAAAATGTGGCGAAAAAGAAAATTACTTACCAAAAAAAGGGCATGTATTCCGCATAACATTCTGAAGACAGAATATTTAAATTAAAAAAACAGGTCCGTCGCAGAAGTCGCCGTAAAAGTATTTTGATATGCAAAAATTGGGCGTCCGCTCCCAGTTGTCGACGAATGAAAAAAAATGCCCGACCGATAAAAGCAAAAGAGAAAATAAAATTCGGGGATTTTGCCTACCACGTTTGTCTGAGAGTGAGTTATTTTTCTAACTGGTTACGTGCATTGTGATTTGTGAGGTAGTACTTGCGAATCGATTTTTCGGCATTTCTTTCTGCCCCCGATGTTCAAGTCGGAACTTTCAGTGATTTATTCTCTGCATTGTGAAAGTAATCTGCAACAAATATTTCCCTTGCAATCCCAGATCGCTTACAATCCATTAAATAATAAAATAATAAGATAAAAAATTATATAAAATTATACTTAATAGAGTAAATAAATAGTTTTGATATGTATTACTAATAAAACAAAACAATAAGAAATGTTACAAAGTCAGCCGAACGTATATACCAATCTACAAAATATTATCAGTAATGTTAAAAGAATAACGTACATACTATAATACCTAAAAAAATCTAACTTACTAAGCATAAGTTTTAAAATGTTTACCACATAGTCATTCATCATAAAAGAAGTGATTATATGATTTTAAAGTTTAGCAAGATTGTAAGGTCAAAGGCGAAATATGTTTGCAATTGACCGTTAGTTCAAATCTTTGATTTGACAACTCATCCCTATTTAAAAATCTGATTATCTGCATTTTCTCCTGTAAACACAGAGAAGGTTTATATAAGGATCTACATGTTCTAGCTAGTTATAAAAAAATCATTTAAATTTAGGGGTTTTATATTCTTTCTCACTTTCAAAAATATTTTGAAATTGAAGTTCTATTTCTATAAGTAACATTATTAAAATAAGATAGGTGCTTATACCAACGATTTTGAATTTCTATATTTTATGTCTTTCTTTCTTTTTAGATGAGACTATATCTTATGTCTTTTGTTTCTCGCACTTCTTATTTCCTTTCTTCTTCTTTTCTTTTGAGAAGAGACTATAACTTGTCATTCTTTTCTTTTTTTTTGACTATATCTTGTGTTTTTCTTTTTTACTTTCTTTTTAGATGAGACTATATCTTATGTCTTTTTTTCTTTTTTTGTGAGCATTTGCCCCTAGCAAGGCGGGAAGCAACTAGCATGCAAGGGGTTGCAGAAGATTTGGAGCGAGAGCAGATAGGAATGATAGAGGAGAGGATGAGGAGAAGCATAGTGGATAAATCAAGGCATCTGGAGACATCGATTGACATTATATTTGAATAGTTGAAGATTATAGCTATCAGGGAAACAGAAAGAGGTAAGGGAGTTCTACAGGCGAGATGTGCGAGACATGAAGCTATTGGAGTAGAAGAGGCGGCTATATTTAACAGTTTCAACAGTGAAAGGATGGGAGCGGGATGCCAGCCTCGTACGACGCTTGAATTCGCGAAAGCAGCTCACCGGAGCAGTTACCATGAAAGTATTTGTAAAAAAAGACAGAGAGGCGACAGCGCGTCTGTGAGAGAGCGACTGCAGACGAGATGCCAGATCAAGGCCAATTATATTGCATATCCATCTCTGGATCTTATCAAGAACCCCGAGGCACACAGAAGGGGCTCCAGACCATATATGCTTGCTTTTCTTATTTTCATTTCCCTTTTTTTTTGCGGGAAAAGAGATTAAACGTAAGTAAATATTAAAAATTGTAATAACCCTCAATTCCCGTCACCTGATGAGATGCGATGATATGTATCGAAACATGAATGCATTTATAAAGCGTTTTACATATATGTTTGAATGTAAAGAGTTATAGCTCTACTATTGTATTACACCCTATTTTTAAATAAATGCTGTGAACGTTTGAATTTATACTTTATTCGTTCTGATTTCATTTGTATATATATATATATATATATATATATATATATATATAGTGAATGTACATTTGATGAACACCGTTAAAACTGTTTTCTATACGTGTGCATTTTCACTGTCGCTATAAGCTCTCTCATTCCTTCCTATGATTGAATGTGTATCTGCATCATTTTTTAAGCCTCTATGTGTGTCTGTTTGTGTCTTGATTAGATTCTTCTGTCAACTTTCTCTTTCTCTATCTTTCTCTCTCTCCTTCTCTCTCTCACTCTCTCTCTCTCTATATATATATATATATAAAGGGCGTTCCAATAACTCTGGTCGATTTTAACGTGAATTTAAGCATCTAATGATTTTTTTTCTTTTTATTTCAGATTTGGCGGACATTTGCGCAAAATTATTTTTCACGCATAATTGCCGTGACTTAAATAATATGATCCAGTAGAGAAATAATTAAATTTTCACCAATAACACTGATTTATTTACTGCTGACTTTGATCCGTCTTAATGGAACACCCTATATATATATATATATATATATATATATATATATATATATATATATATATATATATTGGGTGTGATAGTTAAATTGTCGCCATTTTATTTTTTTAATTTTGCGCATGCGTATTTTTTGTTTCTGATTTTGTCGACTGCACAGAGTATAGTAGGGTGAGTTAGGCACCGTCTTTGAGAAAAATAACACCATGACGCAATTCAATCTGCCAGCCAGAAATTTGGAAACGGCAGGCTGCACTGCTTGTTATTCGTGCCAGAAGATCCATTACGAACATTTCAGAGTGTTTGGGTGTCAATCTGTGGATAGTGTTGAGGATTTGGAAAGAGTTGAATGAGTCTAATTGTGATTACGATGTTTTTTGGTGGAATCACTAGTGATGACGACGTTATGGCTCCATCCATCTTCCGACAGGGTCTTAGTTTCAATACGGGAACTTACATCGTGCCTTGAGGAGGTACTGCTGCCCTGAGTCAAGATGGTGGTTGATGGAAGACCCTATGTCTGGCAACTGGACTCTGCGCCAAGCAGAAAAAACCATTCATGAATGTCAGACAATTTCTGCGACTATATTACCCACTACATCTGGCCACCTATCTGCAACTCCCGCTAATAATTACGTGTGGGGATGAAGTTGAGCGAGAGACCAACAAAACTCTTTGTAACACCAAAGTTAAACTGAAGGCAAGGATGATGAAGGCACGCATTCACCATCTTAAACAAGAACATCGTTCAGAAGAATTGCAAAAGATTTCAAAGTCGTCTGCTGGTCGTAGTTGAAGCTAATGGCGATTTTATTGAATAAATTTACTCTTTGGTATTTCAAGATATTTCTGTGCAATTTTGGTAAATATATCTCTTAAAATGAGATGGCAGTGTTACTTTCCTTTTTGCGTTATTTAGACTACAATTTATCCATCGCCCCCATATAAAAAAAACTGTTTAAGGAACCTGGCCTTCTTGCATATCGTAGACCTAAGAACCTAAAATAAATCATAGGTAGTAACCACATTTCAGGGGACAAGGTAATCCGTAATAAACTAAGAACAAAAACAACAGGATTTTCCCAACCATGAAACAACAAAAGAAGTTTATGTTGCAACCATATTGAAAACACGAATTCATTCACTAGCTCAGTCACTAAATCTACTTTCAAAATCTACCACGATTCTAACTGTAGAAGTCATAACATAATTTACCTCCTAGAATGCACACTATGCCAGAAACAATATGTAGGAAAATCTGAATGGCCCTTTCACTACAGAATTAACAATTATCGTAAACGAATTAAGTCGACTCCCCATGAAATATTATTACCTGTAGAACAACATTTCCGCCTGGAAAAACACGATTTCAAAACCCATGCCAAATTCACTATAATTGAGAGAATAGAAAAGTTCAGAGCAGATAACATTAGAAAGATTTTAGAGTCGCATGAAAATAAGTGGATACAACGTCTAAAAACAAAATATCCAGCCGGGCTAAATCACAAATTTAACAATATATAGATAGTAGTATGAATATATAACTCAACAAATCAAAACCTACCCACATTTCTCACCCACACAAGACACACAGGCTTACGGAGGTGTGGAGGCCTCACACTTATACACTCACCCACAGGAATATACACACTTATACATATCATACTCACTCACTCCCTAAGCACCAAATAACACACACACAAACACTAAACAGAGACACATCCCCTCACCAAGTCCAATAAAACTGTCAAACAGACCAGAGAATTCATAGCAGCATGTATCTATCCAGCTCTTATCTCAAATAACAACTTAAAAGAGACTGTTTGACTAACACAAGGAATGTTAAAAGATTCATGTTAAAAAGATAAAAAAATAAAAAAACAAAGGAAAACTACAGACAAAAGTTCATTTTCTCCATCAAGACATTCATTTCTGTAGTTTAGTGCTAGCAGCAAGCAGAAATATTTCTCCTCCCAATGATGGCCATTTCGGCCGAAACTAGTCGAGGAATCCAAATGGAATAATAATAAAAAAAAAACGAAAGAATATTAATCTACAACCCAGTGTGTCTGAAGATTTTAATTTTTTTATTTTTTTTATTTTTTTATTGTTCAATATATATATATATATATATATATATATATATATATATATATATGTGTGTGTGTGTGTGTATTGGGTAAATTTTCGACATTTTATATTTTTAATTCGGCGCATGCGCATTGTTTGTTTCTGATTTTGACGACTGCACACAGTGTAGTAGGTTCACAATCTGTGAGTAAAAGAGCACCACGACGCAATTGACTCCGCCAGAAATTTGGAAACACCATGCTGTACTGCTTGGTATTTGCGCCCGAAGCTCTAATGCGTACATTACAGAGTGTTTGGATGTTCAACCTGTCGAGAGAGCTGAAGATTCGGAAACAAGTGCCATGAGGAAGCAGTGCTGGCCTGGGTCAAAAGGGTGACTGCAAGAAGATCCTATGTCTAGCAACAGGACTCTGCACCATGTAAAACAAGCAGGCGAACCCGGACAATTTCTGCGACAACATGACCCCTTAAATCTGGCAACTTAACTCCCTAGACTTCAAATCCCTTGATTATTATGGGTGGGGTGCAACTGATTGAGAGACCAGCAAAAATCCTTGTAATACCAAATATGAACTGAAGGCAAGGATTATGGCAACATTCATCAACTTAACCATAGAAATTGCCAAGAATTACAGGAGATTCCAAAGTCGTTTGGACGCCGTGGTTGAAGGCACTCTTTAGTATTTCAAGATATTTTTGTGGCATTTTGGTAAATATATATCTGTTAAAATGAGATGGCAGTGTTATTTTCATTTTTGCGTAATTTAGACTAAAATTTATCCATCGCTCCCATATATATATATATATATATATATATATATATATATATAACGATATATAATTTTATATAATTTTATATATCAACAAACAGTATTTAGAGAAATATGACTACTATTTTCCAGTTTGTCACACACACACACACACACACAAATATATATATGTATATATATATATATATATATATATTTGAATATATATATGTTGTTTGATTAATGTGAGTTTGTGAGCCTGGTTTTCACGCTATTTTCCGATTGTCTGACGATCGCAAATAGGGAGAAACCCAGGATCACTAACTCACATCAATTCAACTAAATATGTTAGCTCTATCACTCATATTGAGCGCTTTCCAATAAGTACCGCGCACATATAATATATAAATAATCTATATAAAAATTGCATATATATATATATATATATATATATATATATATATATATATATATATATATATATATATATATATATTAATACATGTTTCATTAACTGATATAGACAAGTTTTGTCTATTTTAAGTAAGTTCCTTTCATATTGTCTGATAAGCTTAATAACATTATCATTGAAAGGAAATCACCATATTGATACATGTTTAAATCCAATCTAAGCTTTCGGCTTACATAAGTCATTATCAAAGATGACAATTACTTTTCAATATATTAAACAATACACAGACAAAACAATAATGATAGTCTGTTTTTGTTTGCATGGAAAATTTCCAAGCAACAACAAATTCGTGTATACGAGACGCAGAATATATATATTTCTATTTATATACATACACATTTTACACATACACACATCTCTCTCTCTCTCTCTCTCTCTCTCTCTCTCTGTCGACATATATATAAGCTTTTCACCGCATGCGAGGCGGGAGTGTCACTAACACGCAAGGGGTTATAGAGAGTGGGAGCAAGAGTAAAGAGGTATGAAAGAGGAAAGGATGAAAAGAAGGGCGGGGAATAGATCAGGAAATCTGAAGATGTCGATTGACATTACATTTGAATATTATGGCTATCAGGGAAATAAGAGGAAAGGTGTTCCACAGACGGAAAGATTGAGACATGGAGCTCTTGGAGTAGAAGAGACAGGTACACTTAACCGTTTCGACAGTGAAAGGGTGGGACCGAGATGCTGGCTAAGTGGCACCTTGAAGTGCATGGATTTTAGGAACTAGAGAAAAGAGCTCGTCGGAGCAGTTACCGTGAAATTATTTATAGAAAAGATAGAAAGTGTCGACGACACGTCCGTGAGAGAGCGACTGTAAATGATATATATATATATATATATATATATATATATATATATATATATATATATAGACGCTGTAGCTTCTTCCTTTAATGTCGGTCTTCACCCCTTACCCATCGATGTCCAGAGACAAGACGCGTTAGGCTTAAGCAACATCTAGCCGACAGACAGTGGGGTTAAGAATAAGGAAATGAAATGGCACACCTAACCCACTCATATCTTATCTTCTCTCCCACCTTACTTCCCCACTTTGTTAATTTTACATATGCTTGATGAGGTCCATCAAAAACGTGTGAATTTCTTTTCATTTTTCATGTCAACCTTTGGAAGTAAAGTCTAATGATCCATAGCCCTGTTAAAGGGGTTGTGGTGAAATAACTTATTACATGGAACCTTAAAGTGGTCTCTTTTTATTCAAACATATCTGCTCTGAATCTTACATTGAGCTCTCTGGATATCATCTTCCTTGGGTCTACCCATGCGGATTACCTAGTTTTGCATAAACTATATATATATATATATATATATATATATATATATATATATATTCGAACTCGGCTCTCCGATTCCTCAATCCTGTCGAATCCATTACATTCACTTACGTGCTAATACGCTTGGGAAAGGTGTGAAACCTCTTCTCCTTCCAGCTATGGGTAAATAGGAGGACAGACTGGGTTCTATAGCGTTTGATGGCAACTGGTCTAGGAGGAAGACAACTCTGAATTCAAAACCTGCGGTGGTTCGTTTGGGGATCTTGTGTCACGTAGTGCACCAGGTCTCTGTATTCGGCCGTTCAAAAAGTGTGGATGGTCCTGCACGAAAGCTTCACCAATATAATCAAATCTCATGTGGTGTTGTCGGTCTGTCGGTTTCCTAGGAACTGATCTGCTTGAACCTCATACGTCGAATTCGACGGGAGAGTCGAGTATATATATATATATATATATATATATATATATATATATATATATATATATATATATATGTAGGTTGGTGCAAAAATAATGACGTAATAATGACGTTAAAAAATAGGTCAAAAAACGACATTATTACGTCATTATTTTTGCACCAACCTAAGATATATGCTGGAGTCGTCTTTTGCGGCTGTGGAGGTTGTTGCATTTTCGTTTTAAATTGTACTTGTGTCCGCATACTTAAATCAGTCGGCATACCTTCCTGGGTATCTGTACGTCTGTCTGCCTGTTACTATGTGTTTCCACCTGAGTGTTAATTTTCTCTTTGTGTCGACATTTTCTCCGCATATTTCTGTGCGTTTGTTTCTTTCTCTTTTTCACTTTGTCTTTCTGAATCTTCCTGTCTTTCTATTAGCGAATTGGGCACTAATTTTACACATAAACTGAACGAACAGATGTTTATTAAACCTTTTTCTTCCATACCAAATTAGTGAGCTAATTTTCGAAGACAATGCTATTCTTCTAAAAACTATACGTACTGATATTTCGGATTCTAGCATGCAAATTCCCAACCAATCAGATTCCTCTATTTCCTTCTCACGAAAGTCAAACGAAGCTATTACGAGAGAACGTCGATTTTTCCGCCTATTCTTTGTTGCAGTTATTTTTTTTAAATGCGTAAATTTTATGTTACTTTATGGATTTATTATTGATTATACCAACGATAACTGACATTATTTTACCTGATACTAATTCTCAGTCAGTTCTTAAATATTAAGTGTTGCTTTATAAAAATGTATAACATGTTGGTACTCGTCTTCGGCTGAATACATTCATCTGATTGTACAAACTCCCGGATATCTTTACTGAGATATTAATAAGTTCCTCTTTGATGTAATGAATATGTATACACTTGGGTTCCTCTCACAGTAATATGATTGACTGGTGTCAGCCATAAATACAGACTGATGTGGAGGTACAATGGACGACCCCTATTGCCTACGCCTATTGCCTACGTCTATTGCTTACCTCTACGACGAGGACCAGTCCATTACGGTTAGCTGCTAGATTGTTCTATCCGGTTACAGTAGTGAACAACAACTTTGCTACTTCGAACAAATATATCCCTTTCCGGGACATATCATTCTTAATATGCAAATCTAGCAACGTTTCAGAACTGACTGTGAGTTTTCTTCAGTCATGATGAACGGTTGTACTCTGAATAAGGCTTCCTTAATAGGAACGTACGTTGGGGAAGTCCATGGTATAGCAGACCTTATATATACGATACAACGCTAAAGACAGGTGTGAAATATTCAACTACCTGTACCGTTCCAGAAAGTATAGAGCTCCTCTTGCCATCCTATATCTTTACAAAATTCATATCAGAATTCATATCAATATTACTGCCAGGTCTAGAAGGTGATCGTCACAGTGCTCACCTTCCATCCATAACGGGATCGAAAAGCGTTTGAAAATTGTTTTCCATCTTTCAACCCCCATTCCCACAGATCAAACGTTAGTAGCTTCTCACAACTCTGTACATATTTTTATGGTAGCAGGAACCGTTATGCCGCCTACACAGTGTTGGCTTTTTTTTTTCTTTTTTTCTTTTTAAGCGTTTCACTCCAAGCAAGGCGGGAAGCCACTAGGACGCAAGGAGTTACAGAAAATTTAGAGCAAGATCAGATAGTGATAGAAGAAAGGATGTGGGTAGTGGATAGATCCGGGCAACTGGAGATGTCGATTGACATTACACTTGAATAGCTGGAGATTATAGCTCACAGGGAAACAGGAAAAGGGAAGAGAGTTCCACAGGCGAGAGGTGCGAGACATGAAGCTATTAGAGTAGAAGAGACGGCTACATTTAGAAGTTTCGACAGTGAAGGGGTAGAGCGGGATGTCAGCCTCGTAAGGCGCTGGAACTCATGACGTCTGGGAATCAGCGAATGCAGCTCCTCGGAGCAATTTCCATGAAAGTTTTTGTAGAACAGACAGAGAGAGGCGACGGCGCGTCTGTGAGAAAGTGACTGTAGACGAGACGCCAGGGCAGGGCCAACTACATTGCATATCCGCCTCTGGAGCCTATCAAGAACCCCGAGGCAAACAGAAGGGGCACCAGACCATATATGGCAGCAATACTCCATGCAAGGGCGAATTGTTGATTTGTAGATCAGGAGGATCTTATCGTCATTCTCTTCATATTCCATTGTTAAGGAGGATGTTCTTCACGAACTCTGGCTGGAGAGCGTGAGGCAGGCCAAGAAGACGCTGGAGCAACTCGGTGGCAAACACTCTCAGAGCTCACGCGATATCTCTCTTCCAGGCCATTCGCCTTGCCGCTGACAGACGTCTGTGTCTCTCTGCGACGCCTAGCAGCAAGAGCGGAAGGAAAAACTAAAACAAACTAAAGGAGGAAATTTCTTTCAGACAGCTTCTTACCTAGAATTTTTGCAATGTCGGACAGAATCCAGAGATGATGCTTCCATAATTGCTACAATTTTAATCTCTTCAAATCTACGAGCAACTTTTATCTATCCTGCATATCCTCCCAACATGCAACCTTTTCCCTCCCTTTTTTCATTTGAAACATATGTATGTAGTAACCCTCTACCTTGAGTGACACTTAGGCCTTGTATTGGGTGAATAATAATAATCATGGTATTTCTTTTTTTTTTTATAGACTGTCGTCACTTCCTTTTCCCGGTACATTTTAATTGGTCAATTTCTCTCCCTTATTTTTCCTGTATTGAGTTTATGGGTAATCTATTCACTTCCTTGCATTGTACAATTTTTTTGGGGGGGGATGATGTCTCTCACTATCAGCTTATTTTTAATGGATTGTGCTCTTGAGCCATGTTTGTTTAATTCAGCCTTTTATGTGGTATTAATTTCGATGATAGATTTGCTACATTAATATTCTTATATTGTCATATATGCTGTTTACCTTCCATTCTGCATTTACCTTCCAGTGAAATTCTTTCTTTTTAAACAGAATTTGATCAAAATTATCGTTCAAATACAATTTGGAATAACCAAAGAAAACCAGAAATGTTTGAAGTTCCCTTAGAAACTATTCTATCTTGTGTTTTTCTCGTGTCCGCTTGTAGACTCCCCAGTTTCTCCGCGGCAGATTTCAGTGTTTGATGAAAATTCATTTTTCATCTTTCTTTGTAATTTCTAGTCTGCCACTATATGCAAATTCCGGAGAGAGTGTTTTTTGTTTCTTTTTACTTAACATATCGCTAGCAGTATTAAAATATTACAGACGTGATCGACTATTTGATCAATATGGTTCACATAGATTTCTGACCACACTGTTCATCTTTTCCTGGCTTTCAGTGTATTTATATAACAAAATTCTGAGTAATTCATTCACATTTCATTGCACATAAGATCCTTATTTGTCAATAATCTTCTTTCATACAAGTTGTGGGCTATCATTGCTCTCCGCATTTCTTATTCCTTAGTTTAGCCTGGTACAAGGCTACAAAAATCTTGCTCTCAATATGAATCAAATTCGTAATACTCATGAATTGGTTTGTATTAGCTATTCTTACTACTTGTTTCTTTAATTGAGTTCATCATAAGCAAGGTAATAAAGTCACTAAGACACAGTGGTTTGCCGAATGTAGAAGAATTAGAAAACATAAAACATTACTAAGAAACGAGATTAAAAGAAGAGTAATCAGGAGGACAGTAGATAGCGATTGATATTGCATTTAATTTTTTTAATATAAAAGTAGGCTAGTAAGCTTGGAGACGGAAGGGAGTTCCACAAGCGAGGAGTGCGTCAAAAGAAACTGTTAGTATAGAACTTATAGTTACATCTAGCCAGCTCAACTGTGAGGAGTCCTCGTCGCTAGTCTAGTACTGCGCTTAAAGAGCGAAGAGCTCATCCAAACAATTACTATGAAAGTATTTATACAAAAGACACAGCAAGGCAGCTTTACGGAAATGAGAAAGTCACTGAAGCCGAGATGCCAGGTCAGAACAACTAATATTGCTGATTCTTCTTTGGATTTTGTCAAGGAGCTCTACATATATAACAGGAGCAACGGATCATATTTGACATCAATATTCTAAGTATAGACGAATGGTTGACTTATAGATATGTAAGATAGATTCTGGAGAGAATCATTGTCTATTACAACACAGTGAATCAACTCATTTCTTAGCGGCTGACATACTAATAGATTCAATATAGTCTTTCCATTTCGTGTCACTTCCTACCATTCGTAATTTATCGTAGTATCTTTAACTAATCTAGAATTGTGCCGTTTCTGGATTTCAGAATTGAGCTAAATCTGTCTTAAGTATTTCTTAAGTTATGATCGGTTGACGTTAATCCAAACTTGCATGTCTAATCCCTTATTCTTAGATGTTCAGTTCTGGAAGGTGGCCTTTTCTGTTTCTTTTTTTTTCTGCTACGAAATTAACCAGACTCTTGTCGAAATGGATGCTATAAATAACGTTTAAATTGGGACTGTTTTTTTAATGGCCTATATGAAGTCGATTCAGTGGGTGGGGTGATATAATACAAAATTTAGTCACATTAACAGAGTTTTAGGTTCTTTTTTTGTTGCTGAACCTCTAACTTAACAACTAATAACGTTAACACAATGACTTTTTTCTTTTTCAGTAAAAGTACCCTACTCTGTTCCCAAATATTAATAAACGTACCCTACTCTGTTTCCAAATATTAAAAGTACCCTGTCCAGTTGCCAAATATTAACATACAAACCTTGTCCTGTTCCTAAATATTAATAAACGTACCCTATCCTGCTCCCAAGTATTTAAATTAAAAGTGTTTTTTAAATTACCTCTATGAAGTGGGTTTTCTAGAGGGTGCGCCACAACATTAAAATGTAGTCGAATGAACACAGTTTTAGTTTCGCTGTATTTCTTTGCTACGTACAATGTGCTACAATAGAATTCATTAAAACATGCAGAAAATAAAAGACATGCTTTTTACTCGCTAAGCTTTGGGGGTTTGAACCTAAAGCCATTTTTTCCTGATGAGAATTCATGTCAATCCTATACTTATCAATAAACGCTACATATTTTCAACAACCATAAGTGGGTCTTCACCTATTATAAAGTATGGGGTGGGGCTAGAATGTTATTATTAGAACCACAAAGATGAAGAGGTTTTACACAGCGGGTGCTCATCAGCGTTCATTTGGTATTTTGGGGGAGATTTCCCATGAGACATATGCTATATCTTGCCCGAAATTAGACAGTCTCAGGATTTCAAAACTGGTCTTAATTTGATTTAACTCCAAGTATTCGTCAAATTCTGATCATTTGAAATTAAGGAAAATTCGCACATGTTTAATAAGATACTTTTAATTTATCAGTTTTTGGATTTTGTTGACTTCAATAATTTTTGGGGGAAGGAAAGTCATTGGATGCTATCTTTGACATACTATATTAAGTGGAATTGGAGGCCCTACAGTATAAAATTCAGTCGAATTAATAATTTTGTGTCATATTTGCCTTTGACTCCCTATCTCCAACATCGGATGACGCTAACAAAAATGACAGTCGAATAGGTTTTTTGTGGACGTGTAAGTTCCCAAATATTAAAACAATTTATAACTGCAAAACATAAGGACATGGTTCAAGGAAACATATCTAAATTGCACTCAGTCCCTTTCATACCTTAAATTCAGCATGACCCACGCCTTTGGCACTTTTGTGTCGAGTACCAAATGTGATTTTTTAGGATGTAATTCCTTGTATTTATCAGAATATGATGACATTGATATCTATTATTGTGTTGTGACAATCTACATGTTATGGAAGATATGCTACGTTAAATATCATCATTCAAATCCTGTTTACTTCTTTGTCACGAACGCAGGCCTGGAAAAAAAAGTTCTATATTCCTCGATGGAAAGCTTTGTTTGTTCTTTCTTTCTGTCCATGATTTATATCCTTTCTTTTTATTCTTTCCTTCTTTTTATTACTTCTATTTTTCTTTTTTTATTATTCATTATTTTTTCTTTCTTTTTATTACTTCGAGTCTTCCTTTCTTTTTATCCTTTCTTTCTATTTTTTCTTTCTCTCTTTCTTTTTATGACTTCTATTCTTCCTCTCTTTTTATTCTTTCTATCTTTTTCTTTTCTTTCTTTTTCTCTTTCTTTTTATTACTTCTATTTTTCCATACTTTTTCTTTCTTTCTTTTTATTACTTCTATTCTTCTTTTCTTTTCTTTCTTTCTTTATTTCTTTCTTTCTTTCTTTCTTTCTTTCTTTCTTTCTATTTGTTCTATTCTTTCTTTATTTTTCTTTTCTTTTTTCTTCTCATTGCTTTTCTCTTCCTTTTTCTTTCATTCCTTCATTCTTTCTTTCTATATCTATTTTTCTTTCTTTCTTTCTTTCTTTCTTTCTTTCTTTCTTTCTTTCTTTCTTTCTTTCCTGCCTTTTCTTTGTCCATGTTCTCTTTTTTATCTCTTATATCTCGCTATATATGCTTTTTTTCTATTACCTTTTTCATCCTCTATTCCCTCTACCATTCTTTCTATATTTTCTATTCATTCTTAGTTTTTTTTACATTCTTTTCTTCGCTTCACTTCTATCTATCTATCTATCTATCTATCTATCTATCTATCTATCTATCTATCTATCTATCTATTCTTTCTTTCTTTTTTCTTTCTGTTTTTTCTATCTATCTATTCTTTCTTTCTTTTTTTTTCTTTTTTTTCTATCTATCTATCTATCTATCTATTCTTTCTTTCTTTTTTTCTTTCTTTTTTTTTCTATCTATCTATCTATCTTTCTATTCTTTCTTTTTTTTTTCTCTTTCCTTCTAATAACTTCTGCCTATTCTATTCTTTCTACCTACCATTCTTTCTACTTATACCTTCTTTCTCTTCTATTCTTTCTAATTTTTCTTTCTTTCCATTCTTATTTTTTTGGTTAAATTTTGTCTGCCATTTTTGTCACCCTCCCGTTTTTGACATGAGAAATATCAACGGAGGATAGATTCAAAGTCAAAATAATCGTTATCTTTCTCCCAGATAAAGCAGCATTGGTAAAAAGACTCCCAAGGTGTCACGGTTTCAATGTTCGTTGCATGTCAACGCACTTCCGTTTACCGCATTCCACTTCCGTTCCCGCCATTGCTTTTAGAATGTTTGTGCAAAACCTGTCGACTAAGCTTTGTGGGATAAAAGATCAGGTCGTTGGAGATTTTTTGTGAGGATATGGAGATACGGGAAGTAAATTTACATGGGGAAGGGGAAAGAGAGAGAGAGATAAAGAGATAGAGAGAGATACAGGGATGAATGTATTTGAGTAACCTAAAAGGAAAAAAAGAAAAAGGTGAAAGAGAAGGTGAAAACAGTGTAAATCGATAAAAAAAGGCGAACAATGAAACAAAGAATGAAATAAAAAAGAGACTAAATCAGTTACGCTATCAGAAAGAAAGTGAGAGCAGTGACGTTAATACAAAACGAAAGAAAGAAAGAAAGAAAGAAATAGGAGACACAATTGACGTGATAGAAAGAAAGACTTTAAGGCCAATTACGTTAATACTAAACGAAAGAAAGAAGAAAGAGGAAATAAAGAGGTAAGAAAGAGGACAAAGAACTGACGTGGATAGAAATAAATAAATAAATAAAGAAAGAAAGAAAGAGAGTGACGTTAATACAAAAGGAAAGGAAGAAAGGAAAAAAGAAAGAGAAAGAAAGAAAGCGGAGACATAACTGATGTGATAGAAAGAAAGAACGAAGTTAAGGTCAGTGACGTTAATACAAAACAAAAGAAAGAAGAAAGAAAGAAAAAAGAAAGAGGGCAAAGAACTGACGTAAATAGAAAGAAAGAAAGAAGGACAGTGACGTTAATATAAAAAAAGAAAAAAAGAAAGAAAGAAAGAAAGAAAGAAAGAAAGAGGAGAAAGAAGTGACGTGAATAGAAAGGAAGAAAGAAAGAGAGAAAGAAAGAGAGAGAAAGAAAGAAAGAAAGAAAGAAAAGAAGTAAGGAAGGAAGGAAAAGAAGGTAAGGCCAGTGACGTTAATACCAAACGAAAGAAAGAAAAAAGAAAGAAAGAAGTAAGAAAAGAAGAAACAGGTAACGTAAATAGAAAGAATGAATGCGAGACCAGTGGCATTATTACAAAACGAACGAACGAAAGAAAGAAAGAAAGAGGAGAAAGAAGTGACGTGAATAGAAAGAAAGAATGAAAGAAAAAAGAAAAAAGTGGACTAGTTGAGTTAATAGGAAAGAAAGAAAAATGCGAAATCCCTTATGTTAATGAAAAGAAGAAGAAAAAAAGAACAAAAAAAACAAAAAACAATCTAGAGAACAAATGATAGAAATAGAAAAAAATGAAAGAAAAGAAAAATGAAAGAAAAGAAAAATGAAAAAAAAAATGAAAGCAGACATAAATAAGAAGAAAGAATTTAAGAAAGAATAATGAAAGTGTGCGGGCAAACGATAAAGAAATGAAATCGCATATGAAGATGTTAAATAGTGAAAGAAAAAAAATCAATTAAAAGAAGCAAAAATAGCAAAGAAGGAAAAGGAAAGGAAAAGAAAGAAAGAAAATTGTGAGAGAAATCAAGGAATGACAAATTAGAAAAATCAAAGGAAGAATGAAAACATAGAAATGATGAAAGAAAGAAAAGTGCGAAAATAAGAAATACAAAGTAAGTATTATTAGGAAGAGGAAGAAAGAAATGATGGGAAAAATGAAGAATAAGCATTACGAGGAAGAAGGAAAAAGAAAGAAAGCACTTGATAGAAAGAAAACAGAATGCATAGACAGGAGAAAAGACTTATCGAAGGAAGAGAATGAAAAATGATAAGAAGAACAAATTAATTGTGAAAAAGATAAATGAATTAATACGAAGAAGGAAAAAAGTATTGACAATGAAAGAAAATGATAAGAAGAAAGATTTGATGAGAAGAAGAAAAAAATAATTGCTAGAAAGAAAAATGATTTAATATGAAGGAAGAAAAATTAATATAAAGAAAGAAAAGGCGGCGGGAAGAAAGAAAAAATGAGTTAAAGAAAGAACTGAAAGAAAAAAAAGAAAGAATGAAAGGAAAGAAAAAAGAAAGAATGAAGGGAAGGAAAAAAGAAAGAATGAAGGGAAGGAAAAAAGAAAGAATGAAGGGAAAGAAAAAAGAAATAATGAAGGGAAGGAAAAAAGAAAGAATGAAGGCAAAGAAAAAAGAAAGAATGAAGGGAAGTAAAAAAAGAAAGAATGAAGGCAAAGAAAAAAAGAAATAATGAAGGGAAAGAAAAAAGAAAGAATGAAGGGAAAGAAAAAAAGAAAGAATGAAGGGAAGGAAAAAAGAAAGAATGATGGGAAAGGAAAAAGAAAGAATGAAGGGAAAGAAATAAAGAAAGAATGAAGGAAAGAAAAAAGAAAGAATGAAGGGAAGGAAAAAAGAAAGAATGATGGGAAAGAAAAAAAAAGAATGAAGGGAAGGAAAAAAGAAAGAATGAAGGGAAAGAAAAAAAAAGAATGAAGGGAAGGAAAAAAGAAAGAATGATGGGAAAGAAAAAAGAAAGAATGAAGGGAAAGAAAAAAGAAAGAATGAAGGAAAGAAAAAAGAAAGAATGAAGGAAAGAAAAAAGAAAGAATGAAGGAAAGAAAAAAAATGAAGGGAAAGAAAAAAGAAAGAATGAAGGAAAAAAAAGAAAGAATGAAGGGAAAGAAAAAAGAAAGAATGAATGAAGGGAAAGAAAAAAGAAAGAATGAAGGCAAAGAAAAAAGAAAGAATGAAGGCAAAGAAAAAAGAAAGAATGAAGGGAAAGAAAAAAAGAAAGAATGAAGAGAAGGAAAAAGAAAGAATGAAGGGAAGGAAAAAAGAAAGAATGAAGGGAAAGAAAAAAGAAAGAATGAAGGGAAGGAAAAAAGAAAGAATGAAGGGAAGGAAAAAAAAAGAATGAAGGGAAGGAAAAAAGAAAGAATGAAGGGAAAGAAAAAAGAAAGAATGAAGGGAAAGAAAAAAAGAAAGAATGAAGAGAAGGAAAAAGAAAGAATGAAGGGAAGGAAAAAAGAAAGAATGATGGGAAAGAAAAAAGAAAGAATGAAGGGAAGGAAAAAAGAAAGAATGATGGGAAAGAAAAAAAAAGAATGAAGGGAAGGAAAAAAGAAAGAATGAAGGGAAAGAAAAAAAAAGAATGAAGGGAAGGAAAAAAGAAAGAATGATGGGAAAGAAAAAAGAAAGAATGAAGGGAAAGAAAAAAGAAAGAATGAAGGGAAAGAAAAAAGAAAGAATGAAGGAAAGAAAAAAGAAAGAATGAAGGAAAGAAAAAAAATGAAGGGAAAGAAAAAAGAAAGAATGAAGGAAAAAAAAGAAAGAATGAAGGGAAAGAAAAAAGAAAGAATGAATGAAGGGAAAGAAAAAAGAAAGAATGAAGGCAAAGAAAAAAGAAAGAATGAAGGCAAAGAAAAAAGAAAGAATGAAGGGAAAGAAAAAAAGAAAGAATGAAGGGAAGGAAAAAAGAAAGAATGAAGGGAAAGAAAAAAGAAAGAATGAAGGGAAAGAAAAAAGAAAGAATGAAGGGAAGGAAAAAAGAAAGAATGAAGGGAAAGAAAAAAGAAAGAATGAAGGGAAAGAAAAAAGAAAGAATGAAGGGAAGGAAAAAAGAAAGAATGAAGGGAAAGAAAAAAGAAAGAATGAAGGGAAAGAAAAAAGAAAGAATAAAGGGAAATAATAATTGAAATTAAATCGATTATTATGAAGGAAAGAAAGAAATAAAATTGAAGAATGTAAAAGAAAAAATGTCATAGAAAAGCAGACGGAATAAGTGGATGAATGGTGAATTTAGTAATAATGATATGCCAATATATGGAACATCCATAAAAAATTCAAATTGAAATCGAGAAAGGAAATAAAGTGACGTTAACCTCAGAAAAAAAAAACCCTACGCGATAATGGTTGCATCTGTATAGAAGGAAAAAAATAGTTGGCTGACAAGCATAAGGAAAACCTTGGCAAAAGAATTAACCAATTCCGTAACAGCTTTAAACGGATCCACTTGAAGAGAAAGGGTCGATTTAGAAATTATTTGATCTTGCCAGGAAATCTGATTCAGTTGAAAGAAGAGATTTTCAACATCAACTTTTATAAGTCACAGTTTCTACGTTGTCATTATTTAATCTTTTCGATTAATGTTTTCTTTTTCTTTTCTTTTTTTGCCTTGATTTTAACTTCCTTCCTTTCGTCTCGTTTTCTCCATTGAGTTAATTATTTTCATGCATTTAAGATTACAAAAAGATAAAAGCCCGATATAAAACCGGCGTAATACGCTGACACTTTGAGACACATACACAACGTGACAAATAAATATATAAAATTAAAAAAAAAAAACTGAACATCATTAGAAAAATGTTATATGTACTCCGGAATAGTGTGAAGCCCTCCCCGTACCAAACTTTTCTTTATCGTATTCAAAAGAGTACAAAAGCGAGTAATTCTTTCTTCACATATTCAAATATAATGTAACGAAAAAAATTGTATCAATGAAAGCTACCAACAAAGCCAAGAATATGTATCGGAAAGTTACAATGCGACTGTTGTCAAAATGGAGATTGCCTGCCTTCTATTAAGATATGTATTCGAATACCTGGCTTTTATCGGGGCTCGAACACAAACCTCAGGCACCGAACTAGTACAGGAAAGTATCTCAGCCAACACAGTTGGCAAGACTGAGATGTTTGTTTGTTTATTTATTTCATTCTATAGCATCCATAAAAACGACATTATTACGTATGATTTAACAATTTTGTCGAGGAATAGATTGATTGATTCACTTTGTATGGCTTATCAACCCTTTCAAGGTTATTTAAAGTCAGAAAATATTTTTAGATTGTAAGAATTCTTTCTTTTTTTTTTTTTTTTTTTTTGAGATAATAATTTTTCATTCATAAAAGTTTAACTAATTAATCCATACCTGGGGTAAAAGAGGTGAATTTATACGAAAGAAAAAAATAAGAAAAATGTATATTTTGATTAAAAAAAATAATTTTCGTTTGTGCAATAAATTAGTCATATTCTTTCACGCTCAGTAACACCTTCCATCTCAGCGGCTTTATTGCCTTGCTTTGGTTGAAATAATTAAAACAAAAATTAATTTGTGGTACTTCGTTGACAAGCCTTTGGGAAAAAAATAGATGCTATGAAAATAAATTGCACATCGACATTCGAAACACTTTCATTTTTTGTTGATCGTGGAAAATAAGACGATTTCTGGACACTTTTAGCGCCGAAACATTAATTAATTACGATGAAGATCGTCTCTTGACACATCCAGCTATTTGTGTTTAACCCTGAAAAGAATGAACTCGTAAAATTCTCTGTTTTTGCGGAACTTAAATGGAATTCTTTAATGGAAATGTTCTATAACCAGGACAAAGCAATTGTCTCTCGAATGATGAGTTGAAGCAGAAATAATTTCCGACCAAGAAAGGTGACGGCGATTCAGGACAACACCCAACCGCGATTCGCAACATCGTGCAATTTGGATGTGAACTTCTTAAAATGTTGCGTATTTCCTTATGCGTCATCATTGATATTCTCTGTACAATAATACTTTCAGTGGTTCCAACAATTTGATGCCAAAGGATTCCCATACATATAAAAGAATCAAAAGCTGAATACTTCGTTTATATTCTGAAAGGAAACTATCATATCTCTCAAAGCGTTCTGTAAATATGTATTTCTAATAAATGTGAGATAAGCAAACGGAAGCAAACATATCTAACTGCAAAAAAAAAAAAAAAATAAGAAAGTGAATAAAAAAAGCAACATTCGGAACAACGAATTTAAAATGAAGGAAAAGTGATTAAATCTTTCTTGAAAAATAAAGCAAAAAAAAAATATCAACCATTTTGTTAGTTAATATAACAGATATGTTAACTCAATTTATGGGTACAAAGTATTTCTAATAGCATCTGCCCTAATTAGAAAATGTTGAAAATCTAATTTTAGAAAGACTTCCTTTTTTTTCTTTCTAAAAATTTTCACACTTTAAAACCATTTTCTCACGTATTATTCTGTCACCGCATTCGTTAATTTACGCCGTATCGATTCCTATTTGTTATTGAAGATTATCTTTAATCTTTTTCTACTTAATCATTTGAAGATAAAAAAAAATGGCTACCATTTTTATGTGAAGACCCTTTTATTTCTTTTCCAAAACATTTCCTTTTCCCGTTGCCAGTGTCCGCGTAAATGGAAATGCGTGAGTGTTTACAGTCTTTGGAAATTTTTTTATCACTTTAAATGTTCACCTCGATAGGTGACCGCGCTTGGGGAAATTGTAAGCTCAGATGTGGGGGTGTTGTAATGGATAACGTCTTGAAATTGGAAATCGGAGAGCCGAGTTCTAATTCCAGTTGTGTTCGTTATATTGACTTACGCTCAAATACCCTTGGGAAAGTTATGAATCCACTTCTCCTCTTCCCAGTTATCGTCCTGGGTAGAACGTTAAACTACATCCAGCAGCAAGGCCTTTGATCGGGAGGTTTTGAGGAAAGTGGAACCACCCCAATTGCCATCGTTCCCAGGTTCACCCAGACCCGGGGTGCTAGCACTCTTTAGGATCTCAGCTATAGGGAAATAGTTAACCCACAAATTGGGCTCAGATCACTATGAAAGTATAAAAATAGATTTTTTTATAGTGAAAAAAGAATTACTAGCAATAACTTTTTGCAAATAACCGAATTATCAGTGTTAAATTTTTATAAAAGAAATTAATAACGCTGCCCAAAAAATTAAATTTCTGCATTAAACGACCCCTGATGTGTCGATATGCCACTAAACAAACTCCCTTCAGTTATGGATAAATTAGTAGAAATGGTATCACTAAAACATTATTATCTGGAAAAAATACGTTCTGGCTTAAAAAAAAAATTGCGAAAGGTTGATAAATCATAAAAAATCAATCATTAAACGTTATTTTTAGCGGATACCCATATTTGAATAAACGCCACGTTAATTTTAAACAGTGTATTTATTTTCGTTTACTGGGCCGAATATTTAAGAAATCTTATTAAATGCGTTCCCCTTTGCAAGACAAACCGTCTTTAGATTCAACATTCTTTTTAACCGACTCAGCCACGAAGGGCGTCACTAATCAAGCCAGGACAAATACTGCTTTTAAGCACAATCCTACTCGTTCTAGATTGCCAAAAGTTCATATTTGCCCAATTTCGTATCCAAACATAAACAAAACATTTTCTAAAGAAATAATGGATTTTTTATTCATTAATCCGACAGAGTTTTGTCACTGTAAAGGTTATATTTTGTGGATACTCATATTTTACTTTAAACACTATATTTATTTTCGTTTACCGGCCTGAATATTCGTGAAATCTTTCAATGAAGTTGGAAAAACGTTGAAAGTTTGAACGAAGAGAATAGCCACAGCCCAAAGTATACTGTCATTATTATAGTCTAAAGACTGTTTTATGCCTGCATATAAACTAGGTATTATGAATAATCAAAAGTGGTCTCTCTTTGTTTAGTTACTCTTCTCTTTCAGAGAAAGAGAGAGAGAGAGAGAGAGAGAGAGCTATTTTTATGTTTACTGGGACTATAAAAGGACACTATACACGAACCTTGTATTTTCAATTGAATAAAACTTACGCTTGCGTACATTGTCCTTACACTAGGTTCTCCCAGTTTAAAACGCTGTGTCTAAAATGAGCTCGGCTAGAATTTACCCCTCTCTAAGCCAGAATATCTCACACGTTTTTCAATGTAATAAGGGGTATATAATTGTACCCACCGTTGAAAGTCGGGAAAACTATGGATCATGCGAGTTTGATCCTGACCGTTCCATATGTACGGGCTTGGGCCACATGTGAACTAAGGCGTAGTAAATTAAATATTACTGTGCATTTGACTTTGTGAGCAAGATTGTCTCGCTTAATCAATAACAACTTAGTAGTGAATTCATTCTCCACTGGGCCCTTCATACTCATGGCCAGGGTCCGCTTATTAAATCACTACCACGAATCATGCAATACCACGCGTAAATTGGCTCCCTGTGCCACGTCAGGAAATTTTTCTCGCCGGAGTCGATCCTTCAAATCTACAAATTAGCCATTCGCCCTTGCATGGAGTATTGATGCCATGTATGGTCTGGGGCACCTTTTGTTTGTCTCAAGGTACTTGATAAAATCCAGAAACGGATTGTCCTCATCTTTGTTGCCATATTTATTACAACGTTTCAACCGTTGTACGCTCCGGCCTTCTTCAGGTGGTTGGAATGTCGAACTGAACCCTTTATTTCGCGCACTGGGGTATGTTCTAGTTCCACGTGCCATGTTTAATGGATGTCATGAGGACCCATGGCACAGTGGATAAAGGCGTTTTTTAGATCCAATGACAGGACCCAAAGAATGTGAGTTCAATACCCGTTTAAGGCAGTGCAGATCTTGGAGAGGGAAATTAACAGGAGATAACTGATAACTGACATCCATTAAACATGGCACGTGGAATTAGAACAGTCTACCCCAATAGTCCGAATAATGTAAATAGTGTACATAATACCTCATCTCAGAAATATAGACAGATACTGAAGGTCAGTAGAGGTTAGACCGGACAGTGTTGGCTAGTTTGCGGCCCGCGATGGACAAACTCCGAACCGTGATCGTTAGACTCTAGCCCGCGTTGGTTAGTTTGCAGCCTGCAGTGAACAAACTCTGGACCGCAATCGCTGGACTCCGGCCCGCCGTGGACGCACTCCGGCGCGCCGTGGACGCACTCCGGACCGCGAAAGCTTTTGAAAGAAAAATACTTTGCGTACGTTATTTGATATTCGTCTAATTAGTTTTTTTTTTAAATTTTTCTTAATGTCTGAAGGAAATATATGACAATCCTATGACAATTTATTCATTTCATTGAATGTTCATGAAAAATAACCAAATTTCTGCAGACAACAATGTTACTATGTCATTAGAATCCTTAACAACTGGACTATGATGGTCTTCCGGATATGAGGAATTGGTTACAAAGTCCGGATATGAGGGGTCATATTTAGATTACAATAAAAGAACTGAAATCTGGTTTAACATTTATTTTCAATGTTTTATAGTAAACAAAATAAGTTAATGGTGAGTGAAATATAACGGAATTGATTTTAAGGAAAAAGAAATAAATTATGTAATGTTAATGAAAGTTCATTAAATTACGTATGCTACTTATGCAAAACAAATAATGTAACGAGGATTTTTTTAATCGCTATTGCAAAATGATTCTTTTTCTTCTAATATCATTCTCAACTTTTTCTGCATTTAGTTTTTTTCTTGAATTTTAGTGCAGTCGTCAAAGCTGAATGCTAGCTTTCTTTCCATAAAACTGACAACCTTTTCAATAGCTTTTACAATTTCAGTCCAGGTTTTATCACAATCATGCATCTCGTCGCTATCTTGTTGCAGATGTGTCTCGTTGCCATCCTTTCGTCTTATTCCCATCACTTTTTGCACCAATACAAGCCATTAGGGTGAAATTAACATAAGCAATTATCCAAAGTAAATTTCCTGAAAAACAGAAATCTCAAATCAGTTACATATCACCCAAATATTTAAAATATACAAATCAAAATAATATCAAGATATGCGGAATTCCGGATATGAGGGATTCCGGATATGGGGATTCTACTGTATTCCAAAAATAATTTTCTGCTTTTCCACTTAATTTGTTTTTTTGTTTTTTTAAATTTATGTTTGTTTGCTTTGTTGGTGTAAACATGAGATCTAACGAAATTCCTGTTTGACATAACTCAGCAGACGAATGTGGCAATTAGTTTTTTATTTGAAGAAGTGTAAAAACAATTCATAATTTGCTAGTAAAGGATAATTAAATGAATGGAGAAACCATAAGAAAGAAATATATAGTTTTTTTCTTTAACAACGCTACGAAATAAAGTGGGGTATATTCAATATGTCATCATTCAATTTCGGTGTTTAAAGAGGACAACATTAAAATATATTCTTAGATCAATTATTCTAATTACGGAACAAATTTACCTAAATATGATTTTTTTAAAACTATTTCAACCCAAGGAAGGCGATAATGACACTAGAATGCAGGGGCTACAAATAATTAAATAGAATGAGAAAATTTTAGTCGGGGTAGTGAGGAAAGGTCAATAAAGGAACAGGCTCCCGGAAGGCAGTAGATAACGATTAACATTTCATTTTAGATTTCCCCCCGCAAAAAAGGCGCATTGCATTTAAATTCCCCCCACACTAAGAAGCAAGGGGGTTACTGGGTGTTAGAGAATATGATAAAAACTACTATTAAGGTGAGAGGACAATAAGAGAACAAGATTTAAGAAGACAGAAAATAACGATTGACATTGCATTTAAAGTTCCTCCCCCCCATGCAAGGCACTAAAGCCACTAAGACGCAAAGGGAGTTCCTGACTGTTAGAGAAAATGAGAAAAACTACTATTAAGGAGAGAAGAGAATAAAACAACAAGAACTTAGAAGACAGAAAATAACGATTGAAATTGCATTTAAATTCCTCCCATGCAAGGCACCAACGCCACTAAGACGCAAAAGGATTACTGAGCGTTTGAGAATATGAGAAAAATGAATATTAAAGACAGAAAATAAAGATTGATGTTGCATATAAATTTTCGAAGACTAGTTTGCAGAGAAGCAAGAAATAGGAATGTAGTTCTACAGGTGAGAAGTGTAAGATTATAAAATAAAAAGAAGTGGCATTTGTATCTATCTAATTCAAAGTGGTGAGACCTAATTGCCAATCTAGTAGAACGCTTAAAATCATGTAGTCGAGGCACTAACGTTAAAAGCTCATTAAAATAATTACTATGAAAATATTTGTAAAAAAAACAGCACTGGTCACGACGGTGAAAAAACCTGAAGATTGCGTTGAAGCATGAAACAGACTGTCGCCGTTCTATGTTGACCTCGATGTATTTAGAAAAATATGACAATCTGGAAATATTTTGTGACGCGTTTCATCCGTTAGGATTTCATCGAACTGGGCTTTGTTGATATTGCCACGTCTACACATGCGCACGAAACGAGAGACGCTCGTAGTTTCAAAACTTTTTGAAGGAATATTTTTGAATATTTATTCAATAGAGTCAAATTAATCTGTATTCTATTTCTTTTTCATCACCGCTGTCCCTCACAATATATATATATATATATATATATATATATATATATATATATATATAAGTTAAGTTAAGTTATAAGGAACTTGGTAAACCGAATTGGTAAATCCAAAGAGGATGAAATCCTGAGAGCTCAATCTGAGGACAGAGCTAATATGTAATGAAAAACAAACCACTTTAAGGTACCATTAGGATAATTTATTTCACCTGAATCCTTTTTTAAGGATTCAGGATCATCAGGTAAAACTTTATATATATATATATATATATATATATATATATATATATATATATATAGAGAGAGAGAGAGAGAGAGAGAGAGAGAAAGATAGAGAGAGAGAGAGAGAATTTTTGCAAACGTGTTTTGTCATCTGACTTTATTAAGGCAAGTGATGATTTTGACTTTATTTTATTTTGTAAATTCTATCTAATATAAAAAAGGTGAAATTTTGTCAGTTACTCGAAATTGAAAATTTCAAAATCCGCTCATAAATATTCCTCATAGTAAATTATGTTTCTTCGCGGGGCAGGTAATGGCCGCTCCAGTTACTGCGTACCAGTAACTACTTATTTAAGACTTTGCATACTAAGAAAGATAATATTAGGAAAATGATGAAAAATTGGATCTGGTCTGAACAGTAACATCGGCAAAAAACAACACCAGCTGATATGCTTATAGACAGAATGCAAACGTTATGCAAACGGATTTGTTGTCCATAGTAAATGGAGGAATAATATACATCCATGTTGAAAAGTATTAGACCGTGTGTCTGTAATACAGCTCACTCTTCAATATATATATATATATAAATGTCAACAAACAGGATGGATCAAGAACGCCCAGCGAACAAAGCCATGGATTTTAACTTTGAAAGGGGTGACTTCAAAAAGTTCAAAGGTTATCCAAGAACCACCATAGTCAGAACGCTGAAATGAGACATTCAAAGAACAAGGCAGAACGATCCAATTTTCTTCTGGAGAAGTTTACAATCAAGGAAGATCTGCAACGAATCCGCAAACACAGAGACGGTTGGCAAAATATTGTCGAATCAGTATACAATGTCACAGGTTAATTCATGATCTCAAAAAGAAACAGTTTTGATGATGATGACGAGGATAATAATATTACAGTAATCGTACAACACCCTTCCCCGTCGTCCAAAACTTCCAACACCGCGGCTGGTCGCTGAAGTGACCGGTTCAGTCCAGAGCTAACCTTGTGATTTATGTTTGACCAAGATCGTAAGGTCGCAGGTATCTTTGTATCAGGCTGGTCCAAGCAGGCCGATAATGTACAGGGAAAAAAATAACACTCGAATATAGTGAACAAAAATTAATACTGTTTTTATATCAGTAAAAAAATTATTATGAGGAATACATTTTTGAAATCCAAAGGTTGCCAGCAATGCATTTTTGAAAAATACCCCAAAAAATAAATATTACCAGCAATATATTTTTGGAAAAAAGAAAAAAGAAAAATATATATTACCAGCTATACATTTTTTGAAAAAAAGAAAAAATATTACTAGCGTTACATATTTGAAAAGAATTATTACCAGAAATCGAATTTTTGAAGGAAAAATTTTACCAGAAATAGATTTAAAAAAAAAATATTACCAACAATAAAAATTTTGTTGGCATTAAATAACCCATTGAGGTTGATATGCCGTACAAACAGAATCAAACCAAAATCAAAAAAAAATATATATATATCAGTCTTCCATACAATAAATGGTTTATATCAGAGTTCGCATGCAATTAATTATCAGCCCAAACCGCGTCTAAATCGGAAGTGATATTATCGTTTTTGACCTGGTAAAGCTTGGTTTGCTGTTTTGGTAAAGTTTGACACAAGGCTGAAGTCGGAGACTTTCGTCAGAAGATAATCACGTCGGCTTCTATCTTGTCTCCGGTCTCGGGTCCGCCTCTTCTGCCTCCCTTCTCTCTCCTGTGTCTCACGGAAACTTATCTATGTACATTCGCCTAAACTGGCTCAGTAAGAGAATTCGACAATTCTGGGAAATTGCCTTCTTCCATTTTCTCATATTATTACCTCTCATTAAATTTCCTCAGTGAGCGTGGGTGGCTTATCCACCCAATCCTGGTATTTCAACTCAACTTTCAACCAGGGGAATCAACTCCAAATTATTTGTTTAAGAAAAATGAAATTTTCGCTTTACAGCTTGCATTTTCAGCTGTGTGTCAATCAATATTGTCTCTTAAGTCTGGGTCATTTTTCAGTTGTTCAAACTGATCGACATACAATTCAAGTCGTTTATGTGTGAATTAAATCCTCAATTCTTCCCACGGGTTTTTGATATTAACCCTTCTCGTTTCAATGTCTCTTAGCACATAACATTTTCTTATGTTTAACAAAACTTTCTTTCGTTTTACAGTGGCAACGACAAACGGTATCACATCATTTAGCAATCCGCGAAAATTAAAAAAAATATAAAAAAGTAAGATCCATCAAGTTCAGTAAATATGAAAAGATAGCATGAGGAATATTTTCTTCATCATCAAATCATTTCAGACACAAGTTTTTGTGTGGGATGTTCGCATTTGTGAAACTCTCTTTTATGCATTTTACGAAGCAACGCATTTAGTAGGTTTTGCAAAATATGGATTTTGCTTCTTGATATCGTAGCTGGCTAAATTTTATATTATAATCCGTTCATGTTTACGATAAGAGAAAGAAATATTATTTTGTTTTTGTTTATATTAGATTATCATGTACAAAACAAAATGATATCATCACTTACTTTTATAAAGTCAGATGATGAAACGCGCCGGCAAAAACTAAGTAATGTTTTCCGATTGTCTATTCTATTCATTTTGCCTTTTCTATAAATATATTCTGAGAACTTTCACACACACATACAACCATACCCCCCACATATATATATATATATATATATATATATATACACACACACGCACACGCACGCATATATATATATATATATATTTATATATATACATATATATATACATATATATTCAAACATATATTATTATTAAATACGTGGGGGATCCAGAATTAACAGGAATTGCTGCATGTTTATAGTCTTATCATCTTCAAAGTATTCTTCATTTGAAGCAATGCATCATCCCAGACGTGTTTTCTACTGTTCAAAGCATTCCTGGAACTCTTGTGAAGTTATGTTTTTTAATGACTCTGTCGTTTTCTTCTTAACCTCTTTCGCATCTGAAAAACTTTTTCCTTTGAGGACTTTCTTCATTCAAGGGTACAAAAAAGTCGCAGGGGGCGAGATTGGGTGAACAGGGAGGGTGGGGAAGTGGGGTCATGCCATTCTTGGTCAGAAACTATCTCACACTCAAGGTAGTGTGCGCTGGCGCATTGTCGAGATGCAACCACCACCCACCACTTTGCCAGATGTCAGGGCGTTTTCGTCTCACCTTGTCTCGAAAACGCTCCAGGACTTTAAAGTTAACAGTTTGACCAGGAGGAACAAATTCTTTGAATCAAAGAAACAAATCAGCATCTTCTTGACATTGGACTTCACTTAATGCGTTTTTTGGGGGGTCGTGGAGACGTTGGATGCTTCCACTTACTTGATTGCTGCTTCGATTCCGGGTCGTTGCCATAGCACCAGCTTTCGTCACCAGTGATGACCTTCGAAAAAAGGTATGGATCAACTTACAACTGTTCTTTCAGTTTACGACAGGCATCCTTTCAGCCAACGGTAAAAATAGACGAAAAGACGTGAAGCACTTCAAAACAAATGTAAACCACGGAGCTGTACGTCTTTCCACCATGACACCAGTTAGTACACTGATGTCTGTGGGCTGCCTCAAGTGGCATCTAGCGGTGAAAGCCTGAACTACTACGGGTTTGTCACACAGAAAATGATTCCGGTTAATTTTGGGTCCTTCCTCATATAACAGACAACGAATGTCTGTTATGTTTGAACATGAGCCGTTCTAAGTTTCATGTAGTTGCTTCAATTTCAGATGAAAATAACGACAAAAATTGTCAAGCATTTGGATATTTTTATTATGCTGTTCCTTCTTGTAAGCTTTCGGCTCACATGAGCCATCTTCAGAGTGGTTATATGGACATTTAAACAAAGATATTCACCATCAAATATAATATTCTGTTATGTTGACATAGAAGATTGCCAGTGAATAAAGGCGTTGTTTCGATCCAGTGACGAAGAGTATGAGTTCAATACCCGGTTAAGGCAGTGGAGAACTCGGATAGGTGAATTAACAGGAGATAACTGATAACTGACATCCATTAGATATGGCACGTGGAACTAGAACAGTCTAACCCAGAGAGCGAAATAAAGGGTTCAGTTCGACATTCCAGCCACCTGAAGAAGGCTGAAGTGTATAACGGCTGAAACGCTGTAATAAACATGGCGACAATAGTCCGAACAATGTAAAGAAAATTTCGTTAGAAACAAAGAACACCTTGCTGACCTATTACGTTTTATCGGTCCTTCTATATGGTAGTGAATACTAAGCAATCTCATAGATGAAGAAGAAACTTGAGACAACAGATATTTGGCTTTACAGAAGTATGGCGAGAGTACTATAGACAGATCATGTGATGAGATTTTAAGGAAAATGGAAACAAAATGTCCGCAATACTAAAATTCAAGAAAAACACAGTTGAAATTTCTAAGACATTTATTAAGGAAAAAAGGTTTGGTGAATTTGACATTCACGGGACATTTAGGGACAATTAAGACAGAGATAAACAGTGAGTAATCTACGTAACAAGCTTTTGCCAAGAATTGGAAAGAATTATTAAAAGAAAACAATTATTGTTGAGAACTATAAAAGACATAGAATAGCAGGAAGCCATTAACTATAAAATTACATCTTTTCATTACCGGAAGTTATTCTAATCAATGTTACTTCAATACATGTTATACGAAATCGTTTCCCGTGAAGTCCAAATCGCAAAACAGAAGTGTTGATGTCTGATTAAGTTTTGTTCATAATGATTTTTGGACTAATTTGTATCTGCCTTCCTTTCATACTCTGTGTTTAACACAGCACAAACCGCCTTAGTGTTTGCTGACAACGCAGCATCACACAGCATGAAAGGCAGCCATTTTGAATCACCAGGCGGGCGATCAAGTATTTGTTTTCCCATTGAACATAGCTTCAATACCACAGCCGCTCGATCAACGACCACAATATTCAAGAAATATCCTCCTAGCATGCTGCGTGGTGTCGTCGTACACAGAGCAGAATGTCATAAATTATCAAGACACTCACAGTAAAAATGTTTTGTTCATAATCGCTGATTCTTGGAAAAGCATCAAGTCATCGACGGTCACAAGCTCTTTATACAATGACTTGCGTGTTGGTAGTCATGGCGATGAAAAGGACACTCATACAGATCAAAGGGTGACCACTCTAATCACCGGGGATTGCAGACAGCTGGGATTAGGACATATTGTCAAGCCTGAGATCGATGTTTGCCTAAACTGACACAATGATATCGGAACAGAGGCACTAAGCGATGATCAGATTATCAATATAATTACGGATGAACGGTGGGAAAATATAGATGATGCAGACGATAAGTCAGACGCCGACACTCCCTGAAGTCTCTACTAACCACTTTTCCTGTAATGCTATTAAGTTTAAGATGAAGTCGATACCGTTAATTTTGTGTAAATCTTAGCCAAAGGAGATCGCTGGCAAAAACAAAGAAATAGAATTTCAAATACTACTGTGTACTTTCCCTACAAAACATTAAAAATTTAGTTAAATATTCTTCTCTTGCGTACAGATTTATTTTTACTCCAGTAGCAATGGAGACTTGTGGGGTTATTCGCCCTCGTTCGATGGCGTTCCTTAAGACGGTTGGTGGGATGATGTCTCGATTAAGGGACGAGCCTCGCGTAACGGAATGGCTCTTGTAGCGTATCTCATTGGCGATAGTGCGAGGTAATGCTTTCGCCATCATTGCGGCAGGCAGAGGATAGCAAAAAAAAAAAAGCATTTTGTTTTTGTTTACAGATAATTTATTCAAATAAAAGCTATATTCCCAGTAAACATTTAACTTTATTTAGATAATGGTATAATTCAACGCCTTTCCATTGATTTTTTTCAACTCTATATTTGCTTTGATTGATTGTAGGCATTATCTTTACTGCTACATTCACAACGTTTCAACCGTTGTACGTTCCGGCATTCGTCAGGTGATATTTGTTTGAATTTCGAACCCAGAATAATCAATCTGTATGCTGGAGTTTCTGAAGATTGGTTCGATTATGTTTGCATAAAAAATGAGATTTTCTTCGGTTTTTATTCCCACTTGAGTTTAGCAAATTCTTTTCTTGGCTATAGAGAGGACAACATCGTAACTAGTCTGACCAATATGAAACACATTGGATAAGTCAATATGGCTTTTTGTAGCAGTGGGCAATGAAGAGGAATCCATCCTTATATTGCATGAAGGTGTCGATTACAAGAAGGAAGGAGGTACCCAATATAGACTTGCTCTTAAGTACGTCAAGATTCTTACAGCATAAATTAAAACTGATTTAGAAAGTAACGTGTGGCTTGATAATGAAATTGTTAAAGTTACGTAATTGTCGCATCAGGATGTCAAGATATTTACAGCCACGAGATTGCGATTACAGATCATTCTTTGGATTTTGTCAAGAATTCCGAAATGTGCTGCGGAAGCCAGACTAGATATGGCAATAGTATATAATGCACGCAGGAAGAGTAGATTTATAAATGTGCAAGATGAATTTTGACGAGAAAAGATTTCTGGCACGATAGAGCTTAACCAACTTTCCTGGTAGGAAACGTCGCCCCATTTCATGTCAGTGGAATAACGTAATCCCAGAAGCCGTAGTGTTGTTTTCTAGGCGTTTCGTGTTAGCTTTGCTGATGGCAGGCTGAAACTCAAATTTATCACGATTTCATTGGCAAATTGAGCTATATTCCTTAGTTTCACAAGTTCAGATCTTCACAGCTACAACACGCATTTTACATAAATCAAATGGAATCATCCTCATTCCCCCCGCATTCAATTTTAACAACTACTTAATTCACTAATCCTCTGTCTTGAGAGGCTCCATGGTCTTGTATTTGGTGAACAGCAGTAAAATAAATAGATATAAAGATATACGAATAATTCTGGTGAAATGACTGAGATGTCATCTTGAACTATATATATATATATATATATATATATATATATATATATATATATATATATATATACACAAATATATAATTGGTGTATACGGAATGAATTCCAATAACGAACAATTACTATTCTTAAAACGTTTTCCCCTTGCAAAGGATCGTTAATTAATTTGAAACTTTTAAAACCATTTATTTTACATATAACATCATCACTTGATCAGACACCGGAGGTGATGAAACAAAATGGCTATTTTTGTAGTGATTTTATAACATATTTATGTTATAATTTTTTTAAACAAATAATTATATATATATATATATATATATATATATATATATATATATATATATATAAAATAAATCCTAAATAACCAGGAACAACCTAACTAGGTTTTACCTAAGGGATCTTCAGGGTTCCTGGTTCTTGAGAATTTATTTCATTTATCCCTGCCCTTCTTAGCATATTGAGCACTCTACATTTGAGCTTTATTACTCACTTGGGGTTTTTCCATTGGACTAGAAAACTGAAGGCACTGGACGATTTATTTCGCCCTGTTCGGGTGTTTCTAGTTCTTTCTTTTTCCAATTTTTTTCCTTGGATACCAATCTGTTTCGATAGACTTACAAGGTGTGCTATCCGAGGTTTTTTCCAACCGACTATTACTAGTAGTTATATATATATATATATATATATCTGTGTGTGTGTGTGTGTGTGTTAACACTGAGACGACGACTGTCTGTTTCATGGTTGAATGCAATCTTCACCCCTGTAGATTGACTTCAAGGATGAAAACAGACCATCGCCATTCGGCGTTGATGACAGTGTCCATTTTTATATTTACGAACACTATATCCCTGATATTGATAACTTTTATACCTAAATATCGCGCGATCGCGCATCTCGTAGGGGCACCACATGTACTGCAGCCACAGTAGAAGTGGTGTGCCTTGGGCGAGATAGCCTGACCGTTGTCACCCAGTCTGTATCGCTATAACTCCCCTTTTTTGTCACCATAGCTGAGGGGAGAAAAGAGGATACATACCTTTCTCAAGGTATTAGCATGTAAGAGAATGTAATGGATCCGACTTGAATTCGAAATCGGCTCTCCATTTTCACAATCCATGCCACTATTCATTACTTGTTCCTTTTATATATATATATATATATATATATATATATATATATATATATGTGTGTGTGTGTGTGTGTGTGTGTGTATATATATGGGTAAATAGCAGGACACAGTGGGTGGGTTCTAAAGCCTTCGATGGCAACTGGTCTAGGAGAAGGACAACTATATATATATATATATATATATATATTTAGAGTTCCTTTATATATATATATATATATATATATATATATATATATATATATATATATATATATATATATATATATTCAGCGGCCTTCTATATATAGTAGGGTGGAAACAAATATTCGTACACAGAAAAATTTTTAATTTATTGTATTTCCAACTAATGAATAATTATACTTTTCATATAATTAACAGTATACAGATACATAATAAGTAAATATGCATAGAAAGAATTTGATTTAATATAAATAAATACCATTTCTATCCATTTTCATGGGTAAAAGACGTAATTGCTTTAATACTCTTATGGAATATTCCAGAATGCTCCAATAATGTTATCAGTAGTTATTTTTAGCCTCAAAAATACAAACAGATCATTCTGTAATTGATATTCATGCAAGAAGGTTATCATCATGACAAGAGATAAAGAATTGACAAATTCGCAAAAAGAACAGATTGTTAAGCTCTGGAAAAGCTCTGGAAAAGCTCTGGAAAGAAGGTAAAAGTTACAGAAAAAAACTCAGACAACCTGAATGTTCCATTTACTACCATTAGTTCATTCATTACAAGATATAAAAAATAAAAAATGTTGAAAACCAAAGAAGTGCATGTGCTCCAAGGAATATTTCTTCAAAATCTTCGAGGTAATTAATGCGTCAAATATAACTCGGGGTATAAAAAACAATATTTTATACCCGGAGTTATATTTTCCGATTTCTTTTTGAATTTGTAGGTCTGATGAATTGGATCGTGATTACGATTCCAATGTAATAAATTATAACCATGGAATTTTAGTGTTTCAGCCTTTTATATTACATTCTTACGCTGCCCTGGACATTGAGTTCTACCTAAATTCTATCCTCTTGGAAATTCATATATATATATATATATATATATATATATATATATTAACCACTGATATTATCTATCTATCTATCTATCTATCTATCTATCTATCTATCTATCTATCTATACATATATATATATATATATATACATATAGTCAGTGATATTCAGGGTCTTATTGTATAACCGGCAAACATTATTAGAAACTTAAGGTAAAGAAAAAAATAATCAACTGCAAAATGAATTTCTCTCAGTTTTATTGCGCTACAGACAAAGCCAAAACTTTCCTATCCTTGTCAAAATCGAAAAAAGGGCATAAAGTAATTCAATTGATATCTCACCCATTCCCAAACAACAGTGAATACGTTAATCTGAGCGCGTGATTCGTAAAATGAAAATTGATAATGTCTCAACTTCAAACAATAACAGATGGTAATATTTTGGGCTCAGAAAACAAAAAAAAAATCTTATTTTTTCTTTGCCTTTTACTTTTACCTGCCCTTCTTTTGTAATTTGACTTTGCTTTCTTTGAGAATTTTTCAAACTGTTCTGTTTCAAAAAACATTTTTATTCTTTTGATCAAATTAAATGCTGTTAAACACGATTGTCAATTCTGCATTGTGGGTCAGTGTGTTTCAAGGCTTTTATGTTAAAACGACATTCATATTATTATATCGTCATGACGAAGAAAAGGAATAATAATAATAATAATAATAATAATAATAATAATAATAATAATAATAATAATAACAACAACAACAACAACAACAACAATCGGCATGTGCGGACATCAAAAATTCCAGTTGTAGTTGGAGCTTTAGGATTGACTGGAAAAAATTCCAATGGACTCATTGAAGGCATTTCCGGTATGCCATGCCTTTAAGAAATACCAAAATTGTTCTCACGATTACAACCCACACCTTACGAAGGGTTTTATATAGGTAAAATATGTATGATTTCTTTTTTTTTTCAAAACTGCTCACTGAAAAATGTCATGATGCCATTTCTGACATTAGGTATCCGGTTGGGACAAGGAAAGGAAATGAGTATACACCAGAAAACAAAAGAAATAAGATAATAATAATAATAATAATAATAATAATAATAATAATAATAATAATAATAATAATTGGAATTACAAGAACGTAAATATAAAATTTTGTTAGTTTTACTACTATAATAACGTAAATATGATTTTTTCTTCTTATTATTTAATAATTATGTTTCTCTTTTAATGATCCCGATTGATTAATTAACTAGTTTTCTAAACTGTATTATTTATAGATTCCTTACAATGACTTAATCGTAGATATTTCGAAAGAAAATTTTAACCCACAATTTTTGACGAGTTCAGTAAATAAATAACTGAGTATACAGATAAAGGAACAAATGAATGAACAAAAAATAATGTTTGTATATATATATATAGAGAGAGAGAGATTTTCCACTGGGCAATTAAACACACACACAAATATTTTACATAGATAAAGGCTTTCATAAGATGTGGGCTGTAATTGTGAGAATAATTTTTTGTAATTCTTTTAGGCATGGGCTTCCAGGAATCCCTCCAATGAGTCTATTGAATTTTTTTTTCCATTTAATCCGAGGGCTCCAACACAAACAGGCATTGTTGATGTTCCCATGGGCCCCATTTATGGGATTTCGATTTCAAGGTCCTTGCATTTTGGAAGCTTTTTGAAGATCTTCAAAGATACATGGCAGTTTGCAGGGACTGTCATATCAATAATTAGTCATTTTTTGTTTGCGGTCTCTAATAACAATGTCTGGGCGGTTGGCTTTGATAGCTCTGTCTGTTTGTATTGTGTAGTCCCATAAAATTGTAACAGGTCCTATCTCTGTAACCGCGTCTGGGTGATGTTCATACCAATTTCTTTCAGTTTCATTCCCGTAGAAGCTGAATATTTTCCAGTACAGATATTGGCCGACTTTGTCATGCCAGGTTTTATATTCAGTGGGTGCCAATACCTTTCAACCTGATACATTATTATTATTATTATTATTATTATTATTATTATTATTATTATTATACGTTATTTAAACATAATATTCTAGTACAATGCTGTTTTGTTTCGCTGAATAACTTCTTTTTCCAACGTCTTTTTCCAGTCATTTTCCAAAGTCTTTTTCCAGTCTTCTTCCAACGTCTTTTTCCAACGTCTTTTTCCAAAGACTTTTTCGAATCTTCTAAAGTTTATTATCAGTCTTTTCCAACGTCTTGTTCTAAAGTTTTTTCCAAAGTCTTTTTCCAGTCTTTTTCTAAAGTCATTTTTCAGCCTTTTACCAACGTCTTTTGCCAGTCTTTTTCCAACGTCTTTTATCGAAAGTCTTTTCCCAAAGTCTTTTTCCAAAGTCTTTTCCAGTCTTTTTCCAAAGTCTTTTTCCAGTCTTTTTCAACGTCTTTTTCCAGTCTTTTTCTTACGTCTTTTTCCAACGTCATTTTCCTGTCTTTTTCCGAAATCTTTTCCCCACGTCTTTTCCCAAAGTCTTTTTCCCGTCATTTTCCAAAGTCATTTTCCAACATCTTTTTCGAAATTCTTTTTACAACGTATTTCCTAAAGCCTTTTCCAAAGTCTTTTTCCAGTCTTTTTCCAACGACTTTTTCCAAAGTCTTTTCCGAGTCTTTTCCCAACGTCTTTTGCCAGACTTTATCGAAATTCTTTTTCCAAAGTCTTTTTAAACTTCTTTTTTCATTCTTTTTCCAGTCTTTTTCCAAAGTCTTTTTCCAAAGTCATTTTCCTGTCTTTTTCCGAAGTATTTTACCCACGTCTTTTCCCACAGTCTTTTCCAAGTCTGTTTGCAAAGTCTTTTTCCAGTCTTTTTCGAAAGTCTTTTTCCAGACTTTTTCCAACGTCTTTTCCAAGTCTTTTTCCAAAGTCTGTTTACCGTCATTTTCCAAAGTCATTTTTGCAACGTCTTTTTCGAAAGTCTTTTTACAATGTCTTTTTCCAAAGTCTTTTTCCAGTTTTTTCCAAAGTCTTTCCTAGTCTTTTCCAAAGTATTTTACAGTCTTTTGCCAAAGTCTTTTCCTGTCTTTTTCCAACGACTTTTTCCAAAGTAGTTTTCTAGTCTTTCCCCAGAGTCTTTTCCCAGTCTTTTTCCAACGTCTGTTTACAAAGTATTTTTCCAGTCTTTTCCCAAAGTCTTTTCCCAGTCTTTTTCTAACGTCTTTTGCCAGATTTTATCGAAATTCTTTTTCCAAAGTCTTTTTAAACGTCTTTTTCAATTCTTTTTCCAGTCTTTTTCCAAAGTTTTCTTCGAACGTCTTTTTTCAAAGTCTTTTTCCAGTCTTTTTTCAACTTTTTTCCTGTCTTTTTCTAACGTCTTTTTACAAAGTCTTTTTCAGTCATTTCCAAAGTCTTTATCGAAAGTATTTTTCCTGTCTTTTTCCAAAGTCTTTTCCAGTCTTTTTCTTACGTCTTTTTCCAAAGTCATTTTCCTGTCTTTTTCCGAAGTATTTTACCCACGTATTTTCCCACAGTCTTTTCCCCCAGTCTTTTCCAAGTCTGTTTCCAAAGTCTTTTTTCAGTCTTTTCCCAAAGTCTTTTCCCAGACTTTTGCCAACGTCTTTTGCCAGACTTTATCGAAATTCTTTTTCCAAAATCCTTTTCCAACGTCTTTTTCCAAAGTATTTTTCCAGTCTTTATCCAACGTCTTTTCGCAAAGACTTTTTCCAAAGTCTTTCTTTTAGAATTCCTAAGAGAAGAAAAACTCCGATAACAACCCCCAAATGACGATGTTAATCGTGCCGTGGATTGAAGTTATGAGGTCGCTAACGATTCTCTACAGACTTCAGAACCATGTCTGTAAAAAACCGTTACCCAATATGCAGGGCAACTTTGGGATTTTTGGACCCGTACGAACAATCGGAAAACTAATAGCCAAACCAAAAAGTTCAATATGGTTCTTTCAGTGGATATACAGGGATCCCGTCCATCAGAAAGGAACCTGAAAAAAAATCTGTCATAAGAACAAACTCCTACGCAAAAAATGAATTTTCAGGACCACACAACCGGGATATTTCCAATGATGAACCTGCGAATTCTCCAGTTAGATACACAACCATTCATTTAAAGAAAGAAATGGTAAAATGGTCTTGTGCGGAGTACAAACTCGTTATAACTGCATTCAATGAAGTGTTGCAGAAAACGCAGAAAAAAAAACACTCACCAAACTTATGCCATTTGGCTAGAAAAGTTTGGACAAGCAATTAGAAAGTACATTGATGAAAATAAACTAGCCAGTATCTGTCTATATTTCTGAGATAAGGTATTATCTACATTATTTACATTATTCGGACTATTGTCTCCATCTTTGTCGCCATATTTATTACAACGTTTCGGCCGTTGTACGCTCCAGCCTTCTTCAAGTGGTTGGAATGTTGAACTTAACCCTTTATTTCGCTCACTGGGGTATACTGTCTTTTTCCAAAGGCACATGGCAGAGTGCATAAAGGCGTTGATTAGATCGAATAACAGGACTCAAAGTGTGTGAGTTAAGTACAGGGTTATGGCAGTGGAGAACTTTCAGAGGGAAATTAACAGGAGATAACTGATAACTGGCATCCATTAAACATGGCACGTGGAACTAGGACAGTCTACCCCAGTGAGCGAAATAAAGGGTTACGTTCGACATTTCAACCACCTGAATAAGGCCGGAGCATACAACGGTCGAAACGTTGTAATAAATATGGCGACAAAGATGATGACAATAGTCCGAATAATGTAAATAAAACAAGCCAGTGTAAGAAGGTACATCAGGAGAAATAACCGATAGACAGATCCTGAAATTAAAGAAATAAGACAATTGCAGCCAGAATAGGTAAACCAAAACAATATGAATAGGAACCGGAAATGGACATAAAAAATACTAACATCACGCAAACCACAGATCCTAATGAAGAAACTGAGATACACATTAATCACTGTGAAGATAAGAGGCTGAAAGTTTATTAGGGTTGGAAAGGCGTGATCTTACTCGCTTACAAACCTGCAATAAAACGAATCCAAAACACATTGAATTTTTGTATTTTACGGAAACAAGAATAGTATACAAGAAGTCAAGGAAGAAATCATGAAGAATGTATATAATATTATGGTATGCTACGGTATTCATTCTACCATCTCTTACTGATTGGTTTCCAGTATCTTTTGTAGAAAAAACATACCCAAATCATGAAGCTGCCACCACCAAATTTCACTGTTGGGACTGTGTTCTTTTGCTTGAATCTATCGCCATATATCCTCCATATATGATTTCTAGAATTACGTCCAAACAACACAATTTTAGTTTCATCTGGCCATAAAACTCTTTTCCAATACGATTTTTCCCTTTCCTTATGTTCACGAATGAATTTCAACGACGCATCTCTATGTCTTTTCACTACCAACGGGGTTTTCTCAGGAGAGCGTAACCCTTGAATGTTGCTATGAATTTCATTGCTTATTGTCCGTATAGTGACACAGATTTCCAATGAAAGCAAATCATCCTGCAACTTTTGACGACGAACCATTGGATTATGTTTAATTTGACGCATTAATTACCTCGAAGATTTTGAAGAAATATTCAATGAAGCTCCTGCTATCGTTTGATTTTCAACTATTTTGAGTTTTTTATATCTTGTAATGAATGAACTAATGGTAGTAAATGGAAGATTCAGGTTGTCTGAGTTTTTTTCTGTAACTTTTACCTTCTTTCCAGAGCTTTTCCAGAGCTTAACAATCTGTTCTTTTTGCGAATTTGTCAATTCTTTATCTCTTGTCATGATGATAACCTTCTTTCATGAATATCAATTACAGAATGATCTGTTTGTATTTTTGAGGCTAAAAATAACTACTGATAATATTATTGGAACATTCTGGAATATTCCACTTGAATAATCTAGAGTATTAAAGCAATTTAAAAGTTTTAAAATCTGAAATTTGCATTGTACGAATACTTTTTTCACCCATCAAAATAGATAAAAATTGGATTTAATTCTATTAAATCTATTTAGTTCTGTTAAATACAAATTTTCTGTTTTCTATGCATATTTAGTTATTATGCATCTGTGTACAGTTAATTAGGTGAAAAGTATGTTTATTCATTAGTTTGAAATGCAATGAATTAAACATTTGTATGTGTACAAATATCTCTTTCCCTCCACTGTAAATCAAACACAAAATATTGAAATGGAGGAATGAGGACTTACAACCAACAAAACTATTAAACTCAACAATGCAGAACTCAAATTAATTCTGCGGGGAGTAGACTCATATATAAATCTCAACAAAGCAATATATGCATCAGCAATAGAAGCAACAAAATAAATTTAAACATCAATTAAAAAATGCAGTCTCCCTGTCCTGAAGCACGACCTTGGGAAAGAAAAATATAGAAAGAAATTGTAAAACTTCGAAGACAATTATCTTTATTTGATGAACTGTCAGGAGGAATAACTGTAAGAACTAGAAAAGGTAGAAAAGTCAAAAGAAAATGCAAACTTAGGAATGAAGGCCTATCAGATAAAGAAACAAATAAAGCCAAAATACCACTAAAAGCTCAATGAATCAGACGCTCTGGAAAAGATCAAAATTCTACAGATAGATCTTTCAAACTGACGCGAACAAATTTTACAGAGAAATAGGCAATTCAAAAAATTGAAATAACAATTCCAGTCCCCAACAATGGAAGAGATTATATAGTTCTTGGAAAAACTACAGACCAATTACATGTCTTCCCACTACTTACAAAATTTTGACGTCTATTCAGCCAAAACAGACATATTTCTTCTTAGAAAAAAATAACATCCTATCTCTTGAACAAAACGGGTGCAAACGTGGCTCTTACGGATGTAAAGACCAATTATTAAAAGGATGATCTTGGAAAACTGCTTCAGTACAAAGAAACATTTCAGTATTGCCTGGATAGATTACAAGAATGCATTCGATAGTGTACACCATTCCAGGATCTTAAAGTCATTAAATATATACAAGGTATCAGACGTCACCATCACTTTCATCAAACAAAGTATGTCGATATGGAAAACAACACTATACCTCAATCATATAAACGGAATCTATAAGTTTGCTGAAATAAGCATCACTAGAGTAATATTTCAATGTGACTCTTTATCTCTCTTACTGTTTGCATATTCCTAATAACATTAACCAGCAAACTTAACAGAGCAGAATATGGCTATAAGATGATTTAAAGTTGTGTTCTAGAAATGACATTATGCTGGAAGGTCTCCTGAAACAATGTTTTAGTGATAATATTGGAAGTGAATTCGGTTTGGACAAATGTGCTAAAGCCACATTTTTACGAGGATTACTACAACAAACCTCATCTATTAGCTTAGACACTGGGGTAAGAATCAGGCAGACGCTTATAAGTATTTCTGTGTAAATGGGGGTGCGGAAAGAGTACTATAAAAGAGTGCGACTGATATTAAAACCTGAACTGAAATTGGAATGAACGCCACACAGACCCGGTTACAGATATAGGGCCTGTAGCAATTTTACAATACGCACACACAGAACAATGAAAGCCAATCGCCGAGAGATCGTAATCAAAGACCACAAAAACTGAATGAGTTTTCTTACTGACTTGGCAGTTTCTGCAGATTGTAATGTATCTTAAAACTATCAAAATACAAGTATCTTGAAATGGAAATCTCAAAGGTGTGGCAGATGAAGACATCATTAATTACATTTGTAGCCTGAGCCCTCGGATTGATTGGAAAAGTTTCCGATGGACTCAATGAAGAGGTCCCCTGTAGGCTTTGCCTTAAAAATTTTAAACATTGTTCTCACAAGTACAGATTACACATTACAAAAGACTTTATCAATGTAAAATATGTGTGCATTTATGTTAAAAATGATCAATAGAAAATTGTCATGAAGCCATTTCTGATTGGGACGCGGAAGAAAATATTTATACTCAGAAATCAGAGTAAATAATAATAATAATAATAATAATAATAATAATAATAATAATTACTGTTTGGTGTGCATTTTTTGCTAGCGAAAACAGTGGGCTGTATATTTAAAATTTGAACGTCCATTTTTAATAACTTTAACACGTCGTTTGATTGTTAATCTTTCCATTGTTGAAATTGCCAAAGACTTAAGTTGTTTAATCTGAGATAAAAAGTAAAAAAAAAATAGACGCTTAAATTCACATTTAAAATCAGTCCAAGTTATTGGAACGCCCTTTTATAAGATTATTTTAAAATCTTCTACTTTATGCGCCGTATATTCCTCAAGACGTAGTCGATCATGGCTCTCCACAATTTCTACCTCTTAGCAGTTTGCTTTATTTCTCCTAAAGCCTGTTCAAGCATTTATTTATTCAAGCTTACTAAGTAGGTCATATGCTGTTTGCCTCTGTTTATTTTGGTCTCAATCTCACCGGTGAGTATCAGATTTTCTAAGCCCTCCTTCGTCCTTATGCGTCCCAGAAATGTCAACAGTCTCTTCCTGATGTTTCTTTTCTGTGTCCATTTTCTCTAAAATCTCCTCAGTGCTCACATATTCGAACCATGTTATCCTCAGAATCCTTCTGTAGAACCACATTTCTGTTACTTCTAGTTCGTCCTCGTCATTCAGGAGATTATCCATATATGAGGATAGATATGACGTAACAATTTCGTAGACTTTTTGTGTTTCTATTGAATTATTTTTCTGTCCTTTAATACACTGCTTAGCTTTTGAAAGACAACTTTGGCTATCCTAATGCGTCTTCGGATTTCAGTGTCGCACTTTCCGTCCTCTGTCAGAACATTTCCCAGATGTTTAACTTTTTGTACTTGTTTGATTTTGGTATCTCCGATTTGTAATTTGTATTCCCCCCCCTTTTGCTAACAGCCATGCATTCTGCCATCTTTGCAGTTTATATTCAGTTTCTTCTCCCTTTCATTCTGTAGAAGATTTTGTTGTTTTCTTTCTGTGTCTGTTATTAACATTGCGTTATCAGCATATCTTAGACTGTAAAGATTTTTGCTGCCAAAAATGAATTCTTGTAGGACATCTAATTCTCTCAGAATCACATCTCTTTATAGCTTGAACAAATATGGTGAGAAGACACAATCTTGTTTTAGATCCCCTTTCTATATTTTTATATCTGCTAAAACTTATTTTCAATCCCGATGCAGGCGGTTTGCTAACAGCATAGGTCCTTGATTATTCTAATATCTTTTTAAAATATGTGAGATTGCTGTTCTGCTCCAAAAGGTCTATATTCCAGAATCTTTGACGAACCCGCACATTTCATATCCTATCCGCGGTCTCATTCTGCTACGTGCTCTGATTGTCAAAACTCGGATGATGAGTTTTGTTATATGTCTCATTAAGCTGATTGCCCAATCGAACCCCCATTCCTTTGTACTTGGTTTCTTAGGCAATGCTATGAAAATAGATCTCGTTAGGTCTTCTAATATATCACACTGTTGTCTATTTCTTTTATTCTTTCTATTATCTTGTCTATGCCAAAATACTCCAAGGCTGTCAGCATCTCTATTACAATTCCGTAAGGCCCTGCTGTTTTGTTTCTTTTCAATTTGACAAGTGCAGGGTCCACTTTGGTTTTTAGTATTTTCGGTCAGTCTATATTTCTGCGTATTACCGGTTGTTCTCTTTCATCGTGGAAGAGGTGTCCAATATATTTTTTCTATCGATGAATTATTTTTTTTCTTTCTTTAATATCAGCGTTTCGGCCTAAGATTCTTTGCAGCCTGTTGATGACCATGTCTGCTAGTTCTCTCATTTTTTAAGCATATCTCCTTTATATATGATACACTTTCTTCTATATACGCACATTTTTCATTAAGGTTACCAAAGCCATTCCTCTTTGGAATTTCTAATTCTGTTCTTTATTTATTCCTGTACGATTCTAGATTCTGGTCCGTGGCATTGTTTTTTATTTTATTTTATTTTTTTTTTTCTGCCGAAACTTAAAAATTGAACTGCGTGCGGAATAAGTTCAATAGTGTATGTTCCATAGCTCCAGCTCATTTCCTTTTTGAATGGACCAGGAAATTTTCAGCAGCTCTCTTGTAGATAGATAGATAGATAGATAGATAGATAGATAGATAGATATGAACAGACTGAAAGCAATATAGATAATAACAGACATAGATAAATAAATCGATAGATAGACAGATAGATAGATAGATAGATAGATAGATATGAACAGAATAAAATAGATAGATAGATAGATAGATAGATAGATAGATAGATATGAACAAACTGAAAGCAAGATAGATAGATAGATAGATATGAACAGAATAAAATAGATAGATAGATAGATAGATAGATAGACATGAACAAACTGAAAGCAAGATAGATAGATAGCTAGATAGATAGATAGATATGAACGGAATAAGATAGATAGATCGATATACAGACAGACAGGCAGATAGATAAAGAAATAAACAAGTATGAACAGAGAAAAATAGTAACAGAGTGAAATTTAAGATATATACGTAGATATTCTCTCTCACACCAACGCACGACCAACACTTACATCAAAAAACAAATTTCTTGTGGCAAGTAAATGTTTCCTGCTCCCAACTTTAATCTTCAAGTTTTTACTGAACACTTTCCTCCAGGCTCCTGGCTGCTCCTCCTCCTCCTCGCCCCATCTCTCTCTCTCTCTCTCTCTTTCTCTCTCTCTGTTAACACGCAACTGATCCTCCTCCTCGCCCCTCTCTGTTACAGGCTGTATGGTTATCTTCTCTGATGAGCGATTCCTGTCATTTACCGCTCGGTTATGCACATGGGGTGAAGACGAAGAGGAAAATGCATTCAATTGAGCCAAAAAGAGACGAACAAGCGTTGATCTCCTTCGAAAGGGCTGACTTAGGGCCCCTTAGGCTTTTTTTTTTTTTACACTCAGAAAACATCTTCACGGCTAATTTCTCTCCAGTTCTTCCAGGCCACTCCGAAGTCAGTCACATGAGAAGTGAATTCTGTACATTTTCTTAAACCCTTTTTTTTTACTTTTCTTCTAAAAATGGGCGTTGCCCTACTTTTTTTCCCTCGGGAAGATTTCCGTCTTTTTTATGTATTTATTGATTTTTAATTCTACCTTTTCAGCAGATGGCTATAATTATTATTATTATTATTATTAGTTTTCTGGGAACTTCTAAAAAGTCTTCGTATACAACTGTTCGACAGTTTAAGATAAATAGGTAAATGGCAACAAATTTGTATATATATATATATATATATATATATATATATATATATATATATATATATATATTAGGTTGGTGCAAAAATAATGATGTAATAATGTCGTTTTTTGACGTATTTTTAAACGTCAAAAAACGACATTATTACGTCATTATTTTTGCACCAATATATATATATATATATATATATATATATATATAGAGAGAGAGAGAGAGAGAGAGAGAGATAGCTAGCTAGCTAGATAGATAGATAAATTCCATAGTTTAATAAAAGTCTTAAAAGCTTAGCTAAATCATTAAATAGAAAAAAAACCCTCGTTTGTATACAGAACGGCTATTAGAATAAACAAATAAATAAAGAGATTAACAGATAGATAATAATAAAACAAAATCCTCTCGACACTTAACGACCGCCGTCGCGCCATGAAATTTCTTCCGCTGTAAACTAACTAGACGGTGACCGCCAACATTAGCTTTGAAATAGATACCCCACTTTACTTTGGCATAACTTTTCCAAAGGTGACGAAACTGTAGATAAGAATTAACTGTCTGACCACCTAACCAAGATGGCCAGCCCAACCGTTTCTATAGTAATTAATGTTGCAATGGAGCATACTTATAAACACGCGCAAACCACAAGATAGCTTATTCCTAAATTTTCGCTTGAGGATGAAACTTAATTTTAATAATTGTATTGATGGTTTCGGCTCTCGTTTTTGAAACATGAGAACTCTTATGTAGCGAAGGAATCATATTTTTTTAAAATATTATAATATATATATATATATATATATATATATAGATAGATAGATAGATAGATAGATAGGAACAGACTGGGATAGATATATAAATAGATATGAATAGAGATATTTAAAAAAAATTATAGGAATTTATTCCGAAACAACGAAAGGAAAATTTTGTACTATTCATGATTACTCTTTTTTCTTTATCTCTTCTGTGTTTTATTTTATTTTCCTCAATTAGCCCCATTCACCTCCTTCTCATATTCCCCGAAACACCCATTTAAAAATCAAATCCCCTCTCTATGTTATGACCTTTACCCGACTAACCAGCGTTTTAATAACTTCAATTATTAGCGTTCTCCATTCTCCATTATCCCAGATTAGTTGGCGCCTGCCGCTGAATGTTAATTCAGTCGCCAGGGGAAGTAGCCACTGGCACTGTTATACCCGCTGGATTCCAAATGAAACAGCTACCATTTTCTATTTCCTCGTAGTCAACTGACCGCCATTTGAAACAGCAACACTCACTGTGTGATAATAGAAGGCTGATCAAAATGAGGATTTGTGCGAGAAGGATCTGGAGTTTACGTAAAGGCTGGAAAACTCACTGAATAAAGATTAGTTTGGCGAATGCAGCATCAGAAATATATTCATATCATCGTTTTTACATCCGAAGTAAAACGAAATTGTTTTTCTTGTTGTTTTTTCATGATCATCTGAATAGAACAGCTTTTAATATTTTGCGGCCAAATGTTTGAAAATATAGTTCACGCATTTGCATATTCATATCAGATGTGTGGTATGTGATTTTGGGATAGGAGATCACAGCAAATCTCCAGCACCTTCCCCAGTATTATCACCGAGTTCAGTAACATCCGATTCTGGAGTAATTCATTCAGTTTTGGATACTTACATAAGTTGAAATTAATAGAATAATAATAGAAATTATAGTTGAAATTAATATCAGCTTAATCTCTGACCCAAACCATGCGAATTAAACTGGGTAGACAGAGCGATGCTTGTGCTAGCACGAAGTCACAAGTCATCTTGACCGAGGGTTTGAAAGTGCTAGTCTTGTTCAGACTGTTGTTCCCGTCAGATTATGCGTTATCTCCAAGAAACTGTAACTAAGATCCGTTCACTATAGTTGCTGTAAAACAACAGGTGGACTCTGTTGGTACTGAACACAAAATGGGACTGAGCAGGCGTCTGTAGCAGGGATTGTCTGGCTGCGCTTGGCGTACTCGGATACAAGCAGTCAACCATCATGAGATTCTAGCAATTTTGAGGTATTATTTTAAATTAACTCGCAAAGATACTGAAACTAGTCACATAACTTAAATAAAACCATGTCTGATTTTACTAATCAACACTAATTTAGATGTTTGAAGTGTATTAACTTATCTGAACAAAAGCGCGAAATGTTTGATTATCAATTGTCCATAGCTATAAAGCACAAGGACTGTCATCACTCGAAAGTTTCCAGAAGACCTTGCATATGTAGACCTTAAAAACTTTCACGTGCACTGCAGTGCTTCCACACTGATTAAAAATGAAATTATTTTTTTATATACGTGGTTGCGGTAAATTAAGCAGTCGGCATTCCCGGTGATCCTAGAGGTGAAGTATCGTTTTCGTTACTACATCTCGGAGCAAAAAGATAGAGAGCGGGTTAATCCACCTTCCGTCACTCATCCTGAATGGAACGCCATCTTGCTGGGTTAGGTCCATTGGAAGACAAGGTTAATTAATCCCATAAAACTATACATTTTCTTTCGTCATGTCATCATGAGAACGCACGAGAATACAATGCTAAGATAACTCTGTCAGGTAGGCGTTCAGAAAGCACCAGACCACATGTGACAGCAATGTCTGTGAAGTGAATATTGTTGACACATCTGATTCTGCTATGCATTTAGAAATCCTCGACAAAATCTAAAGAAAAATCTGCTATGTTGTTGGTCCTGACCTGGTATCTCGTTTTCAGTCCCTTTCCCATCTTTTTAACGTAGCCTCCCTGTGTCTTTTTTATAAATATTTTCATGGTAATTGTACTGGTGGGTTTTCCCCTGGTACTTTGACTTTACGAATTTAAGAACCCTATTAGATTGGCTGCTAGATTACATTATTTTATGGTTAAGATGCAACCGTAAGTTCTATGCTGGCAGTTTCTTCTCTCGCACTTCTTGCTTATGGAATTTTCTTCTGATTTCTAGTTGTCTAGTCAATTTTGACCTTTAAAAATTTAATTGCAGTGTCAATCGTTATCTTCTGTCTTCGGAATTCGTGATCTTTTATTGTTCTCTTTCCTTCTTTAATAGTAGTTTTTCTGATATTCTCTAACACTCAGTAACCCCTTTGCGTCTTAGTGGCTTTAATGCCTTGCTTGGGGGAAATCTAAATGCAATGTCAATCGTTATCTCCTGTCTTTTTAATTCTTGTTCTTTTATTGTTCTCTCTCCTTAATAGTAGTTTTTGTCATTCTCTAACACTCAGTACCAACTTTGCGCCTTAGTGGCTTATGTGCCTTGTTTGGAGGGTACTTTAAATGCAATGTCAATCGTTATCTTCTGTCTTCTTAATTCTTGTTCTTTTATTATTCTCTTTCCTTAATAATAGTCTTTTTTCATATTCTCTAACACTCAGTAACCACCACCCTTTACGTCTTGGTGACTTTATCGCCTTGCTTGGGGGTGGAATTTAAATGCAATGTCAATCGTTATCTTCTGTCTTCTTAATTCTTGATCTTTTATTCTTCCCTTTCCTTAATAGTAGTTTTTCTAATATTCTCTAACACTCAGTAACGCCTTTGCGTCTTAGTGGCTTTATCGCCTTGCTTGGGGTGGAAAATTTAAATGTCAATGTCAATCGTTATCTTCTGCCTTCTTATTTCTTGATCTTTTATTGTTCTCTCTCCTGAATAGTGTTTTTCTTTTCTTTTCTTTTTTTTTTTTTTTCATCTACTCTTACACTCAGTGACCTATTGCTTCTTATCGGTTTTATGAAACGATTAAAAAAAAAGAACATGCAACAATTTAATCTTAGCATATCCGTTTAATTCATGTATATCATAACCTTTCAGATTTTTACAGATTTTTTCAGTTTGTGGCTACTCAAAAGAAAGCATTACAGAAAAAATACCAATGATAGATTTATTTTTTTTCAGCACCCGCTTACGTTGCTAATTGTATATATCAGAAGGGAAGGTGATTTTATCGACATCATATTCTCAATATCCAAATGCGCATACGGTCAGGCTGATATTTCGACGCATGTGTAAAGACATCCCCGCAGGAAAATGTTTGTGAAACAAGTGGAAATAATGCATTACTCTTCCATTGGCTGGCAGGAATATCGATAAAAAAATGAAGAATTCGACAGGCTTGATTTTATTTGTTAACCACAGGGCGATGTTTAGTTTTATATATTTATTATTGCATGAGTTGCTGTATTATTTTCTTCCTTTTTCCTGCTAGTGTTTATGAGAATTCTAATAATAATCCACACATAAAAAAAGCAATACATACACACACACACAAACACACACACACACACACACAAAAACATATATATATATATATATATATATATATATATATATATATACAGGGTGCCCATAGAGTTTGTGTGTACTTTAAAAAATTTATAACTTTATTTGGATTTATGATAGAAATAATCTGTAAAATATGTTATAAAGTTTAATATACCTAGTTTTAAGTATAGCTAAAATAACTAATGTGATTTCTGATTTCAGGCATTACTGTAAATCAGTTGGCAAATGTTTTCTGTGAACTGCAAAATCGTATTACCCTTTGTATTGCTAATGATGGAGGACATGGGGAAACTTAAATAAAATTTTAATAAAAACTTAAAAAAATATAGATTTACTTCTTTCTAATCCTTTTTACAAATTATTTCTATCGCAAATACAAATAAAGTTATAAATTTTTAAAGTGCACACGAACTTTATGGACGCGCTGTATATATATATATATATATATATATATATATATATATATATATATATATATATATATATTAGGTTGGTGCAAAAATAATGTCGTTTTTGACGATTTTTTTGATTATCGTTCACCTATTTATCCAACTTTTTTTACTTCCCTATTTGCTTTAAATGGCGAACGACTGTTGAGTGGTCGACCTCGAGTTCAACAGCAACTTCTCGTGTGGTTTTGTGAGGATCGGCTTCAATTAAGGCTTTCAAATGTTCGTTATCAACCGCAGTCGGTCGGCCGCGACCGTCTTCAATTTCGAGGTTCTCGTCACCATTGCGAAATTTCTTGAACCACCGTTGTGCCACACGTTCGTTAGTGGTTCCTGGGCCAAACGCATCATTGATATCACGAGCTAAACTGGAACAAGAAAATCGTGCGGATTTGAATTTTGTCCATGCTGTCGAAAAGCCTACAAAAAAAATGAATGAAGAGATTGAGAACAGTAACGAATAACACGATTCGATAGAGCGAAAAACGCGCTTCAAAATGATATATAACATGGCCAAATATATCAATGAATTAATTCAGAAATCATATATAAAAGTAACATAAAATGAGAAAACGACATTATTTTTGCACCAACCTAATATATATATATATATATATGTGTGTATATATATATATATATATATATATATATCTATATGTTTGTGTGTGTGTGTGTGTGTGTGCGTATGTATTTTAAAAAGAAGTAAAAACATAGTGAGTAATTTCTTTCTGAGAAAGAACGTTTTTAAACTAATAAAAGTTTTATTGATGGAATCAGGTTTTAAAATCATTTTGTCGCTTTAATTTTATCGTTATTGCTTTTAATTATGCTACCTTGTATGAGTTGTAATTATGTGAAGAAAGAAAATGTACTCTTCGGATGTATTTTCAAAAAGATTTTTATATTGATTTATATATGATATTATATATTAGACGGAGCTCATCAATAAATTAGTTACTTGTCTGACAAGCTTCTTTTTATGAACAAACACAATTAAGCTGACATGTAGCTTATACCGCACACACACACATTTGCACGCACACACACACACGCACATATATATATATATATATATATATATATATATATATATATATATATATATAAAGAGAGAGAGAGAGAGAGAGAGAGAGAGATTTAAATTCAAATGCACGCATGGGACTGAAAATAATTCAAAATTCTTGGAGAAAAAAGAAAACAAGAAATGCAAAAACTTAATAAAAAAAAGCAGTTCCTGCTTCCTCAAAAACTGTCGTATATGTTGTAATTCCAAATAAACAAATTCAATATAACAGTTTTGAGAATGAAACTAATGTTTTTAGAGATATTATAACCGTTCTTTTGCAGTCAGTTTTTTCTTTTTATAAAAATGTTTAATTAGTTTCAATTACATCATATATATATATATATATATATATATATATATATATATATATATATATATATATATATATATATATATAAGCAGATAACAAAAATTGATGAAATTATTATCTAAGAGAATTTAAATCTGAAGAAGGGTGAAGAAGACATTATATGAATACAAATGAAATTGCTGATGAAATCCGCTTAGAATATTGGCCAATAATAGATTTAATGCATTCAAGAAATTACAAACCGGATTAACAGAGGTGAAGTGCTTGAAACTTCCAGCTGTTATCCACATGTTATTATGACGTCGGTGGAGACAATTTTAAATTTTCAGCTTTCCAAAGTAAGCCAGGGTGTAGCCAACAGAATCTCGTTCACCACATATTCACTGCATAGTTCTTAAAAATAACTGAGACTATTTGAACAAAAAAAAAATCGGACAGTTTATTTACAACTTTTATCATAATATATATAATCTTATTCGAAAATTGTAAAAGTGCAATAAAAAAAAATATTAAAGAGAAAGGTATTGTCAATTTAATTCAATCAAACGTGTTTTTGCTTAAAGTACACACTGAGATTAAGAACGAGTGACGAAAGTCTGTTTCATCCTTGAACGCAAACTTGAGGCCATCTGCGTTATGTTTTTTTATGCGATTCAGTGGGGAATTATGGGAGTTATTTCTGGTTTATTTGTTAACTTTTAGCTTATTATTTATTATTGATTATTTTGGAAATTTTGTATTTATTCATTATTTGCTATTGTTTATTATTATTAAATTTATTTCTGAAGATTGCATTCAAGTATAAAAAAGAGTGTCGCTACTCAGTGTTGATTTCAGTGTCTACTTTTATACTGACGCACGTTAACATAAACGGTAGTGACAATAATTATTGGAGCACTTCGAAAAGACTGGAAGAGACTTGCAAAGTGCTTGAAAACCCAAATAGTGTTATTAACATCGATGGGAATAATGAGATCTGTGCTTCAATTGTTTTAAGCTGCAACAGGAGTAAAAGCTCAGAATACATACTAATAATAATAATAAAAGCTGTCAAAATACAAGGACCTTGAAATAGAAATCTCAAAAAAGTTGACACGGCATCGCGGCGAGAAGCGATACCACAATGGAATCAAGGACACGTGTTCATAAGCAGGGTGAGCATTCAAGTTAGATGAAAACCGGTTGTGCTTGACCTGTAGTGGGCTCGGTTCCACCAGATCTGCTTGCGCTACGCACGAATATTGCTCTTCAGCTTTTAACTCAGATATCGAGAGAGGAAATAGACAGGATGCGCCGTAGCCTTAAGACCACAGCCGGCCATGAGAGTCCTAATCATGAGGTCAGCACAAAGTTTTCAGCGCGTTGAGGGAGGGAGGCTTTTATAAAGCTGACAGCAAGAATCTTATGTGAATAAACTATAAGCTGCCATACGAAATAAAAGCTAAAATAATTCAAACTCAGTGCTATTTGCAAGAACGACAGATTTTATTACTGGAATCAGAAGAATAGATTTTGACAAAATAACCAGGATCTTTTTGCAGACAACAGGGTAAAAGTTACCAAAGACTACAATGCCAGGACTTAACCTGAGAAATGAAAAAAATTTCAACATGACGATCTAAGGATTGCAGGGAAGATATTTATAGAAAACTTGATATTGTCTAGAAAACGTCGATCCCAGTGTTGGCAAAAACGCTGAGAAAGATTCTGGAGACTTGAGAAAATATACGATCATTCGAACCTTAGCGATAACCGTCAGATATTTCATGCGTAAACACGTGCATCTTACTAATTATAAAACGCAGATTGTGTGTGTGTCTGTACGTTTATATATTGGATCGGATTTCCTACATTTTTCAACCGATTTCAACAAAACTTCACAGGACTACGTAAAATTACCTTGCGATGGTTCTGATAGCGTCAAAAATGGGAAAAACACAATTGTTTTTGCACGAAATCAATTTGAAAAAAACGATTAAGAGGCATTAATGAAAGGGGGACAACTCATATCGAGTTATACTTATTAATATCGAGTTATCAAGCTATACTTATTATAAAACCCAGGTTAGTTGTTTGTGTGTGTGTGTCCGTTTATATATGGGATCGGATTTCCTACCTTTTTCAACCGATTTCAACAAAACTTCACTTTTTTCTGGCAGGTAGTGTTTCTTATTGTTGTGCACACTTTTTTCTTTATTTTTACATTCAGAATGCTTTAAAAATTTAATTTACAAGACAATTGTTTATAATAAAATTCTATTCAATCAGTAGACTGATAACGATTGAAAACAATGTTTTTGTTTGAGTTTGGGTTTGACCAATTCGTAAAAAAAAAAAAAAAAAAAAAAAACTGATTAAGATATGCGTGTCCGTCAACCTTAAACAATAATCTTTGTCAATTTTATTTTTCAGTCTTTATGATGGCTGATACTTGATCTATCTCTTACTGTTACATCCCCGGGCAACGCCGGGCTCTACTGCTAGTTTATACATATATTTATCTATCTTAGCATGGCTTGGGCTACAAACATAATTTTTTAAGACTACAGTAATGGTTTCTAAGATGCTTTGACTATTCTTTTCCCTCCAGATGAAGAACATTTCGACCAACAACCTCAAAGCAATTCGCACGAAACTGCGAAAGCTTTCATTTGTTATTGACGAAGTTTACCCCATTTTTACTCCCATGACTGACACAATAATCACGAACATAAACCCCGCTATATCGAAGGCAAAGAAGTAAAAGGATCATAAAGTGAAGTAAGGCATCATGGGAAAAAAATTATATCAGTGCACCGGAAGTCGTTCGTTTTCCGCAAAAACACATTGACACATTCTCAACGCCGGAAAACAAAGCGTTTGCGTGCAAACAGAGATAAATGTGGGTATATGTATTTGAATGCGTGTATTGGTTGGTGTTTTGTGCTTGCTTTTATGCCATTGCTTGCGAGTGTTTCTCTATTTAAACGTTATTTGTAATTGCAAGTATGTATATACACGCTGAACAACTTGTGTAAGAGAATCCAAGCACAAACGCTTGCTCTCTCTCACACACAAACACACACAAACAAACACAAAGCAATTATGCTTGAATTCTCTTACACAATTCTCTCTCTCTCTCTCTCTCTCTATATATATATATATATATATATATATATATATATATATATATATAGAGAGAGAGAGAGAGAGAGAGAGAGAGAGAGAGATAGATAAATAGATAGATAGATAGTGCACAATAAATTCCAAAATTACCCCATATGGGGAAATGACCTATTTCAACCAAGGAAAACGTCGTCAGCCATATTCAACCCCGGTATATAGAGCCTATATACCAAAATTAAATAAAACTGACGAAGTTTAAGTCGGCTGAAAGAGGTTTATTCCACATATGAGGTAATTTTGGATTTTATTGTATACTACATTTTCTCAGTAATAATAAATGCATTCAGCTCTTTTTCTGGATCAGTTTTAATATTTTATGTTACTAGGATCCACTTGGATAATATACCAACGAATTATTACCTTTATGATATCTATATATATATATATATATATATATATATATATATATATATATATATATATATATATAGTTTTAAGGTGTGCTATATTTATGGGATAAAATGATCAATATCAGAGATAGAGCGTATATAAATATAATTATAAAAGTGAAGACTGAAGTCAACATTCAGTGGCTGGAGATGCGATGAGTATGATTTTTAGGGAGTAGTCTAGGCTAAATTTTTCAATGTCCATAATGTGTTATTAATGTAGCGAAAGTGATCTACTGTGTATCAGGAACTGAATATGAAGAAATATAGTTTTAACGTGTGCTATATTTATGGGATAAGGTGCTCCATATCATAGATAGAGCGTATATAAATATAAAAATGAACACTGAAGTCAACACTGAAAGCATCTGAATGTTGACTTCAATGTTCACTTTTAAATATATATATATATATATATATATATATTGCCATTATCATTGCTATTATCATTATATATATATATATATATATATAAATATATATATATATCATTATATATATATATATATATTGCCATTATCATTGCTAGTATTGCATTATATATATATATATATATATATATCATTATTATTATATATATATATATATTGCCATTATCATTGCTATTGTCATTGCTTGATCTCTTTCGAGATCAAGCAATGATAGTTTTATGGTGAAAGACACCTATTCTATACTTAATAGACTCTCCCACCTAATATGAGTAGGAGTAGGAAGAGAAACGAAGGTCAGTGGATGTCAGACGACCGGCTGAACGGTTGAACTCTCTGCCTTCGGGCGGTGAGGAGCCCGAACGAGGCTATGTCGAAGGGAGGAGTCTCGTTCGGGGAGGTAAACCGACCCTGAACCCGTTTATACGGGTTCAAAGGTTATATTTTTGTTCGAGCCCACGGGCTCGGAGATCTCACGTTAAACCGGCCTTGTGCCACATGATACCCTCGTGGGGGTGACTAAATACTAGTCGATGTCAGGCGACAGTAGTCGACAGTTAGTCGAATACGAAACTAGTCAGCGACCCCAACAAGATTATTCTGCGTAATACCTATTATATCAAGTTCCTAATGTTTTGTACGTCGAACATATTTTAGGACCGACTTAGTACAAATACAAGCCTCCATTGCGAAATAACTCCACTGCAGATAGACTGTGAAAAGAAGAAACATCTGCATCATACACATGTGCACATATACATAAGTACAGAAAATAAGAAAATCTGAATACAGAATAAAGAAAAAGGAGAAAGAAAAAACTCCAGAAAGTGAAGAAGAAAAGAAAAAGAGGATGAGGAAAAGAGAAGAGAATGAGATGAGGAGCGAGAGAAACAAAAGAAGAAAGGAAAATTAGAGGGAAAAGAGAAGAAAGAAAACATAGGGGAAAAGAGAGAGAGAGAAGGGACAAGAGGAAAAAGAACAAAGAAAGCGGAAAAGGAGAAAGAGAAAAAGAAAGAGAGAAAGAAAGAGAGAGGGAGGAGGATAAGGGTCGAAGGAAAAGTTGCAGGAGCAAACAATTTTTTTCTTTATAATATTCGTTCTAATTATTTGAAAAGCCAATCAAATCTTGTGTCATGGAAATATTTGATGGATTTGTTTTTTTGTCAGCAACTGCACTTTCGATAGAATCAAATGATTTAATGTGAAAGCATTTGATTTAAAAAAAAAATTAGCATAAGTCATACATTCTGTTCTGAATAATATAATATCAGATACTTAGAAATTATCAAATCCTCCCCCCCCCCGTGAGATTAAGTATTTAACAAAATTCAGGTAAGAAAGAAAGAAAGAGAGAAAGAAAGAAAGAAAGTCAAAAAAGAAAAAGGAAGAAAAATAAGCGCAAAAGAAGGAAATTAAAGGAGAAGAGAAAGAAAGAAAGAAAGAAAGAAAGAAAGAAAGAAAAAGAAAAAAGAAAAAATATAAAAACAAAACAAAATAAAACAAAGAAAATTTGCAAGACGAGGGAAGAGAAGAAAAGCGAATGAATGAAATGAAAATAAAAAATAATTCGGTAGTAAAAGAAGAAATTAAAAGAAAGAACAGGAATAACAAATAAAGAAAGAAAAAAGAAACGAAAGCGAAGGAAAGAAAAAAGAAAGAAAGCGAGGGAAAGAAAATAAGTGAAAGAAAGAGAAATGAATATAAAACAAGAAATAAAAGAAAGCAATAACAAGCAATACGAAATTTAAATGAATAATAAATAAAGGAAGAAAAAATTAAAGAAAAAAGTAAGAAAGGAAAAGTGAAAGCAAGATAAAAAAAAAGAAAAAACAAACAAAGAAAAACGAAAGAAAAAAGTAAGAAAGGAAAAGAGAAAGCAAGACAGAAAAGAAGAAGAAAACATAATAGAGAAAGAAAAAGAGAATAAAGAACAAAGAAATGAAAAAAAGAAAGAAAGATAGAAAGAAAAATTGAAATAAAAGGAACATAAAAAAGAAAGAGAAATTTGATATAAAAACAAAAAAGAAAAGAAAAGAAAAAACAATGAAAACGTAAGAAAAATCAGGAAAGAAGACGAAAATGAAAATATTTCGGCAAATGAAAACTGAAATGTATAACGAATAAAAAAGAAAGAGAAAAGAAAGAATAAACAAAGAAAAAAGGTAAAAATCGAAATAAAATAAAAGAATAAAGAAAGATAGAAGGAAATGAAAGAAAAGAACAAGCAATCAAAACAATGAAAAAGTTTCGAAAGGAAAAAAAAAGGTAGAGGAGATAGTGAATAAAAACATGAAAAAATATTTGCAAAAGGAAGAAAAAAAGAAAGAAAGAACGAAAAGAAAGAATAAACTTATTGAAAAGAAAGAAAAAGAATAATTAAAGAAGAAAAACAAAGAAAGAAAGAAACAAAATGAGAAACAAACAAAACAATGAAAATTAAAAAAGAATAAAGAAGAAAAAAATGAAGGAAAATGAAAATATGAAAAAATGATGAAAAAAATGAAAGTAAGAAAGAAAACGAAAACAAAACGAATGAAAGTAGGGGAATTAATACAAAAACAAGACAGAAAAGATAATAAAATGAAAACAATTTTCAAAACGAAGAATATGGAAGGAAAGAAGAATAGAACATGAAGGAAAATAAAGAACAAGATAATTGGTAAAGAAAGAAAGAAAGAAAGAAAGAAAGAAAGAAAGAATGCTAGATGAAAAATAAAGAAAGAAAGAAAGGAAATATGGAATAAAGAAAAGATTTAGAAAGAAAGAAAGAAAGAAAGAAAGAAAGAACAAAAGAAAGAAAGAAAGAAAGAAAGAACAAAATGGTGAGGGAGTAAAGAAAAACGCGGAGAAAAAAAAAAGAATAGGGAAGAGGGAGTATGGAAAAAGTTAAAGGATAAATGAGAATGAAAGAGAAAGAATCTGTGCAAACGGAGTAGACATAGAGTAGAAAGAAAGAAAGAAAGAAAGAGAGAGAGATATAGATAAACAAACAAAGAGAGAAGAAAACAAAGAAGAAAAGAATAACTTGATGAAGTTGTAAAAATATTAGAGAGAGAGTAAAAAGGCAGCAATTATTCAGAAAAGTCAACGAAATAAATGAGAAGGATTAACGGGAGAAGGAAAAAAATCAGAAGCTGGAGGTATAGAAGAGGATGAGGCGGGAAATTAAGAAACAAAAGAAAGAAAGAAAGAAAGAAAGAAAGAAAGAAAGAAATAATATCTGCCAAAGGCGATTACATAAATATGAAAAAGCTAGAAGATAGAAAAGAATTATAAGATCGAAATAATAAAAGGAATTAAGGAAGCAAAAATGAAAAGAAAAAGAACAGAAAAGATACGAAGAAAGAAAAGAAGAGAGCATAATGTTTTTCCATTGTTGGTTACTGTTATTACATTCAGTGTCATCCTGCAAATCTCGACATCAAAGTGATTTTGCTTCATTATTCTTCGCAGGAACTGCGTCTTTCAGGTCCCCCACCTTTCTACCCGTTCTTCCACACCAGCCATTACCTTCTACACACCACTGCCAGCCCTCCTGCACCGACCATTTCTGGCACAAATTCAGCGTCTCACCGTGCCACGACAGGGTCGCCATTTTGTTGTTGGCGGACACGACTATTTTCCCGCGAAGAGACAGCTATCAATGGCGGCCATTCGACAATGTATTGACGTTTCGTTTAAATCTGAATAAGTTTTCTGCCAAGTCTCATTATTTCCTGAGTACAGGCCCTGGGTCTGATCTCTAATACTTCCCACCCCACGTTCCCAAACTTCAAAAATATGGACACACGTTCTTACACAAATGTATCCAACATAAATACACGATGAATGTAATTGATTTGAACGAACGCAAATGTGCAACCGTCACTTGCACATCATATTTTTACTATCCACGCTTTCAGCCATCATATCAATAAAGTCTTGTCTTGATTCGGATGCAAAGTAAAGCAAAGTCTTAATTGATTTTACTCTTATTTCTATTATTCCCCGTCTCCATTGATTTCGAGCAATCGTAGAATAGAGGCCGGAGTATTATAATGAAGAGACGGAATAAATCTTCTTTTTACGTGTGCTGTGTCCCTTCAGGACATGTAAGATTACGGCTCACTATATATTCCTAATTCCTAGTACATTCGAATTACTCTGTGTTCAGATGTTTATCACGTGTCTGATTACATGTAGTCTTGATTCGGATACGAAGTAAAGCAGTCTTAATTGATGCTAATCTTATTTGTATTTTTTATAGGTCCTGACCGGGAATCTCGACTCCAGTCACTTTCTCACAGAAGTGCTGTGTCATCTCTCTGTCTTTTCTTATGTCAACTGCTATGATGAGCTACTTTCACTTGTCCTCGACTGCATGAATATAAGTGTGCTACTAAACTGGCATCTTGGTCCGACTCTTTCACTGTCGAAACAGTTAAATGTAAACGCCTCTTCTACTTCAACAGCTTCTTCTCTCGCCCTTCCCGACAGTGGAACTCCCTTCCTCTTACTTACCTCCTTGATATGTAAGTCAATCGACATCTTCTGATGACTTGATCCTGATTCATGTCCTTCTCTATATCCTTCTCTCAAACACTCCTATTTACTCTTGTTCTCACTCTCTGTATCCCCTTGCGTGATAGTGGCACTCGCGCTTTGAGACCTTATTGCCAGTCTAGTACTATGCTTAAATTCACAGTGATTAGGAAGTTATACACAGCCGTGGCGTAAAATGCTTGAAAAATCCCATCTCGATTGATTTAGAGCAATCGTAGAATGGAGGCCAGAGTATTGCAACGAAGAGACGGAATAAATCTTCTTTTTACGTGTACCGTGTTCTTTCAGGACGTGTGAGATTACGGCTCTCTATAACTTCCTAATTCCTAATGCATTCAATTTATTCTGTATTGAGATGCTTATCACGTTTCTTATCACGTGTCTTCCAAATTCAGTTCCCTGTTTTTTCCACACGATTTCATATTTTATTATTGACAAAACCGATGTTGATAAACTATTCTCAATATACTGATTATTCAATGTAACTTTGCTGTACCTTGTCTATAAATATTTTCATTGCAATTATTCTGACGAATTTTCCACTTTGACACTTCGACTTTGTGAATTTAGGCATGGTACTAGAGTGGCAATTAGTTCTCATCATTTTAACGTTGAAATTACTAAATGCAACTGAAATTTCTTTTCTAAAACTCTCTTGTCTTGCCTTATTTTGCTGCTTTATATAATACAGACATTATAACAAACAGACAAAAATATAATGAAATTATTCTGAAAATTTCTGAAAATATAAACTCTAGAAAAATCAATTTTTTATTCTATACTTAAGGTTGTGTTCTTTTATTTGAATATTTAAAATGATACAAAGGCATATAGTTCCATATTTGCAAAAACATTAAAATCAATATATATTTTAAAAACATTCAAATTCACAAAACGTTATGAGCTAATTAACAATTTAACTCATGAATTTAAGCATATCACTAAGTGTCATTATTTTACTGTTGAAACTGCTAAGTGTAATAATAAGTTCTATTATAATAGTTTCTTCTGTCGTACTTCTTGCATGTGGAACTCTCTTCTGGCTTCGTAATAATAGCAACAAATATACGAATAGAACACATGTAAATAATGTTATTCATGGTAATTCCTGAAGCAGGGAATTCAGAGAGGGTTTCTTACAGTTTTCTATGTTTCTAATTTTCAATGGCCGCCATTGATAGCTCTTGGCGGGAAAAAGTCCCTTCGAGTTATTCCATATTCTAAGTAATATTTATAGAATCCGTAAATATCGACATGAAGAAGTTTAATATATATATATATATATATATATATATATATATATATATATATATATATATATATATATATTGTGTGTGTGTATTTAGGCAGCATTTTTTCATTCTTACATGTCTCATTAAATGAAAACAATTTACATAAAATAAATAGACAACACTTGTCTATATTATTTAATGAAACATGTATGAATATATATATATATATATATATATATATATACATATATATATATATATATATATATATATATATATATATACATATATATATATATATATATATATATATATATATATATATATACATATATATATATATATATATATATATATATATATATATATATATATTAAAAATTGACTAATTTAAAAATATGGTCCTATCGCTATTAAATTAAAATCCCTAGCAATGTTTCATTTTCAAGCTATTTTTGGAATAACTTATTTTGAGACTTACTGAGTTTATAAGCACAGACATTCTTGAAATTAGTTGCTGAGGTTACGGGGAATTCAGTCATTTTGATAAGGAATGGTAGGGTACTCATTTTCATAGACAACCTGTTGTATCAAAATATGAGTTACTTTTAAAATCAAGTGTTAAGGTAGAGCAGGGGTGACTGTTCAACAAATGATGACATCCGGTTTTCGCATGTCGTCTGTTTTTTTGTTTTTTTTTGTTTTGTTTTTCAATGACAGTTTCGGGGCATTTTTATTTGGCCGTTTAGTTTATAATTGTATATACAAAGATTTTTTTTTTTTTAAAGGGTCGTTGGAATATGAGTACGTCGTTATTTTAATATTCAAAATCTATTCTTACACATTAATTTATTATTCCTAATTCTAATTACTAAGAGACTATACGTTTTTTTTTTAAACAAATGAATATACTAGAATTACTTTCTTATTTAAAAATTATTATTCAAGAATTGTAGTGAGATTTGAGCACTGCTTTTTTAGAACATAAAAATAATTAATAAGAACACCGGATTATAAATCTTACTGTTCTTTCTCATTATTTTAATATATATATATATATATATATATATATATATATATATATATATATATATATATATATATATATATAATTGTATATTTAGACATCAATCCTTAGTTAATGCATGTTTCATTAAAAACGACAGACAAGATACTATGTTTCAGCTTTTTATTTAATTTTTCTTCTGTTCTGACAAGAGCTTTCTTTTCTGGACAAAGAGTGTGTAAAAACTGTCCAATTTTTTATAGTTCCGAGCGCTTTCAACTAATCTTTAGCGATTATCAAGGATGATTCAATTTTTCAGCTTAACTGAGTGTGTGCATTATGCGTATGTTTCAGTGTGTTGTAGGGATGTTTTAATTTCCGAATACGGTTAGCACATTGTGGCCTTGTTCGTAGTTAATATTGTTAAGAGTTGGCTTTTTCTTTTTTTTATTATTAAAGCTTCCATTATTTTTAGTCTTTTTTTGCAGGTGGATGCAGTTGTTATATTTGTGTTTTCTACTAGTATGTTTCTTAATGGAATCGGGTAAATCTGTGTGTGTGTTTAAATGGGTTCTAATGGAACTGTGATCAGATAGGTGTAATGTAAGACGTCTGGATAAAAAAACTGTTCGAAATAAATGAAGATTTAAAAGTGATAATAATATTTTTATAATATCTTAATTATAATAATAATAATAATAATAATACTAATAATAATAAAATAAACTACCAAAGAGAGGAATAATAATAATAATAATAATAATAATAATAATAATAATAATAATGATACCAATGAGAGTAATAACGGAGTCATAATGAAGAAACGGTAATATTAGATCAGTTATAACCCATTTAACCATATATATTTTTGTGTATATATATATATATATATATATATATATATATAAACACACGCACATATAAAAATACCTATACACCCAGAGACATATATATATATTCATATATACATACATACATGCATATACATACATATATATATATATATATATATATATATATATATATACCTGTACATATACATATATACACACACACATATATATATATATATATATATATACCCACGTACATACATGCATATATATGCATATACATGCACAAGCAGACATATACATTCACGCATATATATATATATATATATATATATACACATTTATTTTTATTTACACACATACACACATATATATACACACACCCAAAAGCATATATATATGTATATATATATATATATATATATATATATATATATATATGTGTGTGTGTGTGTGTGTGTGTGTGTGTGTGTGTGTGTGTGTATCCACAGATCCAAATACAAGCAAGTACATATAGCCGTATATAAACGCCTATATACACATACACCCACATATGTATATGCTTATAAATACCATATAATCGTCTACACATATCAACACAATTATAAAAATGCATATCAACACACATATGGCATATACAATTATATATACGCATATACAGTATAACATAAGAAATTAAACTTATATAGAGAGACCCCAGGTGTTAATTCAAGTCTAGATAATCTAAAATTCCGGAGTTTCCATGGGCGGGCCTCCCAAATATTAGATGTAGCTTGTTATCTTGAGATGACGTCTGTGCCTGCATTTAAAGAACATTTAATTGCGGTGATTTAGAAATTCTTCAGTATCATTATGTTTGATTATTAAGATATTCTACTTAATGCATCATGGTAGAATTTATTGTGTAGCTATCCATTAGATTATTAACAAAATTTTGTACTTGCGTATATATATATATATATATACGCAAATACAAAACATATTTCGATTCGCATTTAATCTTTCGTCTCTGATACTACCTGGGTTTACTAAAAACAAAATAAATTCAATGCCTGCGGATGACTGTGTACAGTTCAAATTACTAGCAGATTTTTAAAAAAAGACCTTATACAGCTTGTAGTAATAAAAGACAAGGATCATAACATTCAACGAGTGGTTCGTAGGTTAATGGAACTTTAAAATTTTGTTTGCGAAGAGTTTTCGCCATTTCATATCATTAACTTTACTAATCTACTTTTTGTGTGAATGATTCATTGTAATATAAATTAATCTGCACCATATATTTGATTTGAAAGAACTGACCCGACGTGCAAATTTTCGGGATAACAACTGAGACATTACTCTATTTATTGAACTATTTAGTTCATGCCACATTGACCGATAAACTCTTACAACAAAAAATTCTCAAACTGCCATATTAGTAAAAAACGCACTCTCTTAAATTTTCAAGATTTCTCTATATCCTTGGAAACGTGAATTATGATTTTTGCTGTGCCTTTAAAAACCAGTAATAAATAAGTTACCCCAAAATTCGCTTGAGGATGAAATGGAACTAATGTCTTTAATTTAATTACAAAATGAAATTCTAAGCTTTTAGCTTCTATTTTTGAAACATGGGTAGAACTGTGTAGCGAAAAGACCATACTTTAAATCAATTAATTTGTAATATATATATATATATATATATATAATATATATATATATATATATATATATATATATATATATATATATATATATATATATATATATATATATATATTGTTTGTCTGACGATCACAAGGGAGTTAAACCAAGGGTCACAAACTCACACTAACCCAACTATGTATATATATATATATATATTGGGATATTAGATCGAAAACATGTCAAAATCGCTTTACAACCTCTTCTTACCAGTATCTATCTATCTATCTATCTATCTATCTATCTATCTATATATATATATATATATATATATATATATATATATATATATATATATATATGTATATATATATAGGCCACTCGGTGTATACCCCAGTGTCCATTCTGATATTTACACACGCTCTATTTCGAATATTAAGTAATTTTCCCCAGTTAATATCGTATAACCTAAAACTATATATATATATATATATATATATATATATATGTGTGTGTGTGTGTGTGTGTGTGTGTATGTATGTATGTATATATCTCTGTGTGTGTGCATATATATATATATATATATATGCGCACACACACACACAAACACATCCCCCCCCACACATATATATATATATATATATATATATATATATATATATATATATATATATATATATATATATATATATATCCAGAAGGGGAAAAGAGTGGTCGGATTAATTTAAGTCCCAAATCACGCAGTTCCTAGAAAGTATAATGAAGTAAATTTCTTTGATGTCTATATTTGATGTATCGAGAAAAGTATAATGACATTAATCAACTCCAACGTAAAACTTGGTTTCGTAGATACCTGTGTGTGTATGAAACATTATATACAATTCTCACTTATAACTTCGCATACTCCCACACACCAAACTATAATATTAAGTCTGTGTCGTCATATTCATTTTTTTTTTTTTAATGTGCTGGACAATATTTAATTGTGTTAAATTCATTTGCTAGCAGATTTCATATTAAATTTTATAAACCAACCAATTTTTAGCAACAAGTCGTAGTTGCTAGTCCAAGGCCAGATAAAGATTTTCCCAAAACATTCCATGATGTTGTTTTATTGTGAAATCCCCTGCTGTCTTAAAATCAAATTCCTTCTAATTGATCTCTGAATATCTAATCCGGTTGAGTAGCAAACACGACACATTTTTACTTCATGTTATATTGTATGAACAGGAATCCAGAGAGATAGTAAAGCAACAAACTTAGACCGATAAACGATACGAAATTGTGAAGAGCCATGATCGGTCATGTCTTGAAGCAAAATGATACATAAAAGGAGAAATTATTTTGTCATCTGATGATTCCATTGTTTGTGTTGTTTTTTTAAGCATTTAAACCCAAGCAAGGCGGGAGTGCCATTAGCACGCAAGGGGTTACAGACAATGAAGGTAAGAGTACTAAAGGGTGTTTCAGGAAAGGATAAAGCGAAAGACGCTGATCAAGATCAAGGCATCAGAAGATGTCGATTGACATTACATTTGAATATTTAAAGATTGACCTATCTATTTTTTAATTTTTTTTTTAGCATTTCGCCTCAAGCAAGGCGGAAGTCCTACTAGCACACAAGGGTTTACAGAAATCGAGAGCAAGAGTAAAGAGGGGTGTTTGAGGAAAGGATAAAGAGAAGGACAGGGATCAAGATCAAGGCATCAGGAGATGTTGATTGACATTACATTTGAATATTTGAAGATTATAGCTATCAAGAAAGCAAGAAGAAAATAGTTCCACTGTCGGGAAATGCTACAGAAGAAGCTGTTGGAGTAGAAGAGGTGGTTACCTTTATTTAACTATTTCGACGGTGAAAGGATGGGACCGAAATGCCAACCCAGTAGCACGCTTAAATATCATTATAAATCGTAGACGATTAAAAAATATTCTCTCCTTTATATTGACTCCTATTTCTAGGTAGTTAATCTTTCGAAGCCTAATTTTAATACATATTTAATCTTTATTTTACCACTGTAAAATTTTTGCAGCACTTATATAGTGTATATCTTCGATATCTTCTACTTTGTGTCGTCTCTCTTCAGGGTATAGGTTATTATTACTCTCCATAACTTTTATACGTTGTAGGAATTAGTATGGGTTGCCATTTCATCATCTCTCCGACTTCCTGATCCGCAATCCATATACACAAGCACGTCATCTACATTACATTCTGTTTCCCTCATTATTTCAGCATGTCTTGTGAGTGTCAGATTCACAAAGTCTACCTTCCTCAGTATGTGTCTTCGAAATCTCAAGTGTCGCTTTCTGATTCCAAACATAAGCGTCTTTTTGTTCCCATTTTCCTTTAAAATTTCCCAGTTACTGGCATGTTCAGTCCATTGAATCCTCAGCATCCTTCTGTAGAACCGCATTCCTTTTGCCTCAAGTCTCTTCTTCATCTGTGAGGAGATTGTCCAGCATTCACTGCTATATAGGAGGACTGATATTACATTGCAGTTGAGTACTTTTTTTCTTTATTTCTAACGATATTTCATTGTTTCGTAATACCTTGTTTTGTTTTTGGTATGCATCATTGCAATTCTAATGCAACTGCGGATTTCGGTGTCACATTTTACGTTACCTGTTAAAACCCTTCCCAAATAGTTAAATTACATCCTGTAGGACTTCCCACAGTTTCCTTTTTGTATCTGCTATCAATACATTTGCTTTTGATGCTATTAAGACTGTGTTCCCCATTAATAAATCCTGCAAGGGCTTCTACTTCCGTCAATATCGCCTTGATCTAAAGATTGAATAAGTTTGGCGCGAAAACGCATTCATGTCAGAAGCTACATTTTCCTTTTTTTTCTGTATAGACTGAATTCATTTTCTAACCGCATGCAGGGAGGTTGCTCCCAGTGTTACATCTCTCAAGTTACCTCTTCCTAATTTTCGAAACTAGGGGACGCTCTCCGGACTATAAATACTCGACGATATTTTTTACTCGCCATCTTCTCAACTTATCCGCTTATTCGTCAACATGTAACCGCACGCGGAAAACACGTTTCCTTTTGGGAAACTCATGAAAATTACACTCTCTTTCTCTGTCTCTCTCTCACTCCGTCTCTCTCTCTCTCTCTCCTACACACACATACGTACGTACGTAAGTACGCACATTCACTCACTGCACATACTTTGAACCAAAAAGGTTTTACATTCATTTGACACACACATCTTTGTCTTTGTCATTTGTAACCCTTTATAGTTCATACATTATCATACATTTGTGTGTGTGTATATATATATATATATATATATATATATATATATATATATTCCAACGCTACCTAAGAGTTCTCATAAGGGTTATCATTTTTTTTTTTTTGTAGGGCATTTAAACTATTTATTTAGACTATGGAGTTTAAAATTTGTATTTATTATTTTATTGTTTGTTTGTTTTTTATGCTAATTTTTCAATGCAAAAATTTGATGATGTCGGGAAAAAAACCGTTAACTCATGTCTATTGTTTAATAACCTTTATTTTATTTTAAACCGTTTATGAAGTCGTCAAAAAAAAAAAAAAAAAACAGATGTGTATTCTTCTAAAATTTTTCATAAATAAAACAAGAATCTCTAGTAGTTCCAACAGTTCTTTCTGTCGTAACTTACCAAAGTCTTTTGCATAAACTATAAAACCTATTTATAAGTCCTTTTGAATTGGGTTGATCTTTCTATTAGAATTAAGAGCACAAAGATTGCATTCCTTGTTCCAGTGTTTTCAACAATAAAGTATCGTTCTTATTCTATTTCTAGTCTAATTATTCTACACACTGTATTCACGAGAATTCGGATGAGAAACTTCATTATGTGATTCTTTTGACTGATTATCCAATGGAGTTCGCATTCATTTGCATCTAGCATCTCAAACAGCGCTGTTAAAATTTATTTAGAAATATGTTAGAAAGATAACGCGAAATGAATGTCAAGAGATATGCATGTGAAAGATTGCGATAGATAGATAATGAAGAAACAAATCAATACATCAGAACAACCTGACATAGATAAATAATAATCGATTGAGCTAAAAAAGCTGAACTAATTATATATGTTCACACACACACACACACTAACACACACACACATATACACACATATGTATATATTGAACAGTAAAAGATATTAAGAAAATAAATTCTTCAGACACATTGGGGTGTATATTAATATTCTTCCGTTTTTATTATTATTTCATTTAGATTCCTCGACTAGTTTCGGCCAACATGGCCATCATCAGGAGAAAAATAATTTTCTGCTTGCTTGTAGCAGTGAACTACAGAAATGAATGTCTTAATGGGGAAAATAAACTTTTGTCTGTAGTTTTCATTTGTTTATATATATATATATATATATATATATATATATATATATATATATATATATATATATATATATATAGGTAAGATGAGGACGAAAAGAGTACAATTCTAACAGATGGCTCAATACAAAAGTAGAACAATATTCCTTATTTTAGGATGTTACCTGGAAACCATGTCAAAATCGCTACACAATTGCAGCCATGTTTCTTTTCTTTTTTTTTGTAAAAAGAGGTTGTATTTTCCGTTTAAAACTGATTAACTCGTTCACGTCTGATGAGACGCGGTGTATGCGCATCGAAACACGACTGCAATTGTGTAGCGATTTTCACATGTTTTCGATGTAATATCCTAAAATAATACATACATACATACATATATATATATATATATATATATATATATATATATATATATATATATATATATATGAAAACGAACAAAATTAGCAGAAATTATTTAGTTTAATTTGGGTTAATTGCGATGTGAGGTTAGAAAATATGACAGGTGGAAGGTGTTTATCTCGAAAATGAATATTACCAATTCTTGTCTTTAACTAAGATGTATCTAGTGAGAAATACACAACTTCCTCAGCTGCTATTCTGGTCCATGCAAGGCAGCTTGAAGTAAATAAAGCATATGTATATAATACGCATGTCTTCAAACATGTTTACTTACATCTCAAAAACAAATTCAATTGGATAACTGCACAGAAGCTCAGGGACACATAAGATATACGCAGGTTCGTTTGTTTTGTTGCCACTGGCCGTTCCTTTTAAAATATGGCCGGCACCATTTTTTATCAAGACGTTTTTCCCATGATTCATCTGTGATTATGATTGTGGAAATGAACTTTGATTGTACTTTTTTTCGGATTGTTTGTTTTGTATGTTGATCCTTTCATGTTCCTCATTAGGTTAATTGAACCGACGAAAATAGGAGCAACGTGAAGATAAAATGTGGAAAAGAGAGAATGAGATAGTGGGAGAGAGAGAGAATGTGAGTGGAAAAGGAAAAGGAGAAAGAATAATTGAACTAAGAACGAAAGCAAATAAAAGAGAGAGAGAGAAAGAGAGAGGGAGGGGGGAAACGGAAGATGGTGACTTCAAAGGGAAAGAATGAAGAAAAAAAAGAAGAACAAAAAGAAATGTAGAGAAAGAAGACAAAATGAGAAAGAAAAAAAGTTGATAAAGAAGCGAAGAAGAAAGAATAAAAGAAGAGAAAGAAAAGAGGAGAAAGAAGAAAAGGAGTGAAAGAAGAAAGGAAGAGGAGGAAGAAAGGAAGAGGAGGAAGAAAGTATAGGAGGAAGAAAGGAAGAGGAGGAAGAAAGGAAGAGGAGGGAGAAAGGAAGAGGAGGAAGAAAGGAAGAGGAGGGAGAAAGGAAGAGGAGGAAGAAAGGAAGAGGAGGAAGAAAATGCTAAAAGGATAGAAAAAAAGAAAAGCGAAATAAAAACGAAGAAAAACAACAAAGAAATTTAGAGTTGGAAGAACAGGAGAAAAATACTAAAAGGAGAAAAAGAAGGAAAAAAAGAGAAATAAAGAAAAGAAACAATAAAGAAATTAAAAAGTCAGAATGAAGAAAGGGAAAGAAAGAAGAAAGGATGAGGAAGGAGAAAAGGAGAGAAATACTAAAAGAAGGAGAAGAAGGAAAAAGAAATAAAAAAGAGAAAGAATAAAGAACAGAAAAAGAGAGAAAGAGAAAAATGAGAAAACGCGAAAAATGAAAAAAAAAAGAGAATGAGAGAAAAATAATACGTGGTATCACATGATGTTAAAGAGTGATTAAAGAAAGCGGGGAGAGACGGAAAAGAGGAGAAGGAAGAAAAGGAGTGAAAGAAGAAAGGAAGAGGAGGAAGAAAGGAAGAGGAGGAAGAAAGGAAGAGGAGGGAGAAAGGAAGAGGAGGAAGAAAGGAAGAGGAGGAAGAAAGTATAGGAGGAAGAAAGGAAGAGGAGGAAGAAAGGAAGAGGAGGAAGAAAGGAAGAGGAGGGAGAAAGGAAGAGGAGGAAGAAAGGAAGAGGAGGAAGAAAGGAAGAGGAGGAAGAAAGGAAGAGGAGGAAGAAAGTATAGGAGGAAGAGGAGGAAGAAAGGAAGAGGAGGAAGAAAGGAAGAGGAGGAAGAAAGTATAGGAGGAAGAAAGGAAGAGGAGGAAGAAAGGAAGAGGAGGAAGAAAGGAAGAGGAGGGAGAAAGGAAGAGGAGGAAGAAAAGAGGAGAAGGAAGAAATAATGAAAGGAGAAACAAATATAAAAGACGAGACAGAAGCAAAGTGAAGAAGGAGAAATGACGAAAAAAGAAACAGACAATGTGAAATTAAAAAACTGAACCAAAACAATCATAATAATGATGGTTTTGATTTCTGGCTCTGACTCCTTCCCTGGGGGAATCGGGTGGGGGTGGGAAAGAACGAAATTTATGAAGACAGGTATGAAAAAGAAAACATTATTTAAAATCAGGAAATGTATTTATCAACTTGTTTTGGTAAACACTGAGTTGTATAAATTCATTAACTCGAATTTTTTGACCTATGGGTCAAAATTCAATTTTCGATAAATAAATTAAAAACTTTAAAGTCGCAATAAATTTTATTTATTACATTTTTGGTTAATATTAAAAAAAAATAAAATAAAACGAAACACTAATTTTGATTAGTTGATATTTTATGATACCAAGGCCTAAGAACCACTGAAGGTAGAGAATTATTGAATAAGGTTCTTGTAAGGGGGTAAATGGAGGAAGTAAGAAGTGCTGTAGGATAGATAACGGCTGACCCCAGACTTGAAGAAATTAAGATTAAGGGTTCGGCACTTTCCCGTTTTTTTATTTTTTTATTTTAGTGCATTAACCGCATACACTGCAGAAGAACCAGACTGGATGCGGCAGCAATATTCAAAGCATAGACGAAGGATATATTTGCGATAGAGTCTGGCGAGAAAAAAAATGTCTAGCGTAACACAGTGAACTAATTGTCCTAGAAGCACACCTAAAGCAACTGGTTCAATATAATCTTTCCAATTCATGTCAGTGTAAAACGTTAGCTAGATAAGGCGAAGTGAGTCCATCTCATGGAGGTTAGCATCAGCCATTACGATGGAAGGTAGAAAATGTTCTTTGAAACGATTAAAAGAGAGGAGTTTCGTTTTGGAGGAGGTTAAAATTAACAAGCCATTTCTTGCTTCAATTAACAAATAATTGGAAGTCATTTTTTAGATCAGCTATCTATTTGACCTTGTCGATCCGACTGAACTTCATATTAAGAGGTGTAAATAGATGTGTCATCAACAGAGTTGAAAACCGATTACATCAAGAAGGTTAATGATGAAAATCAGGAAAAATTTAGGTCGAAAAATAGACTTTTATTAACAGAAGATGTGTAACTAATCTGAAATAGTTGCTTTCCCGTAGACATATAACTGTATTAATCCATAACATCCATTCCATGGCTTCTTCTAAAGGTTTGTTACTATGCCATCTTCAACTGGTGATTTGAAACATTGAAACACAAATATTTGTTGATAGAATTAGAACACTATTATATCCACCAGGGTGACTGTAAATGGAATTTTCTTATTTCGAAGTAGACTCATTTGCAGGGTACAGCTCAGTTATATTTATAATATAGTCGTCCGCTAGTTTCCTCGTTTCTGATTTTAGTAAAAGTAATTAGTGTATATGCGGATTGCAAGCAAAGAATATTTTAAGTCCCCCGCTGCTTTGTAAAAAGCTTCTGCGATTTCCGTATTCATCTTGTTTTCTTTGTCTCATTCTTTTGTAGCAAATGTTTTTTGATTCTGAATTTTTAATTTTATTTTTCTTAAATTCAATGACAATACTTATAATTTTTCATCAGTTCCAGTGTTGACTTTGGTTTATCTCTATTTGTTATCGCATTTTGTTTTTTGTTTCTTTTGGTTGACTATAACTTTTGCTTTTACCCGAATATTACGACTTTTGTCTAAGAACATGCAACAGAATGATGTTCGTGTCACCTAGCGGATATCGACACGGAAAATAGAATCGCCGAGACGAAGTTCAAATTCTGGCTGAGGATTTTTATGTCCACTTTCACACAGTTACACTGGGAAAAAACTGGGAGTTCTTTTCCCCTAGTCCTGGATTAAAGAGCAGGTCACACTGGGATCTGTAGTCTTGTTTTGCAATCAATATACGGGAAGGGCAAATCCAAATTAAATTCAACTCTTGGGCTCTATCAAGCTGTCCTACCGTAGAAACATCCACACGTCACGTCCGAACGATCCTAAAGAGTTACGCCATTAAAAATAGTAATTCTAGTTTATGAAAAAATAGATAATAAATCCTCTCACATTAATAGAATGTAAATTATTCTAAAAAATACTTGCAAGCAAAAAGATAAGATGAAAACCAGTCCCACCGAACAATTAGCTTTTACGTGTGCCTTCTCAGCAATGCATCTTCTGGGAACAATAAAAAGTTGATAAAAAATAGAATATAAATACCCACAATGTTGGCTATGAAAAGGCATTTGATTCGGTAGAACACTCACTAGGCTTTAACTTTCGACGAGAGTTGGGTATTAAAACACAGCACCACAATAATTCGACTACGCAAAAAAACTGATAAAGACTGGAAAATGTGTGAAGCAAGTTGAAATTCTCTTACAGAAAATGAATTGGGTAATGTTGGGTCATTTTTACTAATATCAGAATCATCGGAAGAATTACAAGAAATGCTAAATAAGAAACACTGAATTAAGGATTTATAATAAATAGCTTCGCCTACTGTCCGGTTCACACTCCTACTTCGTCTTTTGAACAGGAGTAGATGTTTATCCCTTTACACTATTCGGATTATTGTTATCATCTTTGTCGCCATATTTATTACAACGTTTCGGCCGTTGTACGCTCCGGCCTTCTTCAGGTGGTTGGAATGTTTCGCTCACTGGGGTAGACTGTTCTAGTTATACGTGCCATGTTTTAATGGATGTCAGTTATCAGTTGTTAATACCCCTCTTCAAGTTCTCCACCGCCTTAACCGGGTACTGAACACACAAACTTTGTGTCCTGCCACTGGATCTAACCAACGCCTTTATCCACTGTAACTTGAAGACAACTGTGTATGAATTTCTGGTATTATAAATCTAATGTCTTCAGCAACTTTTTTTTACCGGTGCTCATATTGCAATTTTTGTTGTTATTATCGCTTTTTTTATGGCGACAAAGATGAGGACAAGAGTCCGAATAATGTAAATAGTGTACATAATACCTCATCTCAGAAATATAGACAGGTACTGAGGTTTGTCCCTTGATTCCTTTTTAGGATTCGATTTCCAGTTCCTTTTAAAGTTTTTTCAGTTTATTTCGCTCCCAACAGCTCTTTCCGTCTTAGTGGCATTATCGCTTTGCATGGGGTGAACTGGTTAAAAAAAAATAAAAATAAATAAAATAAAAGTAATATTCAATTTAAATTTATGATAAAGGTAATGAGACGGATGAAAGGATGGAAGATGTTTAAGAATGTATTAGGTTGGTGCAAAAATAATGACGTAATAATGTCGTTGTTTGACGTTAAAAAATACGTCAAAAAACGACATTATTACGTCATTATTTTTTGCACCAACCTAATATATACTTCTGGCAGGAGGTAACATTAAATAAAGACAATGGAAATGAAAGTAAAGGACTTATACCGAGAGGAGGGGAAAGCATTTAATGAAAAAGCAAACATGATTAAAACAACTGCGCAATATACTTAAAACATGAAGTTTACAATAGGATAGTAGCTATAACGTATGATGATTCTGTAAGCACAGCTTAGATGTGGCACAAGGCCAAACATAGGAGTGCGTAAACGGAATATATTGCTTGAAAACGCACTCAGAAAAAATGTGAAGATTTATAGAAAAATAATTCAAGATCCAACCAAAAATCATGTATTGCGGCCATACCTGGGCTGGAGCTGCCCAAACTTCACTCTCCAAACTTGACACAGAGTTCAAAGGCGTTTACCGTGCCTTGTGGAATGATGACTTATTTTCAACGTTCAGGCTCCTTTACCACGGAAGCAATGTCGCAAGTTCACTGCTACTCAATCGCTACTCGCATGAAAAACGGACTCTATTCTTAGGGGCCACCAGCACAGGTCTTTACCGCCATGACATGCTTTGCTACGCCCACAGAGTTGAATCACCATCATTTCCTACGTATAACTCCACCCCGAAAGTATATTCAGAAGAATCAATACTTTGTGGAAGACACTCCCGGATAAATGTTTCCCAGAACACTACAATATTAAAATCTTCAAATCTACAAACAACCATTTTCTAGAGTCAATCGTTATCTATCCGCCATATTCTCATAATCATCAATTTATACTTTCTTATGTTGATATAACTCTCTTCATTCAGTAACCCTCTACCTTGAGTGGCATTTTACAGGGTGAAATTTAGTATAAAGTTAAAATATAATAGATATATAGAGTAGTAAACATGAATTAGATATTCTTTTTGCAAAAAATAATATTAAAAGAGACCTTGCAGAATAGGGAATATTTTCAGAGGCAAGATCATTCGATAAGGTAAACCATGAATGAACAGTAACGTATTTGAAATTTACTCTATTTAAAGATTATTGATAAAATCTAAAGCAGAATCTGCAATGTTAATAGTCCTAACCTAGCATCTCGGCTTCACTTTCCCTCCGCCGTAACATAGCTTTCTTTTGCCTTTTATGCAAATACTTCCATGGTAATTGTTCTGATGAACTTTGCCTCTATGGTATCTAGACTCTACGAAATTAAGCGCAGTACTAGATTGGCGGCTAGGTCTCATTATTGTACAGTTGAAACGGCTAGATGTAGCAGAAAGTTCTATGACAACAGCTACTTCTCTCGCACTTCTCACTAGTGGAACTTTCTTTCGGCCTCTTGCTTCCTAGCCAAGTCTGATCTTCGAAATTTCCAATGTCAATCGTTATCTTCTGTCTTCTTAATTTTTGTTCTTTAATTGTTGTCTATCCTTAATAATGCTTACTTTTCCTCATATTCTCTCACGCTGTCTTTCTTTGCATCTTAGTGGCTTTATTGTCTTGCTTGGGGTAAAGTGATTAATAAATAGAAAACTTATTCGTGAATGACATTAAAATAATACAGAATTTATACTGGGCGCATATGAACAGGTAACGATTTGATTAATCCCGGAAAAATTGGGAAGGGGCATAAGACAAGGATGTGTCTCCTCAACTAAATTATTCTGCATTTAAAATGAGTCTATCTTAATGTAGCTGGAGACGCTAGCAGGGTGTATTATCTGTAGCCGCAATCGTAAAAAATATAACCTACGCATATGGCACTGTGTGTGTTGGAGGGCATAGAAGTGTAAGTACAGGAACTCATCGACAAGGTCTGTTGGAGCTGTTACTTTGCTTTCTGCGAGCCCGCCTTTCCATGGCGGCATGTTTCAGCTTCTCCTACCCTGATTTCTTTAGAGTACCTCTCCATTTGGATCGTATTGCTGCCAGACTCTCCAAGGACTCTGTGTTGATGTCCAGAGCATTCATGTCGCGCCTCACGACATCACGCGTGTGGGGGCCAATCCCAAGCTGACGGTAAAGCCCAAGATGGCGGTGTACAACGACTGCGTCATCAGCACACTGCAATATGGCAGTGATGCTTGGACCACTTACGCCAGGTAAGAAAGTCGTCTGAACACTTTTCACACGAGAAGCGCCCGTCGCATCCTGGGAATAGCGTGGCAAGATAAGGTGCCCAACACTGAGGACTTGTCTCGAGCAGGTCTGCCCAGCATGTTCCCTCTGCTCAGACAGCGCGGTCTCCGTTGTCTGGGACACGTCCATCGCATGCCAGACGGCCGCGTCCCCCAAAAACTCCTGTATGGAGAGCTGGCCTCTGGACCTCGGTACCGCGATGTCGTGAGGCGCGACATGAATAATAATAATAATAATAATAATAATAATAATAATAATAATAAGAAGAAGAAGAAGAAGAAGAAGAAGAAGAAGAAGAAGAAGAAGATAGGAAGAGAATTCACTTCTATATAGGAGGGTTTGCTGTCTTCTCTTCCTCTATGAGATTGTCCAGCATTCACTTCTATACAGGAGTATTTGTTGTCGCCACTTTATCTATGAGGTTGTCCAGCATTCATTTCCATATAAGAGGATTTATTGTTTCTTTTTAACCTATGTGATTTCCCAACATTCACTTCCTTATAGGAGGGTTTGTTGTCTGCTCTTAATCTATGAGATTTTCCGGCATTCACTTCTATGGAGGATTTATTTACTGCGCTTAATCTGACATTGTCCGGTGCCATATAGGCACTACATTTTGTCCAGTGACCTTTAGGGGAAACATGTGTACTGCAGCTGCAGTAGAAATAGTCTGACGGAGCCCAACCCTCTACAGGCTGGTTTTAAATTCAGAGTTTTCTTTCTACTATGGCGTCTGTTCTGCAATTCCATAGCTGGAGGGGGAGAAGAGGATTAATACCTTTCCCAAACATAAGTGGATGTAATGGATCCGACTAGAATTCGAACTCGGCTCTCCCATTCCGCAATCCGAACCGCTATCCCCTATTCCAGCGTGCACCAAATTTTATCACCAACGAAATTTTCATGTTTCTTAATACTATGTTTAGTTTATGAAAGAGATATTTTCCATTTCCTACGCGTCTTTAAAGTTCTGCACAACATATTTAAACAAAATTGCAATTCAATTTTCGGTTGTTTTCAAAAAATTAAAGCAAAACTGCAAAAATATTAAGTTGCTGATCATTTAGTCTGCGGTCAAATACACGGTGGAATCTTTGCTTTAGTTCACGGCTGGAATGAGTTGCTTTATCGACAAGTACAACGAATCCGGCAGAGAAAAGAAATTGACCTCGTTTTCAATAATGAACAGCGTTTCCAATAGAGAAACTCCCCGTCTCCATATAGCCAGAGTGAACAATCAAATTGGCCTTTAACTTAACTTGGCGTCCAAGTAGGTCACGCCCCGTGCATGGCAAATGGTCTGCACTGTCCGGAGAAGAAAAGAACAAATTAATAACAACAATCGCTCGAGTGAAATCACTCGGACGCCATTAGTGGCGTCCTATCAGGAGGGAAGTGACGCCATCTTTGTGGTCGGTAAGAAGTTCGTTGATTTGCCTCAGTTGGAGCCTCTCTCTGAAGATACTTCAATCGACGCGTTATTGAGTTGGCGGCCTATTCAGTCAGCGCCAGAATTATAGTTGGATCCCAATCAAGAAGCCGTCTGTCATGCTACGAAGTTGAAAACAGTAAGTGAAAGAAACGCCGACGTGAAAATGGCAGAACGAAAGTAAAGGTGGAGATTGGGAAGATGTGGAACTGATTAAAATGATGCCTGATAGAGTTATCTTTCCATATTTTACCCTTCTGTCACCTGGTGGCAGACTGGTGTACTAGCGGTCTGATATGCGCTAGTAAATAGTAGAGAAAATTAAAACAAATTGGATGTGTGGTATCGGTAAAGTTGATGAAAGCGAAATAATTTACAGAAACCAGTGCCGAGTATGGATAACACCACCTTCTATTGGCCATCTTCTTTCGGTACGCGGCCGATCATAACTCCCCACTGCTATCTTTTGTTTGCATTTTTTACTGTTACTTACACTCCCTGTTCTTTCATCAATCTGCATATGCCCATTGGCCAGGTTTTATTTTTGATTGATTTATTGATGATTCAATAAATTTCCAGTTATATATATATATATATATATATATATATATATATATATATATATATAGAGAGAGAGAGAGAGAGAGAGAGAGAGAGAGGACATTAATATATATATATATATATATATATATATATATATATATATATATATATATATATGAGTGAATAAATTACAAACATTATATGTGATTATTTTTGTCATAATCCTTTCCTATTCACGAATATTTTCCGTATATTACAACTGAAATATACGGAAAAATATTTGTGAATATGACATGATTATGATAAAAATTAGCAGGCATAATGTTTGTTATTTATTCAATCAGACATGCCTAAAAGAGAATTTGCTGCCTAAATACACACACGCACACATATATACATATATATATATATAAACATTTTTTCGTGAATATGAAAGGATTATGTATATATATATATATATATATATATATATATATATATATATATATATATATATATATATGTGTGTGTGTGTGTGTGTGTGTGTGTGTGTTTATAGGCTATTGCATTCAAACGTAAAATACCTCAGTCTAAACTGACATTCAACACAACGCTTGGGGAGGTGAAAGGTATTTATGACTTTAGTGCTTTAGTTAATGCTAATTGACCTTTCTACCCCGATTACCATTATGTTATCCGCTCATTCTTAGAAACATTGAAAAATGATTATTCCAAATTTCAACCTGGACTCGAACATCGACCAATGGAAAATATACAATTATCTCAAATAAGTGCGCGCCACGTATATTTTATTTTCTTCATATGTCTTTATCTGTAAGTCCATTAATCGTACTGAAAAAAAAGAGCGGGGAAATCTTGAGTTAATGTCTGCGAAAAGCCGACAGAGCCGCAGATTTCGAACGGGTGTTGCCAAGTTCCCCGGATGTGTGTACTGATTCTTAATCAAGCCAATTGATCGCAGTTCCTAATTGATTGCAATGGGACACCGTCTTTGATGGCAGCAACATCACGGGTAACCGGAATAGGCACTCAAGAGAGAGTCAGACATGTTTCAGTTCTTGTTACATATATGTTCATTTTTGTTTTGTTTTTTTGATTTAGGGTTTGTTTTCTTTTTCTTTTGCTTTTCTTCTTTTTTTTTCGGTGCAATTGAAAGACTTTTGCTTTGGGCAATTGCAAGAAAAAATATTCAATTATGATCATTATAATTCGAATCCTACATACGCCTTTTCACATAGAGAAACATATGAAACCTCACATATAGAAGAAAATTCAAACAGTCGTATATGCCCACACAGGGATATATAGATATGTAGGGACTTAGATAGATATGAACAGACTGAGATAGATATATAGATAATGAACAGATACACACACACACACACACACACACATACATATATATATATATATATATATATATATATATATATATATATAGAGAGAGAGAGAGAGATGCATAGATATAAATAGACTGAGATAGATATGAATGGACTGAGCTAGATGGATAGGTTTTAAAATATAAAGGTAGACTAGTACAAATAGGTAGACTGACACAGATATAGAGAGACAGACAGATAGATATAAAAAGACTGAGATAGATAGATAGATAGATAGATAGATAGATAGATAGATAGATATGGATAGACAGGGACAAATAAATAGATAGATATGGATACACACACACACACACACACATATATATATATATATATATATATATAGAGAGAGAGAGAGAGCGAGAGAGAGAGCGAGAGAGAGTGAGAGAGAGATAGATAGATATGAACAAATTGAGGTATCTTGTCATATTCTTAATCAGTATCATCAGCTCGAGACTTTCAAATCCATGACATGCATGCCATTGAATTCGATAAGAAATATCTCTACTCTCAACACAATATAAGCGCTTTCTAAGAATCATGAAGAACAACAACAATTAAAAGAATCTACATCACTTGAACAATTACAATAACAATAACTAAAATGGTTATCACACATAACGAGAAAATAATGATGCAATCAAGATGTTGACATTCCACACAACTTCAAACAAAATGTTAGGAAGGAAAGCGCCATCAATACTTGAAAGAACGATAACAACAGATTGTGAAATCTATTTTCAGAAAAATGTACCTTTTTCCAGCTTCGTGCTTGCCAGTCAAGTTTGATCTTCAAAAATTGTAAATGCAATGTCAATCGTTATCTTTTGTCTTCTTAATTTCTATTCTCTTATTTTTCTCGTTTTTTAATAATTTTTTTCCTTTTCTTATATGTTTTTCACGCTCATTAATCCCCTGCATCTTAGCGACTTTTATCCTTGCTTGAGGTGAAATGAATAAAAACACAACAACCTGGCAAATGCAGTTTAACATAAAAAAAATGAGGTAATGGTTTGTCACTGGATTCCTCCATGCGAAAAAATGACGCCTACTGACATGCATCAGTTTGGTGAACGTTTACGGAGACCAAACATTGGATATGAACACAGTCGACTAGTCATACGCTTTAACAGTGACGACAGTAATGTGTGACAATCCATGATCCGGGCGACTCTTTACAGGCTGGTGAATATTACTGGGGAAGATGCATAGCCGATAGTGGAAACTATGTTGAAAAACAATGTCTTTCAGTATCTGTCTATATTTCTGAATGAGGTATATTATTTATATTATTCGGACTATTGCAATCATCTTTGTCGCAATATTTTTTACAACGTTTCGGCCGTTGTACGCCCCGGCCTTCTTCAGGTACTTGGAATGTCGAACTGAACACTTTATTTCTCTCACTGGGGTAGACTGTTCTAGTTTCTCGTGCCATGTTTGATGGATGTTAGTTATCTCCTGTTAATTTTCCTCTGAAAGATCTCCACTGCCTCACACTCTTTGGGTCCTGTCACTAGATCTAACTAACGACTTTATCCACTGTGCCATATGTCCTTGAGGACATCTGTGTATGATTTTCTGGGTATTATAAGCCTAATGTCTTCAGCCACCATTTTTACCAGTGCTCATAGTGCAATTTTTGCTGTTATAATTAGATGTTTTACCAGAGTTCATAGTGCAATCTTTGTTGTTTTTATCGATTTCTCTGGCACTCATTATTACTGGTTCCCATATTGTATTCATTTCTATGCTTGGTCGGCTCAGGAGATTTTTGTGGCCAAGTATACGTGCTGATTCCTTACGTTTATGAATTTTCCAATAGTGTTCTTTGTCTATGATCTCAACCTGATCCTACAGAAGGCGGTGATCTCCTTTCTTTGTCCATATTTGATGAGCCAGGCCTAGAAGAGTTTACCCCAGTGAGTGAAATAAAGGGTAAGTTCGACATTTCAATCACATGAAGAAGGCCGAAGCGTACAACGGCCGAAACGTTATAATAAATATGACGTTAAAGATGTGGACAATAGTCCAAATAATGTAAATAGTAATATAGACCGATACTGAAAGGGTGAAACGTTGTAATAAATATGGCGACAAATATGAGGACAATAGTCCGAACAATTTAAATAATGTACATAATACCTCATGTCAAAAATATATACAGATACAAAAGAGCCGAAGCGTTGTAATAAATATGGTGACAAAGATCAGGATAATAGTCCGAACAGTGTAAATCATGTACATAATATCTCATCTCGGAAATACAGAGAGATACAAAGAGGCCGAAACGTTGTAATAAATATGGCGATAAAGATGTGGCCAATAGTCCGAATAATGTAAATAGTGTACATAATACCTCATCACAGAAATATAGACACACACTGAATGGCCGATACGTTGTTATAAATATAGCGACTAAGATGAGGACAATAGTCCGAATAATGTCAATAATGTACATAATATCTCATCTCAGAAATATAGACAGATACTGAAAGGCCGGAATGTTGTAATAAATATGGCAACAAAGATGAGGACAATAGTCCGAACAATGTAAATAGTGTACATAATACCTCATCTCAGAAATATATTCAGTTACTGAAAGGCCGAAACGTTGTAATAAATCTGGCAACAAAAGGACGACAAAAGATCGAATAATGCAAATAGTGTACATAATACCTCATCTCAGAAATATAGACTGATACTGAAACGCCGGAATATTCTAATAATGATTGTAAAAAAGATGAGGATAATAGTCCGAATAATGTAAATAGTGTGCATAATACCTCATCTCAGAAATATAGACAGATACTGAAAGGCCGGAATGTTGTAATAAATATGGCAACAAAGATGAGGACAATAGTCCGAACAATGTAAATAGTGTACATAATACCTCATCTCAGAAATATAGACAGGTACTGAAAGGCCGAAATGTTGTAATAAATATGGCAACAAAGATGAGGACCAAAGTCCGAATAATGTAAATAGTATATAAATAATACCTCATCTCAAAAATATAGACTGATACTGAAACGCCGAAATATTCTAATAATGATTGTAAAAAAGATGAGGATAATAGTCCAAATAATGTAAATAGTGTACATAATACCTCATCTCAGAAATATAGACAGATACTGACAAGCCGAAATGTTGTAATAAATATGGCGACAAAGATGAGGACAATAGTCCGAATAATGTAAATATTGTACGTAATACCTCATCTCAGCAATATAGACAGATAATGAAAGGCCAAAATGTTGTAATATATATGGCAACAAAGATGAGGACAATAGTCTGAATAATACAAATAGTGTACATAATACCTCATCTCAGAAAAATAGACAGATACTGAAAGGCCGAAATGTTGGAATAAATATGGCAACAAAGATGAGGACAATAGTCGGAATAGTGTAAATAGTGTACATAATACCTCATCTTAGAAATATAGGCAGATACTGAAAAGCCGTAATGTTGTAATAAATATGGCAACAAAGATGAGGATAATAGTCCGAATAATGTAAATAGTTTACATAATACCTCATCTCAGAAATATAGACAGATACTGAAAGGCCAAATCGTTGTAATAAATATGGTGACAAAGATGGCGACAATAGTCGGAATAATCTAAGTAATGTATAATGTCTTTCAGGTGGCTACGGTGGTGTTATTTTATTCCTTGCATTTCTTTGTTTCCGTGAAAAAAAAAAAAATTCGGGTATTACGTTCGGAACCCCATACCTTCGTACGTAGATGTTACTGCGTATTATTAAGAATCGATTTATATTCCTTTTTCAATTCTTTGCCACCATTTTTAAAAATAAGCCACAGAAATTTATTATCGAATGAAAAAGGGACATTTCCGATTTTTCATCCAAATCCTTTTTTATAGGAAATGTTTTTTTTTCTTCTAACGTAAGTTAAGTCTATTTTCCTTTTTCCAATTTTATGTTTTGATATTTTTTGGTAATTTTCGTTTATTTGTTTTCATTTTTCGTAACATTTTATCGCAGTGCCTCACGTACTTTGGCCTATAGTAGGGGAAGGAGGTGGTACTTTGCAGAATAAATATTTTGTTTTTTCCCTGGAAATGTTTCGTGCTTATGAACAACTCTTGCTTCTTTGACGCAACTTTAACACCTGTGCATTTTTCATTAGAATATGAATCGCTTCTCTCCTCCTTTTTTTATATTTTTATCTTTCCAAATCCAGGGTTAAAATATACAATTTTGCCGATTAAGGAGTTCATGAGCGTTTAATCTTTTAAAACGCAGCCATAATTTTCGAGAGAAACATTCGACAATTTCTCGTCTACCAAAGCTGATTTATTTTCTACGCAGTCTCTTTAGAATATTGCTAATTTTTTTTTTTTTTTTTTTTTTTTTATCAATCGTACCAGTTGAGCAGGTTTGATTGTTTGAATAAACAACGTCTCGTTAACCAGCTCCATTTCTGGATCCAATCTAAAATCAATCATCAGGAAAACGATAACAGCCAGTTTCGGTCCCTTTTACTCTACTGCATTCTGCAATGGCGGGGCCCCTTTTTTGTAGAGGCTTCTTCTGGATTGGTGCTAACTGGTCTTTCCTGTCATTAATTGTCCTCCAAGCAACTGTCATCATCAGATGAAGAGCGATGATTTTTTTCCGAGGTCGCCTGAAGATCTGCTACCACGCTTTTTATTTCGTTGTTGTTGTAGCAAATGAGCACACTGGCAAGATTATTCCCGCCAAAACCATTACATCCTTTTTTATATCTAGAGAACCAGTTGAGCAGATTTGATGTAACTTAGCTAGCAATTAGAGGAGGCCTTATTACGCATGCCTGAAGAAAAACAATCCCGTAACTTTGCTAAGACGTCAGAGAAAATCTATTAAGTGAGTCTATGTACTATACGGCCGTGGCATTATCAAGTGCCAAGCGAATGGATTTTTCACATCTTGTGCAGTTATTTCAGTCAGATAAAACTTTGCATCACATAAGCCGGTCAGTCTGCCAAATCTTCTGTTTGTATTAAGGCATTCTGAGATTTCTCCTTATGTATGATTGGCGCTTTCCTGACTTCAGTATGCCCTGTGAGTGTTAGTTTCTCTAAGCCATCTTTCTTTTTTATATGTAACTGAGATTTCAGCTGTGTCTTTTTAATTGGAAAAATGAAATTTCCTTGTTGATTGGCCTATCTTTTGTAGTCAGTGCCGTTACTAATTTGGACACAAAACATATAATCTCTATTATATTCCACACAAGAACATCGAATAAAGTATTTTGATGTTTAAGAACACAAGAAAAAAGTTACGCCAGGTTTCATTATGAATATTTTCATTTTCTTCGTTCTACATATTTGCATTTGAATTAAATTTCTTTACCCTCCGCCTGATACGAGTTTAAATCATTTTTTGTTAGTATCTGTTTTCACACCATTTCCTGTGTTGGGTTTAACACCAACAACATCAAGATGAGTGAATTGTTATGACAACACAACTGAGTATTAGTGACTTCTACTTCACAATACTGAGATAAACTAACGAATTGACTATAACAGTCAAGAGATTATTACAGTGTCATATACTTAAATGGTCTCATCAGCCCGAGATTTTCAAATCCATGACATGAATGACATCAAACTCGATCAGAAATATCTAAACTCTCAATGCAATACGAACACTTTCTCGGAATCGTGAAGAAAATCTACAACAATTAATAGAAAGTACGTCACTTGAGGAATTAAATCAGTAACAAAAATTAAAATAGATAACATATGTAACTCAAAGAGAAAATGATGTAATCAAGATGTTGACATTCCACACTACTTCAAATAAAAGGTTAGGAAGGAAACCTCCATCAATACTGGAAAGAGTGATAACAGCTACTGGGCTTGAGAAGAGAAAATAATAACATAATCAGGATGTTGACATTCCACACTACTTCAAATAAAATGTTAGGAAGGAAACCTCCATCCATACAGGAAAGAGCGATAACAGATACTGAACTTGAGAAGAGAAAATTATGACATGATCAATATGTTGACATTCCACACAACTTCAAAGAATTGGTTAAGAAGGAGATATCCATTAATAATGGAAAGAGCGATAACAGTTAGTGGATTGGGAAATTTGGATAAAAAAAATTGTTCCGGCTTCTATCATTCCAATAAAGTTTGATCTTCAAAAAGTTAAATATTAGATTAGTCTGCGTAGATTTTCTTGCCTTGGCTTGCAGCCAGCCTAGGAGAAAAACAACACGGAATTCAAACAGGTTGAACACAAATATATAAACTCTTCTCGGTATAGCCAACTTTCTGCAGGGGATTTCGACAGGATGGGGTCTGGACCTGTGCAATATTTTAATCACATAAAAATCTTGTCAGACAGATGTTCATCCTTCCTGTTTTGTTTGGTTTAGATTTATTTAGTTTTGTTTAATGCCAACAACATTTTTAAAGTAGGTTCGATGAATAAATTACGAATTTAATGTTTTTTTTTTTTTAAATGTATCGGTAATTTTATTTTTTCAAAAATTTATCACTATAAAAAACACTTTAACACGGTTTTGACCCCAGTTTTTTTTTGTTTTTTTTGTGGGGGGTAACTATTTGCCCACAGATGGGACCATAATTGGTGCTACCACCCCGGGTCAGAGTGAACCTGTTAAAAACAGCAATTAAAAGGTTATTCTACGGTTCTCAAAACCTCTCCAAACATAACCCTTAACCTCGAGGGGCGAAGTTGAGCGAGAGACCAACAAAACTCTTTGTAACTCTGAAGGCAGGGATTATGGTAGCATTCACCAACTTAAACAAGGAGACCGTCCAGAAGAATTGCAAGAGATTCCGAAGTAGTCTGGAAGCCACGGTTGAAATCAATGGCGATTTTATTGAATAAATTTATTTTTTTGTATTTCAAGATATTTTTGTGTAATTTTGGTAATTTTGGTAAATATATCTCTTAAAAAGAGATGTCAGTGTTATTTTCATTTTTGTGCCATGTAGACGATAATTTATCCATCGCACCTGTGAGAGAATAGGAGGGAAGTTTCGGCCAATACTAAAAATTGATAGAAAACCAAAAACATTAGACTAAAAACTTGGGTCATTTTATTTAATAATCAAGTAAATTCGAAACTTTCATATGGATGTCTTGTATACAAACACTTTATCAGATCAATTGTTGCTGGTATCTTCAAGCGCATGAAACATGTAAAAGGTGGTGAACTGGCTCTATATCATCATAAAAAAACTGTAAAAATTAACGTAAACCACATCATTTAAGGACATTCAACAGCAGCAACAACCAAAATGGATAGCGTGTGTAACTCAGTAAAAAAATGGATTCATCGACATGTCGATGAATTCATGAAAAACCTATTTTTCTGAAAAAATGTTTCAAGAGAAAGATTTTATAAATGCCAAACTACACTGGCTGTTCGATAAATTAAATCCAAATATTGCCTTATAAGGAAACGGATAATATTATCATTAGAGATGAGGAGGACATATAATACACTCTGATCCCAGTCCGGTGTCGAGGAAATGAGGAAAGCGTAAATCGAGTAGCACTGAACTTGTGAGGAAACGGCTAATATTAAGATTACCATATACCCCACATGGAATCAAGAAGGTAATTTTATAAGCGTAGCTTAGATATGGCAGAAGGCCGAATTTATAAGGTCGCCCATTGAAGATCGAACTCACTCTTCAGTCGTAATTGATCCCGCGAGACATGAATGCTAACCATGATACCGTGTCGAAGTTTCCTTTATCTAAGCGTATCTAAGATGTGGCACAAGGCCGAAAGTATGGGACACCAAGTGAGGATCACACTCACTATTTAGTCACAATTATTATAGCGCGACATGCTTGCTAACAATTATATAGCGTCGAAATGTCCAAGAAGGAAACAAGAAGAAGCAAATTGGTGAATAACTAGGATGCTTCGTAAAATAGAAGTGATTATTACAACACAAACGTAGATTTCAAGATTTAAATAAACACTGAAATTAGATCAATTAGAAAAGATCCAACTCAATCTATAAGACGTTTGGCATGTGAGAGAGGAGTTTCAGCTGTGACAGTCCAAAGAGCAATGAAAGACTTGAAAAAGAAATCGTACGTGAAACCTGTGAGGCACCTTGTTACTCCAGGAGAGAAAGTTAGGTTAGAGAAGGGTCAGATCATTTTGAATAAGTTGGCATCATATATATATATATATATATATATATATATATATATGTGTGTGTGTGTGTGTGTGTGTGTGTGTGTGTGTGTGTGTGTGTGTGAACATTGAAATCAACACTAGGAGGCGACAGGCTGTTTGATGCTAGACGAAATCATCAGGCCGCTTATTCTGACTCGTGTCCTGACGATTGCGTCTAGCAAGAAACATTTCTGTCGCTTCTGAGTGTTGATTTCAATGTTCACTTTTATATTTACACACGCGCTATCTCTGATTTTGAGCACTTTATCCCATAAATATAGCATGCCTTAAAAGTATATTTCTTCATATATATATATATATATATATATATATATATATATATATATGAGTTTGTGAGTGTGTGAGTGCGTGCGCAAACTTCAAATTCTCATATGTCACATATGCAGGTGTATTTTTTCGAAGTAATTTCATTTTTCTTTTCATATTCTGAGACATGTCTAGCATCAAGAAGCAAAATGATTTTGAATTTTAAATGTTTATTGTCCATTATTATGATTTGTTGAGTTTCAAAAGAAAATGAAAGTTTTGAACATTGGAAATTGTAACTGGCGCACCTGTTTGTCAAGAAGAACATTTTAATCAAAAAGTCGACAAACTGTTTTTCAAAAAGTCTTTTTTCGAAACACAAATTCTGAAAACGAAAACCTTCTCAAGCGATTTTTTTTCGTGATTGTATTTTATGCTTGCTAGGGAAATGTTTGTGTATACTTTAGATAGACGTATGTAATAATGTGGGGGATTCTTATTCTGCCTGTTTATATGCAAGTGATTGTATGGGGATCTCGTGTTTTATGGTTGTTTGTATGCAAAGGCAGTTGTAAAATGTGTAATGTACGTATTTGTGTACAAATGATTGTGATAGAGATTGTGTCTGTGAACTGTGGGAGATGTTTGTATCTTGAAGTGGGTGTTGATTTTTGTTCTGAATGTGCTTGTGTGTTCATGTAATTCATTTGCTACTGTGGGTGCACGTATTTGTATGTGTGTGTCACTGGGAAGGATTTGCGCATGGATAAATGGTGGGTAGGTTTTTGTTGGAAAACTTTCAATTCAGAACGACGACGAGAAACAAGACCACTTATCTGATTACGAGCCAGTCGAATAAAAGCACATCTCTTAATTGCAAACCATGGAAATATCCATGGGTAGCCAGTCCACTAGACTGGGTTGGAGCCAGTTGAATAAAAGGATATCTCTTAATTCCAAATCGTAGAAATGACAACGGATTCCAGTGCACTAGACTGAGTAGGAGCTAGTCGAATAAGAGGCTATCTCTTAATTCCAAACCATGGAAATATCAATGGGAAACCACTACACTAGACTGGGTAGGAGCTAGTCAAATAAAAGGATGTCTCCTAATTCCAAATCATGGGTATGACAACGGGAAACCACTCCACTATTTTCCCAATGTGCCACTGCATTCCATATTTAATAAAGAAATGAAACATGTGAAGAATCATGAAAATGTCCTGGAAAACATTGCATTAAAAAATGACCAAAATCATATTTTACATTTTAGCTGAGCTTTGTCTTCAGGATCGTACTGGTAAATCAAAGATCCATCTCCATGTAGAATTGTCCTCAGAAAGCTTTCAGGATTATTATCCCATTTGAAAGTTCTGCTCTTGTCTCAACTAAGATGGTCACCATTATATCTCTCTCATCCTTTTTTTGAAACGACTTGTTCAGTTGCTGAGATTTTTCGATGAATAATCACCAATGTACTTTTAAAATATGTCCTCGGTCTCCCAACCAAGTTTTATTATAGATTTCATGGATGTCAGTTCTTGCTTCAATTTGGATATGATTCTTGCAGCACTTCCAGAGACTGGACAGATTTCTGTTTCATACAGTTTAGAACACTTATTTCCAAATTATGCATTGCAAACTGTTGTAACAAAGGGAAGGTTACTGAGTAATCACACGAAGATTGGTGAGGAACGATAATACTTAGGACAAGAACAACACATATAAGATTCACCAGGAGCGCGAAGTAGTCAACTGCTAGAAGTGATATTATTTACATTATTCGGACTATTGTCCTCATCTTTGTCGCTATATTTATTACAACGTTTCGGCCGTTGTACGCTCCGGCCTTCTTCAGGTGGTTGGAATGTCGAACTGAACCCTTTATTTCGCTCACTGGGGTAGACTGTTCTAGTTCCACGTGCCATGTTTGATGGATGTCAGTTATCAGTTATCTCCTTTTAATTTCCCTCTGAAAGTTCTCCACTGCCTTAACCGGGTATTGCAATCGAATCCTTTACATTCACTTACGTGCTAATACCCCTGGGAAAAGTATGAATCCTCTTCCTCTTCTTCTTCTTCTTCTTCTTCTTCTTCCAGCTACTGGTAAATATCAGGACAGACTAGGTTCTATAGCCTTGGATGGCAACTGGTCCACCGCAGAAAGAAATGACAACCTACTGTGGGGAAAAATATCTACCCCCGTCAGAATTGAAACATAACGAATGGCATTTCAGGGGGTAAGAAATAAATTCGTATTAATAGAAATAACGGGGCCGACTGGAATCTATCCACCGTTAGCATTTAGGACAGGCCGGGTTCTATAGCCTTGGATGGCAACTGGTCCACCGCAAAAAGAAATGGCAACCGGGAAAGCGGGAAAAAAAAATCTGCCTCGTCAGTCATGTATCGAAAGATACATAATCGCTTATAGCACATAACTGATTGGCATCATCATATGATCGAAATTCCACCCATTTCGTGGAAATAATCAAAGATGCCCCCGATTCAACCAGATGGCAAGACTGGACGTGGTGAGTTTTTTCACCAAGGTACCCCATGGAGGAGGCACTATCAGTAGTCAGAGACAAAGGAGAACGAACCAGTATACCAATAGATAGATAACCCGATGGAGATGCTGACTTTTTGTACACAAACAGCACACTTCGGAATGGGATAAAGGCTTAGCAATGGGCTCACCATTATTACTAGCAATGTCTAACACATACATGGAATACTTCGATGGAATGTTATTAGAATTCGCATCACTAAATCCAACCCAATGGCTGAGATAGGTAGATGATACCTTCATATTCTGGTCGCACAAGGAAGAAGTCTAGCTACTACTGTGAACTCAATAAGATCATCGAAACAGTTCAAAATGGAAAGAGAAAACGACAACAAACTCGCATTTCGGTATGTACTAATATCTGAAAAAGAGCATGGGTTCAATACAACCGTATACCGCAAGCCAACATTCACCAGACAATAGCTCAATTTCAGCTCGCACTAACTTGAAGGTTATTAATCTCACATTGAAAGTGACTATTCCATTTTGGAAGTTACAATATTGAAATTAAAAGTGAAAAGGTATAGTGATTCTTTTTTACTGCATTCATTAACCAACAAAATTAAGTTTCATTGTACGTAAAGCCTTGATAAAATTATCACTATGTATTAATATCATCTTTGTAGTTACTATCATAATATTTCGACCATTGTGCAATCCGGCTTTCTTCAGTGTAATATTGTAATACCTGAAGAAGGCCGGAAGGCACAACGGCCGAAACGTTGCGATTACAACAGAAATGGTGATTATATTAATCATGTTAATAAGACTTAATATTGATTATATACTAAGTAAAAGATTACAAATATGAAGACCCAATGAGAATTGAAGTCACGGTGAAAAGTGAACTAGTTAGCACATTAACTATTACTACACGCTTAGACAACGTAAGTATTTTCATAGTTATTAATTTCCACAGAAACAAAATCAAGATGAGGTTTTTTTTCTTTTTTCTTAAAGAATTTCAAAGCAGAGAAGTTTTGGAATTGGCGTTTTGAGCGGCTCATTACGGCGAAAGAAACAAACGGGAAGACAATTTTAGTGTCAAACACTTCAGCCTCGTTTTCGTCAGCACTAAAAATGGCCGCCTTCATTTTATATTTATAGAAGTTGTAACTATAAACTTAAATTGTAATTGTATTCATGATTAAGCAACAATAATCAGGGCTGACGAACAAAAAGGAAATTTCGCCATTTGTTTCTCTTTTGTCGTATTTCGTTTTGGGCTTTCATCCATTATATTTAAAAATAAATAGTTTGGTCGCCGACGAATAGAAGTTAATGACAATAATCCACTATTTTTAGTTGATGAATAAACGAAAAATTTACATTAATATTTTCTGCGTGTGTTTTTTGTTCTTTTACTTTCCTTGTTATTCGAAATAGGTTCTCTCCGGTCACTCAAGCCAATTCTTTTGTGGTAACGCACTATACTCGTGTATCAATCGTGTTTAAAAAATAAATCGATATTAAAATCATTTGGTTGTTTGATTCGTTTTCCGCGGCTTATCAACTTTTTAGCAGGTTATATAAAGCCAGAACATATTTTTAGATTGTAAGCATTTTTTCGAGTTAATAATGGCTTAACGATACAAGTCTTTACTAATTAACTCATATCTGGGGGAAAAGAGGCTAAAATCATACCTAATCAGAAGTAGATAAACAAACAAGAAATTATAACTTTTTTATAAATTGGGGGATCAATTCCATATTTTCAACCCTTTGCAGTTTATTTAATGTTAGAAAATATTTTTAGATTGTGAGAATATATTTGGTGGATGGGAATAATGGTTTAGTGATACAAGTATTAATAATTAACCCATAGCTGGAGGGGGAAGATGTGGATTCTTACTTTACTCAAGGGTATTTATGCGTAAGTGAAGATCAGGAACCCAACTGGAATTTGAACTCGATATCTCCGATTAACAATTCCGAACCATTATCCATTACACCATCCGTACATCCAAAGCAGTCAGCCATCGAGGGTACAATATAAAGAATGAAATGACTAATATCTGTCACTCGGTAAAGATTTCGATCCTTGCAAAAGTGAAAATTTACCAACTCAATAAAGAATAGGCCAACGGTTTTTAGGGTGTCAGAGATAGTCGCTTATTTTTGACTAGAAAAAAACATCGACTTTTGAGTCCGGATAACACTGATGGTATTGAATGTAGGTTCTACATTCAACACCATCACGTGATAAGACACCAGAAGTGTTGAAACAAAATGGCTATTTTTGTAGTGATTTTATAACATATTTATGTTATAATTTTAGAATAAATAATTATATATGCTCTACTCTGTATTGAGGACTCTTTTAAAAATCGTATTTTTTGGTTATTGGAATTTATTCCGTAAATACCAATCCTATACTTATATGTATACACACACACACACACACACACACACATATATATATATATATATATATGAAGAAATATAGTTTTAAGGTGTGCCATATTTATGAAGTGCTCAATATCTCAGATAGAGATAGGGCGCATGTAGATATAAATATTGTTGAGGGGTCCACCCCTTTTTATATAAATGGACTCACCGAGTGTATACTACTGCCAGTGAAGACCCGAGAGAGCAAGACCTCTGAGTCTAGCTGAGTCGTCATACAGTCTTTGACTGTAAGCGACAGCTGTCGGACTCTCTGCTAACGCAGAGAGGAACCCGGACGAAGCTTTGCCGAAGGGCAAGGTTTCGTCCGGGGAGGTAGACAGGGCCTGAACCCGTCTGGGCGGGTTCAAAGGCTATATTTTTGGCCGAGCCTACGGGCTCGGAAATACCCACATTAAACCGGCCTTGTGCCACATTCGGTCCTCGTGGGTGGATTGATAAATACCGAGCAAGACCGAGGAGTCGAGTCGAGTCGAGTCCAGAGTGACCGAGTAAAAGGTTGTAGGTAACTGGAAGAGTGAGGGTGGGGTAACAGCGTTGTAGGAGTCACAGTGAGCGAGCATGTAGATTCAGTAAGAAGTCATACAGCGATACTTCAATACCAAAGACTGTATTTATATATTTTGCTACTAACGCGTATTCCGGGAACTACTAACCTGCTTTACCAGTTTGTATTATTACGTTAATAAATTATTTTCATATATTCATTCCTGGCGTTTATTATTTATTGGTACCGGATTTCAACCCGGAATCCACAACAAATATAAAAGTGAACATTGATGTCAACACTCAGAGGCGACAGGCTGTTTCATGCTAGACGGAATCGTCCGGCTGCCTGACGATTGCGTCCAGAATGAAACTGCCTGTCGCCTCTGAGTGTTGACTTCCATGTTCACACACACACACACACACACACACACACACACACACACACACACATATATATATATATATATATATATATATATATATATATAGTGGTACGGTGGAGTAATGGATAGCGCGGTTTAGGAAATCGAAGAAACGAATTCGAATTCAAGTCGAGTTCATTACATTCATTCACTTACTGGAAAAGGAATAAATCTAACTCTTTTCCCACCAGCTATTGGTAAATAGAAGGACAGGCTGGATGCTATAGAATTGCGTGCCGAACGGTCTAGGAGAAGTAGAACACTAAACTCAAAACCTCTGGAGGGATGTTAGGAGAGCTTGTATTATACCGTACATTAGTTCTCTGTGTTTGACCTTTCCAAAAAGTTTGTTTGGTTCTGTCCAATCCTTCGCCACTATAATCAAATGATATGTGCGGTAAGTCTGGCTGTTGGGTCTTAGAATTGAGCTCCTTGACCTTTTTACGTTAAAAAACGACGCAAGAGTCCGGTCCAGTAAAGATATACAATGAGCGATGGATAAAGTGCCGTCTACAAGACGCAAAAATGAAAATAACACTGATATCTCATTTACGATAATTACATAAAAATATCTTGAAATACTAAAGAGTGAATTTATTGAATAAAATCGCGATTTTCTTTAACCTCGGCCTCCAGATGACTTCAAAATCTCCAATAACTTTTCTGGACGGTCTCCTTGTTTAAGTTGGTGAATGCTGCCATATTCCTTGCCTTCCGTTCATCTTTGTTGTTACAAGGAGTTTTCTTGGTCTCTCGCTCAAATGAGCCGCACACATAATAATCAAGCGGGTTACAGTCTGCGGATTTAGGTAACCAGATGTAATCGGTGATGTGGTCGCAGTAATTGTCTGAAAGCGAAGACTGGGTTCTTCTGCTTCTGTGGCGTGGTGCAAAATCCTGCTGCCAGACATAGGATCTTCCAGTAGCCATCCTCTTGACCCAGGGCAGCACTACCTCCGTGTTGAGTCTGATGCACTCTCAACAAATTCGGGAGCTCGTTTCTTATCAGAATGATCAGAATAAGTTTCCCGCGCTGCTGTACCTTTATGATCACCATTAGACTCATCGAACTCTTTCGAAATCCTATGCACTGTCCTCAGATTGGCCATCCTGATTGCTTTTTTACCTATGCTATCTCATCAACTTTTTTCTTTTTTTCTACCTATGTTTATATACGTTACAAATTAAACTAAGCACAACTGACTATTAGTGGCTAAAAAAAAAAAAAAATCGTGGATTTTGACTTCATTCAGGGTTCTTTTTTTTTGTCCAAATTTTGTTTCGCTCATGCTAAGTCTCCAAAAACTCTATATAAAATTCACTGTAATTTATCCATAATGTTAAATATGCTAAAATTGTTCAATCTTTTAACACGAAAACTCTCAAGTTGATGTTAAAATTTACTACAAAAGATTGATTGATTTAAGATTGAGTCATCTATTATGACATGTCGCTAGTTTTTATTTATAAACAGTATTTATTTGCAATTTTTTGCGTAGAATTGCATAGAATCCATTATTGTACATAATCAAGTTACAATAAAATTTGTAATTTATATGAATAGTTAACAATTAAATGTGTATTTTATATGAATTGTTGACAATAAAATTTCTACTTCATATGAATAGTTTACAATAAAATTTCTATTTTATATGAATACTACTTGAACATTGAAATGGAGTAGAGTAGGGAGCATATTATAGATTCGTTTGGGCCCCGTTTATCGTAAATTCGGTCGGGGCCCGTGTATCTTTAATTCGATTGGGACCCAAGAGGCCCTCCTCCGGCCCTAGCATAACGCATAATTTTTTTGTGAGTACAGTTACTCAAATAAGGCGATTCGTATCTCAAATCTTGTATTTGTAGATGTCAAAATATGGAGGGAAAAATAAGTAACAATTAATAGCACAAAAGAAAGACAAACAAATGGAAAATATTAACGAAAAAATAGAAAGAAAGTAGAAAAAATCGACATAGACGAGAACGTGTAAAACTTAGAAGAAGAAATGACAAGAAAGAAAAAAATCTAAAAGTAAATAAAAACGACTAGAATCCGTAGTTGGGATCGCCAAATAATGTTACCTTTCTTAGATATATATCTAACTAAAGCTCTTATTTTCTTTGTTAACCTAAGCAAACATATTTGCCAAAAACGTGACTATCCTTAATACAGAGTCGACTAATGATATATATATATATATATATATATATATATATATATATATATATATATATATATATATATATATATATATATATATATATATATATATATATTTCTTACGTCTGTCGTTTGCAAACCGTTCAACTTTCAACTGGACTTCAAACAGCCGTTCGCTTTGTGTTTTACTAAAAGCTTTTTTTTTTCTCTTGATCATTTTGAAACTTGTGTTAATCCCCTTAAACCAGACGTTGTTTTATTGACAGACACCCGCTGGATTTATTCATTTTTCAATTTGTTTACAGTTGGAACTGATTTGCCTCTCTGTTCGTTACAGGCCACCCGGCTACATACCAGAATTTAAAACCTGAAGTCTGCATCATATATCTCTCTTTCTCTCTCTCTCTCTTTCCCTCTCTCTCTTTCTCTCCCTCTCTTTCACTGTTTTCCCCTCGTTTTTATTGATTTTTTTTGGTTATATTTTTCTCTTCTATTTTGTTCTTTTTTTAATCGATTGTTTTGTTGTAAATGGCTCTTTGGGCACGTAGAGATGCAGATTGTTTTCTCTAAATGTAAACATGCATTTTCAGCAGATTTATAAAGAGAAAAGATCATTCGTTAAAAAAATCTGGCGTCTAGGGACAATGGAGGTAGGATTTTTTTTTAAATTTAAAGCAAAAAGGTTGAAAGAATAAAAGAAAGAAAGAAAGAAGAACGTAGGAAAAATAAAAAATAAAAGAAAGGAAGAAAATAAAACAAACAGCAAGAAAGAAAGATAGAAAGAAACAAACTGAAAGAAGCAGGTAGTTTTAATTATAAATAACGTATATATTCCCGTATCATCCAACTTTTGAAGTCCTAATTTTTAATCTAATTCTAAGGGGGTCGCTTCATACACGCTTTATAAACTTAGCGTATATAATGCTGACCCTGCCTACGCCGTTGACCCAATTATGTATCCATTTACAATAGTCAAAAAGTACAGCAGTATTTAAAATAAACATCGCCTGTTACACAAGTATATACATTATCTTACATATCTAAATAATCTATATAATTTTTATTAGATATATTTTATAGTTATATATGATATATACTTATATATATATATATATATATATATATATATATATATCATATGTATATTATATCAAGATATTACAAATAATGACCCTATATATATATATATATATATATATATATATATATATATATATATATATATGTGTGTGTGTGTGTGTGTGTATAATAGGAGGCACGGTGGTAAAGGTGTGAATTCTCCTCTTCTCCCTCCAGCTATGGGTAAATAGCAGGTCAGACTGGGTTCTATAGCCTTGGATGGCAACAGGACTAGGAGAAGGACAACTGTGAATTCAAAACCTGCGGAGGGTCGTTTGGGGACCTTGTGGCACGTAGTGCACCATGTCTCTGTATTCGTACCTTCAAAATGTGTGGATGGTCCTCCACGAAACCTTCACCACTATAATCAAATCCTATGTGCTGTTGTCGGGCTTTTGTTTTCCTAGGAACTGATCTGCTTGACCCTCATATGTCGAATTCGACGGGAAAATCGAGTATATATATATATATATATATATATATATATATATATATATATATATAGATAGATAGATAGATAGATAGATAGAGTGAGAAGTGAGAGGTTATAGTTCTACCTATTAGAGAAAAGTGTATATTTTATGGAAATATGAAAAATAAAGTATAATATGTATTTAAAAATCCACATTAAACCAAACACTTTTGCGGCTTCTCTCTTCGCTTTAAAATATCTGCATTTTTCATTCATAAAAGTTTGTAAAAATTATAACAAAAGGTAATTTTTTTTTTTTTACTCATCGTTTATATTTTTTTTTACTCATCGTTTATATTTTTTGTACTGTTTTTCTTGTTTTCGGTACATATTTAAATATAAATTATCCAATGTCTGTTGTACTTTCGCCTTTCATAAATCATTATCAAGGAGGTTTTCTTTTTCTGGTATGTCAGTTTCGTCATTTTTTTTCAAATATCACGTCTCCACGTGTCTTTTTTTATGTATCTCGTCTTCTTTGAAAGTTCATTTTTATAGTAAAAATACCAATGATACATATTTACATTTTAACTTACCAACAATACATTTTTAAAGCTTAAATAAACCACAATACATTATATATGTATTTGAAACCATAAAATCTTGTTCAAATTTGATATGCTGACTGGAAATGGTTATTTTCACAATAACTTTTACTATCCTGTTATATTCTAACCATTTTTGTCTGAATTTCCCTGGTGATGTAGTTTAACTATAATGCGCTAATTCTTTGGGGTTAGTTTTCTTGTCTTTGTTGATGTTATCACAACATTTTCGGTCAATATTCCTTCTAGATTTTCTCAGTTATTTGGTTAGAAGCCCGAGTGACGATTATTAGGATAAAGTGGAAAGATAAGAATATTTGAAACGGTTAAATTTGTAGCCTTCAGGACATCAAGGACGAAGGAAAGAAATATAAAGGGGAGACAGGTCGCCCCCTTAAGGTAAGGCTTCAAGAACATCAAAGCTGTAACACGAGAGGAAGTAGAAAAATCAGGCGTGGCTGACCACATATGGAGGGAAAACAGAGATCTCCTGAGCCGACCAAGCATAGAAATGAATACAATATGGGAACCAGTGCCAGAGATAAGCGATAATTACAACAAAAATTGCAATATGAGCTCTGGTAAAAACATGAAATGATAACAGCAAAAATTGCAATATGAGCACTAGTAAAAATTTATACTGAAATCATTAGTTTTATAATACCCAGAAATTCATATACAGATGTCCCCAAGGACACATGACACAGTGGACAAAGGCGTTAGTTAGATCCATTGACAGGACCCAAAGCGTGGGAATTAAATACATGGTTAAGCCAGTGAACTTGGAGGGGGAGAATTAACAGGAGATAACTGATAACTGACATCCATTAGACATGGCACGTGGAACTAGAACAGCCTACCCCAGTGAGCGAAATAAAGGGTTGTGTTCGACATTCCAACCACCTGAAGAAGGCCGGAGCATATAATGGCCAAAACAAGGTAATAAATATGGCAACAAAGATGAAGACAATAGTCCGAATAATGTAAATAGTGTACATAATACCTCATCTCAGAAATGTAGACAGATACTGAAAGCACGCAGGTGTATTGTAAGTTGCTGTTTTGGTGGGGAAATCTCAATGGTATTTTCGTTTTAGATTTGGAAATGAGATTGTTTCAATTCCATGGAAACACTATGCTTGAGAAGATTAATTTCTTGAAAAAACTGTTTTACGATATAAAAATGTCAACCGACAGTATCCGGACCTGGTCATTCAATGCTGAATATTTTCTGCATAAAGCGGCTGATTTTACCATTATCTTTGTATAGTGCAAATTTCCAAGAATTTGCATAAAAAGCTTCCTTTTATCTTATATAAAATAATCACAGAAATGAGTAGTAGAATATTTCTCGTCTTCTTCGTTTAAATCTTGGCTAGGCACTTGGACTGTGTTAAAAGCAAAGATGAAAGGCAATGACAAGTAAATAAAATGAGCATGGTTTCTGCATTCATATGAAACAGCAACATTTCAGTCTACTTGCAAGTTTCGGTAAAATAAATTACGGGAAAAATCAGGTAATGAGAATTCTTTAAAAAAAATAAGTTCAAGAGCATTTGGAAGATTTGCGATCTTTTGAGGAAAACACATTGAGTAAAGTACTTACGATCTTAAGTGTCTTCTGAAGAGTTCTCTAAAGAAATAGAACGTTTTTAAAAGGCGTGTATATTTGTGAACGTAATTCTCTTTTGATAAATCGGAGTGCTGGGTTCGATTTCCGGTCTGGTTTGTTACATTTACTTATGCACAAACACCCATGGAAAATGAAGGAATTTATCAGCCCCCCCCCCGGTTATGGATTAAATAATATGACTTGTGTCCTTGGTAGTCTACGGAAATTGTTACAGCAATATTTAATCACAAAAACGGAATTAATACTACAATCTAAAAATATGGGTTGATAAACCATAATTTAATGCTGACAACATTTTTAGGATAGATTTGTATGAATAGAATATGTATTCTTTGGTTTAGATTGGTTTGGTTATTTTGTTTTACGGCATATCAACCTCAGTGGATTATTTAATGCCGACAACATTTTTAGGATAGATTCGTATGAATAGAATATGTATTCTTTGGTTTAGATTAGTCTGGTTTATTTTGGTTTACAGCATATCAACCTCAATGAGTTATTTAATGCTGACAACATTTTTTATTCCTGGTAATATTTTGTTTTGTCAAAAATCTGTTTCTCGTAATAATGTTCCTTCAAAATTGTATTGCTGGTAATATTTTTTTCAAAAATTATTGGTGGTAATAGTTAACTATTTACCCATAGCTGGGATCCTAACAGGTGCTACCACCCCGGGTCAGGTTGGACCTGAGAACACCAGCAATTAAGAGGTGGTTCCACGCTCCTCAAAATCTCCTGATCAGAGACCTTGCTGCTGGACGTAGTTTATCGTCTTACCCAGGACGCCGATGTAACCCCACTGTTTAATTTAACTATATTCTTGGACTAAGGATAATCATTTACTTTGGGTAAGCTAAAGGAGTAGTGAATTTATACGCATCGTGAACACGACTTTACTGGAAACTGAAGTCGATGAAAAAAAAAGTCATTTTAGTCGATTTTCTTGACAGAATTATGTTTCTTTTAGTCCACTATATTTAAATTGTTTAGCTTCCATATTTTCAGTATCTCTTTCAATTGTTCCGTATCTGTCTATATTTCTGAAATGAGGTATTATGTACACTATTTACATTATTCGGACTATTGTCCTCATCTTTATCACCATATTTATTACAACGTTTCGGCCGTTGTACGCTCCGGCCTTCTTCAGCTGGCTGGAATGTCGAACTGGAACCTTTATTTCGCTCACTGGGGTAGACTGTTCTAGTTCCACGTGCCATGTCTAATGGGTGCCAGTTATCAGTTATCTCCTGTTAATTTCCCTCTGAAAGTTCTCCACTGCCATAACCGGGTAATTGAACTCACACTCTTTGGGTTCAGTCACTCGATCTAACCAACGCCTTTATCCACTGTGCCATATTTTCCGGAGCATACAACAGCTGAAACGTTGTAATAAATATGGCGACAAAGATTATGACAATTGTCCGAATAATGTAAATAATATTCAATTGTTCCGTTTGTCTTTTTCGACATTCGACATTCTTTTCGGTATATTCTGGTCTGGTGTTCCTGCTTTATATCGCGAGATTCTCGGGGAAAATCCAAAGAAGGATTGGTAATGTTATCAGACCTGACCTGACATTCCAACTTCAGTCACTTTCTGTGGTTTTTGTTTTTTCTATAAATACTTTCATGGCAATTCCTCTACTGAGATCTCCTCCTATGAATCTACCCAAATAGATTGGTAAATAGAATCATCATTTTGAAACAGCTAAATATTCCTTGGCTGATTTTGTTTAACGGCATATCAACACCTCTACGGGTTAATATCGAAATCTAAATATATTGGAACGCAATGTTATGGCTTCAACTACAGATAAAATGTGGTTCATTTTGCTTTAAAAATATATTGTTGGTAATTTAAAATATAAATATGTATTGGTGGTATTTTTACTATAAAAATGTATTTTTATACTATCATAGTGCTTTGATTTTGTTTCGAGCGTCACAATCTGCTTATAGCTGGGATCTTAAGAGAAATCAACCCCACGAATCACGTTGGACGTAGGAACAACAGCAATCAAGAGGTCGTTCCACCAGCAAATCTTCCGATCAGAGGCCTTGCTGCCGGATGTAGTTTGTCATCATACCCAGGACTAATAGCTAAATGTAAACGTAAGTTCTATTCTAGTAGTTTCTTTTCTCGCACTTTTTATCTGTGGAAATTTTTTCCAGTTACTTGCTTTCGTCCCGGCTATGTTCCCTGACATCTATTCTTTTATTGTCCTTTCTCCTGACTAAATTCTTCCTATTTTCTTTCTCTCTCAGTAAACACTTTGCGATTTATATTCATTTTATAATTTGACATTTCTCAAACGTTTATGTTTTTTGGTAACTTTTAAATACTCTTTACTTTTGTGTAGAAATAATCATATTTTTAACAAAACACTTGCCTAGCCATTAGCAGTTCAACTAGCTCACTAGAAAATAGTATTTAGCGAGGTTTTTTTTTTAAGTAGAAATCAAACACTATTATTTCATGGTTATAATTTATTACATTGGAATCGTAATCACGATCCAATCAATATTTATCAGGGTTCCTATAACTAGTTGCGCAGTAATAAACACAAGTAATAGCAGTAAAAAGGCAGTTAACAATGTAATCTTCTGGGCAAATCTAATCAGCAGCAAATAAATGCAAACAACGCTAGTAATGAGTGCCGTGCCGAAACACGAATGAATCCGAAATTTTATTGTCGATAACTCCAAAAGGGTAGATTTTATCAAAATTTCTTTGTTATTTTCGAATTAAGCATGTACATTTATACCTAAATATAAACTTTCGGAAAAATTTTATTAGATACTTAGCGCGGAATTTAAAACGCAAATTAAGCATAAAAACCTAGTGAGCCAGAACCTACCTACCAAGGTTTCACCTCACGGATCTTCAAAGTACTACGTAATAGGTGATCTGTTAGGTGAAACCTTGGTTGGTAGATTCTGGCTCTCTAGTTTGTTTGTTTTTTTGTTTGTTTTTTTCTTAGGTTTTGCTCTACTTGGGCACTTTTACATTTTTACATAATTTACTCCGTCAGTGTGTTTTTTCTTCTTCTTTTGACTAGGTATTCCGCTGCTGATTGATTATTTTCGACCAACACAAATGACTTTAGTCATTTCTTTTTTTGTTGAATTTTTCTACCTGATATCAGTTTCTTCAAACATATTTGAATTTACAAATTGTATTGTCAGTGTTTTTCACATTGTCATTAAAATAATACATAATATATGTTATATATTATTTTAATATATATATATATATATATATATATATATATATATATATATATAGACATATTGTTGTGGATTCCGAGATGAAATTCGCTCTCCAATGAATGACAAATGCAAGAATTAAATATAAGAAATTAAATGTATTTGCACAATAATACAATGGGTAATACTGTTAGTAAATCCAGAAACGCGGTTAGTAGCAATACTAATAATATATATATATACAGTCTCGAAGTAGGACTTCCTTAGAGTCTACGTGCTTGTAACAGTGACGTCTACAAGCTCTTACCTCACACTATTACTCTATCTCCAACTCAATCACAATCTCAGCTCACTCCCTGTATACTGACTCTGGGTATTTAACGGCAGCAGTTCAAGTAACACTCTGGTCGAGTCCACTTATATGAAAAAGGGAGGACCCCATAACATACACATACACATACACACACACGCACATATATATATATATATATATATATATATATATATATATATATATATATATATATATTGTCATCAACAGTTAGACGGTTTCGCTGTATCACAGCTCATCAGTATGGATGGGCGTCTGGTTGACTCTTGATAGGATCGAAACCCGACTGAATTGGCGTCAGTCTCAGATTCTATCCCTAAGCCGTTGGCGCACGGCAAGGATGAAGGTGAATTTAAGCCTGTTTATTTTTAGATAAACAGTGACTGAGAGAACTCGACTCGCTTTACTGAAGAGTCTTGCATTATTAGCCGTCATAGTCACAAGTTTACAAACTCACACTTCCTCCCCAGAGATCTCAACCGAAATACATTTTTCAGGGGCATATATATTGTCATCAACAGACAGACTGTTACGCTGTATCACAGCTCATCAGTGTATTAGAGGTCCCGTTGCATCTAGCTAAGATCGAAACGCGACTGAATTGGCGTCAGTCGTGGAGGCACGGTAAGAATAAAGGTGAGTAATATATATTAAGCAATATATATAATATCTTAAATTAATTGCACAACTCATATATTACTGCATATCATTTCATTTTATTTTATCATGGAATACTTTGTTAATGATATCATTAGTCTAGTTAGGTTAGTATTATAATTATCGGCAACACTCTTAATTTTTGAAAAAATATAGAGTTGTCCCCCTTGGTTTTCTAACGCCTCTTCTTTGTTTATTTACGTTTTCAAAACCAGCGTCTCCTTAATTTAAAATTAGCATTTCTTATTTCCAACATTATTTTCAATTTTAAAAGTTAATCTAAGCTTAAATTCAAATTCAAAATTAAAGTATAATCCTTTTAAATTTTTAACTCCAATAATATTCCACTGCAACAATAAGATATCACGTGAGATCCAGAAAATTTTTTTTAAAAAAGAAACCGTCTTGACACAACATTTAAATAGAAATAAAAATAAATATTCTAATTCCAGCACTTGAAAATTGCTTCAGCATGTAACTTTGAGTTGTACCATTAATGTAAGATATTATATATATTGCTTAATATATTGTTGTAACCTAGAAAAGGTTATTCAATGAGAAATAACGAAAACGGAGGTTGGAAATGAAAAGGTAATATTTATAGCATCAACAAAATAAAATAATCGCCAGCAGCGTAAAGTAGGTAAACCACTTCTAGCGGTGATCTATTTTGACGGCATATTACGATACTAACCTGCCTCCCCACGAGGTAGGATGGGGCACAAGGCCAAATTTAATGTGGAGAAATCCGAGCTAGTGAGCTCGGGCAAAAATTTCCCGTAGACCTCGCATATGCGAGATCGGGGATCTGTCTACCTCCCCGGACGAGACTCTGCCCTTCGGCAGATCCTCGTCCGGCTTCCTCTCTGCTCGAAGGCAGAGAGTTCGATACGGCAAGATCTTCCAACGCTAGGAGCTCACGCTGCCAGCTTAGGAAACATATTCCACCCCCTACACTTACAATAGTGTCTAACGTATTTATGAAGATTGGTACATACCCATTATTGTTCATAGGTACGGTATATAACATATATATATATACATATAAATAGCTCTGTTATTTTATATTGAGCACTATTTTTTTCTTATACAATAGAGAATTTATATTTATTTGTAAATATTTCTAAAAAGAATGTCTTCATAATATAACTAACAGTCCCTTGCGAAGAGAACAGGGTGGAGGCGCACGAATTAAAGAAAAACCGGTCCGAGTCACTGCGTGCCGAATGTATGGAAAATGATTGGACGTGTCACGTGATGCCTATTGAGATTGGGTGTCGTGGGTTTCTGGGACGTTCGGTCATTTCCTTCCTTTCAAAAACAGGCATCACTGGCCGTTGGTTGAAAAGCGTTTCGCATCGCCTTCAAAAACTGTTCAACACGCGTCAAGTTGGATTTGGTCGAGATCAAAACAAGCAAATAAAATGCGCGCAACATCATGACCTAACATGCGCAAGTGAGATATTTGCGTGGTCGTCTATTACGACTTTTTACGAGCGCGTCAATAACGGCAAACGCGTTCAAGAAACTTTCATTGCAGATAGATTTTACTTAAAGGAACAATTAGCTTATCTTCATACCCTGCCTGGTGGCAAACGCTGCTGGTGGCACCAGGGGTGGCGTTCCCGCCATAGCCACCGAAACCGTGATATCACCCCTGGTCGGCGGCTGATGAAGACAGGGTATCGCACGTGCTAACACACGTTGTATGTTAAAAATTGTATAGGATAGCTCGCACGTATACCTATGTATATTTAAACATTCCGTTATATATATATATATATATATATATATATATATATATATACGTTCTTGTATGGAATATTGCTGTCATATAGGGTCTGATGTCCCCGCTGTACGTCTCGAGGTTGTCGACAAATTCCAGAGACGAATATGCAATGCGAATGATCCTGATCTGGTATCTCATCTGAAGTCGCTTTCTCACAGACGTGCCGGGGCTTCCCTCTTTCTTTCTATAAGCAGTTTCGCGGCAGCTCTTCCGACGAGCTGCATTCGCTGGTTCCCAGACTGCATGAATTTAAGTGAGCTACCAGGCTGGCATCTAACCACCCTTTAACTGTCGAAACGGTTAAATGTACCAAACAGCGTTTTCTCTCGCACTTCCTATCTGTGTAACTCGCATCCTCTTGCTTGCTTCCCTGATAACTATAATCTTCAAATATTCAAGTGTAATGTCAATCGATACATTGATCTTGTTCCCCATCCTTCTCTTTATCTTGTCCCCAAACACGCCTCTTTACTCTTGTTCTCAATCCTCTGTAACCCTAGTGCTACTAGCACTCCCGCCTTGCTTGGTGTGAATTGCTTATATATATATATATATATATATATATATATATATATATATATATATGATCGACTTTCCCGTCGAGATTCAACGTATGAGGGTCAAGCAGATCAGTTTCCAGGAAACCGACAGCCCGACACCGGCACATGAGATTTGATTATAGTGGTGAAGGCCTCGTGCAGGACCATCCACCATTTTTGGAGGGACGAATACAGAGACCTGGTGCACCGAATGCCACAAGGTTCCCAAACGACCCTCCGCAGGTTTTGAATTCAGAGTTGTCCTTCTCCTAGACCAGTTGCCATCCAAGGCTATATAACCCAGTCTGTTCTGCTATTTTACCCATAGCTGGAGGGAGAAGAAGAGGATTCATACCTTTCCCAACGGTATCAGCATGTAAGTGAATGTAATGGATTCGACTGGAATTCGAACTCGGCTTTCCGATTCGTCAATCCAAGCTGATATCAATTACTCCACATCCATCCATCCATCCATCCATCTATCTATCTATCTATCTATCTATCTCTCTCTCTCTCTCTCTCTCTATATATATATATATATATATATATATATATATATATATATATATATATATATATATATTACATAACTTTTATTACATCAAAAAATACACACACACACACACACATATATATATATATATACACACACACACATATATATATATGTGTGTGTGTCTGTGTATTTTTTGATGTAATAAATTAAGAAACGCAAACTTCCTAAGCTATTTCTCCTTTTCAGATCGAAGACTTGAATAAATATCTGATTTTGTATATATATGCATGCGGCGTGTGTATTAAGAAGGGTGTCAATGTATATGAGCTCATGTTTAATAAAACATGATACGTTTTTACTTATTCCGGGAAAGTAAAAAAATGGTTTCTGTCCACTTGTCTGGCATTCAGTGCGACAGGTGCGTTGCAAATCGGTGACCGATGCCAACGTAAAATGACTGTTGACCGTGAATTTGTCAGTCGTCAGTCGTCGAAACTAAGAATCAATAAATTATTTGCTCAATTGAAATTCCATTGAACGAGGGTTGAAATATCAGAGGAAACAGCTGTTAAATCAACTCCAAAAAGTCAATTTGCTACCACAAATTAGGATTATATACATAGACATTTCCACCGGCTTCCTCGCCTTTCCCTGCGCTTGATGCCGTAATGCAAGCCTCTTCTTTGTGAGTTTTGACAAGTCATCTGAGAAGCGGCAAGAAAGTCGAGGATGGATATATATATATATATATATATATATATATATATATATCATCCATCCTCGACTCCCACTCCCCACCTCTCTCTCTCTCTCTCTCTCTCTCTCTCTCTCTATATATATATATATATATATATATATATATATATATATATATATATATATATATCCATGCTCGACTCCCACTCCCTCTCTCTCTCTCTCTATATATATATATATATATATATATATATATATATCCATCCTCGACTCCCACTCCCCCCTCTCTCTCTCTCTCTTTCTATATATATATATATCCATCCTCAACTCCCACTCCCCACCTCTCTCTCTCTCTATATATATATATATATATATATATATATATATATATATATAGAGAGAGAGAGAGAGAGAGACAGACAGACAGACAGACAGAGCGAAGAGAAATGGAGGCATTCTGAGACAAAAGCTTTGGAAGGGTCATCGATTTCATTTACTGCTGGGCCTCTGATGACTGGTCAGTCACACAAAGGAGAGACCTGCTTTACGTCATCAAATGCAGTAGAAGACGCAGAAAACGGTAGAAACTAGAACAATATGGAGCTGCCCGTTATGGCCATTTGACGGCTTTATTCCGCTAAGGCAGTTACGTGTTAGACATTGCGCTTCCGAGACATACATACATACATACACACATACATACATACATACATATATAGATATATATATATATATGTGTGTGTGTGTGTGTGTGTGTGTTAATGCATGTTTCATTAGATAATATAGACAAGTTTTGTCTATTTATTTTAAGTAAGTTCCTTTCATATTGTCTGATAAGCTTAATAACATTATCATTGAAAGACGAAAGGAAATCACCATATTGATACATGTTTGATTTATTGAAATTGTCATCTTTGATAATGGCTTATGTAAGCCGAAAGTTTAGATTGGATTTAAACATGTATCAATATGGTATTTTCCTTACGTCTTTCAACGGTAATGTTATTAAGCTTATCAAACAATATGAAAGGAATTTACTTAAAATAAATAGACAAAACTTGTCTATATTATTTTATGAAACATACATTAATGAAAAATTACTTCATATCTATATATCTATCTATCTATCTATCTATATATATATATATATATATATATATATGTGTGTGTGTGTGTGTGTGTGTGAGTGTGCGTGTGTGTGTGTGTGTATATATAACTAAAAAGAAAGAACAAAAGATAAATAATCCGGTGTTCTTATTGATATTTTTATTTTTTATTTTTACAAAAAAGTGCTCAATGTAAATTTACAGAGCATAAATATTATAAATTAACTGATTGAAAATATATTTCGCTACCAAGTAATAAACATATTTCAAAAGCTGAAGCTAAAAACTTTAGAATTAATTATATAATTAAATTAAAAGCACTTCCGTTTCATCTTCAAGCGAATATTGGAATAACTTATTTTGAAATTTACTGAGTTTCAAACGCACATATAAATTCATAATTTCCTGTTTCAAAGGACACAGAGGAATGCAATCATTCACACAGGGGCGGTAGCATGTTCATTTTTATTAACTATTGTTGTATCAATTATGAGTTACGTTCGAGAAAGAGGTTAATCCTAGGGAGGGTAGAGGTGTATTTTTCAACGAAATTTGACATCCGTTAAATGCATGTCGTCTGGGGGTTTGTTTTTTTTTTATTAACGGCAAAAAGTTTTTGGCATTTTTTTCGTACTTGTATACTTGAAGATTCTTTTTAGGTTTGTTTGTGTTAGAATACGTTTTATTTAACTACAGTTTTAAAAGATTTTTACTCTTAATTGCTAAATAGATTATATTTCTATTTAAAAAACAAGTAAATGTAATAGGATTACTTACATTATTTAAAATTATTTTTTTCATATCAAATATAAGTGTGTACTTTACAAGATGACATTTTTAATTTTATTTTTTAATATTATTTAAGAAAAATTTTTGACAATGACGTGCAAAAATTCATTTCTCTGATTCAGTAAATTTTCATTTTTTAAAAACTTAATAATATATAGTTTCTCCTGTATGCACAAAGGACATGGGTCATTTAATGACCTATATATTCTAGCTATTCTTATTAATTTCCATTTTACTGTAAGTGTTTTACTGGATTCTTGTAAGTGCCAGAAATGCTTTAAAAATTCCAATATTTGCTTGAAGATGAAACGGTACTAACGCTTGTAATTTAATTATATAATTAAATTTAAAGATTTTAGCTTCCATTTTTGAAACATGGTTATTACTGTGTAGTGAAAAAACATATTTTCAATCAGTTAATTTATAATACATACATATATGTATATATATATATATATATATATATATATATATAT
>OZ010604.1:82389508-82392008 GCA_963932145.1 Acanthosepion lycidas | reverse complement strand
CTATCTATCTATGTGTCTTCAGTCTACCTATTTGTACTAGTCTACCTTTATATTTTAAAACCTATCTATCTAGCTCAGTCAATTCATAACTATCTCAGTGTATTTATATCTATGCATTTATATAAATCTCTCTCTCTCTCTCTCTCTCTCTCTCTCTCTCTCTCTCTATATATATATATATATATATATATATATATATATATATATATAACACCAGTTCTTTTTTTCTATATACCTACACATATATATAATAAAAATAATAAAAAAATAATAAAAATAATGTCGTTTTCTCACATATGTTACTATGTGAGAAAACGACATTATTTTTGCACCAACCTAATATATATATATATATATATATATATATATATATATATATAGATAGATAGATAGATAGATAGATAGATAGATAGATAGATAGATAGATATAGATATAGATATATATTCAGTCTATCTATATCTGTCTATTTATTTATCTCTATCTATCTATCTATCTATCTATCTACCTATCTATTTGTACACGTTTGCCTTCATATATTTATTCCATTTTGGGCCTCCATTAAATAACTTTAAGTTTTTCTGAATGCTTTTCTTAATTTTCTTTTCTTTTTGTTTTTCTTTTTTTCTTTTCCATCCTGGCATTCCTTTTTCTTCTACCTTACGCTTTGATTATTACTGCTATGATACTTTCCCGCTATTTATCATCCATCTGTTTTTACCTGTTCAAAATTCACGTTATCTCTTCCTCACTTTCTAAACTTGGGTCTATCCGCATCTCTAAAGGAATAACTCACATTTAAAAAAGAAAAAAAAATCATTCAGAGAGCCCAAGAGAGTATCTAATCAAACTTCCGTTTCGAACACTTCAACCGGAAGCCGCAGCGGTCAACAGGAAGTCCTGTTGGCATCGGTGTCAATGACAACTCGACGCCTACCGTTTATGGCTGACAAGGTTCCAACAGGGTTTGCTCATCCTGTGGAATAGCTCGCTAACACGAAGTCGAAATGTCAGCTCTCTGCGAGAGGCAGTCACCAGCTGTGTCTTGCCAACTGCCCAGTCGTTGAGAACGGATTCCGTAGGAACTTTTTTCAGATCCTACCGACGTTTTCAGATAAAAATAGAACGAAGTTTGTTCTATCCAATTAGTCATCGTTGCTTCTCTCTTAGTTTTTTTACTTCCTTTTGCAACGGTGGAAATGATGTTCTTTAGTTTCTTCCAACATGTCAGCCTATGTAAACATTATCTCTATCTATCTATCTATCTATCTATCTATCTATCTATCTATCTATCTATCTATCTATCTATCTGTTTGTGTGTCTGTCTCAGTCTATTCATATCTATCTCAACCTATTTATATCTATCTATCTATCTATCTATCTATCTAGCTTTGTCTGTCTTTTTCAGTCTATTCATATTGATCTGAATCTATTCATATCTATCTCAGTCTGTTCATAGCTATCGATCTATCTATCTATCTAGCTAGCTAATTCAGTCTATTCATATCTATCTGTCTATCTATCTATCTATCTATCTATTTCGCTTGATGATATTTTTTGTCTTGTCCGATCATCTCTCTTTCTTTCTCTCCCTCTATTTCTCTTCTCTCTACCGGGAGTCAATAGACTAGGGGTTAGAATCTCCGACTGATACCAAGTCGGTCCGGTTCCGGCCTGAAGCGATCGGATGTCTAGCTACATTGATGAGCCAATACAGCGAAACAATCAGTCCATGGATGACGATATATATATATATATATATATATATATATATATATATATATATATATATATATATCATGATGAGTTATAAGTATTTTTTTGTTTTCACAACAATGGTAGCTGACATTGAGGATTCAAAGAAAAATGCTGTCATTTTCTTATGATAACGCAGTTTCCTACCGCAAGAATAATAAAGGAAAGATTTTAAATGGGAGTTAGTCTATTCAATCGCGTACAGCATCTTCAGCTGATCATGCTACACCGATTATTACCTTCAAGGATCGCTTCAAAATGCCTTCAACGGGGAAATTTATTTTAATGAAAATCTTATCCAAAAGTTCATCGTAAAATTTTTCTTATCAAAACCGTTTTTTGTGTTTTTTTCAAAGTGCATCGATGTGAAGGTTGGTTAGTGGCTGGACGTTTTTTTTTTAAATAGTTGAGCAAAATTTAATTATACTTTAAAAAAAAAAAATTATATAGTGGATAAGCAAAAACAAATGATTACATTACTTAATATACTGCTAAATAAGTGGTCGAAAGCGCTTGGGACAATGGACATTGTGTAAAATCTTTTTTTTCTTTTTTCTCTCTTCCCTCATTAAAAAGAACTGAGGCCAGTTTACCCTGAAGATCCGTTTAGGTGAAACCTAGGTAGGTAGTCCCTGGCTCATAAGAATTTTTCATTTTCTGCTATATTTAGCGTATTCAGCACTTTACGTTTTATCTTAAATTACTCGATTGTTTTTTGGTTGTTTTTTTTTCCTTTGGACTGGAATT
>OZ010604.1:82239508-82384508 GCA_963932145.1 Acanthosepion lycidas | reverse complement strand
GAGCTAGAAGAAGAAGAAGAAGAAGAAGAAGAAGAAGCAGCATTGACAAAAAGAGAATTAGAAAGATAAGTATAGGTACCGGGATGCAAATGGAAATTATCTCCCTTTGGTTGAGATGAATTAACGCGTGTCTCCTGATGGCCGGTGAGTGATGTCAGCTCATAGAGTGACAAAAGCTTAGATATATTTATCACACCTAGAGCCATGACGTGCCTGCCCACACCGATTACTATGTAGGCCGCTGTGAAAAGGAACGTCACAAGGCCACAGCCGTAGAGCATACAGAGAAAACCACATGGTTTCACCCTGAAAAAAATAAATATTACAAATAAATGCCCCTTTTCACATTGTTTGCTGTATACATATGTTATAGTTTCTCTGTGTAAGACAAGTTTGTTATAAGTATGTATATATCGGTATAAAATCTCTTTTGGTACAATTCATGTTTATGATTTCTTACTGTCAAATATTCTGATCCGTCCGTTTATTAAGTTGTTAAGCAATGTCTATAATGGAGAAATAATATTGGGTAAATTTTCTCTTGTACAGCAACTCCATCAAGAGTGTATTGGGGCTATAATAGTTCCCTGAGAAGAGCTTGGTAACTTTACACTGAAAGAAAGAAAAAGTAAGTCAGAAAAACATATAAGAAGTCACTGAAATAAGTTGGTAAATAGCAGAGTAAAGTCAACCAAAAAAAAAAAGAAAAGTTATCAGAATATGGAAGGCAAAATGTGCAAGAATCTCAGAATTAAATGTGATGGGTTAATTGTATCCTTGCCATATATAACGGTTTTTTGTAAAAATATTTACGTTGCTTCATCCCTAATTTACTCGTTTCTCTTAGACTTTTAATCCGTGTTGATTTGTGTAACGGGTGGTTCTGTCCGGAGAACGGCTCCTTGGAAACGAAGCTACAATTAATCATTGTCATCACTTTGAAAACTATCGACAGAAAAAAAAACCGCATTAATAGTACTCAGTACATTACCGTGGGAAGATTGATCGTTTCGCTAGTTATGACAGAATATAAGCACTAGTTTAATCCCCTGAGAGGATTGGCAATCCAGTGAAAGAATTAAATTTCCACGGTATAGTGTCAGAAATTTCTTAAAAAGAGATTAAAAGTAAAATGATTAGTAGACGCCTGTGTTGATTTCGTGGGTTGTTGGGTACGATCGATTTTGTCTTTGTCGGGTGGATTGCGGGTTGTAGCAGGCTGGCTGGGGGACTGATTCAAGTGGGATGGATTTTTGTTTGCGATTAATCTGGGGGGAAAAAAAGGATGAAAAAAAAGAAATGTCCAAATAAAAAATAACGAAAAAAAAAAAAAAATGCATGAATGACTTAAAACAAGATGAAAGAAATATTCAAACAAAATTGCTTTTTCAAAAATCGAGAAACGGAGAAAAAGAGAGAAAAGAAAAGATCATAACACCAGTTTTGAAAACAATTCGTTGGCAATCAGAAGCGAACAGCTGTTTATCGACTGTGTACATAGTGTGAATAAGGTTGAGAGAGATTAGGCGAGAAAAAGAAAACAGCTAAGTATCTGAGTTTAAAGGTCCGAGGAATTTTCTTTGTCCTGACAAAATTCATGAATCTGAGAATTGAGCATGTTTGTCGGGAACTTAGTGAGAAATAAAAAACAAAAAAAAAAAAACAAAACAAAACAAAAAAACAAAAACAAAAAAAAACACAGTGAAATCATCTGTATTTAAATAAGTGCTCTTTCAGATTTCTAGGATGATGTTCCAAATGCAACCATTTCTACAGGAACTAATTCATCGATCATATTCCATTGCTTCTTCAACATTCTAGCCAGATCCTGGTATATTTCAATCTTTTCAGTATCTTTGGAGTTCAATGCTGTATCATATTAAACAGGGAAATCAGTAATTTAACATTTATTATTATTATTATCATTATTATTATTATTATTTTCATCATCATTATTATTATTATTATTATCTATAACAATAAGGTCATGTCTTTAACCTTCAATGACTATCTGGAGAAAGCAAATCTATTTTGTCTCTCATTGTCTAACTCTTCTTGTGTCTCCATAATTTTTTTTTTTTTTTTTTTTTTAGTTTCACGCTGTACATGGCCCGGGGACCGCTCGAAGTAGAGGGTTACGTTATGGTGTAGTTCATATTGAAACCGGGGGTCTGTACCATAGGGCATCGGTTCGCGGGAAGAAGCTTACTTACTTATTGCCAATGGAATGCAGAGGCAATGTGGGTGGTTTGCTACATTATAAGTGGTACGGCGGGGTCCCTAGCGATGAAGGTCAGTCCTGATGGAATCAAGAAATGCAGTTCTTTCAATGGCAGGAGCGATAGAGCAGTGACAAACTTGCCACATCTTGCCTGTTTGAGAGAGGTTGTTCTTCTTAAACAAGGACTCAGAGAATGTTTTGAACTCTATCAAGACTGGAAAGTGAGATCTGGGTAATGGTGGAGTAATGGATAGCAGCTCGGATTGAGAGATCGGAGAACCGAGTTCGAATGCGACTCGAATCCATTACATTCACTTACGTGCTAATGGTAGAGATCTTTTTTCTCCTCCCCACCCAGCTATGAGTAAATAGGACAGACCGGCTTCTATAACCATGGGCAGCAACTGGTCTGTGATTGTCGTCAGCAAGATACGCGACATCATGCCCGAAAACGCTCACGCATTGCATGCGTATGGTATTGCAGAGCAGTTGGAGGAAGGGAGAATTGGCGGAGTGCGCCGATGCATATGTAAAACTCTCCCACTCAACCAGTCAGCTGCTTTGTCATGGCCCATAAATTGAGTGTGCCTGAAGACTTTGGCAGTTGGAGCCGACGAGGACGGAGATGGAACGACTGTCCTGTTCCAGCGGGTGCTTTTATACCGCAGAAAGAAATGGCAACCTCGAAAAATCGCCTAAACGTGTATCACGCATGACACATAACTGACTACATTTTCGGTCTGATCTGGCTCTTAGAGGATAGCTCTTTCATACAGAAGTCAAATTTTCGGTGTACTTCCCAGGAGATTCTCTTTCTTAAATGATAATTAACCCAATACAAGCCATAAGGACCACTCAAGGCAGAGTGATAATGAATGGTATATTGATAGAAATGAAAGTTGGTTAGTAAGAGAGTGTTATGACGACGAGTGGGATATATATTGGCTGACACCGAACTTGAAGAGACAGAGATTATAGGTGTCAGAGAACCTTTTTTTTCGGGGGTTTGCCGTCCTGGGTATGATGATAGACTACATCCGTTTCCTGGGTATGACGATAAACATCATCCACTTCCTGGGTATGACGATAAACTACATCCAAAAGCAAGGCCTCTGATCAGGAGATTTTGAGGAGCGTTGAACCACCTCTTAATTACTGGTGTACCCAGGTCCGCCCGGGGTGGTAGTACCCGTTACGGTCTTTGCTATGGGCAAATAGTTAACACCCAAGCTCGTGCAAAAATAGGTTTTAATACCAAAATTTTGCCGCCATATTTATTACAACGTTTCGGCACTTTAGTATCGGTCTATATTTCTGAGATGAGGTATTATGTACACTATTTACATTATTCGGACTATTGTCCTCATCGTTGTCGCTATATTTATAACAACGTTTCGGCCTTTCAGTATCTGTCTATATTTCTGAGATGAGGTATTATGTACACTATTTACATTATTCGGACTATTGTCTTCGTCTTTGTCGCCATATTTATTACAACGTTTCGGGGAAATTGTACGACAAAGTGAAAAAAATACTTGTGATGCGTTTGGTCCTTCACGACTTCATCGAATTAAATTTGTTATTTTGATAGGACTGTGCATGCGCATGAACGAGGGATGCTGGGAATTTTAGAATTTTTTTTTTTGATCTAGTCGAATTCATTTAGAGTCTTTCCCTTTTTCTTTCCGTCACTTTTCTTAGTAGGTATTCCACACTTTGACATTAGACGATCTGCCGAGAATGGAGAAATGTTGTAATTTTTTTGTGAAATGTTCTTTGTAAAAAAAAAAATGATAAAATTCCTAACCTCTTTCTGCGCATGTGTAGTCCTACCAGCAAGTTAAATTTAGCCCGATAAAGTCCTGAAAAACAAAACACGTCGCAAGAAAGCTAACTAGAACAGCTAAGTAAACTTCATGTACATCAGTTTTTTCAAGCAGCGTTTGTGTGTATAATTCATGTCTGTATGTGAATCATAATACTAGCCTATACGAGATTATAATGTATATTTACACCCTTGTACAAATGAATTGAAACAACTGCTTTAGTTTCCTTATTTTCACCATACGGTCAGTTTTTAGGAGTGACAGGGTGTAATCAATTTCTATTTTTTCCTCAGATTAGATCATTTGCCAGTGGTGTGCAGTAATATGAATTTATTTTCGAGTGTATGATGAAATTCGTTTGACCTTGAAAAATGCCGAGACACTATTGTCTCGACTGTTGATTAGTTGTCTTACAACCGTTGTCTGCGATGGACGGTACTACAAGGAAGCGTACGAAAATTGTAACGCTCCACAAAGACACTAGCAAGCCTTACCAGTGCGCAAATCAATGTACTATCGAATAGCTTGGAAACTTTCCTTATTTAAATTCAATTAATAATCTGTAGTCAATCCGTAAGGAAAGACTTTGTAGAATACAAAATATTTACATGTGCACTGGCTCATTTTTCATTGGGAAAATACGAAGAAAATTAAATAATAACGGATTTATTCGTTTTCTTTCAATTAATTTGACAAGGTGTAGTTGTATGAGCGTATGCGCGTATCAAGAAGCTGGAGAACTTCCACATGCAAGCTCTCCGTTCTATACTCGGAATTCGCTGGCATAACCACGTTACCTACCTTGAGGTCCTGGATCGTGCTCACCCCTCAAGCATTGTCCATGCTCATTAAGGCCCAACTCCGATGGGCGGGGCATGTCATCCGCATGGAGGAGCACAGTTTGCCAAGACGACTGCTGTACACAGAGCTCCTGCACGGTAAGAGAAACCAAGGCCGTTCAAAAAAAGCGCTAGAAAGACACTGTGAAAGCAAATCTCCAGGGGTACACGCTCAAAGCCAAAAAACTAGAGGAGCGCGCCAGTGATAGACCACGTTGGCGAATTAGAATCCATAATGCTGCAGTCACATTCGAGGATGCTTGATGCCGGGGGCTTATCGCTATCAGCGATCGACTCCACAGGGCATCGTCAACAGTGATTACGACAACAGATTTTCAGTGCCCCACCTCTTCCAGTCTTTGTGCCTCTAGCCTGGGGTTGTGGAGCCATCTCCTAGTTCACAGATAAGATGCAGAAACGATACGTCATCTTCGGATTCGAAGGAAAACCGACATATGTGCGTATGTGCATGTGTACATTTAGTGGGCATTTTTATTTATGTTTAGTGGTGATCACAAGTCCATGTGTTAATTCGATTGTAGATTCTACCTTATTAAATTTCCTTGTAATGTTTAGAAGATTTTCATTGTACCAATAGAAGAACGTCATCTATGCATGTGATTGAATGGGTCTGTCTCTAAAAACACTTGGAACAGACGAACAAGAATATGATTATTGATGATCACATGTGTAAGAATTTTTTTTTTTATTGAAGGGGAAGAAACAGTGGTTAGTGTTTAGTTTGCATAGTTGCATAATTTTATGGACATGTGGAGGGAGAGTTTTGGGATTTTTTACGTAGTTTTTTTCAGGGTATAGTTAACGGGTATATTTGTGTATAATGATATAGCAGACGACAGTCTCTTTCATGTTTAAGGCGCTTAAGCCAGAAAGAGACTTTCACCGCTGAATGTTAACTTCAATGTTCATTTGTATATTTACATACCTTCTGTCTCTGAAACTGGGCCCTTTAAACCTTAATTTATAGCATAAAATAAAACTATATTTTCATCATATATATGTGTGTGTGTGTGCGCTCGCGCGTAAAACTTTTAATGACTACGCCTTCGCCATCATTCGATAGGCTCAGTATGAAAGAAAACGCAAAAAGATTTTTTTTTTCAATCTCACTCGAAGAAGCCTATCTAACGAAGGCGAAACACGTAGTCGACAAAAAAGTTTTTCGGTTTGATTTATTAAAAATTAAACAACATATATATATATATATATATATATATATATATATATATATATATATATATAGATAGATAGATAGATAGATAGATAGATTCATGGCTTGTGGAATTAGCAGATAATGTAATTTCTGGTCTCTTATTTAAGAATAAATTAAAATCATTAAAAATAACGTCTTTTTCCCTTATTCTCGACACCATATTTTCCAGTCCCGTCCCCGTCAAAATTGCCTTCCTCACCCGTCAAAATTGCCTTCCTCACCCGTCAAAATTGCCTTCCTCATCCGTCAACCGATTCATTTGTTTGCTCTTATTCCATCCCCAACTGTCCGTTCGGAAATTATTCTCAACTGTGAAATAAATTACTCTTGTCATATGAAAGTGCCACAAAATGCGAGGAACGTTTTTCAATTGAGATTTCAAGCCCTAATCTAATTATATAAATTTTCCATTTCGCAAAAAGGTTTGTGTTCGTCCTGTGAAAATATAGTTAAGTAAGATAGCTGAAAATCAAAAAATATATAATTAATTTTTGACTCGTTTCTCATTGTTTTTTTTAGTTTTTTTTTTTAGTCTTTTTCGGGTTTTACTGTGAATTGAAGAATTGAGAAACGGAAATATTTGAAATAAAATCTGACTCTTATATTTTACTTGTGCTTTTCTTTTTCGATAAGAATTGAGGTTTTCATTTCTCTTTTTGTGGTAAATGAAATGAGACAGGCTAAGAGCTGGAGAAATAAAAAAAAGAGAGAGATTATAAAAGGTCTTAAAGAAAGAAAAATAAAAGAAAGAAAGAAAATGAAAGAAAGAAAGAAAATGAAAGAAAGAAAAAAGGAAAATGAAAGTGAATATGAAATTGAACGAATCACAAAAATGAAAGAAAAAAAGAAAATGAAAGAAAGAAAGAAAATGAAAGAAGGAAAGAACGAAAACGAAAGAAAGAAAGAAAGAAAGAAAAAGGATAATGAAAGTGAATGTGAAACTGAAAGAAAGAAAGAAAGAAAGAAAAGAAAAGAAAAGAAAGAAAGAAAGAAAGAAAGAAAGAAAACGAATGATAAAATCTCTCATTACCAAAAATCAATGAAATCGAAATAAAGTTCGTAACAAAATGAGAAAGAAAAAGAAGGATAAAATAATATACGAAAAATGAAAGAATATTAAAAAAGAAAAGAAAGGAAAAAGAAATTGGAAAATATCAAAAACATTATGTTAAGATGAGAAGAAAGAAAGAAAGAAAAAGAAAGAAATTAAAAAATATCTAAATATTATGGTAAGATATGAAGAAAGAAAGAAAGAAGGAAAGAAAGAAAAAGAAAAAGAAAGATAAAAAGAATAAAAAAAAAGAAAAAGAAAGAAATTAGGAAATATCAATGCATTACGTTAAGATTTGAAGAAAGAAAGAAAGAAAAAAGAAAGAATGAATGGAATAGAATGAAATTACAAAATATCAAACCATTATGTTAAGATATGAAGAAAGAAAGAAAAAGAAAGAGAGAAAAAGAAAGAAATTAGAAAATATCAAAACATTATTTTAAGATTTGATGAAAGAAAGAAAGAAAGAAAAAAGAACGAAAGAAAAAAGAAAGAAAGTATGAAAAATAAAGAAAGACTGAAAAAGAAATTAGAAAATATCAAAACATGTTTAGATATGAAGGAAAAAGAAAGGACGAAAGAAAAAAGAAACAAAGAAAAAGAAAGAAAAAATGAAAAGGAAAGAAATTAGCAAATATTAAGAGATTTGATAGGATATAAGGAAACGAAAAATAAAGAAAGAAATAATGAAAAAAAAGAAAGAGCTGTAAGAGAAGACCAGTAGAGAGAAAGAAAAACAATAAAAGAAAGAAAATTGTTATTATAAAAGAAAGAAATGAAAATAAAGAAGAAAATAAAATTGAAAAAATAAAATAAAAAAAAATTCGTCCATTATTTTCAGCTAATGGAAACCCCTGCCCCCAAAAAGAATGGAAACCCCTAACTCTTAAAAAGAACAAACGTTTAACCAGGAAAACGTTTTACAAAAAGAAATAAGATATAAAAAAACGACGATATCTGTACATTTGTTTTTGCTGACTTTGACAACCAGTACCTTGTGTTTCAGAACTTTTCAAAGAGCTTCGATATTTTTGATCCATGAACATACACAGAAATCAAGCTGCTTAACAACAGGGTGAAAACCGACAAAACAGCAAAAGACATCAAAATCAATAATACGTAAAATATTGCAAATAATAAGGGAGAAGAACCTGACCAATTTGAAACATTGATTTGTATCCAGTTCAGTAGCTGATCGTTGGCCGGGAGTCATATGAAGGCAGACGTGATATATGTCACAATGAATGCAATTGCTGTAGTGTTTAGTCATATCAAGGTTCAATTCTTTACTACGTGTGAGATAAAAGTCCAAATGTGATGATTTGTGGGAAGAAACAGAAACTTCTAATTATATCGTTAATTTATACAAACGAATTTGCAAAGAGAATAGAAGGTTTTTTTTAATTAATCGGTTCATTTTCTATGGCTTATCAACCCTTTGCAAGTTATTTGAAACCAGGAAGTATTTTCTGATTGTAACAATTTTTTAAGATGATAATGGTTTATTTATGCTAATCTTACTGATTAACCCATAGCTGGGGGGAGAATAAGTGGGTTCATCCCTTTCCCAAGTGAATATAACGAACCCAACTGGAATTGGAACTTAGCTCAATTAGCCAATATACATTAAAGCACCTGCACATCATAGATTATAGAACAAGGTAATGACCAGAATCGATCTTGCTTACCTTCTGTGATCATACGGGAACAGGTGTTTCAACGTGATGCTTTTGATTAGGACATTCAGAAAAAAAAACAAGTTGAAAACAGCGATTCAAATACATTTTTGTTGAAAGCCCCTAAATTTCTTTAAATGTAGAATCGAAGAATTGTCTTCTCGTTATATTTTTGATAATTTTTTAATAAATTTAACATATATTTATTTCTTTTTAAATGCTTTCCAATAAAACATAATTGCTTTCCTGAGAGCCTAATATACTTTTCGTCAGGGTTACGATCACAAGACCGCTTAACCTATTAAATAACAGTTCAATGATACTTTCCTCATTTCTAACGGCATTTTTCTGGTTCTTAAGATTTTTCTAACCTTTTGGAAGGAATCGTTTGCTATCCTAATGCGTCTTCGGATTTCGGTGTCACACTTGCCGTTCTTCCTTAAAACACTTCCCATATATTGAAATTGATGTACACCCTTGTGTAAATTAATTGAAACAAAACGAATAATTCCGTTATTATTTACTATTTTAAAATATTTTTCCAATGAAACAAGACCCAGTGCACGTTAGTACTTCGTATGTCCATTCCACGAAGTCGTCCCTTGCACTTTGTCCACAAATTCTCGATTGGATTTAAATCAGGAGTGTTTCCGGACCAGTCTATTGTTATTTGATTTACTCACTGGTAAGGCTTGCCAGTGTGTTCGTACAGCATTACAATTTTACTACGCTTCCTTGGACTAAGGTCCATCGCAGACAATGGCTGTAGGACAACTAATCGACAGTCGAAACAATACTGTCGGGGTGTGATAAAAATCTGATGCAATCCAGGATAACGCAATATTTTTCAAGGACAAACAAACTTCATCATATAGAAGTCGATTACACCCTGTCACTCCACTGGGTCTAAACCTGAGCGTATGGTGAAAGAAAGGAAACTAAAGCAGTTGTTTCAATTAATTTGCACAAGAGTGTACTTGTTTGATTTTGGTATCTCAAAATTTGTAATGTGCATGTTAGACCGTTCCTTTTGCCGACCGCCCTATGTACGCTACTTTAAATAAGAGATAATCATTATACATGGTTAAAAAAGTGAAATATGATATTTTATTAGGCATTTTATTATGAAAAAAAAAAGAATAAAGCATTTTATATTTAAATTTTACTCACATCAAAATATCCTCCTTTAACCTTGATTACTGCAGCACAAATTTTTGGCATTCGTTGCAAAAGTATAAGTTTGATAATTGATTCCATACTTTTTCAATGACTCTAAGAGCTTTTTGACACTTTTTTCCTTCTTCTATCAACTTCATCCCATACTAATTCTGAAGGTTGCTTCAAACTTTTGAACTATTGTCTATATCTTCTTGTAACTGATGTTTAGTTCCTTTTCTCCTCGTTTTCCTTCCCTGCTTTCTTTAAGAATTTCTTTAGTCGTCTTTCTCTGTCCGCTACCAACACTGTGTCATATCTAATGTTTTTTGAGATTGTTGCCGCCAATAATGAATCCTGGTAGGACTTCTAATTCTCTCAGAAGTTTCTCACTATATAGGTTGAATAAGTCCGTTGAGAAGACACATCCTTGTCTTACACATTTTTGTATATCTACTGAATTAATTTTCTATCGGTATGCAGGCGGTTTGTTCCTAGTGTAAGTTCTGGATTATTCTAATACCATTCCCAACTAGCAGTTCCAACAGTCTACAAATTATCCCATGCTAATATTAAACTGCTTAGGATATCCAGCTCTAGACCATAGAGCTGGTTATAAGAAAACCCCTAAGAATTCATCTAGCATATTTTTAAATCTACCGTGCATTGAAAACTGTTGCCATATCTAGTCTGGTGCACCTGCTGTATATCTTGAGATTCTTTAAAAAAAATCAAAGAGGGGACGTAATGTAATCGATCTTCACCAGGAATTTGTATCACAGATAAAACAGATATACATAAAAAGATGAGAGCACTAACAGCAAAAAAGATATGCTCATCAACAGGTTGCATAAAAAAATCCAAGGACAGAGCACTGATATTATAGAAAGAAAAAATAATTCAGGGATGAAAGCAATGGTGAAATCTTCTACAAAGAAAGACAACCAGGAATACGCAGAAACATCCAAGGAGCAAAAACATTAAAATCAGAAGCACAGGCCAAATTGAACAGAAACAAAGCGGCAGGGCCTGACGGAATTGTAATAGAGATACCGGCAATCTTAGATGATTTTAACATTGACAAGATTATAGACATAATAAATGAAATATACAACAGTAGCGATATACCGGAAGACCTTAGTAGATCCATTTTCATATGACTGCAAACGAAGGTTAACGCCATCCGACAATCAGTCTAATGAGTCATATAACAAAAATGATCAGCCTAATGTTGATAAACAGAGCGCACAGCAGAATCAGACCGGAAATAGGACAAGAAGGTTTAAAGACACTGGAAAATGAAACGCGATATTTATGTTCAGAATGATATTCGAAAGTGAAATACAGATGAAGAAATATATGTTACGACATTTTATAGATTATGCAAAAGTATTTGACAAAGTATATCCCCCCCAAAAAATTGTTGGAACTGCTCAACAATCATGACATATTTGGAAAAGATATTAGATTACTCTATAACATATACTGACTGCATACAGATAGAAAATGAATTCAGTAACTATACAAAAGTAGCAAGGGGAGTGTAAGACAACAATGCCTGTTCTTACTTGACTTATTTAACCTTTATACTGAGACCTTCTGAGAGCAGTAGAAGTCCTACCAGTATCCATTATTGGTGGATGTAATCTTAACAACACAGAATATGCAAATGACGCAGTGTTGAGAGTATACACAGAAAAGAATGTACAAGAACTCCTAGAGAAGGTAGCGAAGAAAATCGAAAAGTAAGGACTAAACATCAATTGCAAGAAAACAAAAAAGCATTCTTGTTAAGAAAAGGAACATAACACCATGGAAATTACAAATTTTGAGATACCAAAATGAAACAAATACAAAGGTTTGTATATCTGGGAAGTGTATGATGGGTAGACGGAAAGTGCGACATTGAAATCCGAAGACGCACTGGGATAGCGAAAGATTTCTTCCAAAAGCTTAGCAAAGTCTTAAGAAAGAGGAAGATTTCGTCAGAAATAAAGAAAACAGTTTGGCTTGGTTTGTTTTGTTTTACGTCATATCAACCTCAATGGGCTATTTAATGAATCGCTGGTAATATTTTTCCAAAAATGGATTGCTGGTAATATTTTTTCCAAAAATATATTGCTGGTAACATTTTTTTTTTAAAGCCTTTGCTGGTAATATTTTTCCTTCAAAAATGGTTTGCTGACAATATTTAAAAAAAAAAATGTATTGCTGGTAATATTTTTTAATCAAAAGTTATTGCTGGTATTAAAACCATTTTTTTACACTATCATGGTGTTTTGATCCCAGTTTAGGGGTTAACTATTTTCCCACAGCTGGGGCCCTAACAGGTGCTACCACCCCTGCTCAGGATGGACCTGGGAATACCAGCAATTAAGAGATGGTTCCACGCTTCTCAAAACCTCATGAACAGAGGCATTGCTGCTAAACATAGTTTATCGTCTTACCCTGAACGCGGATGGAGTTTATCTTCACACGCAGGACGGAAAGAAAACAGTACTGAATTATTACGTGATATCAGTCATCCTATATGGCAGTGAATGCTGGAGAATTATTTCACCGATTAAGAATAGACTTGAAGCTACATAAATGTGGTTCTACAGAAGGATACTGGGAATACCATACATCGAATATATGAATAAGAACGAAGATTTATAGAAAATGGAAGCAAAAAAAAAAATACTTACACCTAGCATCAGAAAGAGAAAGTTGAGAATTTCTAGGGTAAATAAGGAGAAAAGAGGACTTAGAAAATTTGATACTCATAGGTCAGTTTGAAGATGAGTAGTACAAAGGAAAACAACGAATAACCTAGCTAGCAGGGATTGAGTAATTTGTTGGGGAACATGGTTTAAGAGAAAACAAAAACACAAAATTTACTAAAAGCTACGAAGGACTGGAAATTGTGGAGAGCCATTATCGCCAAATCCCTGAAGTTATACATGACATGGAAGAAGGAGGAGAATGTGACGTATACTGTTCCCTTAATTCAAATCTACTTTGCTTTGCTTATTACGGATTATATTGCAGTTGCCTATACAAAAATGGATACCCTGAAACATTTAGTGATATTCAATATAAAAAAGCACAAACTTATATTAATACAGAGTGCTACTACAGTGTGATATCTACCGAGGCATTTGCGATCTACCATAAATGACGATGTACTCTAATAAATAACCCACTTACGGCCTACAGCAATTAATTCCTCAAACTACATGCAGTGTTATTTTAAGTTAAAGAGCAGGGTATTTATCTAATTTATAATCATAAAGGGATATTTATGTAACTCCATTACAAAATAAACAAGCTAACCTCAGACAAAATAATCTCAATTGAAGATAAAGGGGTATCTTTTTACAGAGTTAATATTATGGTTGGGGTTAGGATTAGGGTTGAGATTAGGGTTTTTAACATATTCCATACTTCGAACGATTGATAAATATCATACCTTAGTAGAAAACGAATAGTGGATATCATAGTATAGCGATCATCATCATCGCACACACACACACACACACACACACACACACACACACACACCTTTACAAATTCAAATCTTTAACAGCAATCATTCATTGGACAGAAAGCAACGCTGCTATCTGAAGTGACAATTTTAAAATCGCTATATTTTTATGTAGTAAATTTTGTGCACTATTGGGAGAAGTGGCTCTCAAAAGTCTCCCTCAAACTCAGGCACTGATTGGTCAGTATCAACCAATCAGATTCTCTGCATGTGGAGAATGATTTTTCTCGGGCAGATTCCTAATTCGATGACTACCTATATAAACAGAACAAAAGAGGACCAACACAAGTGAGACATCGACTGCTACTGGAATTCAAGTCAGTCGAAGACATGCGCCCATCTTCTCACTCTCAAATTACATATTCTATCCCACTTGCATAATTTTCCTCTTGCACGACAGAACTGTTTAAAACACTTATAACAGACTAATAACTCTTTCATTTCCGTTTCAGAGAACATTAATAAACATTTATAGTCAAAGAGAGACTACTCTCGTCTGACTCATTGCATACTTCTTTTTCGTATATATTCTTTATTGTACGGTTTGTTGAATACAATATATATATATATATATATATATATATATATATATATATATATATATATATATTGATACCTTTGCCTTGTCCCTTGTTCTTATATCAGTTTGGGTTCCTAAACAAAAATTAAATAAATGTGGTGAGAGGCCTAGACACGCTACATCTCATTGATAACTCCGACGTTCGTTTCGAATTCCACCACAATACTATACTAGAAAATAAATAGTAGATATCATATTATTATAGAAATGTATAATAGATGTCATATTATACTTGAAAATGAATAGTAGATATATTATTGTAGAAAATGAATAATAGATATGATATTATAGTGCATAATAAAACTATATGTGCAAATACAACTATCTTCTCAATTACAGTTAATTGTCTGCTATTTTCAGTAATCTTCATGAAATATTGAAAAGAAATCTTTAATTTACGCTTATTGCTTTCCTTTTGATTCTATTTCACTTTCTTAGGTATTTTCACGATTTGTAACGTTATATTTTTGTCAAAAGCCAATCTACCTCTACAATGAGCTGATCAATATTTGTGCATTACCTGATCGACGAACTGAACCCCGACAATTAAAGGAAATTTACTTTCATTCGTAAGGCATATGTGCGTGTTAGAGATTAGAAAATTACCTACATGTGCATTCAAAAAAACAAAACATTAATTCGTCACTTCACTTGTACAAGCCGAACATAGAATTACTTCATGCGTCAAGATGTAAATTGTGTTCGTAGATGTAAAACACTGCTGTGTAGTTGAAAGAGTTCACCTGTGGCGATGACTACTGTGTGGATGCTCACGAAAGCTATTTAGAGATTGAACAAAATTAAGAAAAGACTGTTCATTCTATGAAAAAGAAAAAAAAAATGTGAGACCGCATACGAAAAGATCATTTCTGTCCAAGAGCAATAAATGTCTGGTGTTCAAATTGGTGAAAGAAGACTGAACGGAAGTGTCCAGAATAACGGAAGTGTCCGGAAGATATCAAAGAGGCAGAAGTACATTACAGGCGCCAACTATCGGTAGAAGGGTGAATACAATGTGGAAGCTCTTAGTTGAAGATTTATTGTTCGTGATTCTATATCAATGGATGAACCGTTTTTAAAGCTTGACAAAAATCGCTTTGATTTCTGTTTAATCCCATTTATTTCGGATTTTGAAAACTTTTCGCTGATTTATTTTGCCATTATTGCCGACAAATCGGTTACTGGTTTTATTTTTCATTCTTTTTTGTTATTTCTTTCTTTCTGATTTGCTTTCTTAAGCCATTTCTGTCTCTCGTATATGTTTTTAAAGTTTTTTTCTTTGTTATTTAATTATTTTATTATCAAGTACTTTCTTTCTTTTTTCTTACTTTTACTATAGAAATTTTTTTGTGGTGATAGGCACATTAATTTGAAAATTCTTGCAAAATTCAAATAATTCTTTTCAATTCTTTGTTTTGCATTTCCTTATTTCGTCTGTTATTTATTAACTGATTTTTTTTATTCTTTCTTTCTGTCTTTCATTCATTCTTCATCTAGTATACAAAGCTTAAAAATCTAATCCAATCATTAACAGACAACACGTGATCTCCAAAATCTCTCCTCAGTAAAAATAATGTTGTCTATGAATTCTCACGCCCAACCTTGTAGTTTGCATCTACAATATTAATAATATTAGGTTGGTGCAAAAATAATGACGTAATAATGTCGTTTTTTGACGTATTTTTAACGCCAAAAAACGACATTATTACGTCATTATTTTTGCACCAACCTAATAAAAACAACATTAAAGTTTTATGTCGGACAGACATGCACTTCCAATCTATCTATCTATCTATCTATCTATCTACATATATATATATATATATATATATATATATATATATATATATATATATATATTATAAAACGGACAAAGCCCGACAATTATTTTAAGATTTTTATGTTAATAACTTCTTTTTATAGAAACAAATATTTAAGTAAATGCTCTGTTTATAATAAACAGTATTAACGACATTTACCGGCCTGAATGTCCGAGGAAAGGTCATAGAAAATATGCGTCCTCCGACAGGAATAGAACCTATATCCTATACGAAACCGTCATATAGCCTAACGTGCTTTTACCGATTTGTATCTATAAAAAGAATGTATTAACATAAAAATGTCTTAAAATAATTATCGGACTTTGTCTATTTCATAATTTGTGACGTCATTTCTTTACATCTGGATACGCATCGCGCAGATATGAATGTATGAGAGAAAATCATGGAGATTTGTAGTTTAAAAACTGTAAAATCGACCTTGCTAACGAAAACGCTCCTCTGTGGCGAAATCGGTAAAATCACGTCAGGCTATATGACGTTTCCGTATAGGATACAGGTTCGATTCCTGTCGGTGGACGCATATTTTCTATGAAAATTTCTCGGACATTCAAGCCGGTAAATGTTGTTAATACTGTTTATTATAAACAGAGAATTTACTTAAATATTTGTATCTATAAAAAGAATGTATTAACATAAAAATGTAAGAATTGGCAGTTTTGTTTGTTATTTATGCTGTAAATATAGTCAGCATAAATAACAAACAAAACTGCCAATTCTTACAATTAGACATAAAAGAATTTTACCCATCCATAACAGAACGTATGCTAGATAAGGCCATCAACTTAGCCCAGGAACAAGTAATAATACAAACAAGCGAAATCAACATCATTAAGCACTCCCGTAAATCATTATTATTCCACAATGAAGAAGCATGGATAAAGAAAGATGGGATATTTGACACTACAATGGGAAGCTTTGACGGTGCTGAAGCATGCGAAATCATAGGCATTTACTTACTAAACGAACTGAGCAAAATAATAGATAGAAATGACACAGGACTCTACAGGGACGATGGTCTCATATTCTTAGTAAACTGTAACAAACAAAACACAGACAAAACTAGAAAAGCAATAATAAAGATTTTTAAAAATAACGGATTCGACATAGATATAAAAACTAACCTAAACGAAGTAGATTTTCTAGATGTTACCTTCAACCTAAGAGAAGGGACACATAAACCATATAGAAAACCTAATGACAAACCACTCTACATACACACATCTTCCAACCATCCACCTTCTATAATCAAACAGATACCAAAATCGATTAACCGCAGGCTCTCTGACAATTCCTCCAATGAATCCCCATTTAACAAAGCTAAGAAAGTCTATGAAACAGCCCTAAAAGATAGCGGATTCCCAGCAATACTCACATACTCACCACAGAATACAAAAAAGGCCAACAGGAGAAAAAATATCATATGGTTCAACCCACGGTACAGCAAGAACGTAAAAACAAACGTAGGAAAAATATTCTTCAAACTCTTACACAAACACTTCCCAGAATCAAGCACCTTACACAAGATATTCAACAAAAACACAGTAAAAATCAGCTACAGCTGCACCGAGAGCATGGCACAAATAATAAAAAAGCACAATAGGAAAATTATCAACAAACCACACGAACAAATTAAACCCACGTGCAACTGCAGAATAAAGAACGAATGTCCCTTAAACGGAAATTGTTTACAAAACAACGTAATATACCAAGCCACCATAAAATCACCAGATAATGAGGAAAAAGTATACATAGGAGTAACTGAAGGACCCTGGAAACAAAGAAATTATACACACAAAACATCTTTCACAAATAGTAAATATGCAAACAGTACAATGCTTTCTAAGTATATCTGGGAAATTAAAAAGAAAACGAACATCACACCAAAAATATCTTGGAAGATAAGGAAAAAATCATCAGCCTACAATAACCAATCAAAAACTTGCAATCTTTGCTTGGAGGAAAAAATAGCTATCATTACTTTCCCCGACCAAAATAAATTATTAAACAAAAGATCCGAGCTCATCTCAAAATGCAGACATGAAAATAAATTTTTTACTACGTAACCTAAAAAATTAAAAACGGAAAAAATAAAATAAAAACAAATAAATATACTAATAAACAAAATAACAAAAAAAAAATAGAAATAAAACATAAATAAATACTATGTTACTAAAAATCTAAAACCGAAAAGAGAAAATATACAAGTAAAATAAATTGACTTAAATTCATCCAAGTAAATAAATAAACAAACCAATCCCAAATAAAGATAATCAATTAAAAACTGTTCCCGCCAAAATAATACTTAGAATGAACTACAACAATCAACCCCAAAATTGAACAAATAGCTTTAATTAAATTCCCAAACCAAAACAAAACTGTTAAATAAGTGATATAAACAAATTTTTACTACGTTAATAAATAAATAAATAAAATAAGAAATAAAAAAATAAAAACAAGCAATATAATTTGACCCAAATAGATAAACAAACGACTTCCGGTGAAATAACCGCCATAATAGAATACCCACAATGCACCACTAACCCGTATATATATAAATAGCCGAGAAAAATAACAGCATATGTGGCCTGACGATTGCATATAGCATGAAACAGACTGTCGCCTCTAAGTGTTGACTTCTATGTTCACTTTTATATTTACACACGCTCTATCTCTGATATTGAGCACTTTATTCCATAAATATAGCACACCTTAAGACTATATTTCTTTATATATATATATATATATATATATATATATATATATATATATATCGCAGATCGACCTACGTCAACTTCTGATGACCACATCATTGACAACTAACATACACCTCTCAGCATACGTCAAATATTACTGGATAACACCTAAATATTCTTCAGCACTCAATGCAGGAAAGACTCAAAACACGAGTAACGAACCTCCACGAAATCGCTAAAAATTCAGTATACCGTGGGGATAACCTTCTCCAAACGTAAAGAAAACATAGTGTTATTGTAAAAAACTTTATGTTATTATTAAGAGGAAGATTCAAAGTCTTTTTTTATATATTTAATGACATTTTATACTCTTTTTTTAGAACATTAGAAATTCTGATTAAAAATTTGTTTTTCTTGCGTCAGCGCAAATAATAGCTTGTACTATATCATTTTTTTTTTTTTTTGTGATGGACACATTAATTTGTAAATTCTAACAAAATTCAAATAATTCTCTGATTTTAATGAAATTGTCAGACTTATTCACAAATGAATGAAATTATTTTTGATAGTTTTATTATTAGAAAATCATGGTAAAAATATAATTTTATATGTTCCACCACCTTAATTATATGAAAAATTGAGAAATTCTACGTAATAATTTTTAGTGACAACATTAGTTAAAAGCAGAATTCTTTAAAGAATTTAAATCACCGATTTTCTTTTGCAAAATCGGAGCCCGTGTTATCTAAAATGCTTTCTAAATCGAAAAATAGCAACACGCATTAGAACTAAGACATTATTCAATAAGAGGAGATTTTAATTGCTTTTATGAATAATACATATTAAAGATAATATTGCTTGAAGAAATTTTTCGATTAAAAAATAATTTTTAGAAGATTTGTTATCATTTTTTACAATTTTGAATTGAATAATTTCTATAAAGTTTTTAAATCTTTTAAAATTGAGTTTAAATGGTGTAATTGTTAGAAAATATTTTTATTAAGTAAAACTATAGTTACTAATCATATATTGTAAAGCTTATTGCAATCTGACGACCCTGAATATTCTAAAATCGAATTTCGACATCCTAATTCTTCTAAATATTTTAGTTCGTGCTTGACATTATCATTAAAATGTCACGTGTTTTAAGGGATGTCCTCCCTTACGGGAAAAATCCCTCATATAAAATTTATTGTCTGCTAGCAATTCTGCGTCACCATACTTGATTTGTCAATACGTAATACGGTCGATAAATCGATCGATACGTCAGAAAAACAAGATAAGAAATGCTTGTGATATAAGTAATATTTGTTTCAAATCAGAATAATTTAATTTTAAATTTGCTAACTTTCTTCACATAAGGTTTCAGAAATAAATATTTTATTTTTGCAAAGTTTTTAAAACCGAGAATTAACTTTTGTTTGAAAATGTGTCAATATAGACAATTTCAACGATTTTACTGGAAAAAAAAATCGATTTTGATCAATATAATTTCCATTAGAAATACCCCACAGAGTATTTTGCTGACTGGAAATAGTAAATTTTAAATTGTTTCGCTTTCAATTATACCTAACATCTAAGCTTCAAAAAGCTTTTTCACTTCTACAAGTTCATTTTAAACCTTACGGATACCGAATTAGTGGAGTTACCCACGCTAGAAGGTATTATTATTAAAAATAAACAGTCCACATTAAATAAAATATAACTCACCACAAGAGACGATATCTTGATGCATGTGATATATTTAATTTACGCGTGTATTATATTAATATAATGGGAAAAATAAATAAAATTAATGGGGTCTATGCGGGAAAGAAATATTTCTGTTTTTCATTTCTTCCATTATGGGCATTATTATATCAGTTATAAAGTATATATATATATATATATATATATATATATATATATATATATATATATATATATATATATATACACAATACACGGACGGAACAGAATAATTGAAAGAAAAGAAATGGACAACATGATTTATTCTCAAAGAGAATTTTATACTGTTAAGTCATACGCACAGTTATATACAAATATTTACGCTTGTCTCACACAGAGAAAATCTAACACATGCATACAACAGCAAGCAGCGTGAAAAAGAGAAGATATAGTGTATTGCATAGTCGAATTCCCAACGAGAATTCGAGCTGCCGGATAATTCTTCTCTGTTCCTGGAGATGTCCTTTTTCTATGTCCTAACGAGAATTCGAGCGGGATGGATTTATCTTCTCTGTCTCTGGGGAAGATATATTTCCTAACGGAAAAACGGCGAGCCATAGGTATTTCCCAACGAAAGGATTGCGAGCCGGACAAAGTTTCTATAATTCGAGTGAGCCGGATGTATCTTCTCTGGTGAAGACATATTTACAACCAGAAAACGGCGTTATGGGTTAGTGTGATGCTTCATGGCAACTGACCCGCGTAGAGGTTTTGCCCCGCCTGTCCGAAAAAAAAAAAAGAAAAAAAAAAACGCTCGGGTTGACTCATTTCAAGCAAAGGGAGATAATTGCCTTTTGCATTGCTAAAAATAATAAAACAAAAAAAAATATATGTTATACTAAAAATTCATGCCTCCTTCCCAATAACCGTTGCACATGACGTTACCGTTGACTATTTTAAACTTCCGGCATCCCAAAGAATACCAGGATATAAAATAGGAGTTATAAAGGGGTTCTTGAAAAGGACAGCGAAAGTCGAAAGTACTTGAACAAAAAATAATAAAATATGAATTCCGGACCTCTACAACATCGAGCACAATACTCAGCACTTTATTCGAAAATTGGAATGATAAAATACAAAAATGAAACAGATGAAACTTGCTGGATCTTCTGAATCAAAAACTTGTTTGGGTGAACATATTTTGGTGAAGCAAAGACCTCTCCAGAATATGACTTAGACTCGTTCCGATAACACGAGAGTCGTCAGCAGAGAGCCATGCGCGAAGCGGGGCTTTCCCTCCGGATTTTTCTAGAGGGATTGACAGAGGAGTAGAAGTGGGTTTTATCCCGTCGGGATGGATCCTGTAGATGTATCTGTTCCGTGACGGAGGACTTCTCTCCTCCCTTTCTTTCCATCCACCGTTACGTGACATCTGTTACTAGCTTAGACAAGCTTTGACCAGCTTCTGCCTGTGGCCCGTGTGAAAACAGTCGGGTCCTCACGTTAAAACCGACATTGTGTCACAACCTGACGCACTGCGGTGGGAGGGTGTCAAGTAAATCTGGAGCCGCGCGCTAAGCACTTAGAGCGTGTCAGATTCTCTACAGTCACGCGGAGAGGAACCCAGACAAGGCTATGCCGAAGGGCAGAGTCTAGTCTGGGGACGTAGACAGCTACCCGACCCCGGGTATACGTGGTCTATGGGTAATTTTTGCCCTAGTGTGACACCATTTAGGGGCACAATAAGAGGGAAAAAGAAGGAAAGGAAAAAGAGAAAGAAAAGAAAGAAAAAGAGAGTCGAGACTTAACTTATATGATAAAGTGAGGCCACCGACGTCAGAGACATTTGGCAATGTTATTTTGATAATGGAAAAAATGGTGAAAATTCTGACGGCCATTGTCGTAGGGCTAGCTGACAAAGTTCAGGTTGATACATAGTTTTTTTTAAATAGATAAAGAATTAACTGTGTCATGGTGGCAAGCAAATTATCGGAGGTTGGTGAAAATTCCCTGTGAGGAAAAAAGAAAGGAAAAGAGAGGCGAGACTTAGGCTTAGATAATGAAGGAAAGCCACCCACGACAGAGACATTTGGCGATGTTATTTTGATAAATGAAGAATGGTGAAAATTCTTATGGCCATTGTCATAGAGCTAATTGACAAACACCAGGTGCATACAGAGTTTTAAATAGATAAAGAATTAACTGTGTCATGGTGGCAAACAATTTAATAGGTGATCTGTTGACCACATACAAAGAGAGACAACTCTAGGTTGGGTCTTTGTCGATGGGAGGTGTCATTGAGAGAAAACACATCTGGGCTGTGTTGGAATTTGAATATGACAGCGAAACAATATTTCGTTGGCGCCGAAGAATTAGTGTGTCTGGCTGACTAGCCTCTTGGTGCTGGCGAAAATCTGATTGAAGAATTCCATATGCCGTGACGTTAGGATAAGAATTGAGATTATCACTCTACGGGTCGTATTGTCCTCTTGGCGACCAGAGAAGAAGAGAGAAACAAAAGAAAGAAAAGGAAAAGAAAAGGATAATTTTTTTTCTTTGAGCAAAATATATATTTTTTTTTAAGAACAAGGCTAGTCTGGTCACGCCCACACCGTTGAACGCCATTGGCTGAATGCTAACGAGAGCCAGGCGGAGGTGATCATGTGACGCAAAGGGGGAGCCCGCCGCCGCCCATTGAGAGGTAGGTATGAGAAGTTGCTGCAAGGAAGTGGGAAAACCGTTGACGCCCCTCTGAAGTATGGTGAGATATCCATATGAGAATAAGAGAAGGTGGGGGTAAGAGAAGACTTCCAAAAATGGAAAGGAGTGGAAAATTCCTGACCGAAAATAAAGAAGTGGACTATGGATTTAGAATTATCAAGGAACCTCAAACCCCGATGAGCCCACCCCGGTTTGGGTCGGCGTCCATATAAGCAAAGTCACAGCGAGCGAAAATGAGAGTTCGAGAGAGAGTTTTTTAGTTGCAGTTAGTTCGAGACCGAGTTCCAGTTGAGAGCTCTGAAGACCCACCACGAAGAGCTGACCAAGATTCGCACAAATTCCGAACTCATCTTCTAACCAAGAACAATTTATTTTTTTTTTTTGAAGAACGACTTAGACTCACACCGCCAAAATAAGTTTTATGAATTTCGCCTGAAGACACACCAAGAACCAGTTTCTTAAAGGATAGACAGCTTAGATGTTAAGACTCGCCTATCAAAAAAAAAACAACGTGTCACGAATCCACATAGCGGGTTGGGAGATAGACGTGACCCTGTATCCAGCAACAGATATAAAGTATTGTTATCCTTTTTTTTAATAACTTGAACTTTTTGAGTTGTTATTTTATTTTCTCTCACATCTATTTGTGTGATACCACCCTCATTGGAACTCAGCTTGCATTACGGCCCCGACGACTGATTGATTTCCTCTGCCTAGATCAATTCACAACGTGGGTAGGCAGACTGGGAATCAAAGTAGTTACTTCGGTAACCAGGCGTTGGAGGCCAGTTGGGAACGACGGGGCTGTTATCGGATCTAACCCGATTCCCATCCGAATCGCCAAAAGGTTGGGACGTCACACTTGGGTGCCGCGACCAATACCAAGCCAGTTGGTCGTCACAGGACGGAATAGCACGACTGACACAGACAGGCGGACATCACGTTTGGAGCGACACCCACCCGAACGAACGAACGGGAGTGGCCGACGTCGCAGTTGGCGCCGTGACCAGGATAAGACTCTGGATCGGGTTCTGATGTCACACTAGCCTACTGGAACGAAACGCCGCATGTGAAAAAAAAAAACAGCCTTGTGTCGCATCCCGCCTTGTAAGGAGGATTTGAATAAATACAGGTAGAGCTTGTTGGGATCTCTTCCTTCGAGCGGAGAGGAACCCAGACAAGGGCAGAGTATCGTTTGGGGAGTCTATACGGGGTTTCCGTGTAATTTTTGTCCGCGCCTGCGAGCTCGGAACGCTCTACGTAAAAAAACGGCCTTGTGCCATATCACGCCTTCTGGGGAGGTCTCTGGTAAATACCGAGTTAGCTGGGAGCAAGCAGGGTTCAGAGCAGTCAAATCTTCTCGTACCCTCAAAATTTGTGCGGAGAGGAACTCACACGAGTCTATGCTTCCGGGAAGAGTTTAACCTGGCGGAAAGTAGACAATCTCCGCTCCCTGTGTATGCGGTGTTTATATGGAATTTTTTCTCTAGTGTACTCGATCGGAAAGCCCCACATTAAAAACCGGCCTCGTACGTCATCCCACCTGGTGGGGGGGCTTCGTCTAAATAACGAACTTGCCAGGAACAGACAACTGACAGGTCTCTCAGAAATTGACGGACTCTCTGCCTTCGGGCGCCGATGAACTCAGACAAGGCTATGCTTACGGTTAGAGTCTCGTCTGGGAAAATATAGAAAGCCACGCGATTCCGTCTATGCGGTGTTTAAGGTTAATTTTTGCCAGAATGTACGCGCTTGCATAGCCCCACATTCAAAACCATCGTTGTGCCACATCCGCACCTTGTCAGGAGGCTTCAGACAATTACAGATCTAGCCCGTTTCGGCCTTTCAGTATCTGTCTATATTTCTGAGATGACGTATTATGTACACTATTTACATTATTCGGACTATTGTCCTCATCTTTGTTGCCATATTTATTACAAAGTTTCTCCGCTGCCTTAACTGGGTATTGAACTCACACTCTTGGGTGCGTAAGCTAAAAGGAAATAGCTGAGTTCAATACCCGGTTAAGGCAGTGGGGAACTTGGAGAGGGGAATTAACAGGCGATAACTGATAACTGGCATCCATTAAACATGACAAGTGGAACTAGAACAGTCTACACCAGTGAGTGAAATGAAGGGTTTAGTTCAACATTCCAACTACCCGAGGAAGGCCGGAGCGTACAACGGCCGAAATAAATATGACGACAAAGATGAGGACAATAGTCCGAATAATGTAAATTATGTACATAATACCTCATCTCAGTAATATAGACAGATACTGAAGGACCGAAACGTTGTGATAAATATGGCAACAAAGATGAGGACAATAGTCCGAATAATGTAAATAGTGTACATAATACCTCATCTCAGAAATATAGACAGATACTTAAAGGCCGAAATGTTATAATAAATATGATGACAAAGATGAGGACAATAGTCCGAATAATGTAAATTGTGTACATAATACCTCATCTCAGAAATATAGACAGATACTGAAGGGCCGAAACGTTGAAATAAATATGGCAACAAAGATGAGGACAATAATCTGAATAATGTAAATAGTGTACATAATACCTCATCTCAGAAATATAGACACATACTGAACGGCCGAGACGTTGTAATAAATATGGCAACAAAAATGAGGACAATAATCTGAATAATGTAAATAGTGTAGATAATACCTCATCTCAGAAATATAGACAGATACTGAAAGGTTGAAACGTTGTAATAAATATGGCAACAAAGATGAGGACAATAGTCCGAATAATGTAAAGAGTGTACATAATACCTCCTCTCAGAAATATAGACAGATACTGAAAGGCCGAAACGTTGTGATAAATATGGCAAAAAAATGAGGACAATAGTCCGAATAATGTAAATAGTGTACATAATACCTCATCTCAGAAATATAGACAGATACTTAAAGGCCGAAATGTTGTAATAAATATGATGACAAAGATGAGGACAATAGTCCGAATAATGTAAATTGTGTACATAATACCTCATCTCAGAAATATAGACAGATACTGAAGGGCCGAAACGTTGAAATAAATATGGCAACAAAGATGAGGACAATAATCTGAATAATGTAAATAGTGTACATAATACCTCATCTCAGAAATATAGACACATACTGAACGGCCGAGACGTTGTAATAAATATGGAAACAAAAATGAGGACAATAATCTGAATAATGTAAATAGTGTAGATAATACCTCATCTCAGAAATATAGACAGATACTGAAAGGTTGAAACGTTGTAATAAATATGGCAACAAAGATGAGGACAATAGTCCGAATAATGTAAATTGTGTACATAATACCTCATCTCAGAAATATAGACAGATACTGAAAGGCCGAAACGTTGTAATAAATATGGCAACAAAGATGAGGACAATAATCTGAATAATGTAAATAGTGTACATAATACCTCATCTCAGAAATATAGACACATACTGAAAGGTTGAAACGTTGTAATAAATATGGCGACAAAGATGAGGACAATAGTCTGAATAATGTAAATAGTGTAGATAATACCTCATCTCAGAAATATAGACAGATACTGAAAGGTTGAAGTGTTGTAATAAATATGGCAACAAAGATGAGGACAATAGTCCGAATAATGTAAAGAGTGTACATAATACCTCAACTCAGAAATATGTGGAAAATATAACAAGCTTCAGCTACATGTGGAAAAAACTAAAAATAATAGAAGCGATATTGTATTTCCTGTACAAGACTCCAAGAGTTACTCCAGGCAGAGGGCTCCAGAATAAGATGTATACTTTTGGGGATATCTGGTAAAGTAACGGTTAACCCTAAATTTTGTGCAAGTTAAGATTATAGTGACCCGCGTGCGCGCACTCACAAATAACAAACACACACACACACACATATACGTATATATATTAGGTTGGTGCAAAAATAATGTCGTTTTTGGCGTTAAAAATACGTCAAAAACCGACATTATTTTTGCAACAACCTTATATATATATATATATATATATATATATAGAGAGAGAGAGAGAGAGAGAGAAAGAGAGAGGGTGAAACTTGAGAGAAAGAGAGGGAGTTTCATCGAAGGAAGCGAAAACTATCTGGGATTTTGTGTATGCTTGTGTCTTCTCTTCATCCCAGACCATCCAGCCCCGCTTTCTGACCCCACTAGTGTATATCGTTTGTGTTGTCTCGTTCTAAAACGCTAAGCAGCGATCTGAGTAGGAATAATCGCCTGACCGGCCAGAACCATAAAAAAGCAAGAAAACACAAGGAAAATAAAGTGGGGCAGGGAAGAGAGCCATTTCTGGACTTACCTGTCAATATATGTGTACTGCCGATAAACAAGGACACAAGTTTATTGTCATGCTTTTCCCACGGTCATCAATTGATATCGATCCTGGCATCACGAACCGGATGAACATTGACTACCATTTTGTTTGAGAGAGTATTTCAAACAACGCAGTTTTTGCTTCTTTTTTTTTACATTTCTTTTTTTTATATTATTTCGACGTTTTTTTCTTTTCTTTTCCTTTGTCTCATTTTCTACTTTACTTTGTAAATGTTAATGCTGCTATGCTTTTAACAAAGATTTCATAGTAAAATAATAGTTTGATTTATAACTTCTTTTACTCTCACAGTAGCACTGTCTCCATTAATACTACTCAGACTACAGCTATTACCATCGTCGAGTGGCTGCTGTAAAGCGATGGTCAATAAGTCCCTGCTAAGTTTACTCGTTTCTCCATTATTGGGTTCTTTTACTGCATTCACCCTAACAAGAGACTTGTGAAAAGTTCCCGGTCCAACTAAGATGCACTTCTGAAAAAACATGATACTTGGATATTTGGCTATAGTTTGAGAATAAATCTGTGGTTTCACGACCAACAGGGAGTCAATTTGATTTTTATGGAGCAATTCGAGAATGAGTTATTAACAATATGTTTTCTAGTGAATCTGAGTGTGTATGAGAGTGCGTACGAGTTAATACATATGGTGCATGTACAGGGTGCGATGGATAAATTGTGACTATTTTATATTTTCAATTTTGCGCATGCGCATTGTTTCTTTATTTATTTTGTCGACCACACATTATAGTAGGTTCAGATAACTCAATTCACTCCGCTAGAAATTTGGAAACGGCATAACTGCTTGGCATTCGCACCGGAAGCTCAAATACGAACATTTCAGATTGTTTGGGTGTTAATCCGCGGACAGTGCAGTGGATTAGTAAAGAAGTTGATGAGTCTAATGGTAATTACAAAACTATGGCAGCTCGGAAGTTTCGCTCTGACCATTCTGATAAGAAGAGAGCTGTCGAATTTGTTGGTGAAGGCCTCAGTTTCACACACAGACATATATCAAGTGCTTTGAGTAGGTAGTACTTCCCTGGTCCAAGAGATTGATTGAAGACCCTGTGTGTAGCAACAGGACCCTGCGCTATGCCACACAGGCAGGAGAACCCAGTCATGGCCGTCCACTCACGTCACTCCTTAGATCTGACCACCAAATTTCCCAGACTGCACCTCACTTGATTACTATGTGTGGAACATAGTTGAGCGAGAGACCAACAAAACCCCTTGTAACACCAAAGATGAACTGAAAGCAATGATTATGGCACCATTCACCAAAGCGGAGTTTGAAGAAGATTCCAAAGTCGTCTGGAGGCCGTAGATGAAGCCAATGTCAATTTTAATGAATGAATTTACTCTTTAGTATTACAAGATAATTTTGTGTAATTTGGTAAATTTATCTGTTAAAATGAGATGTCAGTGTTATTTTCATTTTTGCGTAAATTTGACGACAATTTATCCATCGCACCCTGTATATTTATATTAGTAACACAATATTTTTTATGAATATTGTAAAATCTTAAAATTAAATGATTATACTATTTCATATATGCAGTCTAAAGTTCTTAAGGAAAGTTAAGTTAATGGCTTTTTTAGGCTTTTTAGGCTTGGACTGGATCGAGCACACAATTGTTCAGCAATCCTGTGTATATTTTTTCTTTCTTTCTTGCTTGCTTGCTTACTTTGTTTTTTGCGTTATATAGCTTTTTTCTCTATTCTATTTCACATCAGTGCGTAAATTTGGGGGCCTTTTCGGAAGATCTAATCTAATCTAATCTAATCTAATTTAATCTGTCTGTCTGTCTTTCTTTCTTTCTTTTCGCTTCACATTGCCTTTGGACGGTCTCCTCAAAGATGAAGAAGAGACTCGAGGAAACAGTGTTATAGTTCTACAGAAGGATGCTAAGGATATCATGCACCGAGCGTGTGAGGAACAATGAGGTTTTGGAGAGGATGCAAACAAGGAAGAAACTTAGACATTACATCAGTAAGAGGCAGCTGGAATTTCTAGGACACGTAACGAGAAAAGGATGGCTTGGAGAATCTGATACTCACAGGGTGAATAGAGGGAACGAGCCACAAGGGAAAGCAACACATGATATAAAGGGACAAAAATTATTGAGATCTACAAGGGATAAAGGGAAGTGGAGAGCCATGATCGTCTACGTCCTGAAGGGACATGGCACATTAAAAGAAAGAAGTTTTGCTTCATGCTTTCCGAAAGTTGTTAGTCTCTTCATTTGAGAACACGAGGATTTAACATTTATACTTAACATCAGGAAGAGGCAGCTGACATTTCTGGGAGGTATATTGAGAAAGGAGGGTTTGGAGAATCTGATACTCACAGGTCGAATAGAGGGAAAGAGAGACAAGGGAAAACAACGCACGAAAGACATAGCGGGCTTCACCAAGTGGATGAGAGAAAATGGTCTCAGAGAGGTGGCAAAGGGACGATACTTATTGAGAGATACAAGAGAAAGAGGTGGAGAGCCATGATCGCCTACACTCTGAAAGTACACGGCATATAAAAAGAAAGATATGTAAATACATTTGTATATAAAAGATGGTGTACATCAGTAGACACGTTTCATATCACCTCTCACCCATCACCCAGGTGTTTATTCGTGTCTGTTAATATTCGACTATCTGTATCTTAATTTGCGTATTAAGGGCAGACATTTACGACCATCGACATTAACGAACGGGATATCAAAGAGACTCAAAAACAAAACCAAAAAAAAAATATTTAAAAGATTAGAATACGGCGGCCTTTGTGGATACATAGCATTTATTCACCTGTACAGGTGATACGAGGAGTTGTATGGTACGTTGAGGACAAGGTGGTGAATGGTGCCATAATCATTGCTTTCTGTTCATCTTTCGTGATACAAGGAGTTTTGTTGGTCTCTCGCTCAACTATGTCCCACACATAGTAATCAAGTGAGGTGCAGTCGTTTCACAGCGTCAAATTTTGTATGGTATTAGGGAAATGTTAGAACTGTCCCTACCGGTTTATAATGTCTTTGTTTATACTAATATTCATGCAATACAAGGCTCCAGCGCCACCCAAGGTGGAGAGTTACTGCTAAAATGTTAGTGAGGCATGACATGTGGAAGTGGATGTTACAGGAAATGAAATTTATGAATTTAATGGCGTAACAGGTGACCTAACAGGCCTAAGGATTATTTGAGTTGATATTAATTTGGTGAGAATCACGTTAGGACATAAACTACATATTCAACATTGTTTACTCTTCATTATTTAATCTGGAGAAAAAAGTGAAACATGAATTAAACAATAGTTTGTTGAAGCTTATAGTAAAAATGCAGTAGGTGCAAGCATGGTTTGGGAATGGTTCGCAGAGTTTGAGGAATGTTGTTTGTTTGACGGCATATCAACTTCTTATCGGTCATTTTATGCCAAAATAAAATTCTCTTGGGAGCATTAGCAATTTCTTTTACAAAAATGTATTGTAATTTTTCTTTTTCAAAAATATATTGCTGGATTTTTTAAAACTATATTTCTGGTAATATATATATATATTTTTTACGTAAATGTATTGTTGGTAACATTTTTAAATTGGCAAATAGGCCCCACCGTTTCACTGTTGAAATAGCTAAATGCAACCACCACTTCTACACCAAAATTTTATTTTCTCGCACCTCTCACCCGTGGAACACGCTTCTGTTTCCTTGCTTCCCTGATGACTACAATCTTGAAAGATTTAAATGATACATCAATCGCCATCTTTTGTCTTCTTGAATTCCGTTTATGTTTTATCCATTCGTCAACCCCCGCCCCTAGTTTCAGTCTTTTTTCTCTCTTTCACTCTCTGTAACTCCCTGAGCACTAGTGACATTCCTACCTTGATTGGGGTGAAATAATTTTTTAAGAAAATGTCTTGTTATAATATCCTTATAGAATATTTATTTGATAAAAAAAAACACTTTATTGATCAAATGTCATCTGGGGTTGTACTTGAAAACCCATATTGTCTTGGCTTTTCTATACAAGTTATGAGTTTGGCCAGAACTAAATGATATTGTTCTTATCTTTTCCAGTTTTTGGGGTATGTACTAGTGAGCTAGTCTAAATAAGCTGACTCATTTTATAGTTCACTAATAGAAGGGTTAACCAATCAGAAAGCTCAAAATATTCAATGCAACGTGTATAAAGGCAGGCATTTTTCCTCCCAAAATATCTCCACTGCCAACCTGATATCGAAGACTTAAAGAATTACTTAACAGCTGCTACTTTCTCTGAATCTTCACTGCCGACCTCTGATATTGAACAGATTACGGACTTCACTGGATTCCATATTCAGAGACTCCGACAAACATGGTCAACATTATCGATATCGAACTTTATCCACTGAGCTTCCAGGGGTCTTGATGTAGAGCTATGACTGACTGATCTTCATTGAGTTTCTAACAATCCTTACAGGACTTAGGCGATCAATGCTCTTTACAACTTCGTCTTTTGCTATCCTACTGTTATAGCATACCTATGGAGGATATTGGATATGTCCCCATTCCCATAAATACAGTAGTGAATACTGTATATTGGTCTACGTTTGGAGATTCCTGCCCACCTGTCTCCAGAGTGGGCAGACAACTCTTAGGTAGTTGTCGATCGAACTCTCTGTCAGGAAGGTAGACAGACCCAACTCCGTGTATGCGGGATCTACGGGAAAATTTTGACCGAGCCTACAGGCTCGGTTTTACTCCATATAAAATTGGCCTTGTGCCGCATCCTGCCTCATGAGGTGGTTGGGTAAATACCCTACCGTTGGAGATTAACTGTGGAATTCATTTGATTCACTTCTAGCAGTTGACTACTTCTACGCGCCGCTGGCGAATCGTATATGTGTTGTTCTTGTCCTAAGTATTATCGTTCATTACCAACCTTCGATTGATTTCTATTCAGTAACCTTCCCTAGGTTACAGCATTAACATAGCTTGAAACTTTACCACCCCTCCTTACACTTGTTCGGTTATCCATTTCTACACTTCCGTTCAGTAGAGTGCGCACTGTTTCTCCTGCATTCAGTCTGTCTTCTGAGACCCTCTTTCCTCATATCTGTTTATTGTTCCTCAAAAGCAAAAATAGAACATCAGTTCATTCAATGGTGATATACGCATATATATATATATATATATATATATATATATATATACAAGCTAGTATACTATTTACATAATTCGGACTATCGTCCTCATCTTTGTCGCCATATTTATTACAGCGTTTCGGCCATTGTACGCTCCGAATTACTTCAGGTTCTTGGAATGTCGAACTGAACCCTTTATTTCGCTCACTGGCGACAAAGATGAGGACAATAGTCCGAATAATGTAAATAGTGTACATAATACCTCATCTCAGAAATATAGACACAAACTAGTACATATATATATATATATATATATATATATATATATATATATAAAGTTAAAAGAAAACGTTTAAATCCATGATCAAATGTTATTCAAAATATATAACAAATAAATGAATCCCCATCCAAAATAATATAAATTCTAATTTTACACACACACATACGCATACACATACACACACACACACACACATATATATATATACAAAAATCTCATACTAACTTTCCTTTATTGGACATTGAACTATATCAGGCTTATTTCAATGAACCTGTTTCACTTCTCCGCTAACCTTATAAATATTTATGAGCATTCCTATATCAAAAATTTCGAAAAACTAATAACATCTTTTTCTCTTGTATATAAATACTTGTCAAAAAATAAAATCTTTATAATTACCTTGCCAAAATTCCTCAGAGGACAAAACGCGTCAGCTAAGATATGTTTTCCTTTTGTCTTATTTCATATATATATATATATATATATATATATATATATATATATATATGTGTGTGTGTGTGTGTGTGTGTGTGTGTGTGTGTGTGTGTGTGCCTGTGTGCTGCGGCCATTTGTTGTTATTCTGAAAAGAAAGGCATATAAGAATTTCAGTTAAATGCAGGTATTTGTAAAACAAGAAAAATGTATGAAAGCAAACTCATCTTCAGCTCATGTGCGTCCTATAATACTGGAGATAAACACGCAGATACACTAATCTTCATCTGCACACACTCAAGTTCCCCCAATTCTTTTCGTGGTTTGCTTTTGGCAATAAGCAAGATTACATCTCCTTTTTGAATTCTACACATCATATCTCTCCTAACCCAGACACCTGCTGGTCCCTTCTACTAAATTAATTCTAACTCTTTCTTAATGTCGATGCTATCGCTGCTGCAAATGGTTCACTCCCCCAATTTACCACCTTTTACCACTAGTAGGATGATCCCCCTTTTTTTTTTTCTAATTCAAAACCACTCCTAAAAAAAAAAATGTTCGTGTAGTTTCTTAAATGCATATTTTTTTAACTCTCGCCACCGAAAAAGTGAAGAAATCGATATTAAAAATAATGAAAAATTTCTTCAAAATTTTTTGAATAAATATGGATACAAAACAATAAAATGAAACAGAAAAAAAACTCTTCTTCAGGGGCTTCTTTTTCCTTTTCTGCTGGAAAGAGGGGAGCCAAAATAACTTGTCTTCTCCGGTGCCATGATGTCTCCGTTTTGCGGGTGTACTTGGAGAATACCTGCCTGCTTGTCTGTTTGTCTTTTGGCAAACCACAATAATCATTCGGTCGGTTTCCATAACAACGCTTCTAATCTCTAGCCACCAATCAGATCTTTCACTTTTCCTTGTGACATTCTCTCAGTTTACCAACATTATATATAATATATGAGACTGTTAAGTACATCAATTTTTTTTAAATTAGTATACCATGATGAAAAAAAGCACCAACCTGATAAAAAACAAATTTTATTCGTCAAAATGTCTATTTTATTATTAAGTGGTAATAAAGACCAAAGTATTTTTTGATTATTTTATTAATCCTTTCTAGCACGTTTGACATTTTGGTTAAATTTCTTATTTTTGTTGAACCAACGATTAGGTTTAGCGTTAGGGTTAGGGTCAGGATTAGTCCCACTTAATTTTGTGAACTTTAGAGAAATTAAAATTCCAGCCTCCTCATTTTTATATTAATTAAAAGCAGGAGTCCTTGGAGAATTTACATCATCAATTTGTTTTTGTCAAATAGAAACACCATTTACCGAAAATCGCTCTGAATCGTAAAATAAAAAATGGAATAAAACTATGACAGTATTTAATTAGAAAAGCATTTAATTGTTTTTATGAATAAGATATATTAAGGACACTATTGTCTTAAGAAAAATAATTTTTCCAAGTATAATGATTTTTTTAAATTGCTTACATTTTTTTTAAATTTTAATTAGAAAAGTTTATTTAGTTTGAAATATTTAAAAACTTTGCATTAATTTCAGCCTTTCATATGATGTTATCATTAAGTGAAAACTATATTTACTTATCATAAAAGGAAAAGCTTAATATAAATCACCAAACACCAGTATTTTTAAAAGGAGTTTGAATTTTTTTTGTATGCGTGTAAACGGGTCAATTCTTTAAATACGGTAGACTATACATGACATTATCAAATAATAAAAGCGTTAACTATAGCAAATCTAAAGCCAATATTTCTAAAATTCAATAAAACATTAGATTATGGAGAATATTATCCTAATTTTTTAATGTTACTGAATACTTAACAATTATATAAAAAATGTTGCTCATGTCATTTTCTTCAATTATCTTTTAAAGATAAAGTGTCCGTAAAACCATATTTGACCTGATATCAAGCTGTCAGCATGTCGATACAGCTAATTCCGGGTTAAAAAATGCATTTGTGCGATATTTTAAACCTAAAGTAAATTTTTTTTTTCAAATCAGATTAATTATATTTTAAATCAGGTAGTTTTCATTCCTCAAATAAAGTTTCAAAAAGTATATTTTACTTTTGGAATGTTTTTTAATAAAGAGAATTACAATTCGATAAAAGACGAATAAAAAAGGGACTAATCAGCTATTTTAGGGGAAAAAAAACTTCTTCCAGTCAATTTAAATTAGTTTTTGAAATGCATCAATGTATTTTGCTTATTGGAAATATTAAATTTAATAGATTATCTTGAAATTAAAATTAAGACTAAAATAAAATCTTCAAGAAAGATTTTTCATTTTTTTAAAAATGAATCGCGTTTTTATGGAGGTCTTTAATTTAATTGAAAAACCTTTTAATTAGTTGAAAATGTTTACACGTAGTTTTTAAAATGTACTGATATTCTAATGAATAGTTTAGATTTTTTTATAATTAAATATTAGTCACCGAGATCATCTTATACACAAAGACACGCACTCATATTTAAATTTCTCTCTAGTCTTTTGAACAGGAGTAGAGGTTTATCCCTTGATGTTTATTTATGTCTGCGTTTCCAGTTCCTTCTAAAGTCTAAAACTCGATATTTCTAAAGTCTAAACTCTAAAATCGTGTCTTCCTCTCTTTCGTCGTGGTGATAACCCATTTTCATCGGGACAGAATTATAAACGTGCATTTGAATTTCACACAATTGCTAGATTTATTCAATCTTATAGACAACTTTAATTCCATTCTCTTCTATCGTCTCCGGCCAAACTCCGAAATTCTCTTCAATATTTATTCATTTCTTTCTTTCTTTTCTTTTCTTTTTTTCACTTTCTTTTTTTTTTTTTTTTCATTTTTTTCTTTCTTTTTAATTTTTAAATTTTTTTTACTCAAAGGATTAAATAGGTTGGGCTCTCTACTGGTTCACACTCCTACCCGATCTTTTGAACAGGAGTAGAGGGTTAACCCTTGTTTTCTGTTTAGGATTAGGTTTCCGGATCCTTCTGAAGTCGACTCCAACTCTATAATTCAAATATCTCCCCTCTAAAGCTCCAAGTTTTTATCTGTTATTTATTTGCTTTTTTTCCCTCAATACCAGTTGATAGATTTTGCCTCTCGATCTGTTCACACTCCTTCCCCAATCTTTTGAACAGGAGTAGAGGTTTATCCCTTGTTTCCTATTGTTTATCCCTTGTTTACTATCATAAATCGCCCTGAGGTAATCTTATACTTGTTCCTTACTTTCATTCGTAACGGTGATCACCCATTTTCATCGGGACAGAATTATAAACGTGCATTTGAATTTCACACAATTGCTAGATTTATTCAATCTTATAGACAACTTTAATTCTATTCTCTTCTATCGTCTCCGGCCAAACTCCGAAATTCTATTCAATATTCATTTCTTTCTTTCTTTTCTATTCTTTCTTTCTCTTTTTTGAATAGGAGTAGATAGGTTTGACTATCTCCCAGTTCACATTCTTTCCGTGTCTTTTGAACAGGAGTAGAGGTTTATTCATCGTTTCCTGTTTAGAATTAGGTTTCCGGATCCTTCTAAAGTCGACTTCAACTCAATTATAATGTGTCCGTCTAATGCTCTGAATTTTGATTTATGTGCTTTTTTCCCTAGATTCCATTTGCCTCTCGTTCTGTTCATACTCCTTCCTCGGTCTTTTGAACAGGAGTAGAGAGTTTATCCCTTGGTTCATGTTTAAAATCAAGTTTCCGGATCCTTCTAAATTCAACCTGAACTCTATTATAATGTGTCCGTCTAATGCTCTGAATTTTTATTCAATCTCATAGACGACTTTAATTCTATTCTCTTCTATAGTGTCCGACCATACTCTGAAATTCTATTCAATAGTTATTCATTACTTTCTTGCTTTTTAAACAACTTTTACTCAATAATTATAGATAAGTTGTCCTATCTTTCAGTTCACACTCCTTCCCCGATCTTTTGAACAGGAGTAAAAGTTTATTCATTGTTTCCTGTTTAGGATTAGGTTTCCGGATCCTTCTAAAGTCGACTTCAACTCTATAAGTTTAATGTCTCCGGCTATAGCTGTGAATTTTTATTTATTATTTATTTGCTTGTTTCCCTCAATGGCAGTTGATAGATTTGCCTTTCGTTCTGTTCACACTCCTTTCCGGATATTTGGACAGGAGTTGAGATCTACCTTTTTGTTTCCTGTTTAGGATTGAGATTCTGGTTCTTTCTAAAGTCGTTTTCTTCTCTTTAACTTCGGCTTTGTTTTGTCCTTGCGTTTTGGAGGCTCTCCTAAGACACATACTAGAAGAAGAAGACAAAACCTAGACCCTAAAATTAGCTCCCTCCAAATTAGTTTTTGCTTTTAAGATAATATTGAATCCAATGGGAGCGGGGGAAGGGGTGTTGAAAATGCAAAATTTAGCTGTGCTTAAGTAGTCTAGGCCAAGGTTGAAACCAAACAAATTGGATATCCAGCCAAATTTCGAATACAGGCAAAGCATCAGTGCTTACTATCATAACTCGCTCCGGGTTCATCGTCCTGTTCACACTCCTCCACGATCTTTTGAACGGGAGTAGAGTTTCTGAATACAGGCAAAGCGTCAGTACATACTATCATATATCACCTCGAGGCCATCGTCCTGTTCACACTCCTCCTCAATCTTTTGAGCAGGAGTACAGGTTCTGAATACAGGAAAGCGTCTGTGCTTACTTTGATAAATCGCCCCGAGATCATCATCCTGTTCACACTTCTCTATAGTCTTTTGAACAGAAGTACAGGTTCTGAATACAGGCAAAGCATCAGTGCTTACTATCATAAACCGCATCGAGGTCATTGCCCTGTTCACACTCCTCCCCGATCTTTTGAACAGGATTTGAGGTTCTGAATACAGGCAAAGCGTCAGTACTTACTATCATAAATCGCCACGCGGTCATCGTCCTGTTCACACTCCTCACCGGTTTTTTGAACAGGAGTAGAGGTTCTGAATACAGACAAACAGTCAGCGCTTACTATCATAAATACTCCCGATAACATCGTCCTGTTCACACTCCTCCCTGGTCTTTTGAACAGGAGTATAGATTCTGAATACATGAAAAGCGTCAGTACTTACTATCATATATCGCCCCGAGGCCATCGTCCTGTTCATATACCTCCCCGGTTTTTTGAACAGGAGTAGAGTTTCTGAATACAGGCAAAGTTTCAGTGCTTAATATCTGTTGAAACTTGACTAATGCATGGAATAATAATTCAACACAAAATGTACTTAGAACAAAATGTATTGAAACAAGAAAGTGTACACAATATTTACATATAGTCTTTTGTATATTCCTGGGAAGACTGTTCCTGGAGAATGTGTTGACTGAGTCGCAGTCGGGCAGAGTCTCTGGTTGAATCTCTTGTTTCGTGTATTTATCAATCCACCCACGAGGATCGAATGTGGCACAAGGCCGTTTTAATGTGGGTATCCCCGAGCCCGTAGGCTCGGCCAAAAATATGGCCTTTCTAAACCAGCCTAGACGGGTTCAGGCCCTGTCAACCTCCCAGGACGAAACCTTGCCCTTTGGCAAAGCCTCGCCCGGGTTCCCCTCTGCTAATGCAGAGAGTTCAACAGTCGCCGAGAGTCTGTCTCTCGGTCTAAGAATCTCTTGATTCCTGTATTTATCAATCCACCCACGAGGATCGAATGTGGCACATGGCCGTTTTAATGTGGGTATCACCGAGCACGTAGGCTCGGCCAAAAATATGGCCTTTCTGAACCCGCCTAGACGGGTTCAGGCCCTGTCAACCTCCCCGGACGAAACCTTGGCCTTCGGCAAAGCTTCGTCCGGGTTCCCCTCTGCTAATGCAGAGAGTTCAACAGTCGCCGAGAGTCTGTCTCTCGGTCTCAGAATCTCTTGATTCCTGTATTTATCAATCCACCCACGAGGATCGAATGTGGCACATGGCCATTTTAATGTGGGTATCCCCGAGCCCGTAGGCTCGGCCAAAAATATGGCCTTTCTGAACCCGCCTAGACGGGTTCAGGCTCTGTCAACCTCCCAGGACGAAACCTTGCCCTTCGGCAAAGCCTCGTCCGGGTTCCCCTCTGCTAATGCAGAGAGTTCAACAGTCGCCGAGAGTCTGTCTCTCGGTCTCAGAATCTCTTGATTCCTTCCCTCTCTTCCCGGTACCAACCATATTTATATGGTCGGTACTCCACAATGCAAATTAGGTGGATCCTACCACAACACTATCATAAATCATTCTCAGGTAATCTTATACTTCTATCTTCCTCTCTTTTGTTGTGCTGATCATCCATTTTATTCCACAGAATTATAAACGTGCATTTGAATTTCACACAATTGCTAGATTTATTCAATCTTATAGACAACTTTAATTTCATTCTCTTCTATCGTCTCCGGCCAAACTCTGAAATTCTCTTCAATATTTATTCATTTCTTTCTTTCTTTTCTCTTCTTTCTCTTTTTTGAATAGGAGTAGATAGGTTTGGCTATCTTTGGTTCACATTCCTTGCCGCTCTTTGGAACAGGAGTAGAGATTATCCTTTGTCTCCTGTTTAGGACTGCGTTTCCGGTTCCTTCTTAAGTCTATACTCTATTTGTCTCCGCGTAAAATTTTAAATTTTATTTACAACTAGCAGTAGAGCCCGGCGTTGCCCGGGGATGTAACAGTAAGAGATAGATCAAGTATCGACCATCATAACGACTGAAAAATAAAATTGACAAAGATTATTGTTTAAGGTTGACGGAAATGCATGTCTTTATTGATTTAATTATTTTTTTGTTTTTTCGAATTGGTCAAACCCAAACTCAAACAAAAACATTGTTTTCAATCGTTATGAGTCTACCGATTGAATAGAATTTTATTGTAAACAATTGTCTTGTAAATGGAATTTTTAAAGCATTCTGAATGTAAAAATAAAGAAGAAAGTTTGCAAGACAATAAGAAACACTACCTGCCAAAAAAAAGTGAAATTTTGTTGAAATCGGTTGAAAAATGTAGGAAATCCAATCCCATATATAAACGAACACACACGCACACACAAACAACCTGGGTTTTATAATAAGTAAAACTCGATATGAGTTGTCCCCCTTTCATTCTCGCGATGCGTCTTAATCGTGTTTTCAAATTGATTTGGTGCAAAAACAATTGTGTTTTTCCAATTTGTGGCACTGTCAGAACGACCGCAAGGTAATTTTACGTAGTCCTGTGAAGTTTTATTGAAATCGGTTGAAAAATGTAGCAAATCCGATCCAATATATAAACGTACAGACGTACACACACACACACAACCTGGGTTTTATAATAAGTATGATCTATTTACCAACTACAACTACAACTGGAATTGTTGATGTCCTCATATACCACATTTTTAAGATTTCGATTTCAAGGCCCTTGTGTTATGATATTTTTTTTAAGATCTTCAAAGATACATTGCAGTCTGCAGGGACTGTCATGTCAATATGAAAGCATATTTTGATTTTTGGTCACGATGTATGGTCGATTATCTTTGATTAGAACAATCAAAGATAATCTATGTATTAGAAAATCAGATCAAATTCTGACAGGTCCTTTATCTGTAACCAGCTCTGTTCAGACCAGATTTTTTTTCATTTTCCTTTTCGTATAAGTTGCAGATTTTCCAATGCACATATTGGCTAATTCTGTCACGCCGGGTTTTATATTCAGTGGGGGTGTCAATATCAATTGTTATTATTATTATTATTATTATTATTATTATTATTATTATTATTTCCTTTGATTTCTGGCCTTTACACATCATTTCTTTCCGGGTCCAGCGCAGGGACCTAAGTTTAGAAATGGCAAGCTGACACTTTCCACTGACAAAATATATATATATATATATATATATATATATATATATATATATATAGATAATGCCCTTCGTAAAGTGTGGGCTGTACTTGTCAGAACAATTTTTTTGTATCTCTTTGAGGCATGGACTTCCATGAATCCCTTCAATTAGTCTACTGCAATCTTTTCCAACCAATCCTAGGGCTCCAACTACAACAGAGATTGTTGATGTTCCCATATGCCACATTTTTGAGATTTCTATTTCCAGGTCCTTGTATTTTGACAACTTTTTGAATATCTTCAAAGACACATTGCAGTCTGCAGGGACTGCCATATCAATAAGGAGGCACCGTTTTTGTTTGTGGTCTTTAATAACAATATCTTGGCGGTTGGCTTTGATTGTTCTGTTAGTGTGTATTGTGTAGTCCCATAGAATTGTAACAGGTCCTATCACCGTAACCGGGTCTGGGTGATGTTTATACCAGTTTCTTTCAGTTTCCTTCCCGTAGACGTTGCAAATTTTCCAGTGCAGATATTGGCCTACTCTGTCATGCCGGGTTTTATACTCAGTGGGTGCCAATATCATGCAACCTGGTACAAGATTATCAATCGTTTCTGCATATTTATCACCGAATCTGCATTTTGGGCTAACACAATATTTTACTATATGTGCTTTATAATTCCTATAATGCAGCAAGGACAAAATCTTCAGTTTCAGCTTTCAACCCTGCACTACATAGCCACTGATGGGTACGGGTTTTGTCTACGTCAACTTGTTTGGTACAGGCAGAGTATTGGCCATGAAGCGGTTTATTTTGCCATTGTTTCTGTATTTGGTCGGTTGCATTTTTCTTTGCTTTCTTTTTTAAGTATTTTGCAGCTTCAGCCGGTGTATTGTGCTTTACTTCGCCCATTTGAAACTCCATTTTGAATTTGTTGGCTTCCTTTATTACGGAGTAAAGACGCTTACTACTTTCATGTTCTTTGACACATACCATCATTCAGTCTTCTGTAGTTTCCTAGTATCATTGGAGGCCAATTGTTGTAGTTTTGTAGTTCTAGTTGAACTAATCCTCTGCCTCATTCGGATTGGGGCACATACAGACGATCAACATCAGCTTTGGGATGATGCATGCGGTAGCAAGTGAGAAGCTTTCTCGTTTTTAGACTTTTTTTTAGCTCGGTATTTAGTACCAGGCGTACATGCCTGTAGTACTTCTTTTTTACCTTCTTCTTCATTTGGGGGTGTTGTATGCCATCTCATTCGCTAATTCCTTGGTACTTATAGGCTTCATCATGCTCCAGTCCCTAATCTTTGCGACAAAAGCTAAATCTATTAAGGGTGTTTCTGTAATTGTACCTTTCTTGAATGTTACTTTTGCACATTTATCTAATCCGAAGTCCATAACTATGTCATCACTGAAGTATTTTACAATATTGAAGATGCCCTTTAACTCATTGTCGTCTTTGGCAAAGAGTTTGAGATTATTATTATTATTATTATTATTATTAGCATAGTATCCTTCAAAATTACGGCAATATATCCCTGTACATAGGCTCTTCTGCCCGAGATCAGTGTAGCATCTGTATTAGCAAGTTAATTTTATCGCGCAGTACAAGCTGCAGAAAATCTTTGTAGCGTTATTTTTCTCCGTACCTCTTGGCTGCATATTCAATCCAGGCTTCTTTTTTTTTTTAATTTTGATCTATTTGCTTGAGCGAGACAGAATTTCTCGGGAGAGAAGCCAAAGAAAAAACCGAGTTCCAGTTAGGTTTCTATATTCACTTAAGCGTAAATAACCTTGGGGAACGGATTAATCCACCTCTTCTCCCCAGCTATGGGTTAATTCCCATGTGTCCTTAACAACACATAGGACAGTTGTTAAAGGCGTTAGTTCGATCCAGTGACACAACCTAGAGTGTAAGTTCAATAACCGCTTACGGCAGTGGAGAACTTGCAAAGGGGAATTAACAGGAGATAACTGATAACTGACATCCATTAAACATGGCACTTGGAACTAGAAGAGTCAACCCCAGTGAGAGAAATAAATGGTTCAGTTCGATATTCTAACAACATGAAGAAAGCCGGAGAGTACAATGGCCGAAACGTTGTAATAAATATTGTGACAAAGATGCGGACAATAGTCCGAATAATGTAAAAAGTGTACATTATACCTCATTTCAGAAATATAGACAGATACTAAAAGGCCTAAACGTTGTAAGAAAAATGGTGACAAAGATGAGGACAGTAGTCCGAATAATGTAAATAGTGTATATAATATCTCATTTCAGAAATATAGGCAGATACTGAAAGGCCGAAACGTTGTAATAAATATGGCGACAAAGAAAAGGGCTATAGTCCGAATAATGTAAATAGTGTACATAATACGTCATCTCAGAAATATAGACAGATTCTGAAAGGCCGAAACGTTGTAATAAATATGGCGATAAAGATGAGGACAATAGTCCGAATAATGTAAATAGTGTATATAATACATCATCTCAGTAATATAGACAGATACTGAAAGGTCGAAACGTAATAAATATGGCGACAAAGATAAGGACAATAGTCCAAATAATGTAAATAGTGTACATAATACCCCATCTCAGAAATATAGACAGATACTGAGAGGCCGAAACGTTGTAATAAATATGGTGACAAAGATGAGGACAATAGTCCGAATAATGTAAACAGTGTACATAATATCTCATCTCAGAAATATAGACAGATACTGAAAGGCTGAAATCTTGTATAAATATAGTGGAAAAGATGAGGACAATAGTCCGAATAATGTAAATAGTGTACATAATACCTCATCTCAGAAATATAGACAGATACTGAAAGGCCGAAACGTTGTAATAAATATGGTGACAAAGATGAGGACAATAGTCCAAATAATGTAAATAGTGTACATAATACCTCATCTCAGAAATATAGACAGATACTGAAAGGCTGAAATGTTGTAATAAATATGGTGAAAATGATAAGTACAATAGTCCGAATAATGTAAATAGTGTACATAATACCTTATTTCAGAAATATAGACAGATACTGAAAGGCCGAAACGTTGTAATAAATATGGTGACAGACAATAGTCCGAATAATGTAAATAGTGTACATAATACCTCATCTCAGAAATATAGACAGATACTGAAAGGCCGAAACGTTGTAATAAATATGGTGACAAAGATGAGGACAATAGTCCAAATAATGTAAATAGTGTACATAATACCTCATCTCAGAAATATAGACAGATACTGAAAGGCCGAAACGTTGTAATAAATATGGCGATAAAGATGAGGACAATAGTCCAAATAATGTAAATAGTGTACATAATACCTCATCTCAGAAATATAGACAGATACTGAAAGGCTGAAACGTTGTAATAAATATGGCGATAAAGATGAGGACAATAGTCCAAATAATGTAAATAGTGTACATAATACCTCATCTCAGAAATATAGACAGATACTGAAAGGCTGAAACGTTGTAATAAATATGGCGATAAAGATGAGGACAATAGTCCAAATAATGTAAATAGTGTACATAATACCTCATCTCAGAAATATAGACAGATACTGAAAGGCCGAAACGTTGTAATAAATATGGCGATAAAGATGAGGACAATAGTCCAAATAATGTAAATAGTGTACATAATACCTCATCTCAGAAATATAGACAGATACTGAAAGGCTGAAACGTTGTAATAAATATGGCGACAAAGATGAGGACAATAGTCCAAATAATGTAAATAGTGTACATAATACCTCATCTCAGAAATATAGACAGATACTGAAAGGCTGAAACGTTGTAATAAATATGGTGACAAAGATGAGGACAATAGTCCAAATAATGTAAATAGTGTACATAATACCTCATCTCAGAAATATAGACAGATACTGAAAGGCCGAAACGTTGTAATAAATATGGCGATAAAGATGAGGACAATAGTCCAAATAATGTAAATAGTGTACATAATACCTCATCTCAGAAATATAGACAGATACTGAAAGGCTGAAACGTTGTAATAAATATGGCGATAAAGATGAGGACAATAGTCCAAATAATGTAAATAGTGTACATAATACCTCATCTCAGAAATATAGACAGATACTGAAAGGCTGAAACGTTGTAATAAATATGGTGACAAAGATGAGGACAATAGTCCAAATAATGTAAATAGTGTACATAATACCTCATCTCAGAAATATAGACAGATACTGAAAGGCCGAAACGTTGTAATAAATATGGCGATAAAGATGAGGACAATAGTCCAAATAATGTAAATAGTGTACATAATACCTCATCTCAGAAATATAGACAGATACTGAAAGGCTGAAACGTTGTAATAAATATGGCGATAAAGATGAGGACAATAGTCCAAATAATGTAAATAGTGTACATAATACCTCATCTCAGAAATATAGACAGATACTGAAAGGCCGAAACGTTGTAATAAATATGGTGACAAAGATGAGGACAATAGTCCAAATAATGTAAATAGTGTACATAATACCTCATCTCAGAAATATAGACAGATACTGAAAGGCCGAAACGTTGTAATAAATATGGTGACAAAGATGAGGACAATAGTCCAAATAATGTAAATAGTGTACATAATACCTCATCTCAGAAATATAGACAGATACTGAAAGGCCGAAACGTTGTAATAAATATGGCGATAAAGATGAGGACAATAGTCCAAATAATGTAAATAGTGTACATAATACCTCATCTCAGAAATATAGACAGATACTGAAAGGCTGAAACGTTGTAATAAATATGGCGATAAAGATGAGGACAATAGTCCAAATAATGTAAATAGTGTACATAATACCTCATCTCAGAAATATAGACAGATACTGAAAGGCTGAAACGTTGTAATAAATATGGTGACAAAGATGAGGACAATAGTCCAAATAATGTAAATAGTGTACATAATACCTCATCTCAGAAATATAGACAGATACTGAAAGGCCGAAACGTTGTAATAAATATGGCGATAAAGATGAGGACAATAGTCCAAATAATGTAAATAGTGTACATAATACCTCATCTCAGAAATATAGACAGATACTGAAAGGCTGAAACGTTGTAATAAATATGGCGATAAAGATGAGGACAATAGTCCAAATAATGTAAATAGTGTACATAATACCTCATCTCAGAAATATAGACAGATACTGAAAGGCCGAAACGTTGTAATAAATATGGTGACAAAGATGAGGACAATAGTCCAAATAATGTAAATAGTGTACATAATACCTCATCTCAGAAATATAGACAGATACTGAAAGGCCGAAACGTTGTAATAAATATGGTGACAAAGATGAGGACAATAGTCCAAATAATGTAAATAGTGTACATAATACCTCATCTTAGAAATACAGACAGATACTGAAAGGCCGAAACGTTGTAATAAATATGGTGACAAATACGAGGAGAATAGTCCGAATAATGTAAATAGTGTAAAAATTATTGTCCTTTAGTGTTTTTTTTTTGTGTTTTTTTAAATATTTAGTAATACATTTCGGTCTTTATATTCTTCGGTCTGCATCGTATATCCTTCTTTAAATATTGATCAAATATTTGCCAGTTGTATGTCACACCCCGGAAATGGTTTTAAATTTTCTCATGTTTTTAAAAAATCTTTCAGTGTTCAAGATACCTGAATTTGCATCTTTTCCATGAATATATTTTCCATTCTTTATGTGAACCCAGCTCTCCCGGTGGTCTATTTGCTAACCGTTATCAGGTGTTTATAGCGCGCAGTGAATCGTTTCAAATTGTTTGTAACAATGCCGATTTTTAAGTAGACGCTTTCAGAGCCACGTTCCTTCTTTTTTTTTCTTTTTCTTTTCTTTTTTCCTCATAACAAAACCATCTGTTGTGTTTCTTCAAGTACGTTAATGCATAATCGATTTTTTTTGAAAATTATAAATAGAATTAAATGTCTTTTTTTTGTGCCGATGCCCATAACATGATAGTAAGCTATTGAAGTGCAAGTTTCAGAGAACATCGTAAAAATACGTTTATTTATTTTGTACTAGCAATAATACATGAGGTTGCGCTGGCAGAAATCTTTTTGTCCTTTGTCCCGCCGCGATACACAACCGTTTCTTTGTTTAGGAGACCTACTGGTGTCGTGAATATGTTTTTTTTCCGTTTGGTTGTTGTTTGCTTTGTTTTACGGCACATCAACACCTTATGGGTCATTTAATACCGTAATTCTTTTTTCTTGTGAGCATTATTAATTTCCTTTACAAAATATATTGCTGGTAATTTTTATTACTATAAAAATGTATTAACGATATTTTTACTATAATTTTTTTTTATACTTTCATAGTGTTTTGACACGGTTTGGTAGCTAACTCCGTATATACCCATAGCAGGGACCCTACCAGGTGTTACTACCCTGGGTCAGGGTGGATCTGGCAATAACAGCAATTAACTGGCCTTGCTGCTGGATGTAGTTTATCGTCATACCTCGGACGCCGTGAAAAAGAATAGGTCACATTGTAATTAAATAAACTGCATAAAATTGAACATTTTGGTTGTAGTTGATTTTATATACGACCCTATAGCATCCACGGGTTTTTTTCTTTAACGATAAAAATGATACCACTTACCTTAAACTCAACAGAATTAAATATGTCAACAGTTCAACAAAATAAATTAAACTCTTTGAACCTTGCTTTCCAGAACAATTTTAACCCTTCTGCCTGAGATTTTGAGTCAAAATTTGCCAATAATTGGTATGTAACGTTTCACGGTAGATATAAAATATTTACAAGTGTTTACCCACCGTTCAACCGGTGACTGGGTATTACGACATTTTTCTCTACCACCGGTAATGCGGTGGTCAGGACTCAAAAGATTAATAATTTCTTTCACTGAAATTTAAATATTTTCATATTATATTAAGTTGTCCGGAAAATAATGTCCGGAGTTTAGAATAAATCTTTTCAATTGCGATCCAATATATTTATTATAATAGGTCCTCAAAAATATATGACTCATTCATAATGATTAAAGTAAAGCACCTCTACGTGGCGCAATGTTTATCAAACTTAAACATTGTTAGAGAACGCATATTTTCTACGAAATTTCTCTAACATTCAGGACAGTATTTGTAATTAATACTGTTTTATTAAAAAAAATACTTAAATAAATTATATTTATTAAAATAACATATAAACAGAACATATATTAAATAATTGTTGGACTAAACCCATTTCATAATAGGTTGTCAATGTTTACGTTAAGTTACGTTTCGTGAGCAGAAATGATTCGTTCGGGAAAAATCGGCTAAGATTTGTTGTTTAAAATCATTAATTTGGAATTTGCCAACCAGAAGCCTCTCTATAGCTAAATTGTATAGCACGTCAGATCAAATGAGGGTTTCTGTTGGAGAACGCATATTTTCTACGAACAACTTCAATATACATAAAAACAAAATTATAATTTTGAAGTAAAATTTACAACCGGAAGAAAAATTCTGCCACTAGAAAAAAAATGCGAGAATTACAAAAAAAAAAAAGGCGTAAACAAAAGTTGTAATCCATGAAGGTACGCGTGTAACAAACTCAAAATTCATGAGCGCCTGTAAGAAACGGGTTAAAAAACGCGTAAGAAATCGAAAAAAATCGGAAATAAACCTACTTAGATACTGAAGACCCCACCTCCCAAGAATGGTTGTCACCACGAAACTTCGGAGAAACAACTAAAAGGATTTGATATTTAGAGTTAAGTAGAAAACGAGCAATGAAACATTAAAGAGCGTAAGGAATTTTTTTCCTTTAAAATCTAATTCCTTCACTCTGCCTGAAGAAGGTCACGAGACCGGAAACTAGTGTAGCAAAAACATGAGAAATAAAATATAATGTATACACTAAAACAAATCCACATTATAACCAAAAACGTTTACGGTATCTCTCCTTTTTTAAAATATACATTTTTCTCTCGTTGGAACAACTATAACCATTTCCATATATATATATATATATATATATATATATATATGTTATGGTCCGCTTCCTTGTACCACGGTGATAGTCCAATGTAGAACCAATAAAGAAGAACTCGAATGCGGATATCGAATAACACAGATATATTACAAACAGGAATATATACAGTGAAGTAGAAAGTGTTAGAACGAACAATCAGGTTTAGTAGTAATTGTTTGAATGTGACTCTGTTTCGGACTGCCTCTGACTCAACTGACTGACTCGCTCGCTCTGACTGACTGACAGACTTTTGACGGACCTTACTCCAGACTTCAGACCTCACTCCAGACTTCAGACGGAATTCTGCTTCCTATTGAGGCGCAGTATTTATTACGTATGGTATGGGTAAGGTCCCATAACAATATATATATATATATATATACATATATATATATATATATATATATATATATATATATATATATATATATATATATATATATATTAATAGCCTTCACCACTTGAAACAAATCATTGTGTTGGTTTTCTAACAATTACATCTAATTAGTTCCACATATTATCCGGCTCTTGTGAAACACTCTACGAAGCAACATCAAATTAATCTTGGCACTCTACAATCTACAAACTCTCGAGGACAACAACTCAGCACCAGAAAGAAAAACAGCTTTGATCGCATTGGAGTACAACATTGATATAGCTGCACTGAGAAGTAAGTATCAGTTGCATACATGAAACGAGAAATCAAAATAAGACATCTAACAGTGTTCCTGCTGTACTTGGATGCAATACATTCTCCTGTACTGTTTGTGGTCTTTTGAGCTATTCTCTCGGTCTCAAAAGTCATGCCCGTCATAGCCATGCAGATAATTAGTTCGTGGACCTCGGAACCTCATACGTCGAACTCGACGGGAGAGTCCATCATATTAAATAAAATTTCCAGTGGCCAACTATGACTAATAGACTCATAAGTATTCTTGCAATCATCAGGCAATCTGCAAACAGTTACATGTGAAGATGAGCACTTTATACCTTGTAGACAATTCCATGATGATAAAAATAGCTGATGCGTGCATATCATGCACACATAAACTAGGTATCTCCCTTTTTTCGCAAATAAACGGCATAGAATGATAAAAAAAGGCACAAAACGCAATAAACCAAAGTTTTATCGTCAAAATGTTTATGTTATCATTAAAATGTATTTTTGATTATTTAAAAAAAAAATAATCCTTTCTAGCACGTTCGAAATTTTGGTTAAAAATCTTGGTTTGTATACGTCAGCGATCAACGTCATCATTACGATTAGTTCTTTTTTATGCGCTTTTTTTACGGCGAAAATAAACAAAACATTGATTTGGAAATTCTTGCAAAAATCAAATAATTTCCAGAATTTAATCAAACTTTCAAGACATTCAGAAATGAATGAAATTATTTTTGAAATTTGATTTTAGAAAATCTTGATAAAAAATATATATTCTTTTACATATGTTACCACCCACTTACTTAATTTCATAAAATTTCATGAAATTTCGAGAAATTCAATTTTTAGAAGTTTTTTTTTTAGTTAAAAGCAGAAGTCCTTGGAGAATATAAATCATCAATGTTTTTTTGCTTTTTTTTAAAATAGTTACCTATTCACCGAAAATCTGCTCTGAATCGTAAAATAAAAAATGCAATAAAACTATGACATTATTTAATTAGAAACGTTTTTAATTGCTTTTATAAATAAGATTTATTAGGGACACTATTGTCTTAAGAAAAATTTTCCGATCAATAATTAATTTTTACAAGAATTATTTTCATTTTTTTAAATTTTAATTAAATAATTTATAATATCATTTATAATATCAAAAATTACTTAAAATTCTGTGTTATTTTAAGGTGGCGCTAGGTGATATTATTAAACGAAAAATTTATTTACGAATCAAAAATTGAACCGTCGTTTGTAACCAATATTTTGTTTTTTTAAATTTCAAATTTAGTCTATAAACGTTCCCAATGTGTAACTATGGTGATACATAAATTACATTATCCTTTAAAAGGTCACATTATTAAGAGTTGTCTGGCGCTCTGCAATTCTTTCAATTTCATTAAGTTCTGTTTATTCGTTAACGTCTTTGCAAATAATCCCTTCCAAATTTCAAAGTAAATTTTATATTTTTTAATTACTCTTTCATTAAATATTTTTATATTATATATATATATATATATATATATATATATATATATATATATTAGTTTGCACCATATTTCTATCAATTCATTTTTTGTTGAAGTTAGTAAACTTACGAACAAACAGACGAAACCTAAATGTTATATATCATCTTCAAACGTAGCTAAAAGTCAATAAAATATTAAATAATTGCTGAAAATATGTTAATTTGTAAAAAATACTAGGTAGTTAAAATAAAAAGAAAAATGCGTTCACTTAAATTTCGTAAATTTATGTCAATTCGGGTCGTCCGTACTAACTGTCACCACTTTGGAACTTATCGATATGTCAAGACAGACAAAAGAAAAACACAATCTGTAAAGAAATGCTTGAATATTTGTCTTTTATGCTGTAAGTAATGTTTGTTTCAAATTAGATTAATTTAACTTTAAATTTGCTAATTTTACTCAAATAACGTGTCACAAATATATGTTTTTGGAAGATTTTTCAATCCGATAATTTTGTTTTGTTTATAAATTTCTTAAAAGTGAGAAAATGGCCACTTGTCAGAAGATTTTCTGAAATCGAACTAGTATTTGACATTCCAATCTATATAATTTCTATTTGAAATACGCCAGAATATTTTAAGTGCTCGAAATAATAAATTTAATCATTTAGCTTTCAATTAAAGTTAAAATGAAATCTTCAATAATGTTTTTTTTTCATTTTTAAAAATTCATTTTAAAGCTTAGGTATCGAAAATTCAGTGGAGGTACCTAAACTAGACTCACCGAAAGAATAATGTCTATCCGACCAAGATGAAAAAGTCGTAAATTAACAATAGTTTTGAGGAAAGAAAAAAAAGCAGGAAATGTTCACAGTTGTACGAAAAGAGTGCTCGATGCTCTGCTAACACAAGGAACTCGGCAAAGAAGCTTACTTCTAAAAGAGAAATAGTGCTCAATAATACAGTGTCCTCAAAGTCCCATATAACAGCGCATATAATATGAATAAAATAAGCAACGTCTAAGAGGTTCTGCGATAGAGACAGATCGAAGAAAGGGTGCTCGATTCCATATTGACAGAGCCTTAATATATTTTAAATTTCACACACACAGAGAGAGAGAGAGAGGAGGTTTAACAGTAGAATAATCAAATTAATAATACAATAATCGTCTGGTTGTACAGTTAGGAGAACTGAGCTTCTGGATACTAATACGTCGAATACGACGGGGAATATTCCATATGTATATATATATATATATATATATATATATATATATATATATATATATCAGATGTAACAGCAAAATTGTCCGAATCGTGTTATAGCATAACTGTCCATCCCACAAAAGGTTTAATATCTAAAAAACACTAAAGTCATTGAGTTTCTTTTCCCCAGGTTTTCAGATAGGACATTTAGCCATCATGACAGCATTTTGTAAGACTCACTGAAAAAATCTGAGTTATTCAGCTAGAAAATAAACGGATTAAAATCGTTTTGTGTCAGCCCCACTGTCCTACCAACTGAGCAATGGTGAGAGGGAAAGATCCTTCAGGCCTCCAATAATTGGTACGAACATTCAAACTCTGGCTTCCATCTTTTAAGTTCATTCAAGAACAATTTCACCATTCAAAAAAATAGTGAATAGGTCTAAAAAGGAGGGAACAGTAGTGGACCATGAAGTCACAACAGGAAGAGTGAAAATCATTTGAAATTAGAGCGCATTAAATCAATTAGAATAGATCCAACTCAATCCATAATTCTTTTGGTAAATGAGAGAAGAGTTTCAGCTACTCTAGGACATAAAGTTAAAAGGTTAGAGAGGGCGAGTATCACCGTGTATAATTTGGAAAATCATCTTGGAATAATATATATATACAAGAAACAAGGGACAAACTTCTACTTCTGTTCATATGAATAGGGAGGAGTATGAACCGTCGAAGGAAAATAAAAAATTAAAATAATTAGTAAATAAAATTTCAGAGTTTAGACTTTAGAAATATTGAGCTGAAGTAGACTTTAGAAGGAACCGGAAACCCGATCCTAAACAGGAAACAAGGGACAAACTTCTACTTCTGTTCAAAAGACCAGGGAGGAGTATGAACCGTACGATAGGCAAAACTATCTATCCCCGTCAAAAGAAAATAAAAAAAAAATAAAATAATAATGAATAAAATTTCAGAATTTAGGCGGAGACGTTAGAAGTGTAGATTTGATGTAGATTTTAGAAGGAATCGGAAACCGAATCCTAAACAAGAAACAAGGGATAAAGCTCTACTCCTATTCAAAAGATTGCTCAATGTGCTGAAAATATTGTCAATTTTTCTATCGCACTAGACAATCTCCGACTGCACTTTGCCTACTCTATGTTGACAAGTGACAAGTTATACCCAAATTGGACAGAGTTCAAATGCATTTTCCAATACACATCCCTTCCAAAATGCTCTTCTATCGCTATTATTGTGGTACATGTTAAGGCTATTTATTGCTTCCACTACTCCACACATTCTCAGCTGGAACCCACTAAGCTACGTACAATAAATCGACTCATTCCCATCTGCTTCATATTCCATTGGTAAGGAGGAAGTTCCACCCAGAATTTTTCTTCCCCAGTAGTGTTCCATTAGAACAGACTGCCGAGAGGGTGCTTTCCCGATTACTACAACCTTTCAAGTTCTTTATCTGACATATACACATACTTTGTATTTTTTACTCCCTATTACTTCATCATTACAACTTCAGTTAGTAATCCTCTACTTTGAATGGCTCTTGATCCTGGTATTTGCTGAATTATAAAAAAAAACCTTTTGCTCGCTATTTCACCTCGCTTTTCTTATCTTCGTTATGTTCAGTGAGTATCTTATTCTCCAAGCCTTCTTTCTTTAATAGGTGACTAGGAAATTTCAACTGTTTCATTTTTATATTAAGTGTGTCTTTACACTTCCTATTTTCCTTGCTCGAAAGTTCAGTCGATGGTATCCTCAGCATCCGTCTGTTATTTAAAGTCACTTCTTCATCTGGGAAGAAACTTTTCAGTATTCATTAATGTATAAGTGATTTGACATTACATAGTAATTTCTCCTTAAATCGTAATAATTTGCTTAGTTTCTGGAAGCATCGTTTGATATTCCCGTGCAGCCTTCAAATATCTTTCTCACATTTTTTATACCTACACTTAACCACATATTTCAATGTCTGTAACCCCTTGATTTCAATATACTCATGTAGTTCATACTTTAAACAGTTTCTTCTCTTATAATCATGCCAATTTGTCTTCCTTCCAACAATATTTTCTTTTTGCTTTCCTATATGACATCATTTGAGAAAGACTCAAATAACTAAGATACGGTGGAGTAATGGATAGCGGCTCGGATTGAGAAATCGGAGTTTCGAGTTCCAGTCAAATTCTTTACATTCGCTTTCGTGCTCTTTGCATGCAATTATACGATGCAGAAACGGTTCTTTATTCCCCCCACCTACTTTGTACTCATACAGTAAGATTACTTAACATTGTTTCATTGTAATTATTTTAATTTGGCTTACCAGTAACAATATATTGAAAAAAAAGTTATCTGGAAAGTTAAAGGCTCAGGAATAAGTCAAGATTGTTTTATATATACTAAGGAAGTTACATCGTTAGACGACCAGATCAACATTCAACCTAAAAATGCATCATTTCATGTATGACAACCTAATATATTACTTCGTATAACAGGGACATCCGCTTAATTGAACCAAATGAATCTCTTCTGGTCATTATAGGAATAGATAAATTGTCCTATCGTCCGGTTCACACACCTTATGGTATTTTGAAGAGAACTAGAAGTAACTTGTTTTCTGTTTAAGGTTGAGTTTTCGGTTCCTTCTTAAGCCTACTTCAATTGTATATTCATAATTTTATTTACTATTTATTTATTTTTCTTCAATTTGAGTAGATAGGTTTGCCTATGGTTTGGTGCCAACTCCTTCCCGGTCTTTTGAACAGGATTCGAAGATTATTGCTTGTTTCCAGTTCAGGATCGGGTTTCCGGTTCCTTCTAAAGTCTTAGTCAAGTCTACACTTCTAACGTCTCTGCCTAAACTCTGAAATTTTCAAATAAAACAAATCAATCAACAAATCAAATCCTTGCAAAGAAGAATCGGCAATGTCATTAGCCCTGACCTGGCATCTCGGCTTCAATCATTTCTGCACCGCCATAATGTAGCTTTTTTATGCCATTTCTACAAATATTTCTACAGTAATTGTTTTGATGGGTTTTCTCCTATAGTACCTCAACTTCATGAATATAAGCGTAATACTTGATTGGCATTTCCATCTTTTTCTGTAAAAATTGTTAAATACAAACTCAAATTCTATCCTCATTGCTTTTCTTTTGTGCTTCTTCTGGCCCCTTATTTTCATGCCAGTTTCTTCTATGTGATGTGTCCCTTCAGGACGTGAGAGATCATGGTTTTCCACAGAAGTTCCTGACTTTGTAGCTCTTAATAAATTTTGTCTTTTTGTCAATATTCCTAAACCTTTCTTTTCTCCGTCGTCTATTTACTGAAGCTCATTAGGTTGATTACACTTTGTTTTCATCTGACCCTCTTGCCTTCAATCTGTCCTGTGAGTATCACATTTTCCAAGCCTTCTTTCCTTATGATATTCCCTAGAAATTTCAACTGTCTCTTCCTGATGTTAAGTATCGATGTCATTTTAGTTTGTATTTTCTGAAACTCCGTCGTTGCTCAAATATTCAGTCCATGGTATTCTTAGCATCCTTCTGTAGAAAGATATTTCTGTTGCTTCAACTCTCCTCTTCATCTGTGAGGACTGATATTGCATAACAGCTCACCTCTTTTCTTTTCTTTTTCTAAATAAATATTCCCGTCTCTTAATACTTTGCTTAGTTTTTGGGTGTCAGAAGGTTTTTCTCATCTGAGTCCATCCTTCAAATCTAGAAATCTATCATTCGTCCAGGCATTGAATACTGTTGCCATATATGGTCTGGTGCCCCCGCTGTTCTCGACAAAATCCAAAGACGGATATGCAATGTGATAGGACCTAGCATCTCGACTCCAGTCACTTTCTCACAGATGTGATGTGGCTTCCCTCTGTCTTTTCTACAAATATTTTCAAGTTAACTGCTCTGATGAGCCATTTTCATTGGTGCCCCAACTGCATGAATTTAAGCGTGCTACTAGGTTAGCATCTCGGTCCCACCCTTTCACTATCGAAACAGTTAAATATAACCGTCTCTTTGATTTCAACAGCTTTTTCACTCACACTTCCCGACTGTGAAACTCCCTTCCTCTTACTTGCTTTCCTGATGACTATAATCTTCAAATATTTAAATGTAATGTTAATGGACATCTTTTCATGCCTTGATCTAGTTCCTCGTCCTTCTCTTTATCCTTTCCTGAAAAAAAACTTTTTATTCTTACTTTTATTCTCTATAACCCCTTACGTGCTAGTGGCACTCCCGCCTTGCTTGGGTTGATATGCCTAAAAAAGAAAAGAAAACAAAAAAAGAAAGCTTCGACCAAAATAGTTACCGTGCTGTCCTTGCTTATCTACCATCTTGAAGCCTACACTTTCGATTGCTTCTCTTCCTAACGTTTGTTTATGCGGTAAGTGTAAGCAGTCATCACCATCTCATCGTCCATCCTTCACTGCTCAGGACTCTTTTCTTTGTTACTAACGATTTTTTCTGTTGCAATATAATACTTAGCTTAGTTTTTGGAAGGCATCTTTCTCTATCCCAATGCATCTTCGGATTTCAGTGTCACATTTTCCGTTCACTGTTAAAACACTTCTCAAATATTTCAATTGTTGTACTTGTATGATTTTGGAATCTTCAATTTGTAATTTGCATGTTGGGCTGTTTCTTTTGCTAGCAACCATGCATTCCGTCTTCTTGCAATTGATGTTTAATCCTTTCCTCCTGCTTTCCTTCATTATCTTCCATCCTGATAAAACACTTTCCAAATATTTCATTTGTTTAACTTCAATTTGCAATTTGCATGTTGGGCTCTTCCTATTGTGGACATCTTCTTACAATTGATGCTTAGTCCTTTCTTCTCGCTTTCTTTTACTATCTTCTGTGAGATTTCTTGTAGTTTCCTTTCTGTGTTTGTTCTCTACACTGTCATCTGCATATCGTATGTTGTTAAGATTCTAGCCACCAATGATGAATCCTCCCAGAATCATCTCACTGTATAGGTTAAATAAGTCCGGTAAGAAGACACACCGTTGTCTTATGTCCCTTTCTATTTTTATATATTTACAGAATTCATTTTGTATCTGTATGCAGGCGGTGTGCTGCCCGTATTGCTTCTGTACTATTTTAATATCCTTCCTAAATATATTACGGTTACCTTCAAAAATTTAAAGGCAACGTCAAAAGTCCTCCTTTGTCTTCTTGAATTCTATTCTTTTTATTGTCTTTTCATAACTGTAATGTTTTCTCAGTTTCTGTCACACTCATTAACCTCTATTGCTTTAGTGGCTTTATCGCCTTCCTTGGAGTGAAATAATCGAAAATGAACTGTAATAACATATCTGTGTTTCAATATTTGCTTAATGATAATCACCGATCGTTGCATTTAAATATTCCATCATAAATTTGGTTGGTTTGGTTTGTTTTACGGCATTTCAACCTCAATGGATTATTTAATGCCGACAACCTTAACCAAAGGCTTTATCCACTGAGGACACATGGTACAGTGGGATAAAGGTGTGGGTTAGATCCAGTGACAGGACCAAAAATATTGTGAGTTCAATACCTGGTTAAAGCAGTGGAGAACTTGTAGAGGGGAGTTAACAGGAGACAACTGATAACTGACATCCATTAGACATGGCACGTGGAACTAGAACAGTCTACCCTAGCGAGCAAAATAAACAGTTCAGTTCGACATTTCAGCCACCTGAAGAAGGCCGGAGCGTACAACGGCCGAAACGTTGGGATAAATATGGCAACAAAGAAAATACACTTGGGATAGGTATGAATCCATCTCTTCTCTTACCCCAACAGCTACGAACTAATTAGTAAAACTTGAACTCTTTTTTTTATTTACCGTGTCTCTTCAGGACAAGACGATCATGGCCCTCCACATCTTCCTGGCCCTAGTAACTCTTAATAAATTTTATTTTTTTATTTCTCCCAAACCCTGTTCTGAAATCCATTTACTCAAGACTATAAAGTATATTACGCGCTGCTTTCTTTTTGTCCGTGTTTCCGTATATCTGTCCTATACTCACGAGATTTGAATTACTAAACCTTAATATTCATAAAGTCTAAAAAGATTTCCTGGCTTTAAATAACCTTCAATTAGTTGATAAACTTTTTTAACTTGTGAGGTCTTTTCGAATCTCGTCGCCAACTGATATGCCCCGGGAAGGGATATATTTGTTCGAAGTAGCAAAGTGATTTTGGGCTACTATAATCGGGTAGGATAATCTAGCAGGTAACCGTAATGGACTGGTCCTCGTCGTAGTGGTAGGCAATAGGCGTAGGCAATAGGCGTCGTCCATTGTACCTCCGCATCAGTCTGTATTTATGGCTGACACCGCCAATCATATTACTGTGAGGGGGAACCCAGGTGTATCCATATTCATTACATCATAAACCGTAGAAAACGAATCAGTCAATGACGTCAGTACAGATCCAAACTTAACATTTGTAAATAAAAACGAAGTATAGATAAATCTTGATAACTAATTAGTATTATGAACAACACCCTCTTCTAAAATGATAAAAAATAAATATTTTTCGATTCTAACAAATGGGTAACGAATGCTAATCTATAAAAACTTTGGGGAAGGGACCATTCAGTTTAAATAGTTCCACGCAGTAAAACAAAACTGTCATGGGTAAATGCAGCTTAAATAAAATCCTGAAATATTCTGTTGAATAGCTTTCCAAGGGGACATAACTCTAGATAACATCTGTTTACAAAGATTTGATTTTGCCCGGTATCTTGTTAATATTTCAATTTCTTCATTTCTTAACGTTTTTCTGGTTCGCGAGTTTCATTTCGTAAAGTAAATGCCCAATTATATAAAAGAAGAAAAAAAAAAAGATGGGAGAGAAACACCGAACTGAATAAAGTCATTAATCATTTTCTGCTCACAAAAATATCAATAAAATTGAATTACCAATAAAATAGAATTATCGTCCAAATCCCTTCACCAACCTATCCCGATAACTCATAAATTAGATTTTGATTTTTCACAACGCTGGAGATATCAAATTTTACTATTATTATTTTCTTTTTTAAATAAATATCCTATTAAAAAGCAAAACAAAAAGACGCTGTGACAACCTCCTAATTTGAGGCAGATTGTTGTGCAAGCCATTCTTATTAGACGTTCGAGGATGGGGAGAAAAATGATGAAAGGAATGATATAAAAAACAAAATAAATTGAATTATAAAGAAGACGATCGAAAAAATCAACAAGACTCATATTTCGAAAGACATGTAATAGAATTTTAGACGGCAAAATCTAACAAGCGACCCCCAGCGGAGAAAATGGAAAGTAAAATAAAAACAAAAAAGGGGAGACAAATAAGACAAATAAAGAAAACGTTTGTAATGTTGATTTATGTTTAATCAATATTTTATGGCTAAAATTGAGAAGTAATGGAGGCTTTTGAGTGTCGGATTTTATTTGTCGTGGAAAAGACTGTAATTTGCGATTATTTTGTATGAAAACTCGAGGGGCAGGACGGCAAAGTGAGGAAGAAGGTGAGATAAAGAAGAAATAAAAGACAAAGATGAACATTAATCAGCGTGAAGGCTTGCAATTCACAGTTAATGGAGGAGAAACAGAAAACGATAAAGAAAAAGGAAGAAAAACAAGAAAAAAAGTAGAAAAAAAAAGACGAAAAAGATTTAAAAAAACGAAAAAAAGAAGAAAAAGAAAATAAATATAATAAAAAAGAAAGAGAATACAATCGGAAATGATAAAAGACAGAAACAATAAGGAAACAAAGAAAAGGTCTAATAAAAGAATGAAAAAACGAAGAAAAAAAGGAAAATAAAACGAAAGAAAGGAAAAAAAAGGAAAGAAAAAACGAAAGATAAGGTCGAAAAAAAAGAAGTAAGAAAATAGAAAAATAAGTCGATAGACATAAGGAGAGTACAAAAGAAAGGAAGAAAGAGAAGAAGTGAGAAAAGATGAAGTAATTCAAAGGAAGGAAAGAAATAAGAAAGGAAGAAAGAAACAAGGGAAAAGGAAAAAATAATCAAATGAAAAGAAAACGAAAGAAATTATGAAAAAGAAAAGAGAAGACAAAAGAGGGGGCGAAAAAGATAAGAGAGAACGAAGGAAAATTAAAGATGGAGGAAAGGAAAAAAAATCATCAGAAAATGAAAGAAAGGAATAAATAAAAGAAATAAGCAAAAAGAGGAAGAAGAGAGAAAAGACGAAAGAGGGGACGTAAGAAAGGAATAAGGAAAAGAGAGGACGAAAGGTACAGAAAAATTAAACGAAGCCAAGAAAGAAAAAAAAAGAAAAAACAGCGAAACAAAGTACTGGGACTAGAAAGAAAGAAAGAAAGAAAGAAAGAAAGAAAACGATAATTCATATTTCTAAGTGGTCGCTGTTCGAGTCGAGATAAGATTTGGCGTTTCAAAGTAACCAGGCTCCACCCACTATTGAGATGACACGGGTAACATTATCTTCCTAATATCCATTGTCCCCTTATGGACATCATGGTAAGCTTATCACGAAAGAAAAGAGTGAAGGGAGTATCACTCAAAAAAGAAAGAAACTGTTTTATAATCGATCAACAAAACAGTGTTAATTTGAATTGAAGAGAAAAAATAAATTGAAAGCGAAAGAGATAAGATAGGCGAACGATGAAAGAAACGGAAACGCGACAGAAAGGGAAAATACGCGAATGGTTGTTGTCTAAAAGAGAGATAAACATCAGCGATAAAAGTCGACGAAATCTGGAATTAGAAGCTATTTAAAAGCAATTAGTATTATTTCAACAAAAGAGGAAGCTGTGGAGCCTCATAACTACCTAAAAGAACAAGCGGTAATGGACGAAAAAGGAAGAATAAATGAAACTAAGGAAAACGTGCAACGGATACAGAACTGTCTGTGAGGGACAAGTTTGGGAGAAACGCATAAATTACTATTAAGTAGTTTGTAACACGTTTACTCATCATCTCTCAGTTGCGTCTCTGTCTTTGGACAGAGGGCACTCAGGAGTGACATCGTCAAAGAACAGAGTCGCAACTGAGGAAAATTATACTGAGAGGTGCCCGGTCCTGGGGAACAGCTGCCCGAGGCTGCGCCCTCTCATTGCACCAGAGAGAGGGATCGGCGTAGCCGACGATTGCGAGGACTGCGGGCAATTTTTGTTCCTGTCCCGGGTGTATGCGCTCGGGCTCCTTACATTAAACCGAGCTTGTGTCACAACCTGACCTCCCTGGGGGGTTGAGTAAATACAAATTACTATAATGTAGAGTTGAGGCTTTTGGGGGGATTATTTGAAAACTGTGAAAGAGGCACGGTGGAGAAATGGATAGTGGTTTGGATTGAGGAATCGGAGAGACGAGTTCGAATTCCAGCCGTATCCATTGCATTCTCTTACGGCTAATACTCTTGGGGAGACTATCAATCATCTTCTCCCCTCAGCTATGGATAAATAGCAGGACAGACTGGGTTCTATAGCCTTAGGTGGCAACCGGTCTAGGAGAAAGTAACTGAATTAAAAACTGTATGTAGCCCTGGCGTAGCACATACTATACATCTAAAAAAAGGATCTTTGGCATTGGCCCGATGATCCCGACTACGGTCGAATGACGATGATGATATATTAATAAATATACATTTTATTCCTCACCGGTAGCACGACTTCAGGTGCTGAGTTAAGATAGACCGCTACATAATTTAAATTTTGTTAAAAATATCTGGTTATCGCAATGATGAGGCAATCCATATGGTCTGAACTTTGATGACCCGAATTGAATGGGATGGGATTTGAAAGTTTAAAGACCGAAGGAGGCACAGTGGAGTAATGGATAATCGGCCCGGAATGACGAATTGGAGAGCCGAGTTCGATCTCCAGCCGGATTCCATTACATTCACTTATGTGTTAATACCCTTGGAAAAGGTATGAATCCTCTTCTTCTCCCTCCAACTATCGGTAAATAAAAAGGACAGACTAGGTAAATAGCAGGACAGACTGGGTTCTATAGCCTTGGATGGCAACTGGTCTAGGGGAAGGACATCTCTGATATTCAAAGCCTGCGGAGAGTCGTTTGGGGACCTTCTGGTACGTACTGCACTAAGTCTCTGAATCGGAGAACCGAGTTCGAATTCCAGTCGAATCCAATAAATTTACTTACGTGCTAATATATATCGTCTTCTTCTCCCCCCAGCTATGGGTAAATAGCAGGACAGACTGGGTTCTATAGCCTTGGAAGGCAACTGGTCTAGGGGAAGGACAACTCTGAATTGAAAACCTGAGAGTGGCACGTAGTGCACTATGTCTCTGAATCGAAGAACCGAGTTCGAATTCCAGTCGAATCCATTACATTTACTTACGTGCTAATATATATCGTCTTCTTCTCTCAGACTGGGTTCTATAGCCCTGGATGGCAACTGGTCTAGTAGATGGAAAACTTTGAGGAGGGTCGTTTGGAGAGCTTGTTGTAGTCCTTGTCGTAGTTCACCAAGTCTGAATCTTAGAACCGAGTTCGAATTCCATTCGGATCCATTACATTCAGTTACGTGCACTTGGGAAAGGTATGAATCCGTTTCTTCTCTCCAGGGTTCTATAGCCTTGGGTGGCAACCGGTCTAGGAGAAAGTGACTGAATACAAAAACCGTATGTAGCCCTGGCGTAGTACATGTTTTACAGCTAAAAAGATTGTTCGCATTGTTTCGATGATGTTGATTATGGTCGAATGGCGATGATTATTATTATCATTATATGAACGAACTACTATTTAGAAATAATAGTTTTCAGTAAATTTTTATGCGTTAATGATTTGCAAAGAATGTTTAGTTCTGACATTCAAAGGGCAAAATGGTAGCATTACACAGAATTGGAGTAAAGAAATATATTAGACACTGGTTTGCAAAAAAGACCAAAGATTTATTTTCATTTACAAAATATGAAAATGTCTCTGGTAAGTCCTATAGTGTAGCGTTCGGATGCACGGTTTCCGAGATGTGAAATTAGAGCGTGTAAAAGGAGTATCCTTAACCCGACTGACTGCATGTTGGCTATCGGTTTGGGCTTGTCGCGTTGACAGCGGAGTTCGTTCTCTTTCTGTGTTCACAGGAGGTCGTTTACACAGCCTAATGTTCAAACGGGCTGTCAACGGTGCTCTTGGGTTGCTTCTATGGGTAGCTTGCGTGTGTGTGAAGTCTATCTTTCTACTGTTTGCTCTCTCTCTCCGCTGTCTGATAGCTTATAAAACGCACGGACGTAATTGTAGACATTTGTGGCATGCGAGAATCGAGTCGATAAGTGCCATGATATGTTTGTTTTAAAATTGCCCGTGCCAAAATTTGCGGCGTGTGTGTGACTTAGCTAAACGAAATTTGGTGTTTAGTTAAATATATGTTTTCTAATAATTGTAAAAATTTGGTTTTAATTTGTTATCTCTAAGTGTAAATTGTGTTTTTCTGCTAAAGATACGCCGGTATCTTTCTTAACTGCCAAAAAATGTAAAGTTTTTTCCTTTCTTTCTCTTCAGCCTGACATAGGTGAAGATGGAAGCCAGACAAGCTAATACAATTCTATTAAGGGAATTCACTCAACAAACGAAAATAGTAATAGGGAAATTCAAACGTAAACACGCTACAACAATGTAACAAACTTGAAAATATCAAGTCTAAAAGAAAAAAAAAAGGAGGGAAAAATACTTGGCATGTTTGGACGAGGAAGTCGACCCAATCTCGGTGAAAGATTGGGTTTAGGGATACACTGTAAACGACCAACTAATTACCAACATCTTATAGACATGGAGAGGCCCGCTAGGAGACATGTAAAACCGGATTGATTACATAGCTATTAACAAAAGTTTAAGTAACGCTGTTTTACACGGGAAAACATACCCAAGTGCTGACTGCCGGTGAGACCATCTTCCAATCGTGTATTTGTTATGTGCCGTATTCCCTCATGACATAGGAGACCATGGCTCTCCAAAACTTCCTATCCCTTGTAGCTCTTAATAAACTTTGTCCTTTTGTAATTTCTCCTAAGCTCTGTTCCACCATCTGTTTACTGAAGCTCATTTCTCTGCCCTACTTGCACTTTATCTGTCCTGTGAGTATCAGATTTTCCAAGCCCACTTTCCTCATTATATGTCCCAGAATCATCAATTGTCTCTTTCTAATGTTAAGTATACCTTTCATTTCTGTTTCCATTTAATCCAAACATTTGTAGTTACTCACATGTTCGGTACATGGTATGCTCAGCATCCTTCTGTAGAACCACATTTCTGTTGCTTCAAGTCTCCTCTTCATCTTGAGGAGATTGTCCAGCACTCACTGCCAAACAGTAGGACAGATCTCATGTAGCAGTTTAGTACTCTTTTCCTCGTTTCTAATGAAATTTTTCTATCTATTAATACTCTGCTTAGCTTCTGGAATGCATCTTTGGCTCTCCCAATACTCTTCGGATTTCAATGTCGCTCTTTACGTCCTATATTAACACCTTTCCCAGATATTTAAATTCCCGCACTTGTTTGATTTTGGTTTTGGCTTCTCCGATTTGCAATTCGCACTTCAGGCTCAGCATTTTGCTAACAACATGCTTTCTGTCTTCTTGAAGTTGATGTATAAAATCGTATACGACATTAGATTGGTTTGGTTTGTTTTGGTTTACGGCATATCAACTTCAATGGGTTATTTAATGCCGACAAGATTTTTATGACTAGTAATATTTTGTCAAAAAGTATTTCTGGTAATATTTTTCCAAGCATTTATTGCTGGAAATATTTCTTTTTTCAAAAATGTATTCCTGGTGTTATTTTTTTTTAACTTATTGCTGTTAATAATGTATTGCTGGTAATAATTTTTTACAAAAATGTATTACTGGTATTAAAACCTATTTTTACACTTTCACAGTGTTTTGACCCCAACCCGGGGATTAACTATTTGCCCATAGCTGGGACCCTAACAGGTGCTACTACCTCGGGTCAGTAATTGGGAGGTGGCTCCACGCTCTTCAAATTCTCCTGATCAAAGACCTTACTGTCGGATATAGTATATCGTTTACCCAGGACTGACTATGTTAAACTTACAAAAACTAATGACGACCAAAGCAAAACCTTTTAACGGTAACAGGCTTCCTGAATGACACAAGTTGCAAGGAGATATATATTGACTAAGTAAAAAAGAAATATAAGTTGAGGGTCAATATAAATTCTATGTGAAATGCGTTGACTGAAGGACTCTTGATGTCGGCCAATGAAAACATCGCAAGGAAAACGAAACAAGAAATTAAAGAATGGATGACAGAATAAATTGGAGAGGTGATGAATAAGTGACAACAAACAATGCCGAGGAATGGAAAAGAGTAAGGAATACAAAACAGAAATTAGAATCAAATGTAAGCAGGCAAAAAGAAATGACTAAATGAATTTGCAATACAGTTAAAGAAAGTATGCATAACGAAATAAAAGAATTATCAAAAGAGAAAGTGGCCCATATACAGGTTCTATGAAAACAAAGGAAGGAACACTGATAATGAAAAAGGAAACAACTCTCCAAAGATGGAGAGAATACGTCAAAGAACTATTTCATGATGAAAGAGAGAAAAAGAAAGAAAGAAAGAAAGAAAGAAGGAAAGAAAAAGAAGAAGGAAAGAAAAATAAATAAAAGAAAGAAATAAAGGAAGGAAGGAAAAAGAAGAGTAAAACAAAGAAAGAAAGAAAAAGAAGAAAGAAAGAAAGAAAGAAAAAGAAGAAAGAAAGGGAAATAAAGAAAAACAAAGAAAGGAAAAAGAAGAAAGAAATACAAAGAAAGAAAGAAAGAAAGAAAGAAAGAAAGAAAGAAAGAAAGAAAGAAAGAAAAAGAAAGAAATAAAGGAAGGAAGGAAAAAGAAGAATAAAACAAAGAAAGAAAGAAAGAAAGAAAGAAAAAGAAGAAAGAAAGGGAAATAAAGAAAAACAAAGAAAGAAAGAAAGAAAGAAAAAGAAGAAAGAAAGGGAAATAAAGAAAAACAAAGAAAGGAAAAAGAAGAAAGAAATACAAAGAAAGAAAGAAAGAAAGAAAGAAAGAAAGAAAGAAAGAAAAAGAAAGAAATAAAGGAAGGAAGGAAAAAGAAGAATAAAACAAAGAAAGAAAGAAAGAAAGAAAAAGAAGAAAGAAAGGGAAATAAAGAAAAACAAAGAAAGAAAGAAAGAAAGAAAGAAAAAGGAAGAAAGAAAGAAAAAGAAAGAAATAAAAAAGATGAAAGACAGAGAAAGAAAGAAAGACCTAAAATATAGGAAATATGGCAGAGGCCGAGATATTAATGTAAAGTATGATTGGCACTGGAGCAAATTAGCAGAACTAAATAAGATCATAATAAAGATGCTCACAGCTTTGGAAAACCTTGACATCGTAAAGATCATGGAAGCGATTGCGGAATATACGACAGTGGCCTCTCATACCTTAATAAGTAAATTCATATTCATAGGATTACCTAAGAAAGTGTATGGGCAATTTTAAGACATTTGCACATTCATTTGCCATTCATCGAACCTCCATTACAGACCCGTCCTAAACAAGACAATAAACTACATCCGCGTCCTGGGCAAGACGATAAACTACGTCCAACGGCGGGGCCTCTGATCAGGAGGTTTTCAGGAGCGTGGAACCACCTCTTGGTTGCTGGTGTTCCCATGTCCACCTTGGTCCGGGATGGTGGCACCTGTGAGAGTCCTAGCTATGGGCGGGCTATTAACTCCCAAATAAGGATCGAGGCACCCTGAAGGTGTAAAAATGGGTTTTAATGCCAGAAATACTTTGTAAAAAATATTATTGCATCAATATGTTTTTGAAGGAAAAATATTACCAGCTTTACATTATATAGAAAAATACAAAACAAACTTACCAGCAATAAAATTCTTGTCGGTATTAAATAACCCATTGAGGTTGATATGCCGTAAGACAAACTAAATCAAACCAAACCAATACATTACAGACGAAAAATATAAAAGAAAATATTCAAACAACAAATTTAAAAATCTCTTAAACATCCAATATTCGTCCTCAAGATATGTTTTAAAGGATATTAGTAAATTAACCCATTACCTGCCATGAGCGCCATTTGGGGATCTGTTAAAATTAAACTCACGACATGTTATTCCTTGTATTTACATTGAAATGCTTACACACATTTGCAGAGGTATATTTTACAACACTTAGACGTTAAAGTTTTTATTATTAGCCGTAACTAATCATAGAAGATACTTTCTGTCGTAATTTTACATTTTACGAATGGAAAAATAATGACTATTTTAAAAAGTATTTTTTCCTTATCAATATTATTTTTTGATGTTTTATACACATATATATATTTGATGTTCTAGTTTCTATAAAGTTTCCAAGTACCAGCAATTCTAAGAACATTTTAATAATGCATGTTTTTCTTAACTCCTAAGACACCTGTCTGGGGCCAAAATGCGCATTTAAATGGCAGTTAATGGGTTAAAGAAATAATTATGATTTACGACACTTAAAAGCGAGCAAAAATCTAAATACGTAAAATCAGCAGAAATAATCAAGAAATTGCTTTTCGTGTATGAGAACAAATTATGTTTATCTTATAACCAATAGTTTAAGTAAAATATTTTTGTTTATTATTATTATTATGTTGCTGAAGACATTAGGTTTATAATATCCAGAAATTCATATCCAAATGTCCTCAAGGACACATGGCATAGTGGATAAAGGCGTTTGTTAGATCCAGAACCCAAAGAGTGTGAGTTCAATACCCGGTTAAGGCAGGAGAGAACTGATAACTGACATCCATTAAACATGGCACGTGGAACTAGAACAGTCTAGAAATAAAGGGTTCAGTTCGATATTCTAACCACCTGAAGAAGGCCGGAGGGTACAACGGCCGAAACGTTGTGACAAATATGGCGACAAAGAGGACAGTATCAAATTTTGTAAGAGTTAGTAGAATCATTTCTTATAGAGAAGGCGCTCAATAAGTAAATTCATCTTCATTGGATTACTTAAGAAACCATGTGCAAATGAACTCAAACACCATCAGCTGAATGATTGACCCATATAATGATGTAAAATCTTATGAATTGAGCAAGAAGCAAAATTAAACTTGAAATAGGATAACGACACCAGAACAAGAAATGACGATAATCATTATTAGAATAATATCGGAGAGAGTAAAACAAATACAAAAGGATAGGTACTCTTGCTTTAGAGATTAGGCAAAAGTGTTTGATAAGTTATGGCACAAGGATCTATTTGAACTGATAGGAAAAATCGATCTATTTAGAAACAATATTAGAATAATCAAGAAATTATACGAGGAGCAAAAAAAAGCCTGCATGCGGATAGAAAACGTATTGAGAATGTACACAAAATCAGAAAAAGACGAATGATAAATATGTGTCTTCTCTCCAGATCTGATCAACTTCTGCAGCGAGCCTATCCTAAAAGAACTGGAAATCCTACCAGGTCTTACTGTCGGGGGGCGCAAACTTAACCATGTTGATGGCATACACAGAAAGAAAACTGCAGGACTTTCTAGACTGGAGGGAACAGAAATGAGGTTTTACAGAATGATACTAAGAATTCAATTAGACAAGGCGAGTAAACAAGGAGAAATTCTTAAATTTGATTACAAAAAGTTCACTGACACTCAGAATAAAGACAGTTGACCTTTCTTGAACACATAAAGAAGACGGAAGTGGGGGCATCGAAATCTTAACCCTCCCGATGCATATTGAAGGCTAGAAAGACATTAATCTATAAAGGGAAAGAGGGCGGGAGGTTTGGCGAAGGAGACAGAAGCTAAGTACCATGAGGGATAGAAAATTGTGCCAAGCCGTGATAAGCCATGTCTTGAAAAAACATGACATATAGATTTTTATATAAGATAAAGATCTTTATATCAAGACAATGTTTCTGTAGTTTTAAGGGAGTTGTTCGGTGAGGCAAACATGACGATGAGCTGAAAAGTTCTTTCCTTTTTCCCTCTACTACTATAACCTGTTAATTGGATTTCATTTCTTTGTCAGTTTGGATTATTATTATTATTATTATTATTATTATTATTATTATTATTATTTCCTTGGGTTTCTGTTGCATGCACATTTCTTGACGAGCCCCAACCAGAGATCTAAAGTTAGAAATAGCTACTGATCCTTTTTTGTGAAAAAAAACCCTAAAATATAAGTCTTGGCAGATATATAAGTCGTTTATGTTGACATCGTTTCTGCATTTGTTACATTGCATTTGCTTTTTCTTTCTTTTTTAGGTTCTTTGACGCTGGAGTAGGTGCATTACGGCTCATTTGTACTTCTTCACCGACTTGAAATTTCCTTTTGAATTTGTTGGCTTTCTTTATTACTGAATAACGCAGATCATCAGCCTGTCTTTCGTAGTTTGACGGTATCTCTGAAGACCGATTATTGTGGTTTCGTAAGGCAGTTCTAGTTGAACTACTCCTCTTCCTCCTTTGGATCTGCACACATGCAGACGGTAAACACCAGCTTCAGGATGATGAATCTCTATCAAGTAAGAAGCTTTCTCGTTTTGACATCAATTCGCTTAATGTCAGCTAGGGTCAAATTAAGGACTTAAAACTGTATTGCACCACAGGGATATTCAAAGTGTTTGAGTCAGATATTCTGTTTTGTGATTTAAACTCGGTGTTCAACAACAGAGACGCACAAGCCTGCAATATTCTTTTCTTACTTTCTCCTTCATTTGGGTATACTGTATTCCATCACATTATTATAATTATTATTATTATTATGAACCGGTTCCTTGTACACGGTGATAGTTCAAGGTAGGACCAATAAAGAAGAACTCGAACATACGAACGAGACTCCGCCCCTCGGCGGAGCCTCGTTCGGGTTCCTCTCCCCGCCCAAAGGCAGAGAGTTCAACCGAACTGTCGGTTCAGAAGTGAACGACAGACTATATTTAGTCACCCACCCATGTGGGCGTCATGTGGCACAAGGCCGGTTTAACGTAAAAATATACACATTGAACCCGTATAAACGGGTTCAGGGCCGGTCTTCCGCCCCGAAGGAGACTCCGCCCTTCGGCGTAGCCTCCTTCAGGTTCCTCCCGTCCGTAGGATGAGAGTGTAACCGAACTGTCGGTCAGAAAGTGAAAGACAGACGATATTCAGTCACCCCCGCACGAGGGTGTCATGTGGCACAAGGCCTTTTTAACGTGGGAATTCCGAGCCCGTGGGCTCGGCCAAAAATATGCCCACTGAACCCGTATAAATGGGTTCAGGGCCGGTCTACCTCCCCGAAGGAGACTCCGTCCTTCGGCGTAGCCTCCTTCGGGTTCCTCCCGTCCGTAGGATGAGAGTACAACCGAACTGTCGGTCAGAAAGTGAAAGACAGACGATATTCAGTCACCCCCGCACGAGGGTGTCATGTGGCACAAGGCCTTTTTAACGTGGGAATTCCGAGCCCGTGGGCTCGGCCAAAAATATGCCCACTGAACCCGTATAAACGGGTTCAGGGCCGGTCTACCTCCCCGAAGGAGACTCCGTCCTTCGGCGTAGCCTCCTTCGGGTTCCTCCCGTCCGTAGGATGAGAGTACAACCGAACAGTCGGTCAGAAAGTGAAAGACAGACTATATTTAGTCACCCCCCACCACGTGGGCATCATGTGGCAAAAGGCCTTTTTAACGTGGGCATTCCGAGCCCGTGGTCTCGGCCAAAAATATGCCCATTGAACCCGTATAAACGGGTTCAGGGCCGGTCTACCTCCCCGAAGGAGACTCCGTCCTTCGGCGTAGCCTCCTTCGGGTTCCTCCCGTCCGTAGGATGAGAGTACAACCGAACAGTCGGTCAGAAAGTGAAAGACAGACTATATTTAGTCCCCCCCCCCACGTGGGCATCATGTGGCAAAAGGCCTTTTTAACGTGGGCATTCCGAGCCCGTGGTCTCGGCCAAAAATATGCCCATTGAACCCGTATAAACGGGTTCAGGGCCGGTCTACCTCCCCGAAGGAGACTCCGCCCTTCGGCGTAGCCTCCTTCGGGTTCCTCCCGTCCGTAGGATGACAGTGTAACCGAACAGTCGGTCAGAAAGTGAACGACAGACTCTCGCCTACTGACTGAGTCGCAGTATTTATTACGTATGGAATAGTCCATTATTATTATTATTATGGGTAGATCCCATAACAATAATTATTAAACATACTAAGTCTTTCATCTGAGACGTAACTTTGGATTTCGCCGTAGACTTTGTGAAAAAAAGAAGGAAATACGAAAATTAAATGATAGAAATGTCTTCTTTGAAGTTAGAATTTTTTGTTTTTTTTGTTTTTTGGAAGATAGTAATAACCTGGAGCTAATCCGTACGAAAAGAGAAATAAATTTTTATATATAAATAAAGTATTTAGGCATTTTTAATACATTTGTACGTTCATTTGCCATTCATCGGAACCTCCATTACAGAGGAAAAATGTAAAACAAATATTTGAGCAACAAATTTAAAAGTCTCTTAAAAATCCAGTATTTGTCCTGGAGACATGTTTCAAAGTATATTAGTAAATTAAAGAATTAATTAATTATGATTCACTTAAAAGCGAGCAAAAAATTTAAATACGAAAAATCAGCTGCGATAATCAAGTAATTGCTATGTATAAGAATAAATTATTTTTACCTTATATAACCAATAGTTTAAGTATATCATTTTGTATTTCTGTCCATTTTTATAAGAGTTAGTATAATTAATCATTTCTTTCTTTATAATATATTAGGAGTATAAAAAGAATGATTATTTTCTTACCTGTTTTATGTCATAAAATATTTAATTGCATCAAGTAATGTCTCTTTTAATTATCCTGAATTTCAGACAAAAAAACATTAAAACAATGAAATTGCTATTAACAAAACTGGGGAAATTGATAAAGAGATATTGGAATGATTGTGCTAATTGATTGCCTTCACTTCGATTTCATTCAGATGTAATTATCATAAAACATTACAGACACCTCCAAACATCATACAATGTTTTTCTTTTAAAAATATGGAAAATGTTGCCGCTAGATTTTAAAAAAATAAATAAATATAATCAATATTTACTGAATAAGGAGGAAAACATGCGAAAAACATGCATCCTTATGGAAGTGTTGAAAACAAAAACAGTCTGATTAAGAACGATAGATATTAAACTGATATTATTACTCTTCCGATAAGGAAGTGTATTCAGGGAGGTAATTTAGAATTATTTCCTTTCTGAAGTTCCGTACAAAAAATAATCTAACATTTGTGAAAATAATAAATAAAATAAAGTTCTTTACAAAATATTTCTAATGCAGAAATGGCATCAAACTTTATATTTCGACTGACAGAGACATTTATATTTAATAGAAAAAATCTCTTTTGTCATCAGTAACCAGAAAAGTTACAAAATCTGAAAAATTACAAGTAAATTTTTCAAAAATAAATATTTATTGAAGATTTTTTTTATCTTACTGAAAATCTGAAAGAAAATAATTTGTTTTATTAAATTATTTACGCACCAGCTCTACACAAAAAATATTTTTTGACGTTTATCGAATTACTTTGGTAAGGTTTCAAGACACATTTTCAAGATGTTCTGATTTTTACCGAAATAACATCGCGATTTTTTTAATAAAAATATAAAAAATATTTGTCATTACCTCTAATTTTAAAAGTGTTCCCTAAAGGTATTTCGATAATGTTTTTGGTGTCGACAAGAACAGTCAGTTCAAATTTTGGTCAAAGTATCCAGTATTTAATTGTCGAGGTTTAAATGGAAACTGTATTCGTGTTCTACAAGTTATTTGAATTTAAATTTTCCTCTCGTTTCCAGCAGATCTACATTCATATTACAGAGAATTTGCTGCCTAAATACAAATATATCTATCTATCTATCTATCTATCTATCTATCTATATATATATATATATATATATATATATATATATATATATATAAGACTGGTATTAATTGATTATCTGAATAATTATTTGTGGCCAATTTCTCTGCTCACAGATAGCTTAATTTAATAAACTTTTGCTCACCTAAACTAGACATGTTTGTTTCGGTGTATTTCTGAAGAGAGATTATTCGGACATTTTAGGTTTCTAAAAGAAATGAATCCCCAAATGTAGAACCCCGTTCTTGAATCAATTCTAAGACGACAGTAATCATCTCCCCTTTCCAATTTAACACCTCCTCCACCACCACACTTTAATAAGAATAAAAGGTGACCAGTCCCATAAAAGTTGATTGTTCCCTCAATTGGTGTCGACGAGAAGAAACAAACATTAATAATTTTGGCCAAAATTTCTAGCATTTAATTCTCCAGTCGTCAATGTATGAAGCAGTTCTGAAAATTTCATTTAAATCGACTAATACCCCTTTTTTATTTTGGTAATTTTTAAAAACAAGGTCTAGCTTTTCTTTTCTTTTGCTTTCCTTTGGCCAAAATGCCTCCATTTTGGTGGTACCTATAATGTAAATTATTTTTTAAGTCGTTAAAGATATTAGATTAGAAGTTTATTTTTGTTGCTGTAGTTGCTTCTTTTAATTTCGTTATCTCATATTTCCCGTTCCTTTCAAGTTTATCTCTCTGTTTAATATTCTTTTTCATTCTTTCTTTCATTTTTCTCTCTTTCGTTATTTATTTCTCATTTTTCTTCATTCCATAATTTATTAACTGCCTTCTCCCCTCATCTCCCCTCTTCTATATCTTCCATTCTCTATTTTAGGCTAGAATTATCTATGTCTTAATCTTTCTTTTCCATTTTTTTTCTATTTAATCATTATATTTTCCTTCTCTACTTTTACTCTCAATGCTTACACCTTCCCGTCATGTATTTTTGTCTGTCTTTCTCATCTCATCATATTTTGTCCTCCTGGTCTTGTCTCTTGCTAGTTTCATTAATTTAATCTAATAAACTCCAAATGATTTATGAGGAGACTTAGAGACATCGCTCTGAAATAATCGCAGACAACTCAGCCGACGTATGAATATGTCAAATAAAAATTCATGTCGTCTTCCGGCAGAACAAGAAATTGAAGCCCCTTTACGGCTCGGGGATGAAGAGGGCGGGAAAAGCAGAAATGGCATTACAATTGCCATATAAAACGCAAATAAATATAAAATTAAATAAGAAAGAAACTGAGAAAGAAAATAAATAAAAGATTTATAATCATAAAATTTTTGTAAGATTTTCGAAAACTCCGAACCGTATTTGATCAAGAAAGCGACATCTTTTCGCTAAAGAAAATTATTATCTTTGTAATACCATTTTATTTTTACTCACATCTCGCTATCCAAGGGAGTGAAGCCACTAAGACACAAGGGGTTACTGTGGCAGAACAACAAAAAGAGAAACATTATTAAAAAACGCGAAAAATAGAAGAATAATCAAGGCAGTAGATAGCGAGTGAAATTCCATTTTAATTTTTGCAGATCAAAGTTGGCTAGAAAGCATGGCGCCAAAGGTGAGTTCCAGAAGCGAGAAATGCGAGAAAAGAATAAAACTTAAGATTACATCTAGCCAACTGAACCCTGAACTGATGAGACATAGTTACCAATCAAGTACTGAGTTTAAATTCATAAAGTCTAGATGTCATAGCGAAGAGCTCGTCCGAACAATTACCATGAAAGTACTTGTAAAAAAAAAGGCACAGGGAAGCTATATTACGGAGGTGGGAAAGTAACAGAAGTCGAGATGCCAGGTCAAGACCAATCATATTGCTGATTCTTTGGATTTCATCAAGAATTTCGAAATATATAGCAGAAGCACCGGACCATATGTGGCAGCAATATTCTAAGCATGGACGAATGGTAGACTTATAAATTGTCTAGCACGACACAATGACCCGATTTTCTTAGCAAAGGATTCAATTTAGTCTTTTCACTTCATATCAGCTGAGAATTTTAGACCGAGAAAGCACAACGAGTCACTCTCTTGGAGGTTAGCACCAGCCATGCTGATGGGAGGCAAGAAGGCGACTTTCAGGTAATTAATAGAAATAAGTTTCGTTTTTGATGTGGTAGGTACTGAAGGAAAAAGAACAAGGGTATAAGTTGAAGGAGCAGAAGAAAAAATAGATAATAATAATAATAAGTAGTAGAAGAAGAAAGGGATGAAGAGAAAGTAGCAGAAAATAATATATATATGTTAGCTCTATCTCTGATATTGAGCGCTTTCTAATAAGTACCGCGCATATAATATATAAATAATTATACACATATATATATATTTATTTATATTTATATACACACACTTTTCACACACATATATATATATATATATATATATATATATATATATATATATATATATATATATATATATGTATGTATAATACTAATGTTCATCCAATAAAAGGCCCAAGAGCCACTCAAGGTAGAAGGTTACTGTGTGGTATTGTATTAGTGTAATAAAAATGAAGAAATGTCGTTCTTGAGGCTATGCAGGAAAGGTAACGTTTAACTCTTGACTTGAAGAGGTCAAGGTTTAATTATTTCATTTCAGAGTTCAGTCGGAAACATTAAAAGTATAGTGTGGAAGTATAGCTTAAAAGGAACCGGAAACCAAATCCTAAACAGGAAACAAGGGATATACCTCTACTCCTGTTCAAAAGACCATGGAGGAGTGTAAACCTTATATTTGACCTTTAATTAGCTTCCATTATTCTTCAGCCACAATGCTGCAATTATCAGCGTAAGAAAGGACAAGCAGTAAAGTTCTTGGGCGTGATGAAGGAAAGATAACAACTTGAAGAGGTCAAGATTTTATTAGGGAATAACATTTCAGAAGCGTTAAAATTATAGAGTTGAAGTAGACTTTAGAACAAACCGGAAACCCAGTGCTAAACAAGACAGAAGGGATGAACATCTACTCCTTTTCAAAAGACAGGGAGGCGTGTGAACCGGGCATGAAGCAAGCCTACTTCTAATAATTACTATATATCCAGTTAGTATTATAATATTTTTTTCGATTATTGATGATAACCAGTCGGCAGCTTCCCACCAGTGCTGTAAATATTTTTTCATCTAGGCTTACCGTAGAAGTATCTTCACAAAATTCAACTCCAGCCACGTAATATACAGGCTGACAGGTTTCACATGTACACCAAGAAATACCAGCCTTATTAATGTACATACATCATTTTAAAACCTTTTTGTCATACACCTTAGTTAGTAACCAGTCTATCGCAGAAAGAGATGGCAGCCTACTGCGGGAACATCTTCTGTCTATTCAATCTTATATTCTATAATCGCCAAAGCATGTAACTGACTGAAAGGAACTGACCTTTTCCCCAACATCTTTAACGAATGGTCGCATACAAGGAAATTTTATGAGGTAGGCACTGAGGATCGAACTCCCAACTCGCTAGTGACAGTCAACTTGTAAATTTCGCTAATCATTGTCTTATACCGATAAACCTACACAATTTCTTAACTAGAAATTATTATTTTGAAATTCGTTTTAAATAAAGTATTTGAGATCGACTGATATAACATTAACAGTATGATAATGTTACACTTGATTTTACTAAATACTGCTGAAGCTTAAACCGGAGGTGCCGGTGGGTTGAATTGGCGACAAGATTTTACTATTTAAGCGTGTTTAATCGAAAGACAAATGATCGCCCAAGTGTGTATCATGTATGGCATTTAAGTGACTGAAAGGAACTGGCCTTTTCCCAAGTATATTTAACAATGGATGTTTTATGGGGTCCCCAGTGAGGATCTAATTAGCAACAAGTAGTAGTCAACTAGTGTTGCTTCGCTAATCATTATCTTACGCTGAGAAACCTTCACAATTTATTGAAATTATTTTTTAAATTCATCTCTATATTTTAAGTTGTAGCCTTTGTCTGTGTTTGTTATCGAGTTTCCACTAGGGATGGAGAGATAGACACCCCACCACTACATGACTATATATATTCTGAAACTACATTACTAAGGGTAAGTGGATAAGTATATTTCATTTTAATCAAAGGGTTCCCCAAGGTGCACTAACCATCCCCACTGATTTTTCCCCTTTGATATAAATTAAATATAACTCTATAACTCCCAGGGTACTTGAATAATTATCCAAGTACCCTAGTATATTTAATTTTAATCCAAGGGAGTCACCGGGGACACCCACCACCACCATCACTGTTTTTTTTTCCATTTGATATAAATTAAATTTAAATTTAAACAAAGTATACATAGACAAGTATATTTCATTTTAGGGTACTTGGACAAGTATATTTCATTTTGATCAAAGCAGTTCCCGGAGGGAATAAACTGTTTTTCCCTTTGATATAAATTAAATTTAAATTTGAATAATGGGATGACTACTAGGATACTTATATAAGTATATTTCATTTTGATCAAAGGGAGTCCCCAGAGGCACAAACCTCCCCAGTGATTTTTTGTTTCTCTTTGATTTAAATTAAATTTAAACTTGAACAAGAAAATGACTCCTATCCAAAATATAGGAGAAAGCCAGAAGATGGAGGTCACACCGGAAAGATCAAAATGAGAAAATATCGTCGTCAAGTTGAGCAAGAAATCACCAATCAGTGGGTAGTTCCTTAGTATACATATTTGTTGCGACAATTCGACTGTCATATCAATGTTGAAATCTGCTCATCAATTCAATCAAGTATTGCATTAAATACGTACCAAAGGGATCAGATCAAGCTGTTTTTGCATAAACCTCCACTGAACATTGTTTTCCTTTTGATTTAAATTAAATTTAAAATTGAATAAGGGAATGACTCCTAGGGTACTAAGATAAGTATATTTCATTTTAATCAAAGGGAATCCCCCACTGAATTTTTGTTTTCCGTTAATTTAAATTAAATTAATCTTGAACAAGGGAATGATTCCTATCCAAAGTATAGAAGGAGAAAGCCAGAAGATGGAGATCACATCGGAAAGATCAATAAAGACAATATGGACGTCAAGTTGAGCAAGAAATCACCAATCAGTGGGCAGTGTCTTAGAATACATATTTGTTGCGACAATTCTACTGTCATATTAATGTTGAAATCTGCCAATCATTTCATTCAATCCAGTATTGCATCAAATACATTTCAAAGGGGTCATATCAAGCTGTTTTTGCATAAACCTCCAATGAACTTTTTTTTTCCTTTTGATTTAAATTAAATTTAAATTTGTACAAAGGAAGGACTCCTATCCAAAATATAGAAAGAGAAAACCAGGAGATGGGGGTGACATCAGCGAGATCATTGAGTAATATTGAAATGTATCATTTTTCTTTATAAATTATAACAATAATTTAAAATCAATCATTTTCTTACAAAAAAATACATGACATTCAGCAAAGCGCGGGTAATTCGGTTAGTTTTAAATAAAATATTTGGGGTTGACTGATTTCTTTTTACCAATAATCGTTTGGTAATTTTATAACTGACTCTCTTCTTTGAAAGAGCTATTTCTGTTTATTGGGACTATAAAATGACATTATATGCTAACCTTGTATTTTCAGTTGAAGAAAGCTTTCTTAAAGCCTACACCTGAGTATTTTTTTCATTACAATAACTATAGCTGAAGCTTAAACCAGTGGGAACAAATTGGTGATACAATTTTCCTATCTATTGATCAATGACCAGTTGTATAAAATAATCTATGAAAAAGACATGAACAAAATATACATACACATCTGGGAAGTTGTCCATGGATTAAATTAGTAGAAAATTCGTCACAAGAAAATGTAAGTAGAAAAATAAATTAAAATGAAAAGATTAAAACAAACATGGGCATAATTTTGAGTGATATAAGCAATGAACAAAATACCATACACAGTAACGTGGAAAAATAACTAAAAATTCTAAAAATTAAAAAAAAAGATGAACATAATGAAATATACAAAGTGAAAACGAGAAAAAAAAAAAACCGAAAACGAAAAAACCGCTTGAGACATGAACGAACGAAGGTAAAATATTAAAGTAGTAAAACTAGCAACAAGAAACAATTTTTGAAAAAATGTCTCTAAATGAATTGAGAAACTAAATATGGTGATAACGATCCGAATAATAATGTCGGTTTGATCTGCATGCGAGCAAAACGTATTTTATTGCAAATTGCCGCCGCGGGGGCATTTCAAGCGCCAAATACGTTTGATAATGATACAATTTTGAAGTATGGCGCCACCTGGCAGCCGCTTATCACACGCACCAATCAACTAGTAATTAGTGTGTTAATTAGCTCATTCGATCAGTTCCCCACTTCTCCTGTAAAGTCAGCCCCTTAAAAACTGAATCGAATCTGTTCTGCAAATTTAAGACTTTATAAATATTTATTAAAAACACCTGGTATTTTTTTTATTCCTTTTTCTTTGCGGAATTTATCGATTGCTTTTTCTTTCCTTTTTTACGTTGACTTTTTCTTTTCTTCTTCAAGCTGAGGGCTGAGGATGTGACAAATAAGAGGAACGAACTTCAAGCAAAAGTTTCTATTGGCAATTCGAAGAGGTTCGCAATCAGCAGTCTTTTTGCTTGTTTGTTTGTTTTATAACTTATCCAAAAAAACAAGTTTTTTTTTTCTTGTGCGATCAGTAATTTTAATGTCTCGGAGTAAAAAATAATCCTGCTGTTCAAACGATAAATGTGTAGACGTTTTCAAAATAAGGATTAAGGTGCTTAAAATCTGCTGGGAAATGTCATTCATGCTAGCGTAGAAAAATATAATTGCTATAGGCATGCGTGCGAACGCCGCAAGAAAAGTAATTAAAAATAAAATAAAAAATTATATACCTGCGTATACGATATTTACTTGCTTGCGAGCAAAGAAATCGTTTAGCCATGAACTGAAGTCTGTAGTATAATATGCACTTAAAATATGTGAGAAATCTATGTTATAAAATACATTAGCGACAGGATTCCATCATTTTACGGTCGAAATTGCGAGATGTAACAGTAGGTTCTATGATAATAGTTTCAGTATCCGTAAATATTTCTGAGATAAGGTGTTATGTACACTATTTACATTATTCGGAATATTGTCCTCACCTTTGTCGCCATATTCATGACACAGTTTCGGCCGTTTGTACGCTCCGGCCTTCTTATGCTAGGCCACAAAAATCTCCTGAGCTGACCAAGCCTACAAATGAATACAATATGGGAATCAGTAATAAGGAGAGCCAGAGAAAAATGATAATAGCAACAAAAAGTGCTCTGGTAAAAAAAACATGCAATGACAACAGCAAAAATTGTAATTTGAGTACTGATAAAAATGGTTGCTGAAGACATAAGATAGGTAATTTCCTTATAATAAAAAGGAATTCATACACAGATCTCCTCACGGACACATGGCACAGTGGATATAGGCGTTAGTTAGATCCAGTGAGAGGACCCAAAAAGTGTGAGTTCAATACACGTTTAAGGCAGTAGAGAACTTAGAGATAGGAAATAACAAGAGATAGCTGATAACTGGTATCAATTAAACATGACGTGTGAAAGTAGAACAGTCTACCCCACTGAGCGAAATAAAGGGTTCAGTTTGAAATTCCAACCACCTGAAGAAGGCCAGAGCGTACAACGCGCACAACGTTGGAATAAATATGGCGACAAACATGAGGACAATAGTCCGAAAAATGTAAATAGTGTACATAATACCTTATCTCAGAAATATAGACAGATACTGAAAAACCGAAACGTTGTAATAAATATGGCGACAAAGGTGAGGACAATAGTCCGAATAATGTAAATAGTGTACATAATACCTCATCTCAGAAATATAGACAGATACTGAATGACCGAAACGTTGTAATAAATATGGCAACAAAAGTGAGTACAATAGTCCGAATAATGTAAATAGTGTACATAATACCTCATCTCAGAAATATCGACAGATACTGAAAGGCCGAAACGTTGTAATAAATATGACGACAAAGGTGAGGACAACTGTCCGAATAATGTAAATAGTGTACATAATACCTCATCTCAGAAATATAGACAGATACTGAATGACCGAAACGTTGTAATAAATATGGCAACAAAAGTGAGTACAATAGTCCGAATAATGTAAATAGTGTACATAATACCTCATCTCAGAAATATAGACAGATTCTGAAAGGCCGAAACGTTGTAATAAATATGGCGACAAAGGTGAGGACAATAGTCCGAATAGTGTAAATAGTGTACATAATACCTCATCTCAGAAATATAGACAGATACAGAAAGGCCGAAACGTTGTAATAAATATGGCAACAAAGGTGAGTACAATAGTCCGAATAATGTAAATAGTGTACATAATACCTCATCTCAGAAATATCGACAGATACTGAAAGGCCGAAACGTTGTAATAAATATGGCGACAAAGGTGAGGACAACTGTCCGAATAATGTAAATAGTGTACATAATACCTCATCTAAGAAATATAGACAGATATTAAAGGCCGAAACGTTGTAATAAATATGGCAAGAAAGATGAGGACAATAGTCCGAATAATGTAAATAGTGTACATAATACCTCATCTCAGAAATATAGACAGATACTGAAAGGCCGAAACGTTGTAATAAATATGGCGACAAAGGTGAGGACAATAGTCCGAATAATGTAAATAGTGTACATAATACCTCATCTAAGAAATATAGACAGATACTAAAAGGCCGAAACTTTGTAATAAATATGGCAAGAAAGGTGAGGACGATAGTCCGAATAATGTAAATAGTGTACATAATACCTCATCTCAGAAATATAGACAAATGCTGAAAGGCTGAAACTTTGTAATAAATATGGCAACAAATGTGAGTACAATAGTCCGAATAATCTAAATAGTGTACATAATACCTCATCTCAGAAATATAGACAGATACTGAAAGGCCGAAACGTTGTAATAAATATGGCGACAAAGGTGAGGACAATAGTCCGAATAATGTAAATAGTGTACATAATACCTCATCTAAGGAATATAGACAGATACTAAAAAGCAGAAACGTTGTAATAAATATGGCAAGAAGGGTGAGGACGATAGTCCGAATAATGTAAATAGTGTACATAATACCTCATCTCAGAAATATAGACAGTTACTGAAAGGCCGAAACGTTGTAATAAATATGGCAACAAAGGTGAGGACAATAGTCCGAATAATGTAAATAGTGAACATAATACCTCATCTCGGAAATATAGACAGATACTGAAAGGCTGAAACGTTGTAATAAATATGGCGACAAAGGTGAGGACAATAGTCCGAATAATGTAAATAGTGTACATAATACCTCATCTCAGAAATATAGACAGATACTGAAAGGCCGAAACGTTGTAATAAATATGGCGACAAAGGTGAAGACAATAGTCCGAATAATGTAAATAGTGTACATAATACCTCATCTAAGAAATATAGACAGATACTAAAAGGCCGAAACGTTGTAATAAATATGGCAAGAAAGATGAGGACAATAGTCCGAATAATGTAAATAGTGTACATAATACCTCATCTCAGAAATATAGACAGATACTGAAAGGCCGAAACGTTGTAATAAATATGGCAAGAAAGGTGAGGACGATAGTCCGAATAATGTAAATAGTGTACATAATACCTCATCTCAGAAATATAGACAAATGCTGAAAGGCTGAAACTTTGTAATAAATATGGCAACAAATGTGAGTACAATAGTCCGAATAATCTAAATAGTGTACATAATACCTCATCTCAGAAATATAGACAGATACTGAAAGGCCGAAACGTTGTAATAAATATGGCGACAAAGGTGAGGACAATAGTCCGAATAATGTAAATAGTGTACATAATACCTCATCTCAGAAATATAGACTGATACTGAAAGGCCGAAACGTTATAATAAATATGGCGACAAAGGTCAGGACAATAGTCCGAATAATGTAAATAGTGTACATAATACCTCATCTAAGGAATATAGACAGATACTAAAAAGCAGAAACGTTGTAATAAATATGGCAAGAAGGGTGAGGACGATAGTCCGAATAATGTAAATAGTGTACATAATACCTCATCTCAGAAATATAGACAGTTACTGAAAGGCCGAAACGTTGTAATAAATATGGCAACAAAGGTGAGGACAATAGTCCGAATAATGTAAATAGTGTACATAATACCTCATCTCAGAAATATAGACAGATACTGAAAGGCTGAAACGTTGTAATAAATATGGCGACAAAGGTGAGGACAATAGTCCGAATAATGTAAATAGTGTACATAATACCTCATCTCAGAAATATAGACAGATACTGAAAGGCCGAAACGTTGTAATAAATATGGCGACAAAGGTGAAGACAATAGTCCGAATAATGTAAATAGTGTACATAATACCTCATCTAAGAAATATAGACAGATACTAAAAGGCCGAAACTTTGTAATAAATATGGCAAGAAAGGTGAGGACGATAGTCCGAATAATGTAAATAGTGTACATAATGCCTCATCTCAGAAATATAGACAGATACTGAAAGGCCGAAACGTTGTAATAAATATGACAACAAAGATGGGGACAATAGTCCGAATAATGTAAATGGTCTATCAGTTTCTGTTATGGCACTTCTCGTTTGTAGTGAACAATTACGTAGTTGTAAACGAGTCAGAGTCGCTTGATTGTTTAAAGGAAAATAATCACTTCCTTACTTCGTTTTGTTCCTTTGAATAAGGCATGAAAAATCCACCAACCGCCCCGTCTTAGTTATTCCGGATATTTTTATTGTACAAAAGGTACAAATACGCCACATACGTAATAATTGGTCTGGGGAGGAGGCTGGCCTTCAGCTGTCTTAGCTAGCCTCATATCAATAACAATGTCTTGACCCAATCTTCAAGATATTGTTCCTTTGACCAAAACATCCCAAGCACACATCACGGTCATAAACATAGACCACAATGCTTCACTCGCCCTCAGAAATTCTTTGTAATCGCCACATAAAAAAGTTTTTGTGGATATCTACGTCGATAAAAAACATTAAAACTATAAATTCCCAACGTTCATGACATAAAACTATGTACATAAATAAACAATCTAGTACACTATTTACATTATTCGGACTATTGTCCTTATCTTTGTCGCCATATTTATTATAACGTTTCTGCCGTTGTACGCTTCGGTCTTCTTCAGGTGGTTGGAATGTCGAACTGAACCCTTTATTTCGCTCACTGGGATAGACTGTTCTAGTTCCACGTGCCATATCTACTGGATGTAAGTAATCAGTTATCTCCTACTTAATTCCCTCTCGAAATTCTCCACCGTCTTAACCAGGTATTGAACTCACATACTTTGGGCGCTGTCACCTCAATGACGCATGGGACAGTGGATAAAGGCGTTGTTACAAAGGGTTCAGTTCGACATTTCAACCACCTGAAGAAGGCCGGAAATGTTGTAATAAATATGGCGACAAAGATGAGGACAATAGTCCAAATAATGTAAATAGTGTACATAATACCTCATCTCAGAAATATAGACAGATACTGAAGGGCCGAAATGTTGTGATAAATATGGCAACAAAGATGAGGACAATAGTCCGAATAATATAAATAGCGTACATAATTCCTCATCTCAGAAATATAGAGAGATACTGAAAGGCCGAAATGTTGTAATATATATGGCAACAAAGGTGAGGACAATAGTCCGAATAATGTAAATAGTGTACATAATACCTCATCTCAGAAATATAGACAGATACTGAAAGACCGAAACGTTGTAATAAATATGACGACAAAGATGTTCTTTTATTGTCCTCTCTCCTTAGCAGTAGTTTTTCTCATATTCTCTAAAACCCAGTAACACTTTTTGCGACTTAGAGGCTTTAGTGCCTTAAAGAACAAGAATTAAGAAAACAGAAGATAACGATTGACAATTTCACCCCAAAGCAAGTTACTAAAGCCTCTAAGACGCAACGGGGTTACTGAGTGTTAGAGAATAGAAAAAAAAAAAAAACATTCAGTGACACCTTGTGTCTTAGTTGTTTTTTTGCCTCGCTTGGGGTTGAAATTTAAACACCATGTCAGTCGTTATCTTCTGTCGTCTTAATCTATTCTGTTTTATTATTCTCTCTCGATAATAATGTTTTTCTTATTGTTTTTTAACACTCAGTACCCCTCCGTTTGTTAGTGGTTTTGTTGCCTTGCTTGGGGCGAAAGGATTAAAAAGAATTAAAATATTTTTTTTTGTCTGCGTGAGACTGCATGCGAGTATGTGATCTATGTGCATATGTATGTGTTGCGTGTGGGAGTCTTACACGTGCTTGAGCGATTTAATGTACATCAGCACGCACATGTATACGGTGTTCGAAATAAGACATTGGAATAATACCTTTCCTCCCACTCAAGCTGGAAAACACCTACCTTGGGTGATAGGCCAGATCAAACAATTGGAAACAAGAAAGAAAAGAGAAACTTATCAATAGCTTAGCCCTTTGAACCTGAGCGGTTAGTAGATTGGCACCTGTGTGCAAGGGCATATATCGTACTCATCGGAGGGTATTTAAAATGGTCCTCATCTAATTTTGGCAGTTGTATTCTCCAGCTTTCTTCTGGAGATTGGAATTTCGAACTGAACCCCTTATTTTGTCCACCGCAGTAGATTGTTCTAGTTCCGCGTGACATGCCTCTTCTGGGTGTCTCTGTATCAGTTATATCCCTTTAACTCAACTCTTCACGTTTTGTTCACCTCTGCTGTAGTCAGGTATTGAACTCACAACTCTTTGGATCAAGTCACTGGATTCAAACAACATTTTTATCCACTAGGCCATGTCTCCTCAAGGTTGATATGAAATGAAAAGATTATATCGAATCGAATTTTTTCCTTGAAGGTAATTTTAAGGAAAGTGGAAACTGATAAGAAACATAGTTACAATAAGAAGGAGGCAGATGTCATTACTGGGATACATAATGAGGAAAGAGGACTCTGTGAATTTGATACTTACATGGCAGTTATCGCCAAGAAAAGATTACATAATGAGTTTGAGTGAATTGATGGTAAAAAATCATAATGTTTGTAAACCAGTAAAAGAGGTGAGGTAGCGTAAAGAAGAATAGATAGCGGTTTGGATTGAGGAATCGGAGAACCGAGTTCGAAATCCACTCGGCTCCATTACATTCACTTACGTGCTAATGCCCTTGGGAAAGCTGTGAATCCTCTTCTTCTCCACCCCACCAGATATCGGTAAATAGCAGGAAAACTGGGTTCTATAACCTTATGTCGCAACCGGCCTAGGAGAAGGAAAAACTCTGAATTCAAAACCAGCCTAGAGAGGGTTAGGCTCCCTCAGGCTATCTTGCCCAAGAAGGACTACGGGTCACGGTGTTAAATATAATATCAACCGATAGGAATTTGCGGAGAGCCATAATCATCGACATCCTAAACATACAGATCATGTAGAAGAAGAAGCGTTGTTAGGTTAGAACAGCTGATTTTATATGTCAACATAATTTATTTGATATCAAATTTCGTTTGAAACATCCCTTGAGCATCGATATTACTACGCTGGAGTAATAATGGTCAACGAGCCATCAAAAATATTGTCTAAATTTCTGAAATTAAATATTGTTATTCTTTATGATTTCATTTTGTAACTTTAATTGATTCCTCCTGGCATGCACGAAATTTAGAAGAGTCATCTCAGACCAAGAATCGTGTATTGCTAGCATATTTGGGCGGAAGCTGCACCAATCCTATATTTCAAAATTTCAAGGGGGTTTACACAACCGTGTTGGCGATTAATTATTTTTATCATTGCAACCAGGATTGTATTATTACATTTGGTTCCCCCCAGGCTAATAAAATTATGTGCCCCCTCCACTACTCAGACGGACACACCCTCTAACTCGTCCGCAGACGTTTTGAATATATAGTGATATATTTTAGCGACATTTACAAAGGTTGAAGTAAAATTATGGCAAATTTTAAATGAGCTAGAATAGCTATCTTTTGTATGTCAATAACAATATTCTTTAAGAGATACTTTTAGCTGTCTATATTTCGGAGATGAGGTATTATGTACACTATTTACATTATTCGGACTATTGTCCTCATCTTTGTTGCCATATTTATCACAACATTTCGGCCGTTCAGTATCTGTCTATATTTCTGAGATGAGGTATTATGTACACTATTTACATTATTCGGACTATTGTACTCACCTTTGTTGCCATATTTATTACAACGTTTCGGCCGTTGTACGCTCCGAACTTCTTCAGGTGGTTGGAATGTCGATCTGAACCTTTTATTTCGCTCACTGGGGTAGACTGCCATGTTTAATGGATGTCAGTTATTAGTTATCTCCTGTTAATTCCCCTCTCCAAGTTCTCCACTGCCTTAACCAGATATTGAACTCACACTCTTTGGGTCTTGTCACTGGATCTAACCAACGCCGTTATCCACTGTACTATGTGTCTTTTTTTTAAATTTTAAATCATAGTATTAATAATAATTCCAAAACTGAAATCAGTAAGGATAAAATTTATGTATTTGCAGAACTGCTAACATTTGTTCATTGCAAAATGAATGTCTTACCGAATCAATTGTTTACCAATCTACTGAAAATCCGAATGTTAAGAAATTTTATATAGTTAGTAAAAAAAACTCTTTTAAGTAAGGTGGTATCAGCACATATCTTCTTTTAATAACAATGCTTACCGTAACCGAACATAATTTTCTAAATATTTTTGATATTTAAAAGAAATTAATAGACCCCTACCGTACAGTATTTACATTATGCGGACCATTGTCCTCATCTTTGTCGCCATATTTATCACAACGTTTCGGCCGTTGTACGCTCCGGCCTTCTTCAGGTGGTTGGAACTTGGAACTGAACCCTTTATTTCGATCACTGGGGTAGACTGTTCTAGTTCCACGTGCCATGTTTGATGGATGTCAGCTATCAGTTATCTCCTGCTAATTTTTCCCTCTGAAAGTTCTCCACTGACTTAACCGGGTGACAGACCCAAAGAGTGTGAGTTCAATACCAGGTTAAGGCAGTGGAGAACTTTCAGAGGGAAAAATTATAGCCATTTTGTTTCAACACCCTCGGTGTCTTATCAAGTGAATGCAATATATATATATATATATATATATATATATATATATATATATATATATATATATATATATATGTATGTATATTTATATATATATATATATATATATGTGTGTGTGTTTGTGTGTGTGTTTTGTGTGTGTGCATACATATAATTATGTATGTACAGGTATCTGTATTTATATGTGTATATATTTGATTTGGAAGTATATGTGTTTATATGTGTGTGCGTGCGTGTGCCTGTGTGTGCCCTTTCATGTGTGCTTGCGCGTGTTGAGAGAACCAGGCAGAGAAAATAACATTCTCGTCGCATTGGCAGCCAATTTTATTCCCTAATTTAGATAATGAACAAAGTCATGGATTTCAAATATTATCGATTTCGTCTGGCAAGATCGAACAAACTGAATATTTCTTCAGTGAATCTAATTTGCTTTTCTGCAAATATCAATAAACAGACAGTTTTATTAATATGCACAGCAGCCATATTTACGCTAATCGAGCTGATGTCGAAAAGCACTTCCATGGCAAATTTGTATTCATTAACCATTAATGATTGGCAATATGCTTTCAAAATGAGATCGAAATGCTTTTGCAGTTAAAATTAAATTAATTTTACCATTTACAATTGTTCCAAACATCTTTTCTAGATTTACAGGAATATATGGAATCTAATATGGAGAAAAATTATTGAATCTGTTTCAGGATTTCTTGCGAAACAAAAATAACGGCATACTTAATATCTGATCATGATAATCTGCTTGCATGATTTGGAATCCATGTACAAAGTCGAGCGATATTTTAAATCATATAACTACGAAATTTTCAAGGAATATCTCATTTGTACTTTGTCAAGTGAACAATAAGTATTTACCCAAACTGCCTACAAGTAGCAAAATTAAAAAAGTAGGCGAATTCTACAAGCCCTGCCAAAATTAATATTTACAAGATTTCGGCTAAGAAATTTGAATATTTTACAAGTCTGATGAATTTTATGTATTTTGGATTTTTTTACATAACTTAGGTTAATTTGACAGGAGTACAAACGAAGGGAAATAAGTATATATATTAGGTTGGTGCAAAAATAATGACGTAATAATGTCGTTTTTTGACGTATTTTTTAACGTCAAAAAACGACATTGTTACGTCATTATTTTTGCACCAACTTAATATATATATATATATATATATATATATATATATATATATATATATATATATATAAAGAAATATAGTCTTAAGGTGTGCTATATTTATGGAATAAAGTGCTCAATATCAGAGATAGAGCGTGTGCAAATATAAAAGTGAACATAGAAGTCAACACACGTGGCCTGACGATTGCATATAGCATGAAACAGACTGTCGCCTCTAAGTGTTGACTTCTATGTTCACTTTTATATATATATATATATATATATATATATATATATATAGATAGATAGATAGATAGATAGATAGATAGATATAGATATAAATATATATATAAAATCTTATAAATATAAGTATACTCGTCCGGAAAAGAAAAACTTAGGTGTTTTGGCTTGTAAATGAACAAACCTATATCCAAGGGGAAAAAAAGGGGAATACAAAAAATTAGAAAGAACTAAGAATGTCGTTTTTTGACGTATTTTGTAACGTCAAAAAACGACATTATTACCTCATTATTTTTGCACCAACCTAATATATATATATTGGATTCGAGAATAAAACAACATTTACTCCCAGGATTTTGAATCCGTCGGCCAGGAAGAGCCAACTAACCAATAGTTTTGGCTTTGCTATTTCTGAGCATATAATAAATAGTAGGAAAGGTGTGGTTAATTTTAGTGTGGGCCATTTTTGATTTTATCTAGGTCCCACACCACATTTCATCTCAAGTTTCTAGAGTCCTTATATATCAGATCCCGTGGGCCTTCCCTTTGTAAATAGATGGGGATGCATACTGGGTCTGAATGTTATTGAACTCTAGTTTTCTTGAAATTCATTTTTTTTCTCTTCTATTCCATTCCATTCGTTAATTTAAATTAATTTATACGCTTTTTAAATTTTCTATTCCCAGAAAAATAAACTTCATAAGTCCTGGGACGAAATTTTGTCTTTTCTTATCTATTATTAAATTCTGTACCACAGAAAACATATATATATATATATATATATATATATATATATATGAAAATTTTCTTAGAGTTAACCTGTAGAAGAAGAAAATGTGCATATTGTGTTTTACTTTTATACATATATATCTATATAAGTGTGTGTGTGTAGCTGGCCACTTGTATTCGAGGATACACGTCTAATAGGGCCGATAGTCAATCCCTATTGTAGACTCTCGCTCAAGCACATTTTTTGTTTGTTCAACACCCACGGAGCCCAGCCATGGTTTATACTGCAACTATGCTGAACAGACCTTATTTACAGATTCTAGGAAAGACCTAGCGTGATCAACAATCTGAACGAAGCCAGTACACTCAGACCCTCGCTCAGGATGACTTGTGACTTCGTGCTAGCACTGCTATCGACAGCACCCAAGGGTTCCATACAGGCAATTTCACTCACAAGGCTTGGGTCAATCCGTGGTATGCTTTCAGGCACTTTCCAAATGTGCCGCACGCTGATAACATCAGGAAGTTTTCTTCCTGAACAAATCCACCATGGTGAGTTTCGAATGTTCTAACCGCTCAGCCACGAGAGCAGCCCATATCTTGCGGGGTGCTTTATCCATTTCATTTTTTTTTATATCAAAAGCTAGTCTCTATCATTGGTTATAAGACATCACATGATTATAAAACTGCACTGTCCTTAGATTAATACCCAAACACTCTTAAATGTTCCGATCGGAGCTTCCGGCGCGAATGCCAAATAGTACAGCATGCTGTTTCAAAATTTCTGGCGGAGTGAATTGCGACATGTTGATTTTTTCTCACAGGCGGTGTCCAACGGACCCTACTCTATTGTGCAGTCGACAAAATCAAAAACAATCAAAGTACATAAGCGAAATTAAAAATATAAAATGGCGAAAATTTAGCCATCGCACCCTGTACACGAACACACAGTCACACACATATATATATATATACATACACACACACACACACACACACACACATATATATATATATATATATATATATATATATATATATATATATATATATATATATATATATATATATATAATGAAAAAGAAAGAATAGAGAGATTTATAATCCCCAGTTCTTTAGTATTTATTTTAAAAACCAGTGCCCGATATACAGTGGAGTGTAATATTATAATCTTATTATTTAAAAATCTGTATTCATCTCTACACAGAAATTACCATGTTTCGGAACTAAAAACTAAACTGTAAATTAAACTTAAAATTAAAGTTTTTGTTCCATTCTCAAGCTATATTGATAACTTTCGAAAAAAGGATTTACTTTTTTAAGCTAGGTAATATTATATATTTTTTAGTTGGAGCGGGAAAGGGATTACAAAATTTAAAAAGGGTGTTGCTTTTTCTGACAAATCGGGATACAAGTCTAATTTAAGATGCCAACGCGTAAATATAGGTTAATGGTTAGGTATGGGTTTGTAATATATATATATATATATATATATATATATATATATATATATATATATATATATATATATATATATGTGTCTGGGTGGTTGTGCGTCCGTGTTTGTGTGTGTATAAGAAAGTAATTTTCTTTTATATATCTGCAAAAACGTTTTTCCTGATTTAAATGTATATATTGTGTCTTCTGTGGGGTCAATGCGAATCTAGCAATTAGGGCAACCGCAGTTTTTGACAGTCAGTGTTGGGTTTGGGTAGGTAATTTGTCCTTGCTGAATAGCTTTTTTTTAGGGATTTTGTTTCTCTATAGCTTTTGATTATTACATGTGCTTCGAGTGTTTTTTCCGTCATATATATATATATATATATATATATATATATATATATATATGAGTTTATAAGTATGTAAAAATCATCACTATTGAGAAAGAGAAGAACATTAAATTGAAGTTCTCATATATTTCTCGTTTTTATCTAATTTTTGACTTGTACTTTCCCTGCCTTAGGAATCATTAACATTACCCTAAGTCCATTCTTCTTAACTTTACAATAGTGAGTTTTGTAGAGCCAGCTATTAGATAGTGTCAACACCAGGAAGACCTGCGAATGGCAAACAAAAATATGAAATAATATTTTTTAGCATTAAATATTAGAAATAAATGACTAAACATACGTAACTAAATTCATGAGTAAATTAAGAAGTAATTTGTCGACAGTAATGTCCAATAATAACAACAAAAAATGTAGCAGAAAAATAAACAATTCTGTTCGAAGTAATTCTACCACGAAAGGAAGTCGTCCGCCATTGTTCTTCTCCCCTTCCCGCTACCATGTTCCAACTTGATTTATTTTCTCCAGCTGCCACGCATGCGCCAAGAGTAGCACTTCCGTTGCCGCCGATGCATTATTCATGAATGCAAAATGCTTCCTCTGCGCCGGGTTCCGCTAATTACATTGCACACGAATGCACTGATAATCTTCTAAATTGCCTACACGTTACTTTCCCGTCATCCTCACAACGAGGATTTCATTCTTCCCTGCAGGGAGGCTAAGATGAATATAATGACAGCCGCGAGGCTGTTTCCAATTATTTGACCTTCCAAAACATGTATTTTTTTTAAGCAGCAGGAGAACAAAATTTAGAAGGAAATAAATTATTTTTAATACATAAAACGAAAAACTAAAAAATTAAAAATATATATATATATTGGATTAAGAATAATTTTGAAATGGTCATAAAATATCTCCAAGATTGAATAAAGAATTATATTTTTAAAAAAGAAAAAAAAAACTAGCTAGTAATATAATAATAATAATAATAATAATAATAATAATAATAATAATAATAATGATAATAATAAACACATGACCTGATACTCCACCAGGAACGGCTCTTATGGCTTCTGACCTGAATTGACTGGAGGTATTAATATGTGCATTATTTGGATAGAGAATTAAGATATTCTGCAGTAAATATCTCGTTCAGCGCCACTGATTTGCTTCTGTTGCCTGATTTTGACCAGTTGGGCATGTCCCCTAGGGACTAAGCGGAAGCGGTGGGGTGCACCATGGTACCTGTGAATTTCTTGTTTTTCATTTGTTTTTTTTTTTCAGTTTGATGGACGAGGCAGCAAGAGTGACGCAAGAATCACATCTCGATACTTGTGAACACCATGAATCAGAGTCCATCTGAGCTGACTGAGCCATCTGAAATGAAGATATTTCTGACTGGGATTCCAATTACAAGGTTATCCGGGTTTTCATCAAAAGATATCAGCATATTGCACTAAACAGGCTGTGATGCATGTGCCTAGTAAAACCGTAGAAGACTGGGTCCCATCATTGATAAGATGGGCAGAATATATTTATACACCAGCATCAATTTGTTTATTAAACTCTCACTCAATAATAATAATAATAATAATAATAATAATAATAATAATAATTCGATTATTCATCTTGTATCAGGTTGCACGATATTGGCACCCACTGATTATAAAACCCGGCATGACAGAGTGGGCCAATATCTGCACTGGAAAATTTGTAACTTCTACGGGAAGGAAACTGAAAGAAAATGTATGAACACCACCCAGACCCGGTTACGTAGATAGGACCTGTTAAAATTCTATGGAACTAGAAAATACACACTGACAGAACAATCAAAGGCAACCGCTCAGACATTGTTAATAAAGACCACAAACAAAAAAGTGCCTCCTTATTGATATGTCAGTCCCTGCAGACTGCAATGTATCTTTAAAGACATTAAAAAAGCTGTCAAAATACAAGCACCTTGAAATAGAAATCTCAAAAATGTGGCATATGGGAACATCAACAATCCCTGTTGTAGTTGGAGCCCTAGGATTGATTGGAAAAGAATGCAGTAGACTAATTGAAGGGATTCCTGGAAGTCCATACCTTAAAGGTATACAAAAAATTGTTCTGACAAGTACAGCCCACACTTTACGAAGGGCTTTATCTATGTCATTTTTTTTTTTTTTTGTCAGTGGAAAGTGTCATGATGCCATTTCTAACCTTAGGTCCCTGGGCGGGACCCGGAAAGAAATGTGTAAACGCCAGAAATCAAAGAAAATAAAAATAATAATAATAATATATCTTTGAAGATCTTTTTTATAAAAGGATCTTAGATTGTGAATCTCACAAATATCTCATTAGAACATCAATAATTCCAGTTGTGGTTTGAGTCAACGGTTATCAGCGGAAATGGTTCTAATAGATTCATTGAAACCCATTCTTTAGAGAAATACAAAAATTCGTCGCACAAGCACAACTCCTATCAGACAAAAAGGTTTTTCAATTTAAAATGAATGAATGTATGATCTTATTCTGTTGCGCTGATAGCTAAGGGGTAGAAGTTTCTATCTCGGCGTGAAGCAGTCGGATATCTAGCCACACTCATGAGCTCTGATAGAGCGAAACAGGTATGACATTATATATATATATATATATATATATATATATATATATATATATATATATATATATACAAAGATATTCAGTGAAAAATATCATTTTTGACCTTACGTCTCTGGTTGGGACACAGAGGGAAATTAGTAAACAACAGAAATCAAAGGAAATAATAATAATAATAATAATAATAATAATAATAATAATAATAAATGTTTATACAAATGAAGATGTACCACCCGAAATCAGTTGTTGATAATCTGTATGTACCAAGATCTTTAGGAGGTCGACGTCTAATCCAACTTGACGTAACTCTTAAAACGACAAGAACGGATTGGCAGCATACCTCACAAAAGCCAATGACTCTCCTACAAATAGGAAAACAACAAATACACTCCATGAACAAATAAGCTGGCCTCATCAAGAAAAAGGTTAATATACCTGAAATCCTACCAACAAAAACACGAAGGGAATACCATTTACGCCAAAGGAGTAAAACAGAAAGCAAAAAAAAATAGGCCAAATGAAATTGAATTTGAAAAAAAAAACAAACTGAGAGGACAAGGTGTTGCATGGTAAATACGTTAAAAGAACAAAAGAAACGGAAGTGGACCAACAGAAAACGCATCAATTGCTGGGGTGCACCGGGTTGAAAGCTGAGACAGAAGGCCTAATTGTTTCATCTCAGGACTAAAGCCTCGCAACCAGATCTTATCAGTCACATAATCATAACACGAAATGCAGGATCTGCGGAAAATATGATGAAACTGTCGACCATATTATCTCCGGATGTTCGGAACTAGCAAAAAATGAATATCCTCACAGATATAACAAGAGGGCGATATATATATATATATATATATATATATATATATATATATATATAAGTGAACATAGAAGTCAACACTTAGAGGTGACAGTCTGTTTCATGCTATATGCAATCGTCAGGCCTGACGATTGCATATAGCATGAAACAGACTGTCGCCTCTAAGTGTTGACTTCTATGTTCACTTTTATATTTACACACCCTCTATCTCTGATATTGAGCACTTTATCCCATAAATATAGCACACCTTAAGACTATATTTCTTCATATATATATATATATATATATATATATATATATATATGCACTGGAAGATATACAAGACGCAGAAAATCGAAACCACTGAGAGATGGTATGGGCACCAACCACAGTTACCTAAAATAGCGATGCAACTATCCTCTGCAATATGCCAATTCAAGCTGACAGGGAATTTTAAACCAACAGACCTGATATAAAAATTAAAAAATTGAAGAAATGTATGCTAATTGTCAAAGCGGTACCATCTGAGAGAAACACTTACTTCAAAATTATCGAGAAATTGTTCAAATACAAGGACCTGGAGATCGAGATTAACAGGATGTGAGGAATGAAGCCAAATACAGCACCAATGGTAATCGGAGCTCTGGGCCTCGTGAGAAAAGGAATAGACAATTTTATTAACAGTATCCCATGTAACATCAATATGCAAATTGTCCAGGAGATCGCCCTTCTAGGAACATGCCATATACAAAGAAAACTGCTATCAATTAAATGACAATTCTCCTATAGTGCCTAAGGACCATAGTTTAGAACTGACACCACAGAATACCAAACAGAAAACATAACATACACAAATAATAATAATAATAATAATAATAATAATAATAATAATAATAATAATAATAATAATACACAGAGATAGCAATCAAAGCTAATCGCCCAGACATCGTGATCAAAGATCATAAAAATAGAATGTGCTTTCTTATTGATATGACTGTCACATCAGAATGTAATGTATCGTTGGAGATCTGCAAAAATCTATCAAAATATAAAGACCTTGAAGTAGAAATTTAAAATATGTGGTATCCTGTCGGCGTCAATAATTCCAGTTGTAATTTCAGCACTCGGATCGATTAGAAAATCTTCCTATAGACTCATTGAAGGGACTCCTGGTAGCTCATTCCTTAAAGAAATATTTAAAAATTGTACTCACAAGTACAGCTAATACATTACGAACAGCTTTATCCATGTAAAATGTCTGTGAACTTAGGTTGTGTTATTTTTAAACTTTTTTCAAAAATGCCCAGTGGAAAATATCATGATAGCATTTCTGACGTTAGGTGTCTGGTTGGGAAACGAAAGGAAATGTGTACGCAACTGAAAACAAAGGAAATAATAATAATAATAATAATAATAATAATAATAATAATAATAATAATAATAATAATAATAAGAAGAAGAAGAAGAAGAAGAAGAAGAAGAAATGGAAGTTTTAATTACTTTGTTAATTATACAACAATAGTGTCAAACCATCTTCTCGATCTTTTCTGTGACGTGTCCCCTCAGGATGTTGCCGTTATGGGTCTCCACAAGTTCCTCAGCTTTGTACTTCATAGTGAATTTTGTCTGTTAGCTGTCTTTCTCTATTCATGCTCGAAAACTTAAAGAAACAGCACATATGCTAGACCACAAAAATCTCCTGAGCCGACCAAGAATAGAAACGAATACAATATACGAACGAGTAATAAGGAATGACATAGAAAAGCAATGAATAACAACAAAAACTTGCAATATAAGATCTGGTAAAAAAATGATTATAATAATAGAATAAATTGCAATATGAGCACTGGTAAAAATGGTTGCTGAGACATTAGGTTTATAAGTCCCAAAAATCCATACGCAGGACAGGTGGTCCAGTGGATAAAGTCGTTGGTTAGATCTATTATGTATGTGAGTTCAATACCAGGTCACAGCAAATAACTTTCGGAGATGCCGACGGACGACATAAAGGGCTTGACCGCGGAAATGTGAATATGGCAATGAAGATGAGGATAACAAATTAATAATGTAAATAATGCAAGTAAGAATGAAGTTACCCAGATGCCTCCCGAGAGGATGCTTCCTGACCACAATGACCTTAACCCCTTAAAGTCTAACGTCAACTGTTATATGTCTTACATATGTTAATATTTCAGAATATACCTGTAGACAGACAATATGAATAAAGCGAACGCGTTTCATTCTCTGAGGAGAATTTATCACATTTACCTTGATAAAGTCTCTCAGAGGACGAAACGCGTCCTTTTGTCTTTATTCATATCTTACATATCCTCAACCTAAACTTACTTCTTCCTCATATATCTATGGAACAACCACATTCAGTAACACTCTATCTGAAGTGGCTCTTGGGCCTTGTATTGGGTGAATATTTACTAAAAAAGAAAGAAAAATCACCCTCGACCTAAAGAGGCATGGCATCTGGAAGAAGACATAACACTTTCTGAATACATGGTTTCCTATCAGGAAAGCAATTCCATTATCAATTTCATCTTATTGATAGTCGTTATCAGGCCGTTTAAACAATATTCATATATATTATATAGAGTCATTCATATATATATATATATATATATATATATATATATATATATATATATATATATATATAGAGAGAGAGAGAGAGAGAGAGAGATAGATAGATAGCGATGCCAAAGATATTATGAAGCCAAAAATGCTGTCAGAGGAATATCTAAAGAAAAGACATTTAAAGCAATAAGGTGCTCGATATCAAAGATAGATCATTAATGCAGGTGTTCCTCAAGGCTCCATCCTAGGCCCCACTCTATTCCTTATCTACATAAATGACCTTCCTGACGCCATAAGTTCCCAATTTGGCATCTACGCGGATGACACCAGAATTTACACCTGCCTCAAAAACAAATCTAGAGTCACTGACAAAACTAACCTGGCCGTGCGTCTCGAAAAGGACCTCCAATCGGTTGTAAACTGGGGCAGGAATTGGCTGGTCAACTTTAATGCTTCCAAAACAAAACTGCTCTCTATTAATCACCATAGAGATCCTTCCTTGCCCTCCATTAGAATGTCTGACGCTCAACTTCTCGAGAGCAACTCCCTGCTTCTGCTCGGTCTCACGTTGACTGCTGACCTGAGATGGAACAAATACATTGAGTCAATTGCTTCGTCCACCGCGCCAGGAAATTTTTCTTTCCGGAATCGATCCTCCAGATCTACAAATCAACAATTTGCCCTTGCATGGGCTATTGCTGCCATATATGGTCTGGAGCCCCTTCTGTTTGCCTCGGGGTTCTTGATAAACTCCAGAGGTGGATATGCAATATAATTGGCACTGTTCTGGCATCTCGTCTACAGTCGCTCTCTCACAGACGCGCCGTCGCCTCTCTCTGTCTTTTTTACAAATACTTTCATGGCAATTGCTCTGAGGAGCTGCATCGCTGGTTCCCAGACTTCATGAATTCAAGCTCCCTACGAGGCTGGCATCCCGCTCTGACCCTTTCACTGTCGAAACTATTAAATGTGGCCGTCTCTTCTACTCCAATATCTTCATATCTCGCACCTCTCGCCTGTGGAACTCCCGTCCCTATTCCAGTTTCCCTGAGAGCTATAATCTCCAGCTATTACAAATGTAATGTCAATCGACATCTCCAGTTGCCTTGATCTATCCACTATACTTCTCCTCATCCTTTCTTCTATCACTCCTATCTGATCTTGCTCCAATCTTCTGTAACCCCTTGTGTCCTAGTGGCTTCCCGCCTTGCTTGGGGTGAAACGCTTAAAAACAATAAAGTAAAAGTTTGTCAATTAGCTTACTGATGCTACCTCTAGCATCCTGACTGCAGTGTTATATATATTATAAATTAACTGGTTGAAAATATGCTTTTTTCGCTTCACAGTAATAACCATGTTTCAAAAATGGAAGCAAAAACCTTCAAATTTAATTTTGTAATTAAATTAAAAACATCAGTTCCATTTCAGTAACTTATTTTTTTTAAATTTACTGAGTTTTAAACGCACACAAAAATTCATAAATCACTATTCCTAAGGATACAGAGTAATCCAGGCATTCAGACAAGGGGTGGTAGCGTGATCATTTTTATTAACTTTTGTTGTATCAGTTATTAGTTACGTTCGAAAAAGGGGCTAAGTTTAGGGAGTGTAGGGATGTTTTTTTTCAACGAATTCTGACATCCGTTAAATGCATGTCGTCTGGGTTAATATATATATATATATATATATATATATATATATATATACAAATGTATAAAAGGAAAAGAATATAAATTAAAACGTGCATACCAGTAATTTAAAAAAAAGGGATTATACAAGAGTAGAGCAATAAATATTATAATTTATAACATTGGAACATGTAAGTTACCACAACAAAAATGCATATCTGTCGAAACCTTATCTATTGTGTTGTCCTGGTACTTTTCTTCTCAATCTATTTATCTAGAGAATCAATGTAAGCATTCCCGACTCCCGAGTTTCGTAGACGAGCCCGTCCATCCACCCTTCAGGGCTTATATATGAGATGCGGTGCCATTTTCGCTTCTAGCGTCTTATATGCGCGTGTTTATCGTTGCTTAGAAATCTTCTATGTAAACATTGATAGACTATCATCACTGTCGTGTCCGTATATTGTTTAATATGTTGTAATTGACATCTTTGATAATGGCTTAAGTAAGCCGAAAGCTTAGATTGTATTAAAAAAATATGGATCAATATTGTGAATTTCTTTCTTCGTTCAACGATAATGTTATTAAAGTTATCAGATGTTACGAAAAAAATTTACATAAAATAAATAGACAACACTTGTCTATATTATTTAATGAAATGTATATATATATATATATATATATATATATATATATATAGATAGATAGATAGATAGATAGATAGATAGATATAGATAGTGCAATCTCGGTTTTCGAACATCACACATGTTGAACAAATTAGTTTTCGAACAGAAGATTCGAGATAAAAATGCCTCGGTTATCGAACAAAATTTCGGTTCTGGAACATTCCCCAAACCTAGTTAACCCGAACAGAATCATTTCTGAGTCGCCCGCCTTATTGTATATGTTCGTGTGTTGTGTTATGCTTTTTTCAAATTACAAATTTTATTTACTGTTTCTTTTTTTCTCTACATTAATTCACGCTGAAAAATAGTTTCGGTTTACGAACATTTCGTGTTACGAACGGCCTTCAGGAACGAAATACATTCGTGAACCGAGGTTCCACTATATATATATATACATATATATATATGCGTGTGTGTGTGTGAAAAGTATGAGTATGTATGAGTCCCGACGGACGACCAAGTATGTATATGTGTCTGCGTACTCCATTAGGCGTATGAACATACATCGATGTTTGCGTTAGTACGATGACACAACGACGACCTTTCCCCCACCACTCCCATAATAACAACAATACACGCAATCTACATAAACCCAAAATTAAAAAAAAAATTAATCAGTTTGTCTGACGATCGCAAAAGCGTGAAACCCAGGGTCACAATCTCACATCTATCCAACCATATATATATATATATATATATATATATATATATATATATATATATATGTATGTTACCACACAAGTCGCAAATGACTTGAAACTTTCGATTGAAACCTTCCTTCAGGAATGGCGCCATTTTTCCATGTCATTTATTTCGAACGTTTATTGATAAGACTTCGCTCTTTCTCTATAATGTGATACCACAACCCCGGGGCAGGAACAGTTTTGAAAGGGTAATGAAGAGGAAAACTTGTAATAGCAAGGATATTACACCAACTTCTATCCAATTTTCAAATTAATCAAGAAATAAGTCTCGTATAGCTTTACATGTATTGCATTTTGCTTGGATGGAAATGAGCCCACGATACATTTCACTCGATCATTTTACCTATTCCCATCAAATACTTATATAGTTGAAGATGGGATCATCTCATAGACGAATGCATACCTTCCAAAAGGATCTTCAAACTTTAACTTTTCCTAAATTGTTTCTGTGTTAGCTGTTCAAAATAAGAATATTTGTTAAGCTTTCAACTGCCCCATTAGATCAAGCGGTACACCCGGGCGCAATAATGCGCCTTGAAAGTTAGCTAGATGTGCTTGAAGTTAACGGAAGAGTAATTTATAAATTATTTTTATCTTTAAAAGATTTTTATTTTTTTAAAAAGTTAGAAACGCCAAGCATATGGCTTCCATATTTAAGTCAAGTCATTGACATTTGATATTTTGAACTGGATGACAAATTCTTTAATCTTTAAGAAGAGGATAATCCCTTCCCTTTTGTCTTCCTTAAGAGATTTAAATCAGTCATTATCGGCCTTTCTAAATATAAATAGCAGATTCTTTATAAATGTATATAAATAAAAATTGTACCACTAATCCTTGAGAATGCTAAACCAAAACTGGGAAACCTTAAAGGTCTTTTTATTCTTTACAAAAGCACATCAAGGACATTTTTCAAACAAGCAGACTTAAATATACTATGTGATGTCTTAAATATAAATTCTTATTTCTAGTGACTTATTTACTAGTATATTGTTTTCAAATTTTACAAGTAATTTTTCCTTATTAAAATTTAAAGTGCGCCCTGCAATGTTATTTTTTCTAAAAGTGCCCCCTGAAGTAACAAAAATGGTTAAGAATGACTATATTAAATTGTCAGGGTACCATGGTGAGTATTTAAAAATAAAATCAGGGTATTTCAGGTTACTTGACCGTGGCCGTCTCCTCTTAAAATAACATGCGACAAAGTTTACTATCTATATAATCTGACTTACATCCGAACATCTGAACATAATTGCCTCTACAAGTTTAAAGGACTCCTGTACATATGGGAAGAACTGGATTTATCTTTTAATCCGCGTTGATATCTCAAGGAAAACAGTGCCTCATATGGAGCTTGAATGCGCGTTACCAATTTTATATCCTCAGCCGTTAATCTATGCACCAATTTCCAGGCCTTCTATTCAACATAGTCATTATCCAATAAATTAGTCAGGTTGTCTTTATACGTGTTGCTTTTGTCACCACATTTTGCCCTGTGCTCGTTCCAGCCGACCTTAGTGCTTGCTTTGAACTCCTATTGGGATTAAATTTCTCGCCAGAACCCAACAGAAAACTCGTATATATGATCCGCCGCCTGCTTACACCGTTTCAGAAAGTAAATGCCAGTCTGTCTCTTTACGAGAGTCTGCTGCCCAGCGTTGAACAGCGTTTAAAGCACCTTGTGTGGGTGATTAATTATTTCCACACCACAGCCCATTTCCCACAGACTACACCGCACAATCCCCGCCCTTTTGTATCACTATTTCCATGACTAATGTTCTATAAGCTACCTTGCCTATTCTATTGCTATTGACATGGCTAATATTCTGACCAGTTACATCTAACAAAGATCTGTCGTAAAGCTTAGTAAATATGCATATAGAACGGAAACTTGCACAACTCATAATACATACACACACACACACATATATATATATATATATATACTCACGCACACACACACACATACACACACACACACACACATATATATATATATATATATATATATAGTAATAATACAATATGATAATCCTTATGGAATTTCCAGAAGAATATGCATCATGAGAGAGCTCTCTGACAAGAGACAGAGGAAAATTATTATTAATTAAAGAATATCAAACACTTAAAACTTTAAAAAACAGCTCTCAATTTTCAAGACCAACGAATAAAATCACCTAGATTTGTTTGTAGATCTTGAAGATTGAGAGCTGCTTTTCAAAGTTCTCATTAAATAAACGTTATTACCTATGGGATTTTAAGTGTCTGATATTCTTTAATTAATTAATTAATTAATTAATAATATATATATATATATATATATATATATATATATATATATATATATAGATAGATAGATAGATAGATAGATAGATAGATAGATAGATATGAAAAACGTAGATACATACATACATACACAGGAGCAGATAGATAGATACATAGATAGATAGATAGATAGATAGATAGATAGATAGATAGATAGATACATGCAAATATATAGAAAATAGGAAAGAACTCGTTAAGTAAATAATCCGAAGTTGTTTAGTATTTTTGTTTTTATTTTTAAAAAACAGTGCTCGATACAAAACTAGAGCCTAAAAAATTAAGAGAAATAAATAATTAATAAAAAATTTAAATTCCATAGTCTAAATAACAGTTTTATTCCTCAACCCAATCCTAAGATAAAAAAAAAAACCCTTTATGAAATCATCAAAAAAACAAAAAAAAATTGTAGTTCAATACGACACTTCTATATAACAACCCTTTTAGAAAAAAAAAAGAAAAAAAAGAAAAAATCTCGATAGACACTTAACGATGTAGCAATAACGCCATTTATTCTTTAGCGGAACCAAACTGGACGTTATGAGTTTAATGTCATCATCCGCTTAAATTAGACACCCCCAAACCTACCTTGACTTGAGCTCTTTCCGAAAGTACCTGATATGTTGATACAAATTCTTAACCCTTACGCCCCTTATTTAAATAATTGCTCTAGCCGTTTCCATAGTAATTAATTTTTACGAATGAATATGCTTGTAAAGACACAAAAATTTCAAAATTAGTTATTCCATAAATTTCGGGTCACCTAGAGGCGGTGTAATGGTTAGCAAGTTTGTCTTGTTAGAACACTTACGACTGATTAGTGAGTTCGATCCTCCCTGGGTGCCCCTAACCTTTCGGCCTTGTGCCACATCTAAGCTACGCTTGGAAAATCACTATTCCATAAATTTCGCTTGAAGATGAAACAGTGGCTGATGCGTTAATTTAATTCTAATAATTATATTGAAGTTTTCAGCTCTTGTTTTTGAAACATGAGAACTCTTATGTAGCGAAGGAATCATATTTTTTAAAAAATGATTATATATATATGTATATGTGTGTGTGTGTGTGTGTGTGTGTGTGTGTATGTGTGTATGTATACGGATAGAAATGTAAAAGGAATACTGAAAACAACCGCGCCTAAAAGGTATAGACAAAAAAAAGTGCTCAATACGAAATTCAAAATCGAATATCTAAAGTTAAGTTATTTAAGAAAAGGCTAAATTGCCAACCAACGTCGCAATTCGGGTTTCGACCGTAAAGTCTCCTCATGAAAGTGGAAGGATATAAAAACCAAAGAAAACTACTCCAATATACCAAAACACCGGAAGTAACAGGCTAAAAGTAAAATGTTGCGGGGAGAGAGAATACTGTTACTCTCTCACTTCCGGTGTTTTGGTATATTGGAGTAGTTTTCTTTGGCTTGTACATCCTTCCAATTGTTTGAGAAGACCTTACGGTCGAAACCCGAGTTACAAAATTTGTTGTCATTTTAACCTTTCATATATATATATATATATATATATATATATATATATACATATGAAAGGCCTTTTGTATACCGGATTCGATGTGTTGTTTATTTCCCATAACTTATTAAATATACATTCAACTTCTAATAAACTTATAACTTGTCACCCACAACGAAAAAGCAATGAGAACAATAGAAGAAGTAATAGTAGAGTAATACAAAGCTCATGTACTGGATTCAGTTTTGTTCATTCATTTCATGGCACAAAATGATTCAGTGCCATGTCCTGTGTGATATTTTATGAAGCTGTGCTTTGTCGATTGTTGCAAAGGCTCTTTGAATAGCTTCCTCCGACTGATGGATATTCTGGTATCGTTCATTGAAATGACACCTATCATTCAAGGATGACCTGAAACTTTCATCTCGATAATTTTCCGCAGAGCGTTGAAATAGAAAATTGTATTATGTAGGGGTGGGTTAGGGTTTCATCTACCTAATTTTATTCGCACATTTTGGGTCAATCTGTGGCATGGTTTTCAGGAACTTTTGAAAGATGCTGCATGCTGGGATAACCTTCCCAGATTGATAATATAAAACTGACCATAGCTAGATTCAAATTTCTCTCTCTCTCTCTCTCTATATATATATATATATATATATATATATATATTTATATGTATAGGGAGACAGACAGACAGGGTTGTCCGAAAGCTTTGTCACTCCCTACCACAAAGTAATAAGAATAATAACAAAGGAACAAGTAATATTGTAATACAAATCACATGTACTGGATTCAGTTTATTCAATTTCATTGACACTCTCACACATCGAGAAGGTTTGTATGAACACCATTTTCGTGGTAGGAAATGACGCGGCGCCATGGCCTGTGTGATATTTTTCGAAGTATTCCTTTCCGAACGGAGTCCATCATGTGAAACTCTCTCCTTGATAATACCCAAATATGGAGGTTTGAGAACACTCTCGGACATACGCACAACTGATAACTGCTATTCCTACATGCACAAGTCAAGGAACTTGCAGGTAGCCATACACATCACAATTGTCTACCTTTATGACATGACAGTGACAAGAATATTGTTCAATATAACACTTGAACACAAGAGATGTTGGAATTCTGCATTTCTTGAAAGCGTTAGACAAAAAGAATTTATCCCAAACTGTCATATAGGAAGAAAATGTGTAACTGATGACACCAGCGTTTGAACATGACACTCTGGATTTATGAATATATGTTTTCTGACAGGTGTATAAATAGCAGTGTCAGCCTACTGACTGTAGTGATTATTGAGTGACTATTGAGTGGAACTATCCAGTCGAATTAGTGTGAATTATTGTGCATCGATGATTTGGGTTTTGATTTAGGATTTACCGGACGTTAAGCTGCGCTGAGCTACTAACAATGTATCCACTGTATAAGTTTTTTTTTTGTATTCGTTTTCACTAAAACTTCGTTGTTGCTCACATGTTCAGTCTATAATATCCTCAGCATCCTTCTGTAGGACTACATTTCTTCTGCTACAAGTCTGTCATCTATCTGTGGGGAGATTGTTTAGCATTTACTGCCGTAACAGTTCAGTAGCCTTTTCTTCGTTTCTAAGGAAAATTTCCTATTTACATTATTCGGACTATTGTCCTCATCTTTCTCGCCATATTTATTACAACGTTTCGGTCGTTGTACGCTGGACACATGGCACAGTGGATAAAGGCATTAGTTAAATCCAGTAAGAGGACCCAAAGAGTGTGAGTTCAATACCCGGTTAAGGCGGTGGAGAATATGGAGAGGTGAAATAACAGAAGATAACTGACAACTATCCATTAAACATGGCACGTGGAACTAGAACAGTCTACCCCAGTGAGCGAAATAAAGGTTTCAGTTCGACATTCCAACCACCTGAAGAAGGTCGGGGCGTACAAAGGCCGAAACGTTATAATAAATATGGCGACAAAGATGAGGACAATAGTCCGAATAATGTAAATAATGTACATCATCTCGGAAATATAGACAGATACGAAAATTTCCTGTTTCTTGATACTTTGTTCAGCTTTTAGAAGGCACCTTTCGCTATCCAAATGTGCCTTCGCATTTCGGTGTCGCACCCCATCCCCGTCTTCTGTTAAAACACTTCCTAGATATTTATTTTTTTTTTACTTCTTTTATTTTGTTGTCCCAAATGTGTAATTCACATGTTGCATTGTTCCTTTTGCTGACAACCATGTCTTCTTGCTATCGATGATTAATCCTTTCTTCACTACCTTCTGTAGGAGTTTTTTTTTGTCATTTTCTGTATCTGCTATCAACACCGTGTCACCTGCATATCTTATATTGTTAAGAGCCTTATCGGGCTCCCGTTTCCCACTAACATGATTATAATGAATCGGTTGCTAGGTCTACTGCTAGGAAAGTGGGTACACTCTGTCGAAATCGATCTTGCATATTATGAATATCATATTCGTCCGTATATTGAATGCTGCCGTCATATCTGTTCTGATGTTCCTACTATATATTTCGAGATTCTTGACAAAATCTTAAGGAGGATCTGCAATGCAATGATCCTGTCCTGGCATCTTGACTTCAGTCACTTTCTCACCGACGTGGCGTGGCTTCTCTCTGTTTCACATATATTTTCGTGGCACTTGTTTTGATGAGCTTTCCTCCTTTCCTCTTTGAATGTGCTACTATTTGGGCAAATAGGTCTCACCGTTTTATTGTTGAACAAGCTAGATGCAACCGTAAGTTCTATGTTAATAGTTTCTTGCAACCTACAATCTTTAACGAGTTAAACGCAACGCAAATCGCCAGCTTTTTTTTTTTTCCTGAAACCAATTCTTTTATTGTCGTTTCTTCTCACTTATCCTCACTAAAGTCTTCTCGTTATTTTTAACTCCCTGTAGCCATTGTATCCCAGTGGCATTATCACCTTGCTTAGAATGAAATGATTAAAATTATATACGTCAAGGTTACATTGCAATTCTAACAGTTCTTTAACACGTACTTTATCAAACGATTTTGCATTCAATATCATTTTTTTTTCTTGCTTTTACTTAAATTACACAACAAATATGCCATAAGGTTACTTTAGGAGAAAGTGACTTTCCATTTGTTTATGACACGGGCGCCCATATCGAACATGGTTCCAACCTGGACAGCCGCGATCAGAAGATTTAACCCTTGCCACACACTACATATACCAGAAGATAACTTGGTTCTCAGGGTCGTAGAACGACGAGTAAATTGCAGGGTCAATCCTACGCTGGTCGATACTGTCGCTGGTCAACCGGACATTGGTCATTGTTATCCCCAGTTCACACTTTGCTCTGCCCACGTTGTGTTTCTTGATCACAGAGCATTGGAGAGCGAGCATGGCCAGTAATTGTAGTGCTAGTTCCGACCACGGCGAAGCTGTGTTATGAAGGAATGATTTTCTTACAGACGAAATAAAATCGAAAGATTCTTCGGGTTAGTTTTCGATTTGGTTTATGTAGATGTTTGTATATCAACATTAAACCTTCCCATTAAAATCTCTATAGTGACACTTTGCCTATTGGTAATAATTCTTGGAACAGGGCTCAAAGTGGCGCGTTCTCTCGGCAGCAAGTCCCGTGGATTTCAGTTGCACCATCATCTTTTCTCCGCTGCTTGTTTCGCCTCTCACCTAAGCGCTCTGTTTATATTGTCTTCGATCCAAGACTGGAGTGGAGCTGTCGGTATTTGGGGATCTGGTGTTTCCCCAGGTTTCTGTATGTATTTGAGCAAGAGTTCTCTGTTGTTTGGTTCTCCATTTTAATTATTTTTCCAAATTTGAGAGAACCATTCGCACTAGTGGTGGTGTTTGCAGGTATCGCCTCGCCCTTATAACTCATTCTTTCTCTTATTCATGCCTCGCGCCATTACTTCCAAATGGGCGGAGTTAATTTATCCTTCTTCCTCCTCCTCTCTTATTATTTCATGTAAGCTTCGGTTGCCCCTTTGACATAACTGATTTTAAACCGAGCGGTCGAAAGGGACATTCTTACTTTTAATCATTAACTGTAATTATCTTAATTTTCAACAACGAATTTTCTCCGTCTCCGTTTCTGTTTATCTGAGGAGACATTTACCAGCTGTTCCGCTGACCCGCTATAAACAAAACTTGTCTTCATATCTTTTCGCTTAATCGTATTCATGAACTTTATAGGCCCGTTTCGTATTTCAATTTCTTGGAACGAAGGATAAAATAATATTTCTCAATTTGTTTACATTTCCAAAATCGGCGAATTTATTTCTGGTCTTTGATAGGCAGGCATAAATCATTTTCTCGGTTCTACTTTCATATTCAAAATTACCAAATATTATAACACAATTGAACCCTTCTTCCGTCTGATAACCATGAGACATGTTTCCGTAACTTCCACTTTCATTAAGCAGACATAAAACAATTTCTCAGTTTCTGCTTCCGTTTCCTAAATTCTCAACAAACCTCGAATTCATTTTCCATTTCGCACTTCGTGGGTTGAAGACGTCCACATAATCCTCAAGCTAGATTTTCGATATGAAACCATTTCTTTCCTTCGATCAGTTTATATGCTATTCTGTACTTTTAAACGTCTCCGCCCGTTCTAGTTCATATTTTAAACTAGCAGTATAACCCGCCTTTGCCCGGGTCTTTCATTACTGGGAATTTTTGCCGTTCAGTTGGAGCAGTTCAAGTTTAAAGTCACCACACCCGAAAATCATTATTTTCATTATTAACATTTGGGTGCAACTGAGGCACATCACCAAATGAGATGGGGGTGGGGGTAACAATTTGAAATGTGGCAGAAAAGGGAAATGTATAATAATAAATAATACTATTGTAATAATTTTTTTGTTTGATAGATAATTCTTCAGTGCCGGTTTTGAATCCAAATTTTTGACGAAAATGGCTCTCCACTACTTCTTGTGCATTATAACTTTCAGTAACGTTTTAATATTTACTATCTATTCTTGGATATATATCTTTCATAAAAAATTTAATAAAAGTAAATAGTTTTATTTATTTATTTATTTTAGTTTTATTTATTTTATTTTAGTTTTATTTATTTATTATTTTTTATTAATCATTTAATTATACAGCATCCGATCACACACACGGACATACGCACACACATTTTGAGAATTATAGATATAGATTAACTGTTTTCCTTCACCAGTATCATATAGTGTCACATGTTTACGAATAAAGAAACAATAATTCCAGATTTGTTTCCAACGTACAAGTAACAGGAAATACAAGATAAAACTCGATACTTTCCTGGCAAATGTCCACTCTTTCGTTCCACAAGTTCAGACCAATAAAAACTAGGGCACACCTTGCTTATTCTACGGAGTTGAAATGTCATCATTTCCCCGTATTTCAAATGTAAGAGGTTCTATCCAATCAGACAGTTCCCCACTCCACACACCAAGAACTGCCTATTTGTTGACCAGACTTCCATGTGAGTAATTTCCTGAACACACAGCGTCTTCAAGTCAGATGTCAGTTGTTATCTATCCACCTTATCCTCATAATCTTCACTTCCTACCAAATCATTTTTTATACAAATCACATACCTCAACCATCATTAGCATTTTAAACGGAACCCGTTCTTATTTACATAATTTACCCTCGGACTATTGTCTCTATCTATGTTGTCATGACAACGATTTGCTTGTTGGGCACTCGAAGCCTTCATCAGGAGCCTATCGGTTCGGATAACCTGCGGGTAATTATGAATTGAACCCTCTATTTTATCTACCGGGCTAGATTGTTCTCATTCCTTATCGGGATATCTTGTGTATTTCTTATTTAATATTACTCAGTTACGACTCACCCCGATTTCACGCCGTCCTGGTTAAGACGATAGACTACATCCAACAGCAAGGCCTCTGATCAGGAGATTGTGAGGAACGTGGAACCACCTAGGTCTACCCTTATTTGGGGTGGTAGCATCTGTTAGAGTCCCAGCTATGGTTAACCCCCAAACTGGGGTCAAAACACTATGAAAGTGTAAAAATAGGTTTTAATACCAGAAATACGTAGTAAAAAAATGATTACCAGCAATACATTTTTGAAAAAAAATATCAGCAATACATTTTCGAAAAAAAAAATTACCAACTATACATTTTTTTTAAATATATTACCAGCAATACATATTTGAAAAAAAAAAGCAGCTATACATTTTTTGAAAAACATATTGCCAGCTATACATTTCTGAAAAAAAATTCCGGCTATATATTTAAAAAAATATTACCAGGTATATATATTTGAAAAAAATCAGCTATACATTTTTGAAAAAATATTACCAGCAATACATTTAAAAAAAATTATCTGCAATACATATTTGAAAAAAAAATATTACCAGCTATACATTTTTGAAAAAAACAAACATATCAGCAATTAAAATCTTGTCGGCATTGAATAACCTTTTCAGGTGTTGATATGCCGTAAAACAAACAAAACCAAATCTAACCAAATCGGTTTCATGTCGTCCAGGTTTGCACTAAAAGACCCAAGCATTGAACTAACAATTACTATGTCACCAGGCTATTTTCATTATTACTATTTGCTTTGCGTATTTTTAGCTTGCATTTATATTGTTTGTTTAGGGTTATTTTGGGAATGTTCTTTATTTTTCTTTCTTATTGTTTATTGGAATCTTCGTCAATTCCGTTTGTTGGGCATTTCTGCCCGTGGCCGGACATTTGGCCGACAGACATTTGGCCGACAGATATTTGTCCGAGAAACATTTTGCCGAACAGACATTTAGCCGAGAGACATTTTGCCGACGGACATTTGGACGAATGGACATTTGGCCTAGAGACATTTGGCCGACGGACATTTGGCCGAACGGACATTTGGTCGAAAGACATTTGGCCGACAGACATTTGGTCGAAAGACATTTGGCCGACAGACATTTAGCCGACAGACATTTTGCCGACAGATATTTTGCCGACAGTCATTTTGCCGACGGACATTTGGCCGAATGGACATTTGGACGAAAGACATTTGGCCGACATATATGGGGCCGAAAGACATTTGGCCGACGGTCATTTAGCCTACAGACATTTGATATAGAGATATTTGTCGGAAAAAATTTGGCCGAGCGGACATTTGGCTGATGGACATTTCACCGCAAAAGTACAAGTAAAAATAGTAACAAGCAATACTTAAAGTATTTTAATTAGCAGTATTTTAAGGTAGAATAGGACTAATAATTACCACTGAATTTCAAGTGATTAAATTAATAAATCTAAATTTAAAGTTATCAGTTTTTTTATTTCAATATCTGTTTATTGAAATTATTATTTTAAAAAATAGTCTATTGTATTTGGGTAAAAAGAAGCACCTGATTATTTAAATTCATATTTAACAGTAAGATAAAAGCTAGTTCATCCCTTTAAGATAATGATCATTAAAAGCGAAATTGAAAGATCTTTCATATCGTAAAAGCTTAAGATTTTTAACAGTAGTAAAATGTGCTTTTTCCCAAAATACTTAACATCTTACATCAATATTTGAAGTAAAATATAATATATACATATATATACGTCCAAATGTCCCTCGTCCAACTCTCCGTCAATCAAATGTCCCTCGGCCAATCTCCGTCGTCCAAATATCCGAGTACCATATCTGCCAATTACAGTTAATCATGGTCAATTGCTCTACACACTTTAATGACCAAAATATTACATTCTACTGAAGACAATTTTTACAAATTCCACAATGATAAACTAAGAACGTACCACGTGAAATAAAGAATTTTCACAATTGGTTTCATAAAATAGGAAAACTCTCGAAATTTTTCAAAATGGAAAATACTGAAAAATTTCTAAATCATCCAATATTATATGGATGCAAAGACAAATAATGGAAAATATATAATCCTGTACATTGTGATAATATATATTAAATGTTTTATTATGTATACATTCAACTCATCTTCTTTTTTATATGCTTTCATACTTATATCTTCTTTCCCAGTCTTTTTGCCAACTTGGCAATTATTGGTTGGTCTTGAGGTGACTGTTGATCATTGCATAAAAGTCTTCAAAGCGTGAAAGTTGGATTGTGAGTCTATTCGACGGCGGTGGGAGCAATGAATTCCATCCCAAATATTACTAACATCGTACCGGTTAGCTAACTTACCCACATCAAGTGTGCAATGGGAAATTGCATGCCAGATTTGTACTTCCAGATGAAGTCACAACTGGAAGACGTAAGAAGTGAATTCAGTCGCCCAGAAAGACAATGTAAATTATAGTAACTGTGGTTAAGGAGATAGATAGATAGATAGATAGATAGATAGATAGATAGATAGATAGATAGATTGACTGAGCTAGATAGATAGATAGATAGATAGATAGATAAAGATATTGACTGAGATAGATAGATTGACTGAGCTAGATAGATACATAAAGACATTGACTGAGCTAGCTAGCTAGCTAGGTAGATAGATAGATTGACTGAGCTTGATAGATTGACTGAAATAGATAGATAGATAGATAGATTGACTGAGCTTGATAGATAGATAGATAGATAGATTGACTGAGCTTGATAGATAGATAGATAGATAGATAGATAGATAGATAGATAGGTAAAATCATTGACTGAGATAGATTGACTGGGCTAGCTAGATAGATAATGAATATACTTAGATATATAGATAAATAATAAATATATGTACCACACTGTATGTGGCTTGATCTAACGGATATTGGGTTCTGTGTCGAAAAAAAACAAAGTTAACCTGCGTTCAGTTGAATTGTATTTTAGTTGAATGTTGAACAGTTCATATATATATATATATATATATATATATATATATATATATATATATATATATTAGGTTATTACAGCGAAAACATGTCAAAATCGCTACACAATTGCAGTCTTGTTTCGATGCGTATCAATGCATCTCATCAGGCTATTGGAAATTGAACAGTTTATAAATTTACTTAATTTACAATCGGCTGATGAGATGTTTTTTTACGCATAGAGACACAACTGCAATTTTGTAGCAATTTTGACATTTTTTCTCTGTAACATCCTAAAATAAATAATTGCTCTACTTTTTCTTAAGCCTTCTTTTAAATTAAATGTTAGGAACTTTAGAATTGTACTCTATTCGTTCACATCTTACCTGTCGATATATATATATATATATATATATATATATATATATATATATATATATATATATATATATATATATATATGTGACGTCCTCACCGCGGCGCCAGCCGTTCGCTCCTCGCTGCTCCGTTCGGGTGTCGCCGCTCCAAATGTGACGTTCTAACCTTTTGGTGATTCGGATTGGAATCTGGTTAGATTTGATATCAGCCTCGTCGTTCACAACTCGCTTCCAATGCCTGGTTACCAAGGTAACTGCACTGATCCCCCAGTCTGCCTACCCACGTTGTGAATTGATCTTAGGCAGACGAGATCAAACAGTGGTTGGGGCCGTACTGCAAACCGAGTTCAACGGGGGTGATACCACACAAATATGCATAAAAGACAATAAAATGAAAACTCAAAAGTTCAAAGTATCAAAGAAAAAGGTAACAAACTTTATGTCTAGTTGTTCGATACATAGGACTGCATCTATCTCCCGACCCGTTCTATGGATTGTGACACGTCGTTTTCCGCTAGGCAAGTTTTAACACTTCAAGTTGCCTGCTCTCTAAGAAATTGGTGTTTCGGTGGGTCTTTTGACGAAAGTCAAAAAAAAAAACTTATTTCGGTGATCTGGATCTAAGTCGATCTTCAAAATAATTGTTCTTGGGTTGAAGAGAGGTCCGGAATGTGCGTGAATCTTGGTCAGCTATCTGCGAGGCTTGCTTAAACTGGAGACTGACTCTGGGAACTGCTGGGACTCAAGTCAACTCTGCTCGTTGTGGCTTCGTTTATATGGGCGCCGACCAAAACCGGGGTGAGTTTGTCGGCGCCTGGGGGTTCCTCGATAATTCTAAATACATATCCACCTCTCTGGTTAGGAATTTCCACCTTTTTTCATTTTTGGGAACCTTTCCTCACTCCCACCTTCTCATCATACTTCAGAGGGGCGTGAACTGCCCTCCCCACATCTTCGTAGCAACCTCTCTTACTCATCCTCCAGATGGGCTGCAACAGCCTCCCTCGTGCGTCACGTGATCACCACTCGACCAATGATGTCTTAGTCGGGCGTGGACGAATCCGCGGCTTTGTTTCAGGAAGATAAAAAATATCTTGCTTAAATAAAAAAAAAATTATCTCCTCTCTTTCCCTTTTCTTCCTCTTAATCGCCGTTATCATTTCTCTGGCTGCGAACGGGACAATATGACAATGGCGGTCATAACTCTTGTTCTACACGTGGTTTACGTCAGGTATTTTATCACTAATTATCAGAATGGGTGGTCTTCCTAACACGGTCTCAAAAAGAAACATCTCCAAAGTTTCAGTCAGTCTGTCGCCTCGAAGAAAGAAAAAAAAAACACTTCTAGGTTCCCATTCATTTTCCTTCGGTACATATTTCGGATAACATAATTTTATTATCGCAGGCCAAGGATGTTCCGTCGAAGGAAAATCGGTCAACGGACACTCGTAGGTGGTTTCTTAATTTTTCATATCTGTCCAAAGTCCTTTTAGTTGCCTGTTTTTCGTCACTTATCGAAATAACATTTTCATTTGAATTTTTCTTTTTTTTCTTTGGCCATTCGGTCTGTAGTTGATAATAAGATGTCTTCCCGTACCAATAGTTTGTTTTCATATCCTTAGATAACACAGCCGATGCCAAAACATATCTGATTCTTTCTTTCTTTCCCTTTCTTTTTACTCAGAATTTCCCTGTCATTGTAATGACACTCTTTCGCCATTTGTTACTTATCAAAATATCCTTTTATCCATTGTCTCTTAGCCGTGTGTGTGTTCTTGCTTATCATCCACGATTCGGTCCTTAGCCTCTCCTTTTCCTCTTTTCTTTCTTTTCCCTTTCTGCCTCGTTAAATGGTGCCACAATCCTCCCCTAACCTAAACCTAATGACACCTAAACCCAAATACACCATTTAACATGCATCATGCATTTGTCCTATGCAATTCTATACTACTTTCCTACATGCAAATGTAATGTTCTCTTTCAAGTTCTTCTGTTCTACATGCGATGTAATGTTCTCTTTCAAGTTCTTCTGTTCTACATGCAATGTAATGTTCTTTTTCATCTTCTTCTGTTCTACATGCAAATGTAATGTGTGCGTGTGCCTGTGGGTGCAGATGTGGTTACTATGGCTTGTTCTTCTTGGTCAATGTTTTCCTCTCCGCTGTGGGAGGTTTTTCCGACGCACGTGGCGGTCTCACGCCAGCCTCCTCCGCTGGTCTTCCTGCAATTTCTTCGCCGATTCTGTATGAGTAAGGAACACTGCTCGGCATCTCCCTCTCGAGTTGCTGCATGTGCATTGGATTGTCGTTCGTCAATCTCCTCTTACTCTTAATCTTCCATACTACTATACCCCCGATGGCTATAACTATGAATGTACCCATCACTATTGACCAACTTATCGCGATCTGCTCATCGCCTTCCCAAGCCATACCTTCATTTCCCAACGCACTTAACTTTTCCCTCAATTGATCCATATCGATCTTTTCTATCGGCTTCATTAGTTCTGGCATTTTATTCAAGGTGACATTGGAGAATCCCTTCACTATTGGCTCCCATAATTCTGTACAATTGACTAAGCCTCTGCCAATCATTTCTATGATTGAATCTTTCTCTTCATATCTTTCTTCTTCCTGGTAATAGGGGGTAAGGACATAGATATCCCAAATGCCGAACATCCCATGGGTAACTTTAACAGGGATAATGGTGGCCTTACTCTTAATGTCCTTGTGGACTCTCCCCCACACACTCTAGACAAGCAGATAGGTTTCTGTGTGGCTACTGCCCACACCCCGTCTGAAACACTGATAGCTTGTGGTAATGCCGTGTTTGCTAATACCTCCACTTGGCAGGTTCACTTAATTCCTTCTCTCTTCCCTTCAAACAATTCTAGTATGCACATTTTGAGGTTACCAGTTATATAGATAGGGCTTAACGAGGTACAAGTCCCTAGAGCATCATCTCTACACTTTCTAGCTTCTTCAGCTGTTAGCAACATGAATTTCGTTCTCCCTTAATTTAAAGCTATGTATTCTGTTTCCACCTTGTACCTTGCTATCATTCCCAAACCTTGATCTCTTCTGGGGTAGGGAATGGGTAAATTTATAACCTGGTATATCTCGAATATACTCTCTCTATCTAACAACGGAACAGATATCACAACCAATAGTCGTCTATTTTCCAACAAGGTCACACATCCCAGCGCATTATAATATTTCCACAATTCTTTGGCGGGGTCCACTGGCAGCCTTAAATGGTGGGGTAACTCGGCCTGTATTCCGAGTAGCACTTCCCTTAGGCGACCCGGGTTTACTATGCTTGGGGAGAGGTGTCCCAATGACAGCATGTCTAATTGCGCTCTCACGTGTTCCAGCAAGGTCGTCAACGACTGACTCGTTTGTCGTACCTTATTCGTAATTGTCATCAGTTGGAAATATTTTTGCATGAATCCGCTCAATTCTTGTCATTCGATCATTACAGTTTCTGTATCATTAATTACCTCTTGTCTCAACCCTGCCAGGTTATCTATTAACCAATTGATTCTGGCTCTGTTTTTGGCCACCTCTAACCTTGTCACATTTAATATGGTCACACTCTCCCTTGCCACTTGATCAAGCGTCCTCTGGTTTACTTCCACTTCTCCCAGTTTCCTTCTTATGAATTTAACGTCATCTTCAGTCACTGTTCCAAACAGGACATTTAACGCTTTTCCTACAATCGGAAATACTGATCTCTTTTCCCGCGTCTGCAGTAACTCTATTCCCTTCAGGTAATTTTGCATGTCCCTCCATTGAGCCTCTATCATAGTGGCCTCTGATTCTAGGGAGTGTAGTAAACTAAGATACCCTTTTTTCTTGGGATAATCTTGCCCTACCTTCAACCGGGCTGCATCCAGCTGCGTTAGCTCATTTCTTAACTTATTTAGTAGCGACTCGTATGGTTTCAAATCTATCACGAATGTGATCAACCATTTAGACCTGGTTATTATTACTTCACTCGTCTTTTTAAAAATGGTGTTTCGGCTGTGCTTGCCAGCTTCCGCCATCGTCACCATCAGTGTGGCTATCATCATCATCATCATCAGCCCTTTCATCTTGATCATTCCTGTAAGGTAACAAAATTCTCTTGTTGTTATTCTTCACAACCATTCAGTCTTGCTCAATTCATCACTCAATTATTCCATAATTTCTTACTACGTTCAGCTCTTCCCTCCTCTAACTAACTCCTAGCAGACAGAATGGCCCGGACAGGTGTGCGTGGCGCCCACTCCCAAAGGTCGTACTTCATGAAACCACTGATGGCCAGTCAGCAAGGCCAATAATCTTCTTCCGTCCTTTGTGAGATGCAGCCCGCGACTCCATCCCTTCCATCCACATCCACCACAGTCAGCCAGCAGGTTTTTGGATGAGCCAGTGTCGTTACCTGTCGACACCGACTGTTTCTATTCTGCACAGCCTTCTTTGTTCTACTGAGATTTTGGGGTCTTCACCCTACTTGATCTCCTCTTCCGAGGTGGTCCCTGCTCAACCTCTAACCTTCCCTCTGTGTTTAATTCCCGTCCAGGAGATGTTTTGTCCTCTTCTTCCTCCCCTGATTCTTCCTTCTGTTTAGAGTCCTCGCCTTGGACGTCTTTAATACCTCCTGACTCTATGTCTAGATCTCTCCTGTTCCTTAGCTTTTCCTTGAGCTGGAAAGGGGTATTTGATCCTCTTCCTCCCACTCGCTGGGCCCTTCGTCCTGTTCAGGGTGCCTCTTTTTAGAGCCCTTGGCTGCTTGATTGGATCTCCTCGTCTTTCTCTTCCTTTCCTTTGGACATGGGGGTGCGATGGCGACCTCGCAGGGTCTTCTCTGCACCGATTCAGTCGACGACTGAACACCGCTGATATCCGCCGAGGTTTCCAACCCCGTCACTCGGATCGCTTAGTCTATCTGGCCAAGTCGATCTATCTCCTCATTTTCTTCGGAATCTTCCTCCGTCTCCATTTCTTCCGGCTCAACCAAGTTACCCTCCTTGTCCTTGTCTTCTTAGGCCTCGGCTCGCTCATTTCCAGGTTAGCTATTTCAGCCTTCTTTAGATCATTGGCATGGACCCTCCTTGCTCGTCCTGCCACTTGATCCCATATTACATATGATACTGGACCCGTCTGCTCTACTATCCGGTAGTACGGTTCCCATCTTTGGTCCAGCTTTCCTTCTCTCTGGTGGATTTTATAGTAGACAGGGTCTCCAACCTTCAATTCTACTACCTTTCTTTCAGCATTCACTCTCTCATTTCTTTCCTTCTGGGCCCTCTTTATTCTTCTTCTGGCCTGAACAAATATTTTATGTTGTTGTTCTAGCAACAGCTGATGATGATCTTCTCCCATATACTTTCTTCGGGGCTTCAATAGGTTATCAACAGGCAGGACCACGTCTCTGCCAAACAACATAAAGTAAGGAGAAAATCTGGAGGTTTCGTTTATCGTTAACCTCACGGTCGCCAGAGCCTGTGTCAAATACAAGTCCCAGTTTCCAGTGTTCTCTCTGACCAGCTTGGCCAATACATCTCCCAAGGTTCTATGAAACCTTTCCACTTTAGCATTTCCTTGGGGGTGATATGGAGATGTTTTTACATGCTCTATATTCAAACCTGTCAGCACTTCTCTCATTATGCTGTTTATATTCTCCGTGCCATTATCTGTTACCAACTGCACAGGGGCGCCATACCTAGGGAAGATTTCACTTATCAAACCGGCCACAGTTCTAGCCTTCTTGTCTGGTACTGCAAATGCCTCAGGCCAATTTGTTAGCCAATCGACAAAACTCACTTTGTAGTTGTTTCCCTGCGCAGTTTCCCCATATGGTCCTGATACATCCATACTCACTTTCTCGAAGGGGAAGTTCGGCACGTCCGTCTCCTCCAATGGTGCCATCTCCTGCCTTCTGCTCTGCGACTGGCACACTACGCAGCTCCGAACATAGTTAGTGACCTCTCCGTACAATTTGGGCCAATAGTACTTTCTTCCTATTAGATCACATGTCCTATCAATTCCCATGTGACTCAACCTCTCGTGGCACTGTTCCAATACCTCTGGTCTTAAACTTTTGGGCACATACAACTTGGGTTTGACTTCTTCATCCCTGCCTGAGAGATAATACAGCCTTTCCTCTATTATGGCATACTTGGTGGTCTCTCCTGCCTTCACCTTTTCTCTCAGGGCAGCTATTTCACTGTCTGCCTGCTCCTTCTCAATTCCTTCTGTCCAGTAGGGATCGGTTATTATCTGTGTGTCCCCTTCTTCGTCCGATTCTAACATAGGGCGATCTTTTAGCTTATTAGAGTTAATTACTCCTATTCTATAGGCTTTATCATCTACTCCCTGCTCTACTGTTACAGATCTTTCTTCCAGTTGTTTCGGTATTCTTGAGAGTAAATCTGCGCACGTGTTTTCCTTCCCTGCCAAATACTCTATCTTACAGTGGTAGCCACTTAACTTAAGTGCCCACTGTTGAATCTTATTATTATTTGTCCACTCTGCCTGCAATAGGTACTGCAGAGGTTTGTGGTCTGTTTTTATAGTAAAGACCGCACCATTCAAGTAGTAGTCCAGTTTTTGGAGAGCATACATGATAGCATATGCTTCTCTTTCTATTACTGGCCATCTCTGTTGTGTCTCTGAGAGCTTATGAGAGAGAAAGTATATCGGTACTTCCTCTGGTATGTCTGGCACTGGTCCTTCTTTATCGGGACAGGGCTGGGCAAGAACTGCTCCTACAAACTGCTCACTGGCATCAGGGTATAGTACCATGGGCTTGCAGAGGTCTAGGTACGTCAGCAGTGGAACGGCTGTCAACTGTTCTTTTAACGTATCAAATGCCTGTTGACAATCCTCTGTCCACTTGAACCTAGCGTATTTCTTCGTCAGGGCTACTAGTGGTATGGCAATTCTCGAAAATGCCGGGACGAAGCGCCGCTAGTAACCTATAGCTCCTATAAAACCTCTTACCTGTCTCACTGTCTTAGGTTCTGGCATTTCCCTTATGACTTTCACCTTATCCATGTCGGGTTTAATACCGTCTCCGTTTATAACAAAGCCCAAATATCTAGTCTCCTCCTTCAGAAACTGACACTTCGACAATTTCAATTTTAAGCCGTGTTTTCTTAACCTTCCCAACACATGTTTTAGATGGAAAAAGTGTTGTTCTACAGTCTCCGAAAATATTAAGATATCGTCCAAATATGCCATGGCAAAGCTCTCGTATCCTCCTAACACTATTGACATCAGCTGTTGGAAGATTCCCGGGGCATTAGCTAAACCGAATGGCATCACCCTGAACTGAAACAGTCCTAGGTGACACGCAAATGCGGCCTTCTCCTTGTCAGCCTCATCAAGGGCTACCTGTCAATACCCGGACCTCAAGTCCAACGTAGAGAAGTACTTTGCCTTCCCTAATAATGCCAATATGTCATCTATTAGTGGCAATGGCACCGCCAACGGCTTCGATATAGAATTCAGTTTCCTAAAATCTACACAAAAACGGTGCCTGCCATCTTTCTTACCTACTATTACGATTGGGAAGCTCCAAGGGGAGATCGATCTTTCGATCATCCCAGCTTCCAACATCTCTTCTACTGCCTCTTCTACAAGGGGTCTTTTATGAATAGATGTCCAGTAGGGTTTTAATTTCACAGGGGGGTGATCTCCGGTGTCGATTTTCATTTTGACTGTGTGGGTCTGGCCCAATTCCTTGTCTGACTGGGCTACCACATCTCGATTATCCCTCAGCAGACCTCCCACCCTGGTTCTAAATTGATCCGGTGCTAATATATCTTCTTCCACTATTCCTTCTGTTTGCTCTAGAAGTTTTCTTCGTTCCTCTTCGAATCTCACCCGATTCAGAGTCCGTAGGGTTAGCGCTTTCCCTATCTCTTCCCCTCTCCTAACCTTTATAGTCTTTTGGGCCTGGTTCACCATCATAATGGGCACTAATTCAGCTGCCTCCATCCCCGTCTCACACAGAGTTACCTCATTCTCTTCTAGGCCGTTCCCTTCCACAGGGACCAACTGCAGGCGTCCTTTTCCTATTTTCTTCCCTGACATTAACCTACCCTTTCCCGACACCGCCGTTCTAGGGGGTAGCTTTACATCTTCCTCCACCACTATTGTTATATCTTCTTCCGGTGGGCATCCCAATGGCGTTCTCTCGCCATTCACTATCAGCACAGTGGGGTTGAACTCTATCTGGGCCCTCTGGCTCCGGAGCCAATCTTCTCCCAAGATTGCCCCCGTACACAGGTTGGGGGTTACGTAAACATTTTGGGTGCTTCTTAATTTCCCAATCCTCACAGGGGGCCTCACCATCCCTTTTATCTTCAGGGGGGTTCCATCTGCTTGCGTGACCTCTATGTCCGCTTCTCGTAACCTACTCTTCCGTTTCACCCGCCTGTATGCTTCCTCTCTCAGCAATGACACAGATGCTCCTGTGTCTACCAGAGCTTTCATCGCCTTAACCCCTATCTCTGCTCTACAGGATAGCTCCTTCTCTTGCGTCAGTGAAGAGAACACTTGGGCTCTCCTCTTCCTGGGTCCCCACCCTTGGGTCATCCCAGCCATAGGCGCCGGCAGCAATAAATCACCTTCTTTATTCTTACGGGGGGGAGTTCTGCGCTTTTCGCACCAGGGCGGGCCCGGCTGGACCTCTCCCAGTCTCCCGCGGCTGTTCCTAAGGATACAGCTTCTCTTCAAGTGCCCTGGTCTCCTACAAAACCAGCACCTTCTTGCCGGACAGTTCGCCGCAAAGTGGCCCACCTGACCAAATGTCCAACATTTTGCTCTTTTTCTCTTCAACTGGGCTAACCTCTCGTTTACTCCCGGGGGGACCTGTCCTCTACCCAAGCGGCTCACCCGACCACTGGTCCAAGCTTTTATTTCCCTTCTTTTTAACTGGGCCACCCTCCCTCTTAATTCCGGGGTGGCCCGCTGGCTTTTCCCTGGTCTTGTCTCTTGGGCTCGGTCTTCTTTGTTAATATCGGTGGGGCGCCTTTTCTCAGCCCGCACCACTTGGCTAGGTGTCCTCTTTTTCCACACCTGGTGCACCTGTCCTGTTCGAAGTCTGGGGGCAAACCCCACTTCGTCGGACATTCCGCTGCTCTGTGGTCCTCATGCCCACAGGTCCAGCAGACCAGCCCGTATCTACCCGGCGTGGGCTTATAAAATCCATGTCTGGTTGACCATGCCTTTCTATTGGGGTCTTCTTCCCACACCTCAGGCTGATCTACTTCTAGCTTGACCCTCCGATTCCACGCGGGGTGTCTTCCGCCTTTCCCCCTTTTTCCGACCTCTTGACTTAGTATCTGGTTCCTTCCACACCTTTTCACCTTTTCCCATACGCCCTGGCTCTCCTTGGCCAACTCTATTGCTGCCGATAGTCTCACCGGCCCCTCTTTCAGCACGTCGTGACGAACACGCTCGTCACTTAGGACCTCCACATACAGGTCTGCTAACTGGGCCTGCATGACCGCATTGTCTGTAACCACTTCTGGGAAGGCCAATGATGACATCTTCCCCGCTCGGGCCCCCAATTCTCCAGGGGTTTCGTCCCGCAGCTGTGTCAGCTTTAAGAGGGCCCTCATGGCCTCTATAGCCGTGCCCTCGTCGGTGAATTCCTTGGTCAATAGTTCCTTTAATCTTTCCCAAGACAAGTGGGGTTGACTCTCCAAGAGCTCCCTCATAAACTCAGAGGCTTTCCCCTTTGTGGCATCATATGCCAGATACAGGGTCTCCTGATCTGTGAGTTCATATATAATTCGGCTCTTCTCCAGGATTTCCAGCCAGTTTTTGAAATCTTTCCCACTGCCGTCAAATGCTGGGACCCTCGGTCCACCCAACAACTTTCTCAGGTCAGCTGACAACCCTTGTCTAACCCCCTCTTCATCCCCCACTGCTCTATCTGAATCATAGTCCGACATATTTAAAGAGAAAGACAATCTACGCAGCAACAATTGAGGTTGGGAAATCAAGCAAAGTGTCCTACCTTACAGACGATTCTGTTCTCGTTCCTCTCGGTTCCGGGTCGTTTTGAGTCCTTTTCGAAATTTCCCAGCAACAGTGGTCGGTCCAGGATCCTGTCCTGCTGTCACGGTACTAAGTGTGGCAGTGGCTGTTCCAGGGTCCTATCCTGGTCACGGCACCAGTTGTGACGTCCTCGCCGCGGCGCCAGCCGTTCGCTCCTCGCTGCTCCGTTCGGGTGTCGCCGCTCCAAATGTGACGTTCTAACCTTTTGGTGATTCGGGTGGGAATCTGGTTAGATTTGATATCATCCTCGTCGTTCCCAACTCGCTTCCAACGCCTGGTTACCAAGGTAACTGCACTGATCCCCCAGTCCGCCTACCCACGTTGTGAATTGATCTTAGGCAGACGAGATCAAACAGTGGTTGGGGCCGTACTGCAAACCGAGTTCAACGGGGGTGATACCACACAAATATGCATAAAAGACAATAAAATGAAAACTCAAAAGTTCAAAGTATCAAAGAAAAAGGTAACAAACTTTATGTCTAGTTGTTCGATACATAGGACTGCATCTATCTCCCGACCCGTTCAATGGATTGTGACACGTCGTTTTCCGCTAGGCAAGTTTTAACACTTCAAGTTGTCTGCTCTCTAAGAAATTGGTGTTTCGGTGGGTCTTTTGACGAAAGTCAAAAAAAAAAAAAACTTATTTCGGTGATCTGGATCTAAGTCGCTCTTCAAAATAATTGTTCTTGGGATGAAGAGAGGTCCGGAATGTGCATGAATCTTGGTCAGCTATCTGCGAGGCTTGCTTCAACTGGAGACTGACTCTGGGAACTGCTGGGACTCAAGTCAACTCTGCTCGTTGTGGCTTCGTTTATATGGGCGCCGACCAAAACCGGGGTGAGTTTGTCGGCGCCGGGGGGTTCCTCGATAATTCTAAATACATATCCACCTCTCTGGTTGGGCATTTCCACCTTTTTCCATTTCTGGGAACCTTTCCTCACTCCTACCTTCTCATCATACTTCAGAGGGGCGTGAACTGCCCTCCCCGCATCTTCGTAGCAACCTCTCTTACTCATCCTCCAGATGGGCTGCAACAGCCTCCCTCGTGCGTCACGTGATCACCACTCGACCAATGATGTCTTAGTCGGGCGTGGACGAATCCGCGGCTTTGTTTCAGGAAGATAAAAAATATCTTGCTTAAATAAAAAAAAAAAAATTATCTCTTCTCTTTCCCTTTTCTTCCTCTTAATCGCCGTTATCATTTCTCTGGCCGCGAACGGGACAATATGACAATGGCGGTCATAACTCTTGTTCTACACGTGGTTTACATCAGGTATTTTATCGCTAATTATCAGAATGGGTGGTCTTCCTAACACGGTCTTAAAAAGAAACATCTCCAAAGTTTCAGTCAGTCTGTCGCCTCGAAGAAAGAAAAAAAAAACACTTCTAGGTCCCCATTCATTTTCCTTCGGTACATATTTCTGATAACATAATTTTATTATCGCAGGCCAAGGATGTTCCGTCAAAAGAAAATCGGTCAACGGACACTCGTAGGTGGTTTCTTAATTTTTCATATCTGTCCAAAGTCCTTTTAGTTGCCTGTTTTTCGTCACTTATCGAAATAACATTTTCATTTGAATTTTTCTTTTTTTTCTTTGGCCAGCCGGTCTGTAGTTGATAATAAGATGTCTTCCCGTACCAATAGTTTGTTTTCATATCCTTAGATAACACAGCCGATGCCAAAACATATCTGATTCTTTCTTTCTTTCTTTCCCTTTCTTTTTACTCAGAATTTCCCTGTCATTGTAATGACACTCTTTCGCCATTTGTTACTTATCAAAATATCCTTTTATCCATTGTCTCGTAGCCGTGTGTGTGTTCTTGCTTATCACCCACGATTCGGTCCTTAGCCTCTCCTTTTCCTCTTTTCTTTCTTTTCCCTTTCTGCCTCGTTAAATGGTGCCACATATATATATATAATAACAATTATTTTTATTATTGTATTTATTATAAAAGATTATTGAAATTATAATATTTATTATAAAATATTATGTTGAAATCGCTATACAAATGCTTTCATGTTTCAATACTTTGATTTACTTACCATCGCCTGAAGAAGTACAAACTATTGAAACATAAAACTTACCGTCTCCTGAAGAAGTACAATCAAAGTATTGAAACCTGAAAGCTTTTGTGTAGCGATTTCAACATGTTTTTATTATAATCTCTTACATGAAAAATAATAATATAAAATACTCTACTTTGTATTGAGTACTTTTTTAAAAGCAAATGCGACGAACAGCTGAATTTTACTCCATCTGTTCTTTCTCTCATCAATATATATATATATATATATATATATATATATATATATATATATAGTTGCATAATACATTTAAGATGCATCAATGGTGGTCTTCAGTTATGCACTGTCTTCATCACTGATTCCGGGTTTTGCATTATATCGGCTCAAACAGCAACCCCAACCTGACTCCAGAAGAGTCAATCCTCCTCTTTGAAAGCGTCGTGCTACGGATCTCAACATTGCTAAGGAAATTTCAGATATGGCTAGGAGTCCGACCGTTGTTATTGACATACACCAATGAACGTCAGCCAATGAAATAAAGGCTTTTCCCTCTTCCCTTCTGTATACTGTTGTCTTTTTACTCCATCCGGTTTTGATTCGAGCTACTTCCTCTGAGATCCATAACGAGGTAAGTTGGTCTCTTTCTTGCATAGTTTAATCCAATGTTTTACATTTTAAATACTAATCCCATAACAATAATAACTCTTTAACTAAATCTTACTTACCATTTATAGAGAGCGTTTCTAGCAAAAATATTCTTTATTCTATCATATATATCTTTAAATCTACTTAATTTACCTTATGCTCTTAATCAAACGAAATTCTACAAAAAATTTAAAAAAAAGTCCTATACATGTATGTACGTTCACGCCTCTACATATAAATGTAGTAAATATAATCAGGAGCGGGGAGGAGGAGGAATGGATAGCGGCTCGGTTTGGGGAAAGCCGAGTTCGAATTCCAGTGGAATCCATGAAAGATATGAATCCTCTTCATCTCCCACAAGCTTTGGGTAAATAGCAGGACAGACTTGGTTCTATAGCCTTTGATGGGTACCGCCGAAAAAATGGCAACCTACTGCGGGAAAAAATCTGCCTCGTCAGTCACGTATCGAAAGATACATGATCGCCATGCTTGATACACGCATGGCACATAACTGACTGAAATGTACTCACACGCAATGCTCGGACACACATAAATTGTATCCGACCTTTACATTAATTACTTTTACGAAATCAGTCATTACATAATTAATTGGGAACAAGTTTCTTCCCGGTTTTGTGATCTATCGATTAAAGTAATTCCATGGCCTAACCCCCAGCCTCCTACCAAACCTAACTTCCAGCCTCCCACAAAACTAACCCCCAGTCTCCCACCAAACCTAACCCCAGCCTCCCATCAAACCTAACCCCCAGCCACCCACCAAACTTAACCCCCAGCCTCCCATCAAACATAACGCCCAGCCTCCCATCAAACCTAACCCTCAGCCTCCCACCAAACCTAACCCCCAGCCTCCCATCAAACCTAACCCCCAGCCTCCCATCAAACCAAACGCCCAGCATCCCACCGAACCTAACCGCCAACCTCCTATAAAACCTAACGCCCTGCCTCCCAGCAAACCTAACCACCAGCCTCCCACCGAACCTAACCCCCAGCCTCCCAGCAGACCTAACGACAAACCTTCCACCGAACCTAACCCCCAGCCTCCTATCGAACATAACACCCAGCCTCCCACCGAACCTAACCCCCAGCCTCCCATCAAAAATATCAATAAATACACAAATAACTAAAAAATATAAGTTAACTCAATTAAGTAACTTATTCACATATTTACTATCTGTTAAATATTACTCGAAATAAATCTAACCAATTAATACTTGTATCGTCACTTGACATTTTCAAAACTAGGATTACTAGGATACTAATTTACATCTCTGACATCTGAAGTTATATTCAAAAGAATAAGACATGGAAAGGGAAATATAAAACGCAAATAAGCGATATTAAATGGTAATCAGAAACAGAAAAAACATATATATATATATATATATATATATATATATATGTATATATATATATATATATATATATATATATATAGTGAAAAAATATATATATAGTGAGAATACATATACATATATTGTGTGTATTTAGGCAGCATTTTTTCATTGATGCATGCTTTATTAAATAATATAGACAAATTTTGTTTATTTATTTTATGCAAAATCTTTTCATATCGACTGATACGCTTAATGACATTATCGTTGGAAGACGAAAGAAAACTATTATATTGATACATGTTTTTTAATCCTATCTAAGCTGGAAATATATATATATATATATATATATATATATATATATATATATATATATAGCTAGATAGATAGATATATTGACCACTAATATTATCTATCTATCTATCTATCTATCTATCTATCTATCTATCTCTCTCTCTCTCTCTCTCTCTCTATATATATATATATATATATATATATATATATATATATAGAGAGAGAGAGAGGGGAGAGAGAGAGAGATAGGGAGATCGATAAATATACCATAAATTGCCGTGTACAAGTCGAGATTTTCAAAACTAAAAGTCTACTTATATGGAAGGTATAAAATGCAAACCTTTACCATCGAGTTGTGAACAAGTGGTACAGTACCCTTAACAATTAACGGGTACCCCTACCCCTATCTACAGTCGGGTGCCATAAATATATCCCAGTAAATCTTGTTTGCCGAACATATTTTAACACAGAAATTAATATAAAATGATAAAGCAGTAACATGAAAATCCCTAATTCTATTAACGCCTACAGAAGACAATGGCGTCCAAGTGTAAATCCCGTTGTAACGGAAGCACAGTTTTGCGGTCAGCCGCATGAATTTGGTGGCCTTGTAGTTGTTTGTTTACATCAGTGATACTCAACGTGGTCCAGGTGGTCCACATAGCATTTCTATTGGATCCACAGAAAATTCGTAGCCATAAAAAAACTAAAACTAATGTTTGGTTAATATATTTAGCATATTAACACATAAATTAATATAAGATAATAAAATATTATCTCAAAATCATTATTCTATTAACGCTGACTTCATTTACCGATAGGCATAATGTTTGTGTCATTGGCAGCCTACTAGATATTCGGGGGTCGATTTATATGGTAGGTTAGAATTGTAATAAAATATTATCTCAAAATCATTATTCTATTAACGCTGACTTCATTTACCGATAGGCCTAATGTTTGTGTCATTGGCAGCCTACTAGATATTCGGGGGTCGATTTATATGGTAGGTTAGAATTGTAATAAAATATTATCTCAAAATCATTATTCTATTAACGCTGACTTCATTTACCGATAGGCCTAATGTTTGTGTCATTGGCAGCCTACTAGATATTCGGGGGTTCGATTTATATGGTAGGTTAGAATTGTAATAAAATATTATCTCAAAATCATTATTCTATTAACGCTGACTTCATTTACCGATAGGCCTAATGTTTGTGTCACTGGCAGCCAACTAGATATTCGGGGGTCGATTTATATGTTAGGTTAGAATTGTAATAAAATATTATCTCAAAATCATTATTCTATTAACGCTGACTTCATTTACCGATAGGCCTAATGTTTGTGTCATTGGCAGCCTACTAGATATTCGGGGGTCGATTTATATGGTAGGTTAGAATTGTAATAAAATATTATCTCAAAATCATTATTCTATTAAAGCTGACTTCATTTACCGATAGGCCTAATGTTTGTGTCATTGGCAGCCTACTAGATATTCGGGGGTCGATTTATATGGTAGGTTAGAATTGTAATAAAATATTATCTCAAAATCATTATTCTATTAACGCTGACTTCATTTACCGATAGGCCTAATGTTTGTGTCATTGGCAGCCTACTAGATATTCTGGGGTTCGATTTATATGGTAGGTTAGAATTGTAATAAAATATTATCTCAAAATCATTATTCTATTAACGCTGACTTCATTTACCGATAGGCCTAATGTTTGTGTCATTGGCAGCCTACTAGCTATTCGGGGGTCGATTTATATGGTAGGTTAGAATTGTAATAAAATATTATCTCAAAATCATTATTCTATTAACGCTGACTTCATTTACCGATAGGCCTAATGTTTGTGTCACTGGCAGCCTACTAGATATTCTGGGGGTCGATTTATATGGTAGGTTAGAATTGTAATAAAATATTATCTCAAAATCATTATTCTATTAACGCTAAATCACAAATCGCGTCCAACTGCTGATACACTAACATTGAACCTGGTTGTTGGTAGTTGCTTCCTTGTTGTTCAATCCATTGTAATATGGACTCATTTAAAAGATGAGAGTCTGACTTGATTGTCTAGCGGACCGACGGTTTTGCAGTTCGTCACATGAGGTTGGTGGCCTTGCTGGTTTTTTGTTTACAACATAGAATGCAAATGGCGGATGTGTGATATTGTGTTTTTGTTGTGCTGTCTTCCTTCTAATGAGGCTATTGTGGACTCTTCCACTTAATATAAAGTAGTAGGAAAGTAAGCCTCTGGGAGGGGACAGGGATATAAACTGAACGCTGGTCAACCAACACACAATTCCAAGTTGTGTAACACACTTCTGTTGTATTTACTGTTCAATACACTATTTATCTGCAACCTTTTGTTTTCTTATTCCTTAACCAATTACTTGGTCACAACAGTTTTACAACATCATACGATATGTAGCAGTGCTATGAAAAAACTGCCTGGTGTGATGTGTAATCTAGGGTATTAATATTTTATAGGAGTTGACTTTAATGTGTTTATCAGTAGCCCTGAAGAATTTTAAATGCTCACTAAGTTATACCGATGCAATAAACGGCACCTACCGGTGTGTGTTGTATGTTGTTTTCTATGCAATGCATATAGAACTATATTACGGTTATTATCTCAATATAACTGGAGTGACCTTATATAGTTTTAGAAGGTATTATCATATGCTCTCGCTAAACTTCATTTACCGATAGGCCTAATGTTTGTGTCACTGGTAGCCTACTGGATGTTCGGGGGTCGATTTATATGGTAGGTTAGAATTGTAAATCTCGAAGTCGACTTGTACGTCAAGTCAATTTATACGCCACAATTTACCATATGTAAAATATTTAAGTAAATCTCTAAAAGTTTTGTCATGCATTTATTTGATGAATCTCATATGAAATTAAATAGATGAACATTTTCCAATTCTCTTGAAAAAGGTTTTACCACAGAATTCTTTCGGTGAAAAATGACCGTGGAACTATTTTCGGGTTTTCTCTTTTAAAAAGCATGTTGGGTACAATTCTAACCTTGAAATCTTTGCCTTCCCAACATTATGCATATAAAGGGGAATTTGATAGCACGTCATTATAGAACAGCTCATATAAAGATCATATCCTTATATCTAAGCCAACACAAAATGTGGTCAAAACTGCGGGCAAGATGGGTCATTTTGAGATACTATAAAAAATTTCAACTCCAGTTTCCAGGCAAGGCGTTAGTTTTTAACACCGAAATTATCCGACTTTCCAAAAATATAGAAGACCTTTCATGTCATTAAGGGAGGCACCTATTCAAAAAGTATGGCTTGCGTTTGCAGCGCTAAATATCCGGGTCGTATATTAATCATAGGAGACACGTGGATCATGGCGCTTTTAGTGTCTCTATCTTTGAGTCAATTAGACACATTTATTATTAACACAGCACTTGCCTGGTAAAAATTGTAATCAGCGAGAGAACCGAAAAAGTTAATGTACAAATATACAGGTAAGTGGTTTGACCTTATGTCGCTTGGACACAGGTTATTGTATACTGTAAATTCATTTACTTGTAGGCCTACGATTTAGGACACTGGTAGTCTACTGTAGGTTTTTTAAGTTGACCTATATGGTCGGTAGGGTCCTAACTGAGAATTTTGAGATGAAAATCTTGACATTGATTTGCACGCCATGACGGCTAGATTTATTGATCATCTGGTATAGTCAGATGACCGGAACATTGTCCTTCAGTACTGAAGTGTCGATTTCTATACGTACAATGTTTATATCTAGAAACATTTATCTCCCCAATATTGAGTACTCAATACAGCGATTATTAAACTATATAATTATACACAACCACATGTACATAAACATAGACACGGGTTTATTTCAAATATGCAGTATCCAATACATTAATGTTTGAAATGATAACGAATTTGGATTAAAGTTAAATAATTTAAAAACTGTGTTATTTACGTTTAGAATACGAAAGTATGAAGATATTGGCTTTCAAGAGTAATAATCCCAATAGATATGCGCTGTCCTTAAAAAGGGAAAATAGAGCTTAGCTGAACTGTGGCACTCTCTGTGGCCGAATGGTAAAGCACGCCGGTTGAGCATATGTTCTTTATTAATATTTCTTGAGTGCGCAGGCCGATAGACGTATTAGTGTTTAAAATAAAATAAAAACGGGACGTCTATTTCAAATACGTTTGTCCACCGTATTAACGTTTGCAGTCATAAATCGTCTGATTAAACAGAAATCCATTAATTCTTCATATATATATATATATATATATATATATATATATATATATATATATATATATATATATAGCAAACTAACTTAAAGTAAGTTACTTTGCTTTATTTGGCCTACTTAGCGTATTGACCACTTTGTTTACTTACTCGTATCGGAGTGTTTTTTTCTTTGGATTCTAGACGATCATTTTCGCCGGAAATGTATGTTCTTAGTTCTTTCTCTTTTTACCCTTTTTTCCCTTGGGTATTGATTTGTTCATTTACAAGTTTAAACACCTGAGGTTTTGCCGGACGAGTATAGCTGCTTATATTTATAAGATTATTAGTATTATATATACATACATATATATATATATATATATATATATATATATATATATATATATATCACCGAACAGAATTTTTTTTCTCCTGATGATGGCCATGTTGCCCGAAACTAGTCGAAGAATCTAAATGAAATAATAATAAAAACGAAAGAATATTAATATACAACCCAGTGTGTCTGAAGATTTTATACATATATATGTATATATATATATATATGTGTGTGTGTGTGTGTGTGTGTGTGTGTGTGTGTGTGTGTGTGTGAAAATCTATAGAAAATAGGAAAGAAACTCGTTAGGTAAATAATCCAAAGTTCTTTAGTATTTTTGTCATTATTTAAAAAAAAAAAACAGTGCTCGATACAAAAGTAGAGCCTAAATATAATTATTTATTTAAAAATATGATTCCAACACGCTATATAAGAGTTCTCATGTTTCAAAACAAGAGCCGAAAACTTCAATATAATTATTTGAATTAAATTAAATTAAAGTAAGCTCTGTTCTATCTTCAAGCGAATTTTTTTTTTGGTATAATTTATTTCTGAAATTTACGTGTTTTAATAGCATATTCATTATTGAAATCAAAATTTCCATGGTAACGGCCAGCGCGATTGTTCATATAGAAATGGACGCAGGGTGTTAATAATTTGTATCAGTATAGAGTTACATTCATAGATGTTAAGTCAGGGTAAGGTTGGGGTGTCTAAATTTAAAACGGAAGATGATTTTCGTCTAGTCTGGTTTACGTGTCTATGGGGATTTATTTATTTTATTTTTTCTGAAAGGGTTTTGTGTATATAAAAAAACTGCCGTAACATTTGTTTTTTGACTACTTCATAAAGGGTTATCTTTTTTGTAGGGTATTTAAGCTATGTATTAGGACTATGGATTTTAAAAAATGATATGCTAATTATTCAATGCAAAGATTTGATGATATCGGCAAAAAATCGTTAACTCATGTCTATTGTTTAATAGATTTTTATTATTTAGAAACTTAATAATGTGTAACGCAATCATCATATGGTTTGAAGGTTGTGTTTAAGAATGAAACAGACTCTAGTCGCAGAGCGTTGATTATTGTTTACCTTATTTATATTGTTCGGACTGTTGTCCTCATCTTTATTGTCATATTCACGACGTCTTGGCTGTTGCACGCACCGACCTACTTGACTGGAATTTGGAACTGGATCTAACCAACTCTTTTATCCACTGGCCTAGTGGATAAAAGTATTGGTTGAAACTGGTCACTTGACCCAAAAAGTTGCGAGTTCAATACTTGGCTACTGCAGTGGTGAACAATATACACCGGTGGATGAAATAAAGGTTGGTTGTATCCAGTTCAAAATTACAAATACCCGTAGAAGGCCGGAGAGTACAACATCCGAAACGTAGTGAATATGGCAATAAAGATGAGGACAACAGTACGAATAATGTAGATAATTACATTACCTCATCTCAGAAATAGAGACAGATTCTGAAGACGGCCTGAGAGTACAACGGCTGAAACGTCATGAATACAGCAATAAAGATGGGGACAACAGTCTGAACAATGTACAAAATTACATTACCTCATCTCAGAAATAGAGACAGATTCTGAAGAAGACCGGAGAGTACAACGGCTGAAACGTCGTGAATATGGCAATAAAGATGGTGACAATTGTCTGAACAATGTAGTTAATTACAATACCTCATCTCAGAAATAGTGACAGATTCTGAAGACGGCCTGAGAGTACAACGGCTGAAACGTCGTGAATACAGCAATAAAGATTGGGAGAACAGTCTGAACAATGTGGATAATTACAATACCTCATCTCAGAAATAGAGGCAGATTCTGAAGAAGACCGGAGAGTACAACGGCCGAAACGTCGTGAATACTGAAATAAAAATCGAGACAGCAGTCTGAACAATGTACATGATTACAATACCTTATCTCAGAAATAGAGACAGATTCTGATGAAGGCCGGAAAGTACAAAGGCCGAAACGTCGTGAATACTGAAATAAAAATCGGGACAACAGTCTGAACAATGTACATAATTACAATACCTTATCTCAGAAATAGAGACAGATTCTGATGAAGGTCGGAAAGTACAAAGGCCGAAACGTCGTGAATACAGCAATAAAGATAGGTACAACAGTCTGGACAATGTAGATAATTACAATACCTCATCTCAGAAATAGTGACAGATTCTGAAGAAGGCCGGAGAGTACAACGGCCGAAACGTCGTGTACACAGCAATAAACATTGGGAAAACAGTCTGAACAATGTAAATAATTTAAATAATTCCAATGCTTATTATATTGCATCCATATCTGTCAGGAATAATGATTATAAATTTGAGTTTTAGTCTGTAAATAAATTCGCTTTTTCTATCAAGCTTCTTGATAAGTGGATTCAGTATCCGCGAAACTCAGTGTAGAAACAGATATTGGAACGTTTTATTTTATTTGTTGCTATTGGTGATTTAACTCTTGATATCGGGTATTTTAATTACAGAAAGTCCTTGGCTTTAATATTCTGATTCTATCAAGCGGTATTCCCTGTTCCCAACGTAAAACACTAAACTTCTCACCAGGTGTGGTCGAGATGATCTACATATCTATATATAAAGGTACTAGTTGTGGTAGGGTGGGGTGAGGTTGTGCCTGTATATGAGTGATTACTTAAAAGTTCTTCAACCACTTCAAAAATCATTATCTCAACGATCAAGCATTTGAAATCTGAGAAACGATGAACCGATGTACCCATATGTATAAATTTAGGATAATATATATATATGTGTGTGTGTGTGTGTGTGATACCTCATACAGAGTTTCCCTGATTTTAAGAGTTAAGTACCTTGGTGAAACTGGCTCTAAATTGAATTTATTCGTCGCCATAGCAATCGCAAAAACACATTTAGGATAATTCCAATCTTTACTACAACACAGAATTTCAACTTGCCTAGTCAAACTAAAGACAATGATAGACGCGCCCTTCATTTTAATTCCCCATACAACTGTGGGTAATTCGTATTTTTTTTTTTTTTTGTCACGTGTGTCACGTTCCTTCGGGACATAAGTGATCTTAACTCTTCACATCTCTTGTGGCTCTTAGCAATTTTTCTCCCGGGGCTAAGCACCACCCCCCATCCATTCATTCACATAAGCTCATCAGCTAAGTGTCTATCAAATTAGTAGCCACAATTCATAATTAAAGAAATTCTAAGAAGTTTTCAAGTAGAACGACGTAATATGACAGCTGTTCACGCTTTAATACTTAGAGAAGGACCTAATCAATGCACGAATATATTATTTCATATATTCCCCTATGTGCCTTTTTTAATTGCTATTTTTGTAAAGAAATATGGCATATATATATTTATACATATATATATATATATATATATATATATATATATGTGATATGTGTATGTGGATTTATATAACCTGAAGACTGCAAGAAGAAACAGACTCTGTCTCTGACATACACTCTATCTCTGATATTGCTCACTTTACATCCATAAATATAGCATATCTCAAAACTATATTTTGTTTCATGCACACACGCACGCATACACACACACACATATATATATATATATATATATATATTTGTTTGAATAAAAACAGACCACTTTAAGGTTCCATGTAATAAATTATTTCACAACAACCCCTTTAACAGGGCTCTGGATCATCAGACTTTACTTCCAAAGGTTGAAATGAAAAATGAAAAGAAATTCACACATTTTTGATGGACCTCATCAACGAGTGAAATTTTTGTACTGATCTGCGCCATGTAAACAATCTGGTGCCATATTTGTTATGAGCATGGTGATTTGACCGTGCTAAATTATTAGAAAAGTATAAATATTTAGTGAATAGATGGGCCGTAAAAGCAGTTTAAGTGATGCTGAAAAGAAAACTATTACCTCAGAACTCTCAAAAGGTAAATCTACCCAAGAATGTTTTTAAATAATAGGGAAGTGTCATCAAACAGTGAAAAATTCACCGCCGACCCTACATAAGTACGTAAAAGAGCATATAAAGGCAAGCCGAGGGTTATTTCACGTCGTCTCATGTCACGACTTAAACGAGAGGCCACGAAGAACCCTGGACTTACCAGTCAAGAGCTTTTCAGTCGTACTGGGGATCCTACTGTGTCTAAAAGTACTCTGTGTCGGTATCTGAGGGAAATAGCAACAACAGTCAAACCTGTATCGAAGTCTCCTTTGACGAGAAATCACATTCAAAATCGATTGAAATCGGCAGAGGACAATATGAAGATTGACTTCTCTAAAGTTTTGTTCACAGACGAAACTCGAGCAACACTTGATGGGCCAGATAGATGGTGCAAAGGCTGAGTAATGAACGGACAGAATCGCCATCAGCGTTTGAGACGCCAACAAGGCGGTGGAGGCATAATGATCTGGGGTGGTATTATTGGAAACACAATTAGTGGGCCCATGGAGAGTACCAGATGGCGTCAAAATGACTGCTGATGCATACATAGCGTTTATGAAGGAGCATGTTGAACCTTGGATGAAAAGGCAAAGTGTTGCCTTCAGAAGGGCCATTATTTTTTATGCAAGATAATGCTCCCTCACACGCTGCTCACAAGACTACTGAATATTTGAAACAGTTAGGCTTCGATGGACCTCGAAAAATGAAGTAGCCAGCAAATTCTCCGGATTTGAATCCAATCGAAAACTTTGGAGCATCATGAAGCGAAGACTGTACGCCAACGGACGACAATTCAGGAGCAACGCTGAGTTGTGGGAAGCAATTCTTGACATATCTCGCGGCATTACAGCAGATGACATCCTACAATTAACAAATTCTATGGATCGTCGACATTTTCAAGTAATTTCAAAACAGGGAAAGCACATTCCATATTAATTTGTTTAAAACTGTGCCTTTGTTTGTATCTGTTATTATTTGTTTGATTATCTTATTTATTAGCTTCATTTGATCATAAACATTCACGTTCAACATTAATAAACATTTTGTTTGCTCAATTCTGGGAATTTTACAAAACCTTTCTAATAATTTGGCACGCGCAAATCACTGTGCTGATAACAAATATGGCGCCAGTTTGTTTACATTGGACAGATCAGTATGAAAATTTTAAGGAATTGCGCAGCTCAGGGTTGCCAACATTGTGTGAAAATTTTGTGTGAATTCATTGGACGGTTTTTGAAATATTAGAAAAAAGTTATCTCGATAATAATTTTGGACGCATTGTATATATATATATATATATATATATATATATATAAAGGGTGTATGAAAAATATTTTACAACCTTTGGCGGCTGGTTCCTCACATTCCTCTTACACCCCTTCTGTTCTTGTTTTGTGTGCGCCCCCAATTTTGTAAAAGTTTTTTGATACACCCTATATATATATATATATATATATATATATATATATATATATATATATATATATATACACCCTATCTATCTATCTATCTATCTATCTATCTATCTATATATATATATAGTCATACAGGGGGAACTGTCGTTTAAGTTACGCAAAAACGAAAATAACACAGACACCTCCTTTTAACAGGTATATTTACAGCTACGTTCTTGACTCAGAGCCGGACTACATCCTCAATACTGTTCATGTCGGTCACCGTTTTGAGTTTGATGACTCATCAACAAATTCGATAGATTTTTTTTTTATCAGAGTGAGTTTTTTGAGCTGCCGCACCATTAGATACTCTGTATTGTCCACAGATTGACACCCAAAAAATTTCGAAATGTTCGTAATGGAGTTTCCAGCGCGAATGCCATTTAGGACAACAGGTAGTTTGCAAATTTTTGGCGGAGTGAATTCCGTTATCGTGGTCGTTTTCTTATAGACGATGACCAATTGACCCTACTATACTGTGCAGTCGACAAAAAAAGTTATGCCTCAACCGCAGCAGTAGATATAGTATATATAAATTTGTTTTCACGTTTGCATTTTGAGATGAGCCTCAGATCGTTTATTTGAACTCATCTATTTGCCGCAGGCGACAAGGCCACACTGACAGATGGAATTTGTTAAAGCAGGATTTTGATGGCATTTCTGCTTGATAGCTTGACGAAAGTTATCACGGTGCTTCAGTCTACTGTCTTCAAAATCCTTTAACTTAATGAAACATGTCTTACGCCACTTCTTTTGGTTTGATATGTGGATTCCCCAGATCAACATCTACTATCTTTAATGCTTTAAACGCAACCTTTAAGCCTGAAGATTACGTTTACGGGATCGAATTAAAAGATTATATGAATAAAAAAATGAAACATTTTACAAAACATTACAAATGAATTGGCTTCTATTGTAACTTGACTGAGCACAATTTTGACGAAAAAAAATGCTATTCTGATCAAAGGATAAAATAATTCACTATGATGATGCATGTTTCATTAAATAATATAGACATATTGTCTGATAAGCTTAATAACATTATCATTGAAAGACGAAAGGAAATCACCATATTGATACATGTTTAAATCCAATCTAAGCTTTCGGCTGACATAAGCCATTATCAAAGATGACAATTACTTTTCAATATATCAACCAATACACGTACGAAACAATGATGATAGTCTGTTTTTGTTGAATGAAAAAATTCCAAGCAACGACTAACTCGTGTATACGAGACGCGGAAGCGAAAATCGCGTCGCAGCTCGTGACGTCAAACATGACCACACGAGAACATTGAAGTCAAAACTCAAAAGCAACAGGCTGATTCATGATAGATGTAATCGCCAGGCCGCGAGTGTTGGGTTTTTGTCGACAATTTATAGCGATAGGTCAGTGGTGCATTGTGGGTAGTCCATTCTGGCGGTTATTTTGGTCGGAGTGGCTTGTTTATTTATTTACTTATTTGAGTTAATTCATTTTAATTGATTTTATTTATTTTTATTTTTTATTTTATATATCTATTCATTTCGGTTTTCCATGTTTTATTAACGTAGTAAGCATTTTTTGAGGATTTGCTTATGTCGCTTATTTAATAGTTTGTTTTGGTCTGAGAAGATAATTAATTTTTTCGTCCAATTTTTGGATTCATTGCTGTAGTCTATTCTGGTGGGGGTAGTTTTTAATTTGTTTATTATTTTATTTATTTGAATTGATTATTTCTACTTGCTTTTGCTCATCTATTTTTATTTATATTTGTTCTAACGGCTATTTTAGCGGAAGCGGTTTGTTTATTTGTTTATCTATTTATTTATTTGGATTAATCTAGTTAACTTGTTTTTTTCTTATTTATTTACTTATTTTTTTTTTTTATTCTGCATATTTTATTTAATCTTTTCGGTTTACGATGTTTATTATTTACTTTATTCATTTATTTGGATTGATTATTTTTACTTGATTTTTATGTATTTATTTTAATTTTTATTTATTCTAGTTCGTCTATTCTAACAGTAGTTGTTTGTTAATTTGTTTATTATTTGTTTGGGCTAATTTATTTTACATGTTTATTATTATTATTTTGTTTATTTTGATTTATTTTTTTCACTATTCGATTTTTAAGTAACGTAGTAAAAATTTGTTTTCATGTCTGCATTTTGAGATGCGCTCAGATCGTTTATTTGAGCTCATCTATTTGTTGCGGGAAACAAAATCACACAGACAGATGAAATTTTTTAAGGCAGGATTTAGATGGCATTTCTGCTTCAGAGCTTGACGAAACTGATCATGGTGCTTCAGTCTACTGTTTTCAAAACCCTTTAACTTAATGAAACATGTCTTACGCCACTCCTTTCGGTTTGATGCTTGTGCTTCCCATGTTTTCAGATCAAAGTTGAAACTCTTCAACTTATCTTTCAATTTTCTCTGTAGCGTAAGAGTGGACGTCCAGCTGAACTCTTGGAGTTTGGTAGTTGTAGCACCTTCTTTGGAAGCTTATGCTCCTCTATTCTCACAACATGACCAGGCCACCTTAAGTTGTATTGCACTATTCTTGACTCTGTCATCCCATTTTATATCACGTATGGCACAGCGCATGTTTTATATGCTCGCGGTACAGTGTCCAGGTTTCAGCACCATAGAGAAGGGTTGAGAGAACGACTGATATATATATATATATATATATATATATATATATATATATATATGAGAATAAAGTGTCGCTGCCGACATTTGGATTTGAACACGGTCGGCCAGAGAGCAAGCTCATTCGACCTCATCTTGTATTATTATATCACGTGACGGCTGAAGGAAATATATATGGGAATTAGCGGCGTCTACCTGAGTATTGTTTGAAGGAGTTACTATTACTGTATCTCTCATTTACAAAGTCTCTCCTACAAATGGGCATTACGAATATATATATATATATATATATATATATATATATATATATATATATATATATATATATATAATGTTTACTCATTTAGAGAAATTATGGGATAGACCTTAACCAATAAAAAAGTGGTCACTGCAGAGCAATACGAACAACCAGCTTGAATATCAGATGTCTGAAAATGCAGTAGCACTTTGTGTGTATATATATATATATATATATATATATATATATATATATATATATATATATATATATATATATATAATGTTTACTCATTTAGAGAAATTATGGGATACACCTTAACCAATAAAAAAGTGGTCACTGCAGAGCAATACGAACAACCAGCTTGAATATCAGATGTCTGAAAATGCAGTAGCACTTTGTGTATATATATATATATATATATATATATATATATGTGTGTGTGTGTGTGTGCGCGCGCCATTCAATTTCCATATGCAGAGAGGAGAGATGGGATAAAAACAATTATACATGAGAGACTTGATAAATGCAAGAAATATTGGTGAATGTAATTGAAATGAAAAACGGCTTCGAGTTGAAAAATATAAAGAGAAGGGAAAAAAAATGGTAGAATTTGGAAAAAGAAGCCCTAAAGTCGTGCACAAGGCAACCAAATAGAGAGAAAGAAAAAGAATGAAAAGAAAGAGAAATAGAAAGAAGCTGTAGAAATGTTCGGTAATTTTCTGATCGGAGACGACGTTGTGCGATTGGTTTTCTCTGGACGGCTGCAGGGCATGATGGGAACTACGCCAGGTGATACAATTTTACCTCAACTAAATCCCGGTGCAAATGATCGTGAACTTGAAAAACAGCTTGGTACATGAACAGGAATTAGAATGGGAAGAAACGGTACAAGGTAAAATGGCAATTGTGAGAAATAAGACATGGAGAGAAGGGAGGTGAGGGAAGAAAAAATAAAGAAAGTAGAAAGAGAAAGAAAAAGACAAAGAGAGAGAGAGAAAGAGAGAATTAAATAGAAAGAACTAGAAATCTGACTCGGAAAGAGAAAAAAGATAAAAGGATGAATGGAAAAGAAGAAAAAGTTGTAAGGAAAATTATAAAAGAGAAATAACGCGAAAATTATTCACGAATAAAATTTCAAATTAAAATATATTTATTATAAATATTAAATATAGCATATATTTCTTTCATAACACACACATATACACCCACCCACCCACGCGCACACACACACACACACATATATATATGTCTGTCTGTATGCATGCATATATATATATATATATATATATATATATATATATATATATATATATATATATATGTATGTATGTATGTATGTATGTATAGTTCTTTATTGAATTTCAATTTTCTTGCGGTGGAAATGACATGAGATGGAAGAAAATAATCGGATATCAACATTTTGACAAATTCCGCAGCATTTCAGATAAAATTATTAATTCGTAACCAGGAAAAAAACAACTCGCGAACTGCTCAATATGAAATATTTCCTCTTCTATTTAATGTAATAGGTTCAAAGGAGTGACTGCTGCATAAATATATTACGTTGCATACACACACACACACAAACACACACATATTTATTCAAACGTCTATCTCTCTCTCTCTCTCTCTCTCTCTCTCTCACACACACACTATATATATATATATATATATATATATATATATATATATATATATATATATATTGATTTCGGACGTCTACTCGCACTGGGGAGCTGTGGCACAACGAAATAGTACTGTCTGTGAATGACATAAGCTCTTCAAAATATATTTCAATTGATCACTCTTTCAGAGACAGCCTATTTCTGCAAACAGTAGCTGCCTATGCTAAAACGCAAACCTCTTCGTTAAAATCACTCTGGCGTTTCTTTACATTCGTAAAAAATATGCTAGAATTAGTAGCTTCTCTCGGTCGAATGCTGATGGCTTAGAGGTAGAAACTCCGACTGACACCAAATAGGTCGTGTTTCGATCCTAGCTTAAGGCATTCGAACGTCTTGTCGCACTGCGGAGCTGCGATACAGAGAAATAGTACAGTCTGCGAATGACATTATTTGTGTATATATATATATATTGCAGTTAACTCACAGAGGCGACAGGCTGTTTCATGCTAGACGCAACCGTCAGGCCTGACGATTGCGTCCAGCATGAAACAGCCTGTCGCTTCTGAGTGTTGACTTCAATTTTTATATTTATATTTACATACGCTCTATATCTGATATTGACCGCTTTATCCTATAAATATAGCGCACCTTAAATCTATATATATATATGTGTGTGTCAATATCATAATGAATCCATTGCTACGTTTGCGGCTTATAAATTTGCTTCCCTGTCTCATACTGGACAAAGATGATTTTCTCTCTAGAATCTATTTTATATATTTATAAATCTGCTATTTCTGTTCGCAGAAAGAAAAAAGTTAGAAAATATTGATGCCATCAAGAGAGGACAAAAGCGGAGAAAAAAGAAGAAAAGAAAAAGAAAAGAAACAAAAAATAGGAAAGAGAAAATAAAGGAGGGCGGAGAAGGCAAACAAATAAATAAAAAAAGGGTTACATGCAAAATTGAAATGAGAAAGAGTAGAAGAAATAAAACAAGAAAATGAGGAAAGATAAACGGAAGGAACAGAATAAAATATATGCATTGATAGATAGGAACAGAGTGAGATAGATAGATAGATAATGAAAAGACTGAGATAGATAGATAGATAGATAGATAGATAGATAATGAAAAGACTGAGATAGATAGATAGATAGATAGATAATGAAAAGACTGAGATAGATAGATACATAGATAGATAGATAGATAGATATAGATGAAGAGATTGAAATAGATAGATAGATAGATATGACGAGATTGATATAAGATAGATAGATAGTGACTAAACTTAGATAGATTGATATGACGAGATTGAGATAGATAGATAGATAGATGAAGAGACTGAAATAGATAGATAGATAGATAGATAGATAGATACGACGAGATTGATATAGATAGATAGCTAGATAGTAACTAAACTTAGATAGATAGATAGATAGATAGATAGATATATAGATAGATAGATAGATATATAGATAGATAGATAGATAGATAGATAGATAGATAGATATGACGAGATTGAGATAGATAGATAGATAGATAGATAGATAGATAGATAGATAGATAGATAAATGAAGAGACTGAAATAGATAGATAGATAGATAGATAGATAGATAGATAGATAGATAGATACGACGAGATTAATATAGATAGATAGTTAGATAGTGACTAAACTTAGATAGATAGATAGATAGATATGACGAGATTGAGAGAGATAGATAGATAGATAGATAGATAGATAGATAGATAGATGAAGAGACTGATATAGATAGATAGATAGATAGATACGACGAGATTGATATAGATAGAGTTAGATAGTGACTAAACTGAGATAGATAGATAGATAGATAGATAGATAGATAGATAGATAGATAGATAGATAGATAGATAGATAGATTGATTGATTTGACGATCGTGTTTCTGAAGATTCATTGATCGAATCCTGCATCAGTTTGTCTTTAATATCGGCAATGAATTTGGGAAAAGAAATTCGTTCCGCATTTCTTCTTCAAAAGAAGAATTAATCAAATGAAACGTATTCGAAAGACTTGAAAGTC
>OZ010604.1:82109508-82234508 GCA_963932145.1 Acanthosepion lycidas | reverse complement strand
TAACAAATTTTATGTTGAGTTTACACAGGTTCTTTCCAATTGTAGATGTGATAGAGTTAGTTGTTAGGACAATATATTTTTTTATTTATTAGGTTTGTCAGGGGAGACCGTTTTCTATTTTGGAATATTTTATGAGGCTTTTTTTGGCGTTGAATATAAATTAATTAAAGTACTGTTGAATCATGAAAGTATTTGCAATGTTTTTCGTCTCTTCGTGTAGATATGATGGGCTGCACATTCTGAGTGCTCTGCTGCATTCGTATGTTTTTTTCTTGTGCACATCGATGGTCGCTATAAAATATGGAGGTATATTCACTCACACCACATGGTCATAAGTTTGGATTTGTGTTCACGAGAAAAAAAAACAGAACAAACAAACGTACATAATAACAACAAAAAAACATAGTAAATTTTATGTTAATTTCATACAATTTTATTTATGTATTTGCGTATATTAGTGTGTGAGTTTTACATTACAATTATGATGATGTTCATATTATAGAACGAAGTCACTCCGTAATATCACAAGTCCTATGACTGAAGTAAGTTATACACGTGTTGTCATCATTTCAGTCCGTACATATATATATATACGCACACACATACACACACATATATATACATATATATGAAAAAATATAGTCTTAAGATGTGCTATATTTATGGAATAAAGTGCTCAATATCAGAGACAGAGCGTGAGTAAATATAAAAGTGAACATAGAAGTCAACACTTAGAGGTTGGAGTCTGTTTCATGCTAGACGCAATCGTCAGGCCACGAGTGCTGTTATTTTTCTCGGCTATTTATATATACGGGTTCCGTATATAATGCATTAAAAATATCCCTTCCTCTGCCATAAGTCGATAGCTTAGGGGTAGAAAATCTGACTGATGCCAAATCGGTCGCGTATGATCCCGACTTGAAGGAATCGGACGTCTTGCTACACTGATGTTCTCTGATACAGCGAAATAAGCTTCTATGCGGATGGCTATATATAGATATATAATATATATTTAGGTAGCAAATATTCATATAAAAAATGCTGTTTAAAAAGGGTCGACAAGTTTTGCCTGCTTAATTTTTTATCATATTTTGCGAACTTTCCGATAAATGTGCTCCAAGCTGTGAATAAACTGTGGATAGACTTGTGCTCCCAGTTGTGGTTAAACTGTCCGAAGTTCATTTTTTTTTAATTATTTTTGTTCAAGTCCGTCCGACTTTCACAGTCATTACCAAAAACAGATGTGGTGTCTGTGTGGTAGTTAGAATTCCTTTGTCGGGATCCTGCTTTTCTTTGGAAAGCTGAACGCTTGACATGGTGTAGCGTGACTTCATTTGAACAAAAGGCAACACTATCCCCAAATTGTAAATATATAATTAAGAAATTATAGACATACCTTATCTTATATTTTTAATCAAACTTGCTTGTATTAATAATACATATACATACGTATACAGGGTTTCCATAAAGTCCGTGTGCACTTAAAAAAATGTATAACTTTATTTGTGTGTGTGTATATATATATATATATATATATATATATATATATATATATATAAAATAATTATTTTTAAAAAAAATATGATTCACAATGAATCACAATTATAATTTAAGCTCTACTTCTGTATGGAGCACTGTTTTTTAAAAAAATAAAAACAAAAATACTAAAGAACTCCGGATTATTTACCTAACGTGTTCTTTTCTATTTTTCTATATATCTACATATATATATATATATATATATATATATATATATATATATATATATATATATATATATATATATGCAGTAGTAAATAATAAAATTCAGAATTACCTCATATGGGTAATAGACCGATTTCAATCGACGAAAACTTGGTCAATCTTATTCAACCCGGATTTAGTGTTTTTCTAAGCCCGTCTTATTTGTGGCACAAGGCCGAAAGTATGGGGCACCCTGTGAGGATCAAACTACCTACACCATCGTAATTGATCTAGCAAGACAAGCTTTCTAAACATTACACCACGTCGAGGTGCCCACTTCAGCCCGGATATATAGACTGAGTTCCTGTCGGATATAGAAATTTAACTGTGACATTTGTCGAAAAGTTAATCCAGAATTTATCCTTTTCAATGTTTCAGTCAGACGAAAGGCACGAGTAGGGGTCAAGGGAGGAGGGAAGGTATTAGCCTTAAAGGAAAGAGGTTTCATGAATTTAAACCTGTATATTAAGCTTATGATATTAAATTGGGTTTATATGAAGAATGAAGCGTTAATATGAAACTAAGAGATGGTCGAAAAGGCTTGTTTTTTTTTAATTATATAGATAAGGTTAAGTTTTCATCTGCGCAGGCTCTAACAGGTCAGTAAGTGAAAAACTGGCTGGTTCCATTGAATTCCTCGAAAATCTAACGAGTGACATTCCATCATCGCTTATCGAACCCAGAACTATCAACACACACAGACAGGCCTTTGCCTTAGACGCCTATTATGGAAAAAAAAAAAAAAACTCAACACAGACTTCAAATGGAAAATGTACATACGGCCCATCCCTAACGATGTTATAAAAATGGTCGGTAAATAAATACCTGACTGATTCTGCAATCATTTACAAATAAAGTGTTCAATTCAACATTCCAACCACCTGAAGAAGGCCGGAGCGTACAACGGCCCAAACGTTGTAATAAATATGGCGACAAAGATGAGTACAATAATCCGAATAATGTAAATAGTGTACATAATACCTGATTTTGGAAATATAGACAGACAATATAGTTTTAAAAATTGTATATACCGACAGATAGATGGAGTTGCAATGCGTAGTCCACTGGGACCCCTTATGGCTAACATCCTTGTTGGTCTTCATGAGAGACAATTAATACATAAGATTTATAAGCTTCCAGTATCTGTCTATATTTCTGAGATGAGGTATTATGTATACTATTTACATTATTTGGACTATTGTCGTCATCTTTGTCGCCATATTCATTGAAACGTTTCGGCCGTTGTACGCTCCAGCCTTCTTCAGGTGGTTGGAATGTTGAACTAAACCCTTTATTTCATTCATTGGGGTAGAGTGTTCTAGTTCCAAGTGCAATGTTTAATGGATGCCAGCTATCAGACATCCCTTTTAATTCCCCTCCCCAAGTTCTCCGCTGCCTTAACCGGGTATTGAACTCACACTGTTTGGGTCTGGTCACTGGATCTAACTAACGCCTTTATCCACTGTGCCTGTATCCTTGAGGACATGTGTATGAATTTACCAATGCTCATATTGCAATTTTTTGCTGTTATCATTGCATTTTCTTTTCCTCGATGGTATCGACTATTTCCACGGCTACTCAGTTTGACAAGAGACTTCCGATCTACGGTCACTGGTCTAAAGAACTATGTTGATATCGGTCAGTTCCCCTGAGGGTGTTAACAGTAATCGTCGTCATTTTGACGTCGTCTTGGGCCGACTGATAAATTGTTTCGCCGATTCCCGCCATTTCGTGTCCTGTGGCGATGTTCTCGATTCTCTGTGACATGACCACTACAATCGCTTGTACTCACTTGGCAACACTGAGGCTTGGTTGGCCCGTCGCTTTGACGAATCGGAACTTGCGTGCAAGTGTCAATTTGGCTTTGTACGCGTGTCACATAGATGGCAAATCAATACAAAATATTCGTTTGACCGGGATAATTCAGCTGACCCAGCTCGCTAGAACCAATTTTCAGGATGTCCGCGTAAGATGCCTGTTAATGTAGTACATAAATATTCGAATTTTAAGATTGTCTAAGGTTAGTTTTATATCCGGCTAGCCATCTGACCTACGTCATCCTTCTGTATCTGTCTATATTTCTGAGATGAGGTATTAAGTACACTATTTACATTATTCGGACTTTTATCCTCATCTTTGTTGCCATATTTATTGCAAAGTTTCGGCCTTTCAGTATCTGTCTATATTTCTGAGATGAGGTATTATGTACACTATTTACATTATTCGGACTATTGTCCTCATCTTTATCGCCATATTTATTACAACGTTTCGGCCTTTCAGTATCTATCTATATTTCTGAGATGAGGTATTATGTACATTATTTACATTGTACGGACTGTTGTCCTCATGTTTCTCGCCATACTTATTACAACGTTTCGGCCCTTCAGTATCTGTCTATATTTCTGAGATGATGTATTATGTACACTATTTAGATTATTCGGACTATTGTCCTCATCTTTGTTGCCATATTTATTACATTTCGGCCTTTCAGTATCTGTCTATATTTCTGAGATGAGGTATTATGCACACTGTTTACATTATTCGGACTATTGTCCTCATCTTTATCGCCATATTTATTACAACGTTTCGGCCTTTCAGTATCTATCTATATTTCTGAGATGAGGTATTATGTACATTATTTACATTGTTCGGACTGTTGTCCTCATGTTTCTCGCCATACTTATTACAACGTTTCGGCCCTTCAGTATCTGTCTATATTTCTGAGATGATGTATTATGTAAACTATTTAGATTATTCGGACTATTGTCCTCATCTTTGTTGCCATATTTATTACATTTCGGCCTTTAAGTATCTGTCTATATTTCTGAGTATTATGTACACTATTTACATTATTCGGACTATTGTCCTAATCTTTGTCGACATATTTATTACAACGTTTCGGCCTTTCAATATCTGTCTATATTTCTTAGAGGAGGTATTATGTACACTATTTACATTATTCGGACTATTGTCCTAATCTTTGTCGACATATTTATTACAACGTTTCGGCCTTTCAGTATCTGTCTATATTTCTGAGATGAGGTATTATGTACACTATTTACATTATTCGGACTATTGTCCTCATCTTTGTCGCCATATTTATTACAACGTTTCGGCCTTTCAGTATCTGTCTATATTTCTGAGATGAGGTATTATGTACACTATTTACATTATTCGGACTATTGTCCTCCTCTTTGTCGCCATATTTATTACAACGTTTCGGCCTTTCAGTATCTGTCTATATTTCTGAGAGGAGGTATTATGTACACTATTTACATTATTCGGACTATTGTCCTAATCTTTGTCGACATATTTATTACAACGTTTAGGCCTTTCAGTATCTGTCTATATTTCTGAGATGAGGTATTATGTACACTATTTACATTATTCGGACTATTGTCCTCATCTTTGTCGCCATATTTATTACAACGTTTCGGCCTTTCAGTATCTGTCTATATTTCTGAGAGGAGGTATTATGTACACTATTTACATTATTCGGACTATTGTCCTAATCTTTGTCGACATATTTATTACAACGTTTCGGCCTTTCAGTATCTGTCTATATTTCTGAGATGAGGTATTATGTACACTATTTACATTATTCGGACTATTGTCCTAATCTTTGTCGACATATTTATTACAACGTTTCGGCCTTTCAGTATCTGTCTATATTTCTGAGAGGAGGTATTATGTACACTATTTACATTATTCGGACTATTGTCCTCATCTTTGTTGCCATATTTATCAAAATGGCTGTTGTATGTTCCGGCCTTCTTCATGTGTCTGGAATGTCGAACTGAACCCTTTATTTCGCTCACTGGGGTAGGCTGTTCTAGTTCAGCGTGCCATGTTTATTGGATGTCAGTTATTCAGTTATTAAGACCAGGAAACCATTAAAAAAACAGGGGAAAAAATAACACTTTTCAACGATAGGAAAAAGATAATTGAAAAAAAATGTGCTTTATCCGAAAAGTTCCACCTGTCTCTCCGCCCTGTCTGCTGGAGCTGAAGAATACGCTGACTGCACCTCTTGAGAATGGTAAGATTTCCCCCCCCCCCAATCATGGGCGTCCTGGGTAAGACGATCAACTACATCCGGCAGCAAAACCTTTGATCTGAAGGTTTTGATGAGCCTGGAACCACCTCTTAATTGCTTCTGTTCACGGGTCCACCCTGACCTAGGGTGAGAGTACCTGTTTGGCTCCCAGCTATGGGCAAATAGTTAAACTGCTGTGAAAACACTATGAAAGTATAAAAATATGTTCTAATACCAGCAATACATTTTTGGAAACATTTTTACCAGGAATACATTTTTGAAAAAGTATTACCGGCAATAAATATCTTGTAGGCATTAAGTAACCCATTGAGATGTTGATATGCCGTAAAATAAAACAAACAAACCAACTGTCGCTATCTGCCACAACTCAGTCTCTTCTTTATTTGTGAAAATATTGTCAAGCATATAGGTTTTATATATCTTGTAAAAAACACACTTTTCTTTGTTTCAAACTAAATTTTCCTGCTTTTTAATGTTTTGCTTAGCTTTTCGTAGGCATCTTTTACTATTCCAATGTGACTTCGTATTTCGGTTTCACATTTTCAATCGTCTGTTCAAACAGACAAGACATCATGAATTCAAAAAATAGCATTAAATTAAAAAAAAAAAGGTGTAATGAACACCATATCCAACAACCTCGAGGATAATTAAATATGCAAACTCAATTTCAAACGGTCACTTAGTTAAGAACACTGGTTTATATTGCCTATAAATAGCATTAAGCCAAAATTAACAGAGACACTTTTGAAATCTACCAAACCTGGAAAGTGAGAACTGAGCAGGTCCCGCGTAAATATGGCAACAGTACTCCATTTTCGGCCTGATCTCTTCAGTTGAGGGGAATTGACTCCATAACTCAAAAACTTCCGTTCACTACATCAATGTATGACACCAATAATAATAAAAACATATCCTGGTGCTACACAGGATATGACTCTTATCTGATCTTGATTAGAGGTGTAAACATGTAGATGTAGATGTGTAAACATATAGATGTTTTTATTTTGGTCAATTGGAATGGGCTACAGTAAATATTCCGTTTACAAGCACAGATTTCCCTGTCACTTGACTAGAATTGGAATAGAGCGGTTAATGTACGTGGTTTGCTACTATGTAAGCGACATGGTAGGTCCAAGTCGTTATTAGACCTTGAGGAACCAAGGAATGTAGTTTGTCCGAGAAATTTCGATGGAAGTAGCGATAGACCCATATTCCGCCCGTGAGAGAGAAGGTTGGAGGGTGGAAAATAATTCTTCTCCAAAAAGGACACGGAGACGCTTTTGAACTTTTTTAAGACTTAAAAGTGGGGTCCGGGCAGCTTCTGTTTAAATATGGAAAACAGTACTCCATTTTCTGCCTGATCTTGCTCTTAAGAAGGTAGAGGATAAAATGACGTGTCAGGTACTTAGTGGAGCAGTACAGGGATCTGATCATTTTACCTGCATCTTTAGCGATGGATCGTATATATTAGAATTCGACTTGAGATCGGGTATGAGTTTGACGCCCAGTATCATCTCGAGGCACGGGGACTGGTGGTAGTTTGGAGATAGATAGATAGATAGATAGATAGATAGATAGATAGATAGATAGATAGATAGATAGATAGATAGATATGAACAGACTGGGATAGATAGATAGATAGATAGATAGATAGATAGATAGATAGATAGATAGATAGATAGATATGACGAGACTGAGATAGATAGATAGATAGATAGATAGATAGATAGATAGATAGATAGATAGATAGATAGATAGATAGATATGAACAGACTGGGATAGATAGATAGATAAATAGATAGATAGATAGATAGATAGATAGATAGATAGATAGATAGATAGATAGATATGACGAGACTGAGATAGATAGATAGATAGATAGATAGATAGATAGATAGATAGATAGATAGATAGATAGATAGATAGATAGATAGATAGATATGACGACACTGGGATAGATAGATAGATAGATAGATAGATAGATAGATAGATAGATAGATAGATAGATATGAACAGGCTGAGATAGATAGATAGATAGATAGATAGATAGATAGATAGATAGATAGATAGATAGATAGATAGATATGAACAGGCTGAGATAGATAGATAGATAGATAGATAGATAGATAGATAGATAGATAGATAGATAGATAGATAGATAGAATGCTAATATGTAAGTGGTATGGCGGGTCCTAGCCATGAAGGTCAGGGCTGCTGAATCTGCAGCTCATCCGAGAACTTTTCATGGTAGTAGCAATAGAGCAATGAGAGAGACTCGCCACATCGCGCCTGTGAGAGGGAGAGGTCGGAGTGAGGAAAATAAATTCCATCCCACAAAGCCTCGGAGACGCTTTTGAGCATTCCCAGGACTGGAAAGTGAGGTCTGAGCAGCTCCTGCCCAAATATGGCAACAGTACTCCATTTTCAACCTGATCTGCCTCATATCACGGCATGAGTAGTCAGCTACTTACTGGAGCGGTACAGTGAGTCGATCATTTTACCTGCATCTTTAACGATGTATTGTATATAGGATTTCCACTTGTGTCGAGTGTGAATTTAAGGCCCAATATCTTTTCAAGGCATGAGGAAACATGTGTTCATCGTGACTGACAGTAGTCTGGGTTCTGATAGATATTTGAGGCTACAAATTCCAAGAGCTTTTAGATAAAAAAAACCCTTGTTCCAGATTTTATCTCATTCTAATGATGTGATAAAAAATTTGTTATATTTCTGTTTTGTTTTTTTTTCACAATTGTATTTAAAAGATGGTTACTATTCGGTCGAATTCTCATCCAACTTCATTCTTGTACTACGTTGAATTTCTAGAATCGCTGCAAATATAAATATAGACATTTTTTGAAATCTCTATAGCGGAGAGAAATATATTGAAAATACTTTAAACGTGCGCCAATATACGAACTATTTTATATATAATACGAAAAGGAAAGCATTCACAATCTACAAAAAGAAAATGAAAATTACATAACCGTGAACAAAGTAGACACAAGACGCTATCTAGCAAGTCTATTACGACAATAAGTAAAATGAATGTATGCAAAATTAATATGAAATCTATAACAGCTACTTCAAAAACTATATGGGGTATAGTCATCACAGAACAAATAATACAAACAGAAGATGAGAATCAGGATTAAACAAATAAATTGAAAAATATCCCTTGAAGCATAATCGTGAAACATCTAGAAATTTCGGTAAAAGCTATAAAAGGATTTTTGTTTTACAAAACAATACATTCAATGCGTTCGCCGTTCATCGTTTGAGGTCTATGTATAATGGTGAGTTAAAGAATGCGAGTCTATAGGAATAAAGAAAGATATTTCTTACGAATAAAATCGATGGAATTATCTAAAATAAATTTAGGCTGAAACAACACATATCTTCCCAAAGATTTCTCCAAAGGTAGGATGATTAAAAAAGAATTACAAAATTGAAAAAAAAAAACTGAACACAACAGGAAAGTAAATGAAATAGACTTAAAACTGTGATACATCCGAAAAAAAAAACTGAACACAACAGGAAAGTAAATGAAATAGACTTAAAACTGTGATACATCCGACGTCAAAATTAAAATATACTGGAACACCAATATGACATATTTATATTTATATATATATATATATATATATATATATATATATATATATATATATATGATATGATAAAATATAATTTTAATTTTTTTACCTTTTTATATGTGTACATTATTTACATTATTCGGACTATTGTCCTCATCTTTGTCGCCATATTTATCATAACGCTTCGGCCGTTGAAAAGTTCCGGCCTTCTTCAGAATAATGTAATTAATGTACATAATACCACATCTCAGAAATATAGACGGATACTGATTTTATATGTGTAATGAGCATTTTTTTAACTACTAGTGGTTCCTGGTTTAATTCAACCCTGACCATTAATATTTTATTAATAATAATGATAATATATATATATGAACAATAAAATCCAATATCACCTCATAAAACTTCTTCCTTTTAAGTCAAATACATTCCACCATCCCTGACCCCCTTTTCACGTGACTTAATAAATTCTGTGTTATTTTTTCGACCAGGTTTTCTTCCACATTTTTCTTTCTTTTTTAGTTTGCACAGTTAAATTTCTATTTCTGACACGAATTCGGTTCACACCGGATTGATAAAACAGACGGCTTATATCTTCGTCTGCCGAAATAAGCTATTCCCCATATGAGGTGATTTTGGATTTTATTGTTTATTGATTATTTGCACTATAATAATAAATAAACTGAACTCTTTATGGGTCAGTTTTAATATTTTATATTACTAGTATCCACTTAAATTATATACTAACGGATTTGTTATCTTAACTATATATATATATATATATATATATATATATATATATATATATATATATATATATATGATCGACTCTCCCGTCGAGATTCGACGTATGAGGGTCAAGCAGATCAGTTTCCAGGAAACCGACAGCCCGACACCGGCACATGAGATTTGATTATAGTGGTGAAGGCCTCGTGCAGGACCATCCACACTTTTTGTGGGGACGAATACAGAGACCTGATGCACCGAATGCCACAAGGTTCCCAAACGACCCTCCGCAGGTTTTGAATTCAGAGTTGTCCTTCTCCTAGACCAGTTGCCATCCAAGGCTTTAGAACCCACTCTGTCCAAGGGTATTAGCACGTAAGTATATATATATATATATATATATATATATATATATATATATATGTACATATCCCAGCTTCTCTCGATAAGTGTTAGTTTTGTGACGAACATTCAGGATTATTTATTAAAAGTGACATTTCTTAAATAATTTCACAAATGGTATTAAACATGTGTATCTGAGAGTATAAATGATTGCTGTTCAACTTATTGCGAATTATCCAATACATGGAGTTTAGAAAGCCGTTGGTTATTAGCGGATTATTCTTCCTTACAAATCCTGAAGCCATTTATATGTAATAAAAACGATTTTCCATTGATTCCGTTAATTCGTTTCGATATTTATTTGTGTTTATCCAAAAGCAATTTGATTTTCCTTTTTTTTTTTTTCTTTTTCCTCTTATCCATTCTTTTTCGCCTTTTTCGTTCTTCCGGTTGCTGTTCCTTTGTTCTTTGCAATTTCCTTGTTTGTTTGTTTTCTTTCGGTTCTTTTCTTTCATTCTTATTCTGTTTTTCTCATCTTTCTTTCTCTTATACTTGTTCCTTCTTTGTTTCATTCTTCCTTTCTTTTTTTATCTGTTCTTTCGTTTTTCTGATGTTAATTCTTATCTCGAAAGTCATTTCTATCTTTTTAGTTTTATTTGAATATCCTCTTTCTTTCATACACTTCAAATTCTTCTTTTTACAGCTTCTTTCTTTTTTGTTTTTCTTTGATCGTTTTTATTTTTCATATTCTCTTTTTTATTCTGCTTTAGTTTTTTTTTTCCTCAATTTTTTACCTGAGTTCAATTTTCTTGCTTCCTGTTTCCCAAAATTCAACATTTATTTCTGTTTTTTTTTCTTTACTTCTTTTTCTCTTTGTTTCTATCTTTCTTTCTTCTTTTATTTCTTTCTTTCTTTTTTCTTTGCTTCCTTCACTTCTATCTTTCTTTCTTTCTGTTGTGAGATCGTAACATACCTACAACATGGACTCTTCCAGGACTATATAAAGTATGCGATGTAACACTCTAAGAGAAGAGGAGGAAAGAGAGAGAGAGAGAGAGAGAGAGAAAGAGAGAGTATTCTAATACCGTAGTATCAGCCGCGTACGACTACCAATATTGGACACTAGGACATAGTAAGCTCCGCTTACACTTACACTATCTTTGTAACCTTTTTGTTTAATATATCTTTCTTACCTCTAATCCGTCTTCCGTGTTTTCCTTCAGTGGTCCCGACTTTGGGCCCACATCACTTTCTTTTTTACTCCTTTTTTCTATCGTTCTTTCTTTCTTCTCTCGTTCTTTCTTTATTTTTTCTTTCTTTTTTCTTTCTTTCTTTCTTTCTTTCTTTCTTTCTTTCTTTCTTTCTGTCTATACTTCTTTCTTTCTGTCCTTTTTATTTCTTTCTTTTCCATTCTCATTAAATCTCTTCTTCACCCTCCCTATTCTTCTTCTTCTTCTTCTTCTTCTTCTTCTTCTTCTTCTTCTTCTTCTTCTTCGTTCCTCCCTCGTTCCCTCCCCAAGCAATTTCCTTCTTCTTGTTCCTATGCTCTCTCTCTCTCTGCCTCTCTTCGACTCAACTTCTCTCTCCCTCTCAATATATATATATATATATATATATATATATATTACCTCCTACTTTTTCTTGCAGCTTTGCTGCTGGCATCATACAATGGGGAAAAGAAAAGGTAAAAGTCGATACTGACGAAGCAGAATGGCCGAAAATCGGAGTAAACATGTCGAACAGATGTCACCAGCGTCACGAAGAGGCAGGAAGCGGATGCTGAAGAGGACATTTAAGGATAATTGAAAAATATATTGGATGTCTGTGGCCCCGGGAAGAGAGTAGTTGATAATAGGAAGACCGTTGCCGGATGGCCGAATCATAGAGGCAGGGGGTGGCTTGTCGAGTGTCCGGCGTTAGCAAATCTCCTCAGGCCAACAACAGAAAAGAGGATCGGGCCACTCGACGGATCGTTCGTTTATTCAGTGTAAGAGTCCGCCTGAGGATAGCAAGGGTCATTGCACAGTGACAGGCCAGAGAATGACCACTTTAAGGAAAGATGGACTGTTGTAGGTTGTGAGTGCAGACAAAGTCCATGTCATCTCTGGCGGGTCAGTTTGAAATGTTCTTCACACTTGGAGAGGTCATTGTAACGATGGACACCAGTTTTGTGATCCTGATTGCAGTTTGGACGCATAAAATATATTTCTTTCTTTCTCTGTCTTCCTTGCTCTATGTGTGTACGTGTTTTAATTTGCGCCTGTTTGCATAGAGGTATGTCTGTGAGCGCATACACTCAAGCACACACACACACACAAACACGCACACACACACCTCCGCACACACACACACACACACACACACACACACATATATATATATATATATATATATATATATATTGTAATCCACAGATAGTTTCGCTGTATCGCAGTTCATCTTTGTGGCTAGACATCCGGTTGCTTCTAGCTAGGATCGAAACCCGACTGAATTCTACCACTAAGCCGTTATATATATATATATATATATATATATATATATATATATATATATATATATTAGGTTGGTGCAAAAATAACGACATAATAATGTCGTTTTTTGACGTTAAAAAATACGTCAAAAAACGACATTTTTACGTCATTATTTTTGCACTAAGAGAGAGAACAAAAAGATTAAGAATTCACAGTTCTTAGCATTTGATTTTTTAAAAAGTGCTCAATACAACGAAGAGTAAATTATTATTATAATATATTTATTATAATATTTTATATCGCTACACAAAAACTTTCATGTTTCGGTACTATATTGTTCCTTCATCAGGCGATGATAGATAACTTATGATGAAAATTGTTTATTCGGGAAACTAGAAAACAAATCATTACTTTATTTGAAAGTTAAAAAAAGAGGTGAGGAAACCCTGAATTCAAAATTTAAAAAAAAACATACTTGTGGGTATGTCTAGATTAACCAATCAAGAGACAGATCTAAGCTAAAAGTGGAAATGAAAAATAAGATCAGAAGGTGTAAGTGGGTGGGCTATTAATTCTTGTTGAGATAAATTGACATTTTAAACACGTCCCATATCAAACTGTTGTAAAGAAAAATTTAGATAAAGTGAAGTAGTATTGTATTAAACAAAATATTATTTTTAAGAAATTTCAAAATTTTGTATACTACAAAGCCTTCTTAAAGGGGTCGATAGTTTAATTAAAAAAAAATTTATATGCCATACTTATATTGAATAGGTAATGCAGTTATGTGCTGTGCGGGATACATGCTTAGGCGATCATGTATCTTTCGATACATGACGGACGAGGCAGATATTTTTCCCGCAGTAGGTTGCCATTTATTTCTGCGGCAAAACCAGTTGCAATCAAAGGGCTACAGAACCCCGTCCATCCAAAGGAAATAAGATGATTCATACCTTTCCCAAAGGTATTACATTCTGACTGATATCTCTGTCGAGAGATAACGATCAGAATCCACAAGTGAAGATCGCATGAAAGTCTGAGTAGTGTTATCGACGTTGGATATTATATCAAATTATATATATAAATATATATATATATATATAAATATATATATATATATATATATAAATATATATATATATATATATATATATATATATATATATATATATATATATATATATATATGTATGTATGTATGTATGTATGTATGTATATGTGTGTGTGTTTGTGTGTGTGTGGATTTTGGCTGCCTAAATAAGGATGTTCTGTGTCGCGATAGAATCATATATGTAAAAAAAAAAATACATTATTAGGTTGGTGCAAAAATAATGACGGTTTTTGACGTTCAAAAATACGTCAAAAACCGTCATTATTTTTGCACCAACCTAATATAATACAAAGTTCTACGGATCGTACTGAGCACTTTCTTAAAAAAATAGAAATAAAAGCTAAGAACTCTAAATTATAAATCTCACTGTTCTTTCCTATTATTTTATATAAATACGAAACATGCATTAATATATATATATATATATATATATATATATATATATATATATATATATATATATATATATATATATTAATGCATGTTTCATAAAATAATATAGACAAGTTTTGTCTACTTTAAGTAATTTCCTTTCATATTGTCTGATAAACTTAATAACATTATCATTGAAAGACGAAAGGATATCATCATATTGATACATGTTTAAATCCAATCTAAACTTTCGGCTTACACAAACCATTATCAAAGATGACAATTTCAATAAATCAAACATGTATCAATATTGTGATTTCCTTTCGTCTTTCAACGATAATGTGATTAAGCTTATCAGACAATATGAAAGGAACTTACTTAAAATAAATAGACAAAACTTGTCTATATTATCTAATGAAACATGTATTAATATATATATATATATATATATATGTGTGTGTGTGTGTGTGTTTGTGTGTGTGTGTGTGTGTCTCGATTTACACAAGCCATTATCAAAGATGACAATTTCAATAAATCAAACAACAACGGACGAAACAACAATGCTAGTCCGCCCTTGCGACATGAAAATTTCAAAGTAACAAACTCATAAATACATATATATATATATATATATAAAGAAATATAGTCTTAAGGTGTGCTATACTTATGGAATAAAGTGCTCAATATCAGAGATAGAGTGTGTGTAAATATAAAAGTGAACATAGAAGTCAACACTTAGAGGCGACAGTCTGTTGCATGCTATATGCAATTGTCAGGCGACCGATTGCATATAGCCTGAAACAGACTGTCGCCTCTAAGTGTTGACTTCTATGTTCACTTTTATATATATATATATATATATATATATATATATATATATATATATATATATATATATATATATTCATCTGATTTCTCCCAAATAATGATAATACACATACAGAAATGAAAATGATACATTTCGTATTTCATTTCCTGATGAAGCTTTAATAAAAGTGAATACATCATCCTATTTGTTCTTTTTCCTATCATTCTGTTGTATTTTAATCCATGTTTGATGGTTATTGGATACCTATATATATATATATATATATATATATATATATATATATATATATATATATATATATATATATATATATGATGTAATTGAAACTAATTAAACATTTTTATAAAAAGAAAAAAACTGACTGCAAAAAAACGGTTATGATATCTCTAAAAACATTAGTTTCATTCTCAAAACTGTTATATTTAATTTGTTTATTTGGAATTACAACATATACGACAGTTTTTGAGGAAGCAGGAACTGCTTTTTTTAATTAAGTTTTTGCATTTCTTTTTTCTCCAAGAATTTTGAATTATTTTCAGTCCCATGCGTGCATTTGAATGTAAATCTACCCCTCTCTCTCTCTCTCTCTCTCTCTCTCTCTCTATATATATATATATATATATATATATATATATATATATATATATATATATAAATTTAATTAAAAAAAATCGGACAACCTTAAGGGTTCATTGATTATATTTTATATCCCCAGGAAAGTGATTTTTCCTGGTTATATATGCACAAGTGCACATTGTCATGTTTATATATATATATATATATATATATATATATATATATATATATACAGAGTGTCCCTAAAGTCTGTACACATGTACACATAGGCAAAAATGCATATTTTCTAGAAATTAAATTTACAACATTTTATTGAATTGTAATATTAACAAATACCATCTTCAGTATGATTTCCATCATTTGTGATGCAAAGGTTGAAGTGCTTTCCAAGATTCCCGTGAACCCAATGCAATAACTGCACATTGCCGTCAATTTTAGCGCATTTACTTTTTATGCATTCAGTCAAGTGTGTTGCATCTGTGATTTTCATTGAGTAAACCTTCTCCTTTAGCAGACCCTAGGAAAAGAAGTTGGAGGTAAATATAGAGTTAGTGTAATTTCCAATGGTCCCAGACATTAGGACACTCTTTGTGTATAAATACAGACACACAGTTTTGTTGTATCACAGCTCATCAGTGTGGCTAGACGTCCGGTTGACTCTAGCTAGAATCGAAACCCGACTGAATTGGCATCAGTCTAGGATTCTACCACGGCAGGGATGAAGGTGAATTTAAGCGTTTTTATTTTTAGATAAACGCACAGTGACTGGGAGAACTCGATTCTATTTACTGAAGAGTCTTGCATTATTAGCCTTAATAGTCACTGTTTACAAACTCACACTTCCTCTCCAGAGAGCTCTACCGAAATAGTTTTTTCAGGAGCATATATATTGTCATCCACAGACAGACTGTTTCGCTGCATCATAGCTCATCAGTGTGGCTCGACGTCCGGTTGCCTCTAGCTAGGATCGAAACCTGACTCAATTGGCATCAGTCGAGGATTCTACCACTAACCACGGCAGGGTTGAAGGTGAATTTAAGCGTATTTATTTTTAGATAAACACACAGTGACTGAGAGAACTCGATTCGATTCATCAGACTAGGATTTGTTGATGTGGCCACGATTAATTTTTGAAAGAATATTTTTCTGAAATAATATTTTTTAAAGAATATTTTTCATCTGTAATCTTTTTCTTGTCTATTGAAAATATTCCTTTTGAAGAAACCGTGGAGAAACAAGAAAAATAATGATCCAGAATATTTTGAAGTTTATATTCTCGGAAATAACATTGACGATAGTGAAATACACTAGAAGCTAACGTTAATCCTTAATATAAGCGAAACATATAAGGAAGCCATTATCATCCGTTGATTCAAGCCTATGGAAAGAAGCCATTAAAAAAAAACAAAAAAAAAAAACAGTTTTCTCCAAAGAATGATAACTATGTAGTAGTCCCCTCACTAGAAAATACGGAAGGTTATTGAAATTTTACAATTAAGTCTAATATAGAATCATTACAAGCCTAATATATGATACTGTTTATCATTATTCTTACTAGAAACAAGCCATCCTGAGTAAGTCGATAAACTACATCCGCGTCCTGGGTAAGACGATAAACTACATCCAACAGCAAGACCTCTGATCAATACGTTTTGAGGAGCATGGAACCACCTCTTAATTGCTGGTGTTCCCAGGTACATCATGGCTGGGGGTGGCAGCCACTTTCAGGGTCCCAGCTATTGGCAAATAGTTAACCCCACAAACTAATCACTACAAAGATGCATATTTGTTTCGGTGCCTAAAACATCTCCTTTGTTCATTATCGTGGATTAAGAATAATTTTATACAGTTCAAAATGATGTTAATGTCGGTATGAACTTCAGAAAATTCCAATGTTATTTTTCGTATGTAACAATTTATAATAAATAATTATTTTCTCTATTTTGGGAATTGCGTCCTCTTTTAAATTAATATTATGAACGTTTGAATTTATATTCTTTTCTTTCTCATTACATTTGGATATATATCTATATATACTCTACTCGACTCTCACGTCGAATTCGACGTATGAGAGTCAAGCAGATCGGTTCCCAGGAAACCGGCAGCCCAAACAACAGCACATGAGATTTGATTATAGTGGTAAAGCTTTCGTGCAGGACCATCCACATTTTTTGAAGGGCCGAATACAGAGACCTGGTGCATTACGTGCCACAAGGTCCCCAAACGACCCTCCGCAGGTTTTGAATTCAGAATTGTCCTTCTTCTAGACCAGTTTCTATCGAAGGCTATAGAACCCAGTCTGTCCTGCCATTTACCCATAGCTGGAGGGAGAAGAGGATTCACACCTTTCCAAAGGGTATTAGCACGTGAGTGAATGTGATGGATTCGACTGGAATTCGAACTCGGCACTCCTCAATCCAAGTCGTTATCTATTACGCCACCGTATCTATATATATATATATATATATATATATATATATATATATATATATATATATATATATATATATATATATATATATATATATATATATATATATATATGCAGAAAAAGTTGCAAATTGAAAAAATAATAATGTTCTTTTATGAATTATTTATTTATTTGTATATATATTTGAAATTTCAGATTGGCCTCAATCTTTTTTCAGAAATATTAGGTTGGTGCAAAAATAATGACGTAATAATGTCGTCTTCTGACGTATTTTTAACGTCAAAAAACGACATTATTACGTCATTATTTTTGCACCAACCTAATAACTGTTTGTTTACAAGTAGCGTCCGTCGCGAGACGCGGACGTCACGTGATATGGAACGCCACTGTGTTCGAATATTCCTAACGTAAATCTAACTGTAATAATATCTTAGATGTTGTTTAAAAAATTAAAATAAGAAATGAAAAATTTTTTTAACTATATCTAAAAAATGTTTAACTATTGAAATATTTAGAAAGATTTAAAATACCGAAGTCTTTATTTAACTCTAGTTTATATGTATTTAATTTTAAAATCCAGTATTTTCTTTTTTTCTGCGTATGTGGAACTGAAATCAGAATCTATGAATAAACATTTAAAGTTTTTTAATGAGTGTCCTGATTGATTAAAGTGTTCAGCTATATATATATATATATATATATATATATATATATATGTATATATATATATATATATATAAAGAAATATAGTCTGAAGGTGTGCTATATTTATGGAATAAAGTGCTTAATATCAGAGATAGAGCGTGTGTAAATATAAAAGTGAACATAGAAGTCAACACTTAGAGGCGACAGTCTGTTTCATGCTATATGCAATCGTCAGGCCACATATGCTGTTATTTTTCTCGGCTATTTATATATATACGGGTTAGTGGTGAATTGTGGTTATTCTATTATGGCGGTTATATATATATATATATATATATATATATATATATATATATATATATATATATATATATATATATATTGTTTGGATTTTCATTGTAGCATCGTTTTATTTATGTCTAACTGATCAGTTCTCTTTGTTCCAGAGAGACTGATATTTCAATTCTTTTCTACGTTTTCTACGATAAAATATATTCTATTGCTTTCTGTAAAGTGACATGCACCCCCACACACACACATCAAAAAAATTTCCACACTGACAAATATATAAGATTTTCCATCGCAACATTTTGTAAACCCAACATATCATATAAACACATTTGCTTTGATGTCAAACCCTTGTGTCCAGGACCGCTCGATCAGGACAAAGCAGTTCCTGGAGAATGACAGTGAAGATCTATGCTTCATGATCTTTGTAAAATGCGAGATTGTATTGCTCTTCACTCAAAATATACGCACACGGTCCAAAAATATTTGTTTTTAGGTAGGCTTTTTGTAATATTTTTTTCAAGATAATCAGCATTGGATTATAATTTTCTAAGCGTGGTGTAGATGTGGCACAAGGGCGAATGTATGGAGCACTGAGTGAGGACCGATCTCACTAATCAGTTGTCATAGATTTACCGAGACAAGCTTTGATAACCATCAGACCGCATCGAATAGTCACTTTTCTAAACGTAGTTTAGATGTGGCACAAGGCCGAATGTGCGGATCACCCAGTGAGAATCGAAATCAAATCATCGAATTGGCCAAAGCTTAAACACAAGATGTATAAAATTAATATTTAATATGGACCATTTTGTTCAATCTGACTAAACATTTCAAGAGGTGGAGAATTCCCAGGGAAATCCAAATGTTCTTGGATAGCATTCAAAAATAATCTTTGCTAAAAAGAACAAACATCCTGTTAATTCTAAATCCACACGTTCCAATTTCGATCTAGGTTATTTCCACGGTGGAAGGCATTTCTAGCAGGAGTGAAATTGGGTCAGTTAGAAACAGGCTGCATGTTCTTTTGTAATATGTAAGTTTCTTAAATATCTAATCATGAGATGATCGTAAAACAGTTATATTCAGAACATATCGTGCTGTATAGAACCTTAAATACTTAGTTCCTAAAGAGACAGAGTGTTTGATTTTAATATTTAATTATGGGATTATAGTAAAGCACTTATCCTCATAACCTATACTTCTATATAGAACCTCAATTACTTAGGTCCTCAAGTGACAGGGGATTTCATTTTGATATCTAATTATTGGATGATATTAAAACAGTTATCTTCAGAATCTATACTGCTGTATACAAACTTAATTACTTAGGTACTAAAGAGACAAAAGATTTCATTTTACTATACTATTGAGGTACTATACTTGTTTTACGGCATATCAATCGCAATTGATTATTTCATTGTTGGTAAAAAAATTTTCAAAAATCTATATCCGGTAATATTTTTTCCTTCAAAAATCTATTTCCGGTAATATTTTTTCCTTCAAAAATCTATTTCCGGTAATATCTTTCCTTCAAAAACCTATTTCCCATAATATTTTTTTCCTTTAAAAATCTATTTCCGGTAATATTTTTTCCTTCAAAAATCTTTTTCCGGTAATAATTTTCCTTCGCTGGTAATATTTGTTTTTCAAAAATGTATTGCTGGTAATACTTTTTTTACAAAGTATTTCTGGTATTAAAACCTGTTTTTACACTTTCACAGTGTTTTGACCTGAGATTCGGGGTTAACTATTTGCCCATAGCTGTGACCCTAACAGGTGCTACCACCCTGGGTCAGGGTAGACCTGGAAACAACACCAATTAAGAGGTGGTTCCAAGCTTCTCAAAACCTGATCAGAGGCCTTGCTGTGGGGCATAGTTTATCGTCTTACCCAGGGTGCGGATGTAGTTATCGTCATACCCTGGACGCGGATGTAGTTTATCAACTTACACTGGATGCGGATGTAGTTCATCATCTTACCCAGGGCCGGATGTAGTGTATCGTCTTACCAAAGATGCGGATGTACTTTATCGTCTTACCCAGGACGCGGATGTAGTTTATCGTCATACCCAGGACGTGGATGTTGTTTATCGTCTTACCCAGGGTGCGGATGTAGTTTATCGTCTTACCTAGGACGCGGATGTAGTTTATCGTCATACCCATGACGTGGATGTAGTTTATCGTCTTACCCTGGACGCAGATATAGTTTATCGTCTTACCCAGGACGCGAATGTAGTTTATCGTCTTACCCTGGACGCGGATGTAGTTAATTGTCTTACCCAGGACGCGGATGTAGTTTATCGTCTTACCCAGGACGCGGATGTAGTTTATCGTCTTATCCTGGACGCAGATGTAGTTTATCGTCTTACCCTGGACGCGGATGTTGTTTATCGTCTTACTCAGGTTATGACTGTAGAGATCGGAGAAGCATCCTCTTGGCAGTTGCTTCCACAGAGCAGCGGTTCGCGAGAAGAATCTGCTCGAATGTCACTTACATCTCACCAATTGAATACGAAAGAAATAAAGGTGGTTCTTTACAATGGGCATGGCGGGTCTTAGCCATGAAGGTTAGAACAGGTGGAAATAATGAAGGTAGTTCTTCTGAACACTTTCCATGGAAACATGATTTAAAAAAACGTGACATAAATTAGAAGGGACAGTATTTACATTAGTCGGACTATTGTCCTCATCTTTGTCGCTATATTTATTACAACATTTTGGCTGTTGCACGCTCCGGCCTTCTTCAGGTGGTTGGAATGTAGAACTGAACTCTTTATTTAGCTCGCTGGGGTAGACTGTTCTAGTTCCACGTGCCATGTTTAATGGATGTCAGTTATCTCACTTATCTCCTGATAATTACCCTCTCCAAGTTCTCCACTGCCTTACCCAGGTATTGAACTCACACTCTTTGGGTTCTGTCACTGGATCTAACCAACGCCTTTATCTGCTGTGCCATGTGTCCTTGAAGAAGAAGGTCGGAGCGCACAACGGCCCAAACTAAATATAGTCGATGCCAGACGACCGTTAGTCGGATACTAAATTATCAGCGACCACAACTAGATTTCTCTGCGTTATTACCTATTATATTAATTTCCTAACGTTTTGTACGTCGAACCTATTGTACGACCGACTTAGTACAAATAGAAACCTCCACTGTGAAACCACTCCATAACAACTTTCGTATTTCGGTATCACTATTAAAGAAAAAGGAATTATATTTATTCTGAGAGTGGACACTAACTGTTGCACAATAATAAAAATACTGTTTTTTAGATGACTTCTCTCGTGAAGTTATTTCACTCTTAAATGTATATCTAACTTCTGTGGCTTTGTGGCATAGCAATAGCTAAATGTTTTGTTATTGAGAAGATGTCAACGGACTATATCTCGAAGCAGGACTGGAGAATTAAATCAAGTTTTTACCTAGTGCGTCTTATTTTCCAGCTTTGAGAGAATTCAAAATTATCTTCGTGGCCTTGTGGGTGATGAATTATTTTCTGTCCAATAGCACCTTTCCCACAAATGTAATGTCGCAAGCCTCTCACTACTCTATCGGCATTTCTTTTAACAAATCTTCAGAAGGGTTACATACCTTACTTGAAAAGGCCCAGACTTTTATATGTAAAACACGCCATGACACGTACACACGGTCGAATCACCCTTATTGCCTTCGTATTAGATAAGAAGGAAATTCCATTCAGACAGCTTTTTTCTTTAAAACTGCTACCTTGTCGAACAAATTCCCAAGAATATATTAAAATCTTAAAATTTTAACGTTATCTACTTTCAACAACCTCATTCAGTAACCTTTTACTTTGAGTGGTTCTTGGGTCTTGCATTAAGTGAAAACCAGTGAAAGCATTTAAAAAAGACTGATTTAAGCGTAATAAACTATTAATGTTCATTTATTTAGCTTTCGCCTTTTACTGAGACGTGAAAAGTTGGAAATTTATTTACTGTCTTTTCAAATTAATGATCTTTTCTTTGTGAACGAGATAAAACCATACACAGAGATAAAAAAATGTCATTGATATTTTCTAATTTAGAGCTTCAAACGATTTTTTTCAGATTATAAAATTTAACTTGAAAGCTTATTATAGCCGAAAGTTTTATCGAAAAGTGCGGCTTCTGGATTGAGAAATTTGAGTCGCCTATCTGGCTTACCTTGTTCGTTTTCGATTTGCGAAAATTATTTCGGTTTAAGGGAAATTTCTCTATTTTTTTTTCCTGCTTAATTTGAAGAAACGTTTGCAAATAATTCTTTAGAAATGAAGAGGTTGTTTTCTTTCAAACAAATGATTTAGGTGCTAATACATTATTTCACTCTACCGTGCAAACTCACATATATAAGATTATCATTATCTATATATATATACCTTAATAATTTCATTTATACCCACATATACGAGGGCTGATCAAAAAGTATCGGAACAGGTGCTATAACTAAGTTACTACAACACATATCAATTCAGTATTGAATCCCCTTAGAAGTAGACCCTACTAGAGCCACATATTTTATCCAGCATTCCCAGAATTCTTTTGGTGGGGTGGATAGCAAGCATCTCCCTCGTAGCATTCTCTTGAATGTTGTTCCTTTCAGTGGGCGTCCTGGGTAAGACGATAAACTACATCCAACAGCAAGTCCTCTGATCATGAGGTTTTGAGGTGCGTGTAGCCACCTCTTGCTTGCTGGTGTTTTCAGGCGCACCATGACCCGGGGTGGTAGTACCTGTTAGGGTCCCAGCTATGGGAAAATATTTAACCTCCCAAACCGGGGTCAAAACGTGTAAAAATAGGTTTTAACACCAACAAAGCATTTTTGTAAAAAAACAATAATTACCTGCTATACATTTTTTTTTAATATATTACCATCTATACATCTTTGAAAAAGAATATTACCAGATATAAATATTTGAAGGGAAATTATTAACAGAAATAGATTTTTGAAGAATAAAAATATTACCAGAAATATATCTTTCTGAAGGAAAAAATATTTCCAGAAATAGATTCTTGAAAAATAAATATTACCAACAATAAAAATTTTGTCGGCATTAAATAGCCAATAACAAAAAAAAAAAAAAAAAAAAGAAAGAAACCAACCAAACCAGAAATACTTATTTCCAGCAATAAATTTTTGATGAAAAAATATTACCAGCAAAACATTATTACCAGCAATACATTTTAGAAAAAACAAACCAACCAAACAAACAAACAAACAAACAAATCCTTTCAGTGGGTTCTGATATTTTTAAAGAGGAAAATGTCACAAGGAGCGAGATCTGAGGAATCTAGTGATTGTCGGACCCGAGGAATTATTATGTTTGGTCCTAAACTACTGCACAACCAATGGTCTCTGATGGAACTTCTGTTGAGTAGTAAGACGACCACACTCTACGCACTTTCCTTCCAAACACTGCTATAAACAACGGAAGTCAATGTGAGCCAAGATGGTTCACTCTGAGTATTTCCGTTACAATAGCAGCAGTCCCGATACATTTTAGTCAGACGTTGATAAGCTTGTTTACTTTGGGAGTAGCCTTTCTTAGACGCAGTCTCTTGATTTTTAAACTTCAAATAGAATTCAGGAAGGTACAAACTCATTTGTTAACCATGAAATTTGTGGCCACAAAAAAGAATCAAACTCTTCATAAAATAATCGTCTACCCTGTGTTTGAGTTATCTAACCTATAGACGATATATATACAGGGAGTTCCCCCAAATCTGGCATCATTTAAAATGTGAATACCTGAGTAACTGCTTGACCCAGGTAAACGAAATTAAACTAGGCTTCATGTTGAACAGTAAAAGGTTTACTTATCAAAATTCTAACAGCATATTCAAAGGGACGCCGATTTTATAACTGTTGAAACTTGACTAATGCATGGAATAATAATGCAACACAAAATGTACTTAGAACAAAATGTATTGAAACAAGGAAGTGTACACAATATTTACATATAGTCTTTTGTATATTCCTGGGAAGACCGTTCCTGGAATGTGTGTTGACTGAGTCGCAGTCGGGCAGAGTCTCTGGTTGGATCTCTCGATTCCTCTCACTCTCTTCCCGGTACCAACCATATTTATATGGTCGGTACCCCACTATGCAAATTAGGTGGATCCTACCACAACAATAACCGATTTCAGAATATGCGTGCATCCTGTGACACGACACAGGTCAAGTCGGTAGTCCAGCTCCTGCTAAACACGTTGTAGCATGTCTTGCGTAACATCCCCGGCCCTCAGTGATTCTCTGCTTAAGTTCCTCTAGATTTGTAAGAAGAGGGGGAATATAGACCTGTTCTTTCACACAACCCCATAGAAAAAAAATCACAGAATATCAAAGCCGGTGAAATTGGTGGCTACTTCAACAGCACATTATCATTATCCCTGACACACCCGATCCATCTTCCTGCTAGATAAGTTCACACAGTCAAGTTAGTTTTTACACATTCTTTTAAAATTTGAGATCATTTGAGCGAGAAGTGACTATGTTATTAAATTAAAAACGATGTCAATTTTGTAGGACACCCTGTGTGTATGTGTGTGTGTGTGTGAGTGAAATGTATTCTAATTTTTGATTTATATATATATATATATATATATATATATATATATATATATATATATATATATATATGAAGAAAAATATACGGAAAAAAAAAATCCTTATATGCAATTATGCTGTTTTAATGTTAATATGTCAACGTCGGACGTTTCGGTCTAATAAACCATCTTCAGGACATATTCATAAAATATAATTAACATCTTTGTAATGTTGAATTGATAATGTTAATTATATTTTATGAATATGTTCTGAAGATGGTTTATTAGACCGAAACGTCCGACGTTGACATATTAACATTAAAACAGCATAATTGCATATAAGGATTGTGTTTGTTTTTTTCCGTATATTTTTCTTCATACTGTCGGATCTATATCCATATATTTGCTTATATATATATATATATATATATATATATATATATATATATATATATATATATATATAAATTCTATATATCGTACTAAAAATACAAAATATAAACCAATTATGTAACATATTTGGCCCTTTAAAAGGACTTCTACAGATTAAATAATATTTTAGTATCATATACAAGGTGACCACCAGAACTGAAATCAGTTAAAATGGGAATATCCAAGTAACTATATGCTCCTCCAGGTAGACAAAATTAAATAAGGTTACATGTTGAACAATAAAGCATTTATTTATCAAAATTTGAACAGGATATTCAAAGAGATCTAGATTTTATGAGCGATTCTACAAAACTTATCTGCTTAAGTTTCTCTATGCTTTTTGAAAGATAGTGACCCATAGAAAAAAAATCACAAGGTCTCAAGTCAGGTGGATGTCGTAGCCATTTCAACAGTACATTGTTAATATTAATGGTAAAACGGATCCATCTTCCTGGTAGTCTACACAGTCAAGTTAGTTTTGACACATTTTCTTAAAATTTGAGATCATTTGAGCAAGAATTGGTCATGTTATTAGATTACAAAATAATGTCCATATTTTGCGGACACCCCTCCCTTTCTTCATATATATATATATATATATATATATATATATGACATTACCCAACATGAAAACAAAAGATCAAAAAAATAAACCTGAACCAGCCCTTAAAAATTCATCTAAACCCTTTAGCATTTCCTTTTCCAACATCCGTGGCACCGAACCAACTTCTGCAGTGTGTAATCTTTCCTCATTGAGAAGTCTCCAGATATACTGGTTCTCTGCGAGACCGACCTCGACTCGTTTATCCCCTCCTCTGACCTTTCAATCCCTGGTTACCTTCCCCTCTTTAGAAAAGACTCTCGAACCCAGTTTGAAGCCCCCGATTTTCGTTTTAAGTTCGTCGACAAAATACAGAGACAGATATGCAATGTGTTTGGTCTTAATCTGGCATCTCGTTCACAGTCGCTCTCCTACAGACGTGCCGTCGCCTCCCTCTGTCTTTTCTACAAATTCTTTCACGGTAACTGCTCCGACGAGCTTTTTTTGCTAGTTCCCAAAATCCATGAATTTAAACGTGCCACTAGGTTGGCATCTGGGTCCCACCCTTTCGCTCTCGAAACGGTTAAATGTAGCTGCCTCTTCTACTCCAATAGCTTCATGTCTTGCACTTCCCGTCTGTGGAACTCCCTTCCTCTTACTCGCTTCCCTGATAGCTATAATCTCCAACTATTCAAATGCAATGCCAATCGACATCTCCAGATTCCCTGATCTATTCCGCGTCCTTCTATTCATCTTTTCCTCTATCACGTCTCTTTACTCTCGCTCACACTCTCTGTAACTGTTTGCGTGCTAGTGGCACTCCTCAACTTGGTTGGGGTGAAAATCTTTAAAAAAAAGTGCCAACAAATGTCTACTGCTTAGCAAACACGACCTGCTGACCTAGTTGTTCGTATCTCATTGACTATGTGAGTGTTAATACACTAGCTTTATACCAAACCAAACAAAGCTGTAAAAATGAACTTTAAAGTCGTAATACCATGAAGATGATTTAAAAAGAAGAAGTATTTATTTGTGACGACCAATCAGCAGCAATAATTAATAATTAGTTTAAAGATTTTGTCATTTGAACTTGCATTAGTATCGGTTTCCCTTGTCTCTCTGAAAATAGAAACGTACAGCTGAACCATTTCAGAAACTGAAATGATGCAAAGCGAAAAAGTAAGTATCATTAATTTGCCGTATTTCCAAACATAGCGCGCATTTTTCCCACCAAATCACTGAAACTCACCACGCGATGATTCCGATAATTTGGGCGCGTACAAGAAACCAATACAAAACTGACACCTCAACATTTTATTTTGATACATTAGTCCACTGGTGACTCCAGAATAAATTATATATGATTATAAATGATTAAATTATAATATTAGGTTGGTGCAAAAATAATATCGTTTTTTGACGTATTTTTTTAACGTCAAAAACGATATTATTTTTGCACCAACATAATAATATATCAAAGTGCTGTTAAAACATTAAAAAAAAAAAAAAGAAAACTCGCTCGACACACAAGTGATGTAATGACACCTAAATGAAATAAATGTTATTATAAATTATTAAATCATGGTTACAAATTAAAATAATGTTAAAATAATTAAAATTTGTTTTACGTACTAATCCCATGATGTAATTTGAATGAAATATATTTGATTTCAGATGTTTAAATTATAGCAACAAATAAAAGTATTATTCAAATACTTTCAAAAATCCTGTTTTATAAATTACTTCCCTGGTTGTCCCAGAATTAAATATATCTCTATCTATAAAAGGCAGGATGTGTGTGTGTGTGTGTGTGTGTGTGTGTGTGTGTGTGTGTGTGTGTGTGTGTGTGTGTGTGTATGTGTGACGAATGCACGGCCTCAATTTTCGACGGATTTGCATCAAAATTTACATGCACATACTCCAAGTTAGCGGGAAGGCCAAGACCGACTTTGCATTTCCCAACTCCCATCAATAGTGGAAATAATCGATTTTTTTTATGCTTCTACGGCACTTTTCATGTAGTTTTCGGCCATTTTCTGCTGGCCAGAGTGAGAGCCTATAGCTGGCTGCCACAAATAAGCAGGAAGATTCTATTGGCCAGCGTGAGAGCCAACAGCTGACTGACACGAATGTTAACTAGTATGGTTATAATCGATAGCTGCATTCGTCACAAGTGGGAAAAATTTAAATCTTCATGACACTTTACTCCAATTGGTTCATTCGCTTGCTTAAACTCAACGTTGATTCTGGTTCCGCAGAACTGGCTTGGGTGTGAAAAAGTATTTGTTGTTAACATTCTTTTTTCATTCGGTTTTTCCAGTTAGGAGTCCTGTTTTAAAGCTGATCGTTTTGTGTTCATTTTGTTTAGTTCTTTTTTCGTAACAGATTTAATGTTTAGTATAGAGCTTAGAAAAAATTTGCACTATGAGATAGGAAACAAGTAAGGCATGTAGCAACATCAGCACGGCAAAGGGCACTCCTTTAAAGGCAAGGAAGGGAAAAATATTTTAAGTCAAGTGAAAGCGATTGCTGTATGAGTCGTACGATTTTTGAATCAAGCACGGGCAACGCCGGACCATGCTGCTAGTAAGGTTAAAAATTATTAAATTCTGATTATAAATCAAATTTTAGAATATTTAAGATATCTTCTTTTTTTTTCACACATTAATTTGATATCCCCGAGATATAAAAACCAAAATTTTTTAATATAACTTTATGTAAGCTGTCGAAGCATCCATATTTTTGATCGATTTTCAATGATTTTAGGCGTTTTCGAATGTTTTTAAACAACAAATTACATTTAAAAATAACTGTGTTTAAGGTATAAAAAGTAATAGAAGTTGCCGTAATAGCTTCAAATTCAATTTAATTTTCATTGTTTTCAAATGTTTGTAAAAAACAATTTTTTTTAAATATAAATTTGTGGAAGCTGTCGAAACTTTTCAAAACCAATATTATTTTAAATTATAATTAAAAATAAAGTATTAACAACAGATACACAAAGTTTTAGTTTTATTTGAAATATTTTCTTTGCCGAATTATATATGCTTGCTATATACTGTTTGCGGCCATACCACGTTGAAACATCGGTTCTCTGATCATCAAAGTTAAGCAACGTCGAGCCTGGTTAATACTCTAGCTATCAGTTAATACAATCTCGTTACTTATACTAACATAAGACCTGTATATGTGGAGGTAATTTTCGACGAACAGGTCACAATTACCTAACTAGAGTTAGTAGAGTAGAGTGTTATATACTGGTACGTGATAGGCACCTCGTTAGAAAGCTGGTCTTGCTAAAACTGTGACAACTGAATAGTGATTTCGATCCTCACTGGGTGCCCCATACTTTCGGCCATGTGCCACATCTAAGCCTTGCTTAGAAAATCAATAAGGGCACCTCGGGGTGGTGTAATGGTAAGCAAGCTTGTCTCGCTAGAACAATTACGACTGAATAGTGAGTTCGATCCTCACAGAGTGCCCACCTACTTTCGGCCTTGTGCCGCATCTAAACTACGCTTGGAAGATCACAATTTGGGAACCTCGAGGTGGCGTAATACTTAGCAAGCTTGTCTCGCTAGAACAATTATGACTGAGTAGTGAGTTCGATCCTCACTGGGTGCCCCATACTTACGGCCTTGTGTCACATCTGAGCTACGCTTGGAAAATCACTATACTGGTACGTGATATTAATTCATATATGAAAAAGGTTTTGCACGCTTCTAGACCCCAAAATGATCTTTTGTGAATTTTTCTGTAATGGTTGTTGTAATGCATGGGTTTGATTTTGCAAAAGCACAGTTTTGCTTTTGGACCCGAGATGCAAGATCACAACCAATAATATTGCTGATTCTTCTTTGGATTTTACTAAGGATCTTCAGATATCTAGAAGGTGTCAGGGCCATATATGATGGCAATATTCTAAGCATGGACGAATAGTACAGTTATAGATATCCAAGATAAATTCTGACATCTAGGAAACTCAATTCGATCGATTTTTCTATACAATATAGCTTAGACACTGTTTCACTTATTCCTCAAGAGTGATCAAGGATTACAAAGGCTTTCCGAAATATATGTTTTAACAATAAATTATCCGCTGAAATTACAAGTTTTTATTCTTTTTAATTCAACTTCACCAATAGAATCAAGCATTGTTACAACATTTACTCCTGTTCAAAAGACAGGGGAGGAGTTTGACCAGGAAGCTAGACGGTTTTATTTACTCCTATTAATTTTTTTTCATACCATTAGTGAAGTCATTGGTCAATTGTGGGTTGGTGAGGCTATTTAACCTATAAATGAAGATCAAGACTTCATTGTTTATCTTCTCCTAGACCAGTTGCTGCCAAGGTTTTTATGATTTATGCCATTGACGAAGAAAACCAAAATGAATGAAGTTCCTTCGAAAAAGCCAGGTTAATCAAGAAACAGATTCGAAATACAACTTGTGAATAGCTTTATAAATATATAAATAAAGTCTTTTCAGTTCCTCATTTCTATTTCATCTTTTTTCCGACTCGAAATTTTTCGTAAGTTTTCTTCGTTTAGCAACGATATTTAAGAATCGATTTAATAATAAAAAACAAAAACAAAAACGTCATAGCAACTGTATGTTATTGCGTACCATTCATCAGCACCTCAGTGCGGATTTATCTCAATGTAAATCTACCTGAGTTGACACCTTGTGGCTTTTTTCTATGGGGCTATGTGAGAGCACAGGTCTATATCCCCCCTCTTCCTACAAGCCTAGAGAAACTTAAACAGAGAATCACTGAGACGCTGTAGAATATTACACAAGACATGCTACAACGTGTTTGTCAGAAGCTGGTCTACCGTCTTGACGTGTGTCGTCTCACAGGAAGTGTATATATTGAACATTTGTGAAACCGGTTATAAAATCGACATCCTTTTGAATATCTTGTTCGAATTTTGTAAAGGACAACTCTGAATTTAAAATACACTGGGCCGTTTGAGGAACCGGTCTCTGTTTTTGGCCCTTCAAATATGTGGTTGATTTTGCACAAAGCCTTCACCACTATAATCATGTCTGGGCTGCCGCTTCCTAGGAACTGAGCTGCTTGACCCTCATACGTCGAATATGACGGGAGAATCTACCCTTTTTCCTCGGTATATCATTTTTTAATGATTTAATTTATTTGAAACAATATACAGGTTGCCAGTCTAATAACATAGCCAATTCTCGCTCAAATCATTTCAAATTTTAACAAAATGCGTAAAAACTGTGCGGACTTAATGAGAATCTACCAGAAAGATGGATCGGGCGGGTGAGTGATAAAGAAAATGTTCTGTTAAAATGGCCACCACATTCAATTGGGAGTTTTTTTTTTCCATGGAGCTATTTGAAAAGACAGGTCTATATCACCCCTCTTCATATAAGCCTAGAGGAATTTAAACAGAGAATCAATGAGGCGCTGGAGATATGCTACAACATTTTTGTCAGGAGCTGGTCTACCGTCTTCCCATGTGTCGTGTCACAGAAGGTGCGCATATTGAATATTAGTGAAGCTTTGTGAAATCGGCTATAAAATCAACATTCTTTTGAATATCTTGTTCTAATTTTGATAAATAAATCTTTTACTGTTCATCATGAAGCCTATTTATTTTATTTTGCCTGTGACATGAAGTTACTCAAATATTTAAGTTAGTAAAATGCGACCCTATGTAAAATAAGTTAATAAACAAGAAAAAAGTATTTTTTTGCTAATGTTTACCGAATTCAAGGCCCTAGAGTCACTCATGGTAGAGGGTTACTTTGTGGTGTTGTATTAGCATAAGAAAGGGCATGAAATGAAATTTTTGGGTCTATGCAAAAAAAAAAACAACAACAACAAAACAACAGCTAATTCTATACTAAAGAGGTCAAGATTTAATTAGTGAATAATATTTCAGAGTCTAGGCGGAACATTAGTATTATAAAGTTCAACTAGACTTTGCATAGAACCGAAAATCCAATCCTATACATAGAACAACGGGTAAACTCCTATTCAAAATACCGGAGAAGAGTTTGAACCGGACGACAGACAAGCCTGTCTATTTCTATTAAAATACATTGTACAATCATTTCCTGTAATTTTCATTAATGTTTATACTTACATGAGTTATATAAAAAAAATTGTGTTTGTGGCAGATGTACATAAAGATTTACAGACGTGTGTATGAATACAGAAATGTTTACAGATACAAATAAGATGTATCTAGTCTGCGTGAAGAAATTGAGAACAAATTATGTTACACAAGGAAAAAAAATTATATTTAACAGACACAAAGAAAAACATTAGAGATAATTTGAACACTTTTTTTTAACTTTAAAACAGGTCAAAGTTACAAAATAAAATCGTCCTCAGTCGTAAGGAAGGTCACTGTTCGGGCACGGTAAACAATTTCAAAGAGACATTATTCCGATTTTTTTTTTAGCGCCATATCAAACGCTAGGGGCTATTTAATGCCGAAATCAAAACATTTTTTGACACAATTTTATTTTATTTTGGGAGATAATAATAGTTTAGTGATACAAGTCTTACTAATTAACCCATAGCTGGGGGAAGAGGAGGTGGATTCATCCCTTTCCCAAGAGTATTTGCGCATAAATGAAAATAACGAACTCGACTAGAATTTGAACTCGGGTTGCCGATTTCCAATTCCGAGATGTAATCCATTACACCATCCACACATACAAGCTTACAGCATTTTGTGTTCGGTACGTGATATGCATGACAGTAAGAGTCGATTTTGGAAGTTTTTACAAACTAAGCTTTGTCAGGATCGAACTCATTTTATCTAATTTATCTCCGAACGTTGTATTGTGATATTAACGAAAAATGATTCCCCGCAGCAGGGTGCGGCGCGGGTGCAAAAGGATGCGAATATTTGTGCAGATTCTGTGAATTAAACTTTCTGTTTTTCTCTTTAAAAAGAAAGCAATTTCTTTTTCTTTGGTCGCTACCGAGATAATGGAGAAATGATTAAAGAAATAGAATTAAGCTTTTTCTCAGTGTTTATCAATTCTAATGCCTTTTCACCAATGATATGAAATCGTATAAAAGCAGGCCGCGCTTATTTGCCAAAGATTTCCTTAATTTAGGAGAACGGCTTTACGTTCTTGCACGTTGCAAAAAGATGAATGGTTTCCCGGGAGGCGAAGTATATCTGAAGATGGCTAGATAGCACACGAGCAGAAACATCGTTTTCAAAACAAACAAGAAAAGGATACTTGTTCGGATAATTCATGTAATCCCAATATTTCAGTACAGAACTTGTGACGGTATTACACACCTACCGATCTAACAATCTACAGAGGTACCTCCCTACCTTACCGACTTACCTAGCTACTAAGCGGCCTACTACCCACCTACATACCTACCTACTGACCAACTTACGAACCTACCTATCTACTCAGCGTACATACATATATACATACCTTCCTATCTACCGACATACCAATCTACCTACTTAGCGACTAACTACGTACCTACATACCAACCTACCAACCTACCTATCTACTGAACTATCTACATATATATATATATATATATATATATATATATATATATATATATATATATATATATATATATACCTACCGACCTACCTACTTAGCGACTTACTACCGACCTACCTATTTCCCTATCAAACTACCTGTCTACCTATCAATCTACCAAACTACCTACCGACCAACCAACCTACCTACCTACCTATATACATATGTACATACCTCCTCTGTACCTACCTAAAGACTTACCAACCTGCCTACTTAGCAACCTACTATCTATCTACCCATTAACCCACCCACAAAACAAACTACCTACCAACCAACCTGCCAACCTACCTACCTACCTAGCTATCAAACTACCAAACTAACTACCAACCAATCTGCCAACCTACCTACCTACCAACCAACCTCCAACCTACCTACCTACCTACCTATCAAGCTACTGACCAACCAAACTACCTACCTACCAACCAACCTGCTAACCTTCCTACCTAGCTAGATATCAACCAACCAAACTATCTACTTATTGATCAACCTACCTACCTACTTGCCGAACAACCTACCAACCTACATACGTACATACCTAGCTATCGACTTACCCACCAACCGACTGACCTACCTGTCAATCTATATACTCAACTAACTATTCAATTACCTACCTACCTCATCACCCGCACTTGAGATCCTAGTCTACCATACGCCAGGTCCATTGTGGAATCCTTCATATTTTACATGGCCGCATAATATGTGATTAGTCGAGACTATTTTCCCAATGGTATTTGTGAGAAAATGAATGTGATAGACTTGTCCAGAACGCCCACTCACCGAGTTGTCGTTTTGAGGCGCTAAACTTTACACCACATGCACACCCGCTTAATATTAGTGATAGTATTACATTGATGAAAAATGTCTCCCATTTATACAATATTAAGTAAATCTTCGAAGTAATAGATTTTTAATTTGCTCCGCTCCCATTCGACTACACCACGACTTAACACGAATAATGTTATTTTTGGAAAAAATTCAGAAGATTATAAAATAGATTTGACGGAATTTTACAGAAACGAATTTGTCTTTCTCTCTTTTCTCTCTCATTATCTGTACAGTGAGAGACTCCCAAGAGAACTACAAGCCCTACCGGGATTTATCATTGCGCGACATAATCTTAACATAACATATGAGAATGACATTGAAACTGTCAGTTTCAGTAGGAAAACTGCAATAAATTACAGACAAATTAGTAAGGGAAAGCAAGAAGAATTAAATGTAATAAGATAGAATGCATAGTTGTTAGCAAAAGAGACTTCCCAAGAGGTGAACTAGATATTGGGGACGTCAGAGATTTATTTATAGAGCACAGAATATTTAACACTCACATGACATTTTGAAGGCGAGATAGACAGAGAAAAGCAGAGAATAATCGACCTAACAAGTTTGTATAAATGATTGCTAGATTAAAAGACGAAAAGGATGAACATTGCTAAGAGCTACAAAGAAGAGAGGATGTTATGGAAAGACATAATTGTCCACGGACTAAAGCGACATGGCATATGGAAGATGTGTGTTGTTGTTTTTTTTTGTTTTTTGATTTTGTTTTTATCTAATGGCGCGTAGTGTTGGAAGGTCACCATGTGTACCGCAGCCGCAAGAGAAGTGGTCTTTGGGGCAAGATTGCTTGCCCAACCCTTCTCCTAGATCGGTTGCCACCCAGTCTACCCCGTAAGAAGAATAGCTTTCACACCTTTCCAAAGTATTACAACCATATAGTGAATGTAATGGATCCGACTGGAATTCGAACTCGGCTCTCCGATTCCTCAATTCATTACTCCACAGTACCTCCTATGCAGAAAGGGAGTAATGGTGAATGTGGCACAAGAATCTGAAATACCAAACACTGTAAGATAAATGACATAAATCAAGTACTAATACAGAGTAAAATTAAGAGTTATAGTTCTACAGAAGGATGCTGAGAATATCATTAACGAAATATCTTTTGGGCTACCTTGTTCCTAATTTTCATTAGTGATTTTTCCGATGTCCTCAATTCTCGACTTAATATTTATGCTGACGACACAACGCTTGACTATGCCTTAATGTTATGCCCGATAGGTTTGATAAGATCAATTTAACAGTTGATCTCAAAAATAATCTTCAATCCGCTGCTTAATTAATGCAAAAAATGGCTTGTTAATTTTAACGCCTCCATAACTAAATCGCTCTTTCGTTTGCCTTCCAATAATATGGTTGATGCTAACCTCCTGGGGAATGACCCATCACTCATTCTCTGTTTAACGTTTCCCACAGGCATGAAGTGGAATGAATATATTGAATCAATTGTAACGTATACTTCTAGGAAATTTCGTTCATAGTGTTGTTCTCGGAAGAATCTATATTACAAGTCGACCATTCACCCCTTCAAACATCAAGTGGAACTCCCTTATACGTGTTGCTGCTTTTTTGTGAAAAAGGGTTTATTTGGTTGAATAAAAAGTATTGCTTCGTAATTATATAAAAGAAAGACTCCATACGGAGTCAGGCTGAAAAGGGGGATTTTGGTGCCCTCCCTCTAAAGAGTTCATGTTGGACTCTTCCGCCTACTATAAGATTAGTAGGAGAGAAGGCTTTGGGGGGACAGTCGAATAGATTGTTCGTAACTGTCGAACTCTCTGCCTCGAGCAGAGAGGAATCCGGACGAGGCTTTGCCGAAGGGCAAAGTTTCGTCCGAGGAGGTAGACAGGCCCTGAACCCGTTTATGCGGGTTCAAAGGGAATATTTTTGGTCGAGCCTACGGGCTCGGAGAACCCACGGTAAACTCGGCCTTGTGCCACATACATTCCGCGTGGTGGAGGGCAGTTCAATATTAACAGTAGAACAGATTGAACGCTGGGTCAACCGACACACACACACTCATCGTGTCATAGTCTTCTGTTGTACTTATTGTTTAATATAGGATATATCTGTAACACTTGTTTTGTTATCTCTTTAACGATTTACTTCGTCACAACAATACGGATTTTAGAAAAATGATCACCACCATATACCGCACCAATAAGTATTTGATTTCTACTGCTATACCTTACCTTTGCAAAAATCAGATCAGACCGAAAATGGTGTACTGTTGTTATATATGGACAAAAGATGCCTATTATTCACTCTCCAGTCACGATAGCGTCAAAAATCGTCAACGCAGCCTTATGGGTAATTAATTATTTTCCATCTTACAACTTTATATATAAGCCTCTCGCTAATCTACCACTATTTCCCTGGAAAGTAATGGACTACATTACACATTACCATCAGTTCAAACCCTCATGACTAAAACCCGCCATGCCACGCCCATCATAGCGAACCACCCCAATTCCCTTCTTATTCCATTGTTGAGACGTAAGTTTAGCTCGAACAGCTTCTTCCGACGAATAGCTACATCCGCTATCACTACAATTTTAACATGTTCACGTCTAGGGTTTACCGTTAACTTGGCCACATATCCTCATAAATTGTATCCCTTCTCTCTTACTCTGTAACACTCTACCTCGAGGGATACCTCGAATGGTACAGGGTGAACATTATAATAATAAAAAAGACTGCTTAAAATAAACAAGTAATTTATTCAGTATACAGTATTAAAATATCGTCTGGAACTGTGACAACATTATTCTTCTATGGGCTACGTTCCTTCAGGGCATAGACGATCATGACTCCACAGCTTCCTATCGTGTGGCTCTTAACTGTTTTTTTCCTTTACTAGGCCACCCCCTCAATTCTGCCCTCCCTCCAGACATGCTCATCAGTCTGATTTCATCTATCTCTCGTGCCATTAATATGACCCGTGAGGGTTAAGTTTTCCAAGTAACTCCATAATTAGGTCCAAATAATGTCAGCTATCTTTTCCGGATTCTGAATATAAGTGTTAATTCATCTGCATTATTTACATTATTCGAACTGTTACCCTCATCTGCATTGCTATATTCACAACGTTTTGGCCGTTGTACGCTCCGGCCTTCTTCACGTGTTTGGAATTGCGAACAGAACCCTTTATTTCGTCGACCGGGGCAGATGAACTACTTCCACGTGCCATGCCTTTTCCGGATGTCTCAGTTATTCCCCTTTTACTCAATTCTCCAAGTTTTGGTCCACCACGGCCGTTTGGGTCTAGTCATTAGATCTAACCAACGTCTTTATCCACTGGGCCATGTGAATAATGTAAGTAAGGATAATACCTCATATCAGAGATATAGACAGATATTGAAGTGTTTTTTTCTTTTGCCATTTTCCACTTATAAATAAGATGCAATCTAATTCGGTTATTTGGAGAAAACGGACGAAAAACCTCGAACCATCTCTCAAATAAGTGTAACATGTTCAACTAGCTTGCTGTCACATACAATTCACTTTTTTTTAATCATTTCATACTAAGCAAAAGATAATAAAAGGCAGCAGGATGCAAAGGATTGCTGAAAGGGAAAGAAACAGAGAACGATATTCAAAGAGGCAGAAGATTTTGATTAACAATCTTCAATTATTTTTTAGAAGATCGTAGTTATCAAGAAAGCATGAATCCAGAATACATTTTGAGATGAATGAAGTGTAAGACTAGAAAATATTAGCATCGAAATTATGGTCAAAACTAGCAAAATGGCCAGTGAAATCATGAAACATAGTTGCTAATGTAGTAATAACCATTTGAGGAGTATTTTTTACAAATCCAGAGAGAGCTCAATGTAGACTACAGAGAATAATAATAATAATGAAGAAGAAGGAAACTTTAATTATTCATTTCGATTATAATTTATTTCGTGAAAACCGAAATGTTCATCTCTTCAGATCGAAATCTCCTAAGTAAATGGAGAGAATAGACCGGACGTATATAATACATTGATAGGGGGAGGGCAAGAGAGAAGAGATGAAATATAGGGGAATAGGAAAAGAACGGTTACGGAAGTAATGGTTGGGTAGTAGTAAGCTTAAACTGGTTGGACCGGCCGAGAATTTTTCCTTTAAAGTTTGTTATTTTTATATTGGGTTATATATCAAATTGAGTGATGTGAAAGAGGGGTTGTTGCCCAAATACACAATTATACACACACACACGCAATATATATATATATATATATATATATATATATATATATATATATATATATATATATATATATAGATAGATAGATAGATAGATAGATATAGTTTACGCAAAACTAGGTAATCCGTATGGGTAGACTCAATGAGGATGATATCCGGAGAGCTCAATGTAAATTCAGAGCAAATATGTTTCAAACACACACATACACACACACACACACACACACATACACACACACACAAATATATATATATATATATATATATGCCGTGCGACGATAGTGACATGCCAAATCGGTCGTGTTTCGATCCCGGCCTGAGGCAATCTGACTTGTAGCCACACTGAAGAGCTGTGAAACACGAAACAGTCTATCTATGTGCCTGTACATATATATATATATATATATATATATATATATATATATATATATATATATATATATAATTAAGTAATTCATCATATATATATATATATATATATATATATAATTCCATGATCATTTTCAAACTTATTCAAGACAGTCTGTTTCATGCTATATGCAATCCTCAGGCCTGTTACCTCTAAGTGTTGACTTCTATGATGACTTTTATATTTACACACGCTCTATCTCTGGTATTGAGCACTTTATTCCATAAATATAGCACACATTAAGACTATATATATATATATATATATATATATATATATATATATATATATATATATATATATATATATATGCAAACAACTTTCATTACCAACGACTGACAAGGTAGTGCGATAAAGCTTTCTATTCAATTTTATTCATGTTCGTTTTAGTGTTTTCTTTTCTGGACATGAAGTGTTTTAAAACCGCCCAAACTGAATAGCCAAAAGTGAACAGATATATAAAACATTTGGACAGATTTTAAACACTTTATGTCCATAAAAAAAAAAATTAAACCTCAGTCGACAAAAATGAATAAAAAGCTTTATCGCGGTACCTTGTCGGTGACCATTAACGGAACTTGTACAGATAGAATTTATCTGTAAATGAAAAATAAAAATAAAAATAGAAGAAAAACATCCGTAGCTAAGGGAATTTTATCACAGGCCATTTGCTATTGATAAAATTCCTCAGCGGATGAAACGAAACATATATATATATATATATTTGTAGGTCTGATGAATTGGATCATATTTACGATTCCAATGGAATAAATTATGACCATGGAATATTAGTGTTTAAGCTTTTTTAATATATCCTTACTCTGTGCTGGACATTGAGTTCTACCTGGATTCTATCCCCTTGGAAGTTTTTTATTCAAAAAAATATATATGTATGTGTATGCATATATGTATATAGATTTATATATTTTGCATATGTATGTTTATATTTACCACTAATATTATATATATATATATATATATATATATATATATATATATATATATATATATATATATATATATATATATATATATGTATGTATATATGAATAAAATAAGATGGTCCTCAGCGTTTGCTCTAGACACATTACAGAAAAGGAGCAATGCCAAATTATATATTTATTTTAATTAAATTAACTGACAGAGGCATAAAATATTTTAATTAAATTTCGAGTGAACAGTGGCACCTGATAATTGCGTTAAAAAACATGCAACTGTTATTTGTGATCGGCAACTGTTCACTCTGAATTTATATATACTCGACTCTCCCGTCGATATTCGACGTATGAGAGTCAAGCAGATCGGTTCCAAGGAAACCAACAGCCCGACATCAGCACATGAGATTTGATTATAGTGGCGAAGGTTTCGTGCAGGACCATCCACACTATTTGAAGGGCCGAATACAGAGACCTGGTGCACTACGTGCTACAAGGTCCCCAAATGACCCTCCGCAGGTTTTGAATTCAGAGTTGTCCTTCTCCTAGACTAGTTGCCATCCAAGACTATAGAACCCAAGGCTATATATATATATATATATATATATATATATATATATATATATATATATATATATATATATATATTAACAGTTTGTGACTCGTAGGGATAATTCCAAGGAGAATATAAATCCAGGAAGGGCTCAATCTAGACTACAGAGAATAATAATAATAATAATAATAATAATAAAAATAATAATAATAATAAAGAAGGAAAGTAATTATTCATTTCGATTGTAATTTATTTCGTGAACACCGAAATGTTCATCTCTTCAGATCGTAATCTCTTTAGTAAATGGGGACAATATACCGGACGGATATATTAGAGTGATATATTAGAGTGAAAAGAAAAGGTACAGGGAGTTGGGCTAAGAAAAAAAGGGTTAAGTAAATAATGGCGTGCTAGTAGTAAGTTTAAACCGGCTGGACAGGCCTAAATTTTTTCCTTTAAAGTTTGGTATTTTTATATTGAGTTATACATCAAATTGAACGATATGAAAGATGGGTCGTTGACCAAACACACACACACACACATACCTACACACACACACACACACACATACCTACACACACACACACACACATATATATATATATATATATATATATTACAATGAATCATTCATACTAAAATTTTAGACGTGCAAATTTTTGGGATAACAACTGAGACATTATTCTATTGAACAATTTAGTTCATACCACATTGACCGAAAAACTCATAAAACAAAAAATTTCTTAAATTACCATATTAGTAAAAAACACACTCTCTTAAATTTTCAAAAAATTCAAACTTAGCATTGTGGCTGCACGCTCCAAAAGTTTTTATCCGTTAACAATAACACATTTCTAAAAAAAACAACTTATTTCGATTCGCATTTAATTATTTCGTCTCTAATACTACCTGGATTTTACTAAAAACAAAATAATTTCCATGCCTGAGGATGACTGAAGGTACAGTTGAAAGTACTTGCAGATTAAAAAAAGTCCTTATACAGTTTGTAGTTATTACAACAAAGACAATACGATTCATCGAGTAGTTCGTAGGTTAATGCAATTTTAAAATTTTGTTTGCGAAAGGATTTCGCCATTTTACGTCATTAATTTTACTAATCTACTTTTTGTATGAATGATTCATAAGAGAATACTTTCAGGAAAAAATAATTTGTCAATGTTTATGCATTAAGGCATCAGTTCAGAATACCGCTAGGACCCGGTCTTTTGTACAGGGGAGAAATTATCCTGCTTGCCTTCATATTCCATTGGTAAGGAGGAAGTTCCACTCGGACAGTCTCTTCGCAAGAGCCGCTGCTCTGTTGAATCGACTCCTGAGATAATACTTCCCCGATCAGTACAGTCTTAACATATTCAAGTCCTAGTTATCTATCCCACCTCTCCTTATAATGTACATTTTAACGCCTCCTCTTACGTCCATAAAATATCTTCACTCTACTTTGAGTTGCTCTTGGGCGATGTATTGGATAATCAGTAAAAAAACTCTGACTGACAAAACTTGATAAAATGTATAATTATAAGCTCGATAAAGGTTTTTGTCTGAAAATTTGATCTTGATAATTCGACTTATACACAAGTATATGTGGTATTTTTGTGGACGCAAAATTTTATTTTAATTTCCACATGATGTTTGTCGAGAAGTGACAGGTACGGATTAGTAGAGTGTTACAGCTTTTGGCGTAAATTTGCAGTCGTGATAAAAGCTGAAACGGAAACCTTTTAAAAACGCGCCTTCAGTGAATAAAGAATGATTTATCAGCTTAAATATTGATAAGGAGTCATTGAGATTTTCATGTTTTATCAGAGAGGCTTCCAGAACGAAGGCTTCTTCTTATAGATTTTTTTTTTTTTTTTAGTTTTCGCTTTCTTTCTTCTTTTTGCCTCTCTTTCCATATTCATTTATAAAAAAAAAAAAATTTATAGGATTAGTTTTAACTCAAATAATGTCAACGGGCAAACATTTATGTATACACAAACAAAAATGTTCAGTTTTCCGAATACAATACGTAAAGGAATTCTTGGTAACTACTTATGGAGTTTTTTTTTCATCTATGTACCGTGTCTGTTCAGGAAATTGGCGATAACGGCTTTCCACAAATTCCTATCCTTTGCACATCATATGAATGTTCCTCTTTTTTATTATCCTGCCCATTTTTCCGGAAGGGTTGGCAGAGGAGGAGAATGGGATTTTTTCCGTTGGGGTAGATGCTGCAGTTGTAGTCCCTGTTACATACCGGAGGCCTTATCTCCTCCCATGCGTTCGCCTCATCGTTGCATGACATCTGTGACGTAACTGTTGTATGTCCGACTATGACCAGTTTAGACAAGCTATGACCATCTAAGACATGCTATGACCAGCTAAGACAAGCTTTAACCAGCAAGATAAGACCAGCTCAGAAGAGCTATGATTAGCTAAAATAAGCTTTAATCAGCTTAGACAAGCTAAGACCAGCTTAGACAAACTATGACCAGCTAACGCAATCTTTAACCATCGTAGACAAGCTAAGACCAGCTTAGACAAGCTATGACCAGATAAAACAAACAAGCTTTAACCACATTAGACAAGCTATGACCAGCTTAGACAATCTATGACCAGCTAAAACAAGCTTTAACCAGCTTAGGAAAACTAAGACCAGCTAAGACCAGCGGCCCGAGTGAAAACGTTCGGATCTTCACATTAAAAACCGAGCTTGTGTCACAACCTGGCTCAGTGGGGAGGTCAAGGTAAATCTCGAGTTATTCAATGCCAAGAAGATTTTTATTGCTGGTAATATATTTCAAATGTATTGCTGGTAATATTTCTTTCAAAAATATATCCCTGGTAATAATTATTTTTTCAATCTTGTATTGCTGATAATTTTAGGCCCTCAAAATGTATTGCTAGTAATATTGTATTGCTGGTAAAAGATTTTTTCATAAATATATTGCTGGTATTATAATCTATTTTTATACTATCACAGTGTTTTGGCCCCTTTTAGGAGGTTAACTATTTGCTCCTAGCTGGGACACTAGCAGGTCCTACAACCCCAGATCAGGGAGGACCTTAAGAGATGCTTCCATGCTTCTCAAAACCTCCTGATAAGAAGCCATACTGCCGTATGTAGTTTATCGTCATACCAGGATGCCTCATCGAAGAGGGGAGGGGGTCTTACTCTTCTGCAGTCGTTCAGTCAGCGTATTCTGAAGACACAGCTGACAGGGCCGGAAAATAAATGAACGCTAGTTTTAAAAACATTATAATGCAAAGTAACAGATGTGAGAACAAACATATATCTTGAAGCAAGTTGGGTTTTGAAATAGCAACAAATTTTCAATTGTTCCTCCATTTTGATGTATGGTTGCACGTTTGATCAAATTGTTGACAGAATTTTCTAGCTTGTCATCATCTAGAGACTCGATTTCTGCTTGTATTAGTGCCTTGAGTTTATCCAAGTTATTAGGTCGAAACTGATGGTAGACGCGAGCTTTGAGCGTACCCCAAAAGTTACAAATTGTTCCTGTTTTATAAGCACACATAAGTGCTACTGCACTCACATGATTAACATAATATAACTTCACAAGTTACAGTAGACAGTCTAAACTAAGTTTTGACTTATATTCCAGATGATGATTTTTCAAAACAAACTTATATACACTATTTATTATTCAGACTATTGTCTTCATCTTTGTCGCCATATTTATTACAAAGTTTCGGCCGTGGATGCGCACTGCTGATGTAAATCCTGCTTACATCAGCAGTGCGCATGTAAGCTTCTTCAGGCGGTTGGAATGTCGGACTGAACCCTTTATTTCGGGTAGACTGTTCTAGTTCCACGTGCCATATTTAATGGATGTCAGTTATCCTGTTAATTCTGTTAATTCTCCTCTGAAAGTTCTCCACTGCCTTAACCGGGTATTGAACTCACACACTTTGGGATCTAACCAACGACTTTATCCACAGTGCCTTGAGGACATCTCTGTATGATTTTCTGGGTATTATAAACCTAATGTCTCAGCAACCATTTTTACCAGTGCTCAAATTGTAATTTTTTTGCTGCTGTCATTTCTTGTTTTTACCAGAGCTCATATTGCAATTTTTGTTGTTATCGCTTTTCTTTGGCACTCCTTATTACTGGTTCCCATATTGTATTCATTTCTATGCTTAGTCGGCTCAGGAGAGTTTTGTGGCCTAGCATAAGTGCTGAACCAGAAATTTCTTTCTCAGAAATATAGACAAAAAATTTACCCATTTAAGCTTATATACATTTAATGTATTACAAATTAATTATGTCATGAACTGACTGCTAATGATAAATGATAAAAAACATTAAAACTTGTGCACATTTATTTCCACCCTAAACATATATATATATATATATAGAAACCAAGGAGGATTTGAATAATCATAATTAATTCATCAACTCTAGAAGAATCCTCAATAGAATGCAGAAAGCGCAGACGACCGTTCCATCCTATTTTGGGGATTCATCATCAGGGTGCATCCACTACTGAAAATAGGACGAAGCGGCCGTCCAGTGCTTTCTGCTTTCTGTTGAGGATTCTTCTAGAGTTAATTATGATTATTCAAATCCCCCTTAATTATATATATATATATATATATATATATATATATATATATATATATATATATATATATATATATATATATATATATATATATATCACTGCTTGCATCTAATGCTCCGGGTGGAGCGGCTTGAGGATAGAAGATGTGACTCATGGGAGCACTGTCCGTTGGTATAAGTAGACTCGGATGTGTCAGACGACGGAATTTGTGAAGAGCTGGCGCTATATCGAGTTTGATTTGTTTCTCTTTCCATCATCGTAACTCCAGTAAGTGTCCAGTGAGTATGTCGCTTGCGTCATATCATAACGGTCCGAGTTCGATTCTCAGTAGTGTAATGCACACTGCTGATGAGTCCCCAAAATATGACGAAACGGTCGTCCAGTGCTTTCTGCATTCTATTGAGAATTCTTCTAAACTCAATGAATTAATCATATATATATATATATATATATATATATATATATATATATATATATATATATATATATATATATAATATATGATAAAATATAGTTTTAAGGTATGCAATATTTATGGGTTAAAGTACAGAATATCAAGGATAGAGTGTATGTAAATATAAAAGTGGACACTGCGGTCAACACCCACAGTCTGTTTCATGCTTGAACGCAATGGCCAGATCATATGTTCTCTTTCTGCTCGAATATTTATATGCAGAAGTCAGTTATACATTGTGGGTAGTCTATTGTATTGATTCAACGGTTATTTTGGTGTGTGGTAAAGGTTATGTTTCGACTTATTCTAGTGGCTATTGAGTGATAATAATCCTGGGTCCTGATGTAGATTTTGGGCTATGTATAGTGTTTTTTGATATCTTTTTTATTTATTATTGATTATTTTATTGTTATTATTACATTTTCCTTTGTTTATATGTATGTACGACGCTAGCTTATTTTTACGATTTAATTTATTTACTCATATTTTGGTTTGTATTTATTTTTGTTTACTTTATTTTTATTTATTTATTTTAGTTTATTTTTGTTTATTTTTTAATAAATTTTTTATTTATTTATTTTTGATTATTTTCATTTATTTTTGTTTATTTTTTAATAATTTTTTTTTTTATTTATTTTTGTTTATTCTTCTTAGCTTTCGATTTTTTAATGAAAGTAGTAAAAAATTGTTTTCGTGTCTGAATTTTGAAATGAGTTCTGCTCGTTTATTTCGCACTTTGTTTTGGTCTGGGAGGGTAATTATAGCTATATTCTACTCCATAGGGAGAGGTTATAGTTCTTGCAATGAGAGAAAAGTGTATATTTTAAAGAGAAGAGAGATGCCGCAAACGTTTTTGTTTATAATGTGTATTTAAAAAAAAAAAAATTAAACTTTATTTTCTATATATATATATATATATATATATATATATATATATATATATGAAGAAATATAGTCTTAAGGTGTGCTATATTTATGGGATAAAGTGCTCAATATCAGAGATAGAGCGTGTGTAAATATAAATTTATATTTACACACGCTCTATCTCTGATATTGAGCACTTTATTCCATAAATATAGCACACCTTAAGACTATATTTCTTCTTTTTCAGCTCCTGATAAACAGTAGAGCACTTTCGTTACATTTATAACACAATATTTATATCTATCTATCTATCTATATATATATATATATATATATGTATGTATATATATATATATATATATATATATATATATATATATATATATATATATATATATATGTATGTATGTATGTAGGCATATTCTGTAAGAGAGAATAAATAGTTAAACATTAATGCAATATTTCCAACATGAAGAAATATATTTGACTTGTAAATTGTTTGTCGATGAAAAACATCGGCAATGGTGCTCGTCAAAAAGATTGGAAATAAATGTGTATTCATTTTTCAGTACATCTCCCCTTTGAATATGTTGACACATCAACCTTTAATAAATATATTTTTTTGCTCCGACAATCATCAAAAAACCTCTATTTGTTTTGTAAGTTCCATCCTCATCTGGTACCCAAACCTTATGACCCCGTGCACAATTAAGTTGTTTTATTAAAATCCTCATCAGCGCACGTTTATAGATGTTAACTTTGCTTAACAAGTAAAGAATTGATATCAGTCTTGCACCAATTTTTCCTGTAGGGAGAGTCAGTTTTGAAATTTAGGATTCAAAATCTTGATGTAAAGAGGATTTACCCCCCTACGTATACTACCCCCCACCACACACACACACACACACACACACACATATATATATATATATATATATACATATATATATATATAAAAGTGAACATAGAAGTCAACACTTAGAGGCGACAGTTTGTTTCATGCTATATGCAATCGTCAGACTTCTATGCTCACTTTTATATTTACATTTACATTTATATTTACACACGCTCTATCTCTGATATTGAGCACTTTATCCCATAAATATAGCACACCTTAAGACTATATTTCTTCATATATATATATATATATATATATATATATATATATATATATGACTTTTTAAAGCATTTCATCCCAAGCAAGGCGGGACTGGCACTAGCACGCAAGAGGTTACTGAGGATGGGAACACGAGTAATGATGGGTGTTTGAGGAAAGGATAAAGAGAAGGACGGGGATCAAGATCAAGGTGTCATAAGATGTCGATTGACATTACATTTGAATTTTTGGAGATTATAGTTATCAGGGAAGCATGTAAAAGGAAGGGAGTTTCACTGTCGGGAAGTCCGGAAGAAGAAGCTGTTGGAGTAGAAGAGGAGTTTGCATTTAACTACTTCGACAGTAAAAGGGTGGGACCTAGATCCCAACCTAGTATCACACTTAAATTCATGCAGTTGTGGTAACAGGGAAAGTAACTCGTCATTTCCCATGAAAATATTTGTAGAAAAGATAGTGGGAAGTCGCATCACGTATGAACATTTCCGGCCATTATATATTCAAATACTTTTAAGCCTCTGGATTAATCATAATGATTTATAGTGACTTCACTCAAGTTACTGACTGCTGGAAAACGAAAAATGACCGTGCTAAACATAATTTAGTTTTGAGAGTTTTATTTTGTGGTGAGTCTTCAAGCAAGTCAAGTGAGTCTTGAATTCTTTTAATTTTTGTTATATTATTCATATTCTTCCTAGGTTTTCTGAACACAAGTGAAGATTTATCGTTTTCCATGACTGTACTTCCGGTTACACCTAAAATCTTTTCTCTTTCACTTTCAGTAGCCCCTTTAGTGGCATTATCACCTTGTTTGGGGGTGAATTAATTAAAAATAAATATATAAATCGAGATATAATCACTCTGCCCTCTAGGCAACTCTGATCATGCAATAGTGTCTGTAAATGTTTCCATTTTTTCCCCCACCAGACATGAACCTTCTACTAACAGAATTTCTTTCTGTTATCAACGAGCAAACTGTGACGCGTTCCGTGATTTCCTTAGTGACGACGCTTGAAATGAAGTTCAAAAATGTGCGTTTTTCTTCTGTGTGAAAGCTAGCATCGATGCTTTCATTCCAGCTATAAAATACCAAGTAAAACTTCGTTCTTCTCCTTGATCCTTACCTGCATGTTGGATCGCTATAGCCCACAGGAATCACTTCTTATGAAATATGTCTGATTGCAACATACCTCTTTTTGGCTCTGCTTGTAACGAGTACAAGCGTGTCTACAAGTAAGCAAAGTTAGTATTTGCTGATAGAACGAAATAACATAGCATATCGTAAGTTCGTTTGTAGAGATTATTGGCGGTTCTGCAAGAGTGTGCTGAACAAAAGTAAATGCTCAATCTCTCCTCTATTTAATCAATCAGAATTGGGTTAACCCGATTTTAGAGGGACAAAAGTTTATATATATATATATATATATATATATATATATATATATATATATATATAACATCAACAATACATATAATAATACAATTCTTGTGGCAAAAAGTTGAATGTCTCTTGTATATGAACGATGATCAGCAAAACAAAAGAAAATACCTCGTGTAATTTCGTTAAAGGAGAGTGGTGGCTTCGTTTTAACCGTTTTTTGGTCTGTTCTTAGTGCAACTACTACAACCGTCTATGTCTCGTACTCAGTAGTAGCAATAGTAGTAGGAATATTAGTGATAACAGGAGCAGCGGTACTTATATCAACATCACGTTAGCGGGCGCTTTTTTCCAAACTCTGACGTCACATCTTCACTGTCTCTAATCCAACTTTGCAATAGATAAGCTCAAAGGTCGACTCCTCTGCAGTGCCCACACGACTTCCTCCCTAGAACTGAAGCTATACTGATTGATATGTACATAACCTCGTTGACTGTCTCGGACGTCATTTCTAAAGTAGACTCCCAGGAAGCAAATGGAAGTGACGGGATACCAGCCGTCGTCATAAAGAAACGCTCCCCACCCACGAACTGACTCAGGTTCTCTCCAAACTATACAACTATTGCCTCACAGCTTCCTGCTTTCCAGCTTCTTGGAAGTTCTCCTCGGTCGTCTCTGTCTTTAAGAACTGTGGAGATCCTTCTAACTCTTTTAACTGCCGCTCTGTCAGTCTCCTACCGATATTCGGTAAAGTCTTCGAGACTTTAATCAATGCTGAAGTGTCTAAGCATCTTACCTCTCAAGATCTACTCTCTGACAAACAATAAAATTCCGCTTTGCCCGGTCTACCGTTGATGTGCTTATGGTCATAACTGAATATATATATATATATATATATATATATATATATATATATATATATATATATATATATATATCAAGCTCTTGATAATAATGACAAAGCTAGAGCTGTGGATCTAGATATCTCTAAGGCGTTTGACAGGGTTTAGCATTCTGGTCTTCTACGTATGTTTCAGGGCTACGTTATTACAAGACGTTTACTTGATTTAATCCAATAATTCCTATTTAATCGGGAAATGAAGGTCGTCCTGAACGGTCTCTCTTCTAGTTCATTTCATACTCACGCGGATGTTCCCCAAGGCTCTATCCTAGGCCCTACACTATTTCTGATCTTCATCAAGGATTAGTTTCCAAGCAGGCATCTATGTAGGCGACACTACCATTTACTCCTGTCTCAATAGTAAGCCCGGCAATGTCGACAAAGTGAACCTGGCCGCTGCTTTCGTAAAGGACCTCCAATCGGTGAGTGACTGGGGCAGGAAATGGCTTGTAAATTTTAATGCCTCCAAAACAAAACTGCTTTCATTTTACCACTATAGAGAAACGTCTCTGCACTCCATCAGCATAGTTGATGTTCGTCTCTGTGAGACATTGAACCAATAGCTGTACCTACCGAATCGAAAGCTGGTTTACTGGGTCGTAATAGAGTTTATCTCACCCATCTATAAATCTACCATTCATCCTTGCATTGAATACTGTTGCCATATCTGGTCTGGTGCGCCTGCTGTTCATCTCGTGTTTCTCGACAAAATCCAAAGAAAGATCTGTAATGTAATCGGTCCTGATCTGGCATCTCGACTTCAGACACATTCACACTAACGCGATGTGGCTTTTATCTATCTTTTGTACAAATATTTCCATGGCTACTGCTCTTATGAGCTTGTTTTCCCTCGTACCCCGACTATATGAATTTAACCGCGGTACTTGATTGGCATCTAGGTCCCACCTTTTTACTACTGAAATAGTTAAATGTAACCACTAATTCTACTCCAACAGTTTCTTTCCTCGAACTTACCGACATTGGATCTCCTATCCTCCCACTTGCTTCCCTGATATCTTAAATCTTCAAAAATTTAAATGCAATGTCAATTCCTATATTCTGTTGACTTAACCCTTGTCTTTTTTCCTTCCCCACTACATGCATTTTTTTCTCTCCCTTTCATTCCGTAACCCCCTGCATGTTAGTGGCATTCCTGCCTTGCTTGGAGGGAAATACTTAAAAAATGTGCATTATTTTCGAGTATTGCGAAAAAGTTAATCACTTTGGATTACTCCCACTTGGCATTGCCAAGTTCACCAAGACGCCGATAGGTGACGCTGCTAAAGACCTATATAAAACGGGACGCTCGTTGGCTATTTCTCTTTTATGTCTTTTTCTTCTAGCCTCCGGTAGAAATAACACCAACATGGGTCTTGTTCCTGGGTATGGGGATATCTTTTCCCTGAGTGACTGAACTCTCTCTTTATAAGACACACATACAAACGGGTACGACTCATACACAGAGATACACAGGATTTCTATTTGATTAATTTTAATGTCTTTTTAAATATATTTGAATGCAAACTGGTGTTTCTTTCCCCATTGTTAATCATTTAATAGATAAAAAAAAAAACATGAAAATATCGCCTTGTTTAAATTTATTCCATTTCGTTTCTCCTTTCTATCACTGAAACCTCGTTCTTTAGATGTTTAAATTTGGTTTGCCATTTTTTTAGTACAACTTGAATCACTACCACAACAGGGTTATTAATACAGTAACATGAAAATTGTCGAAATTGTGTAAAAGCAAAATTGTCCGGTTGTTATATTAAGTTTGAACAGCTGTATTTTAGGAATAATTAAAGATATCTTACTGAAATTCTTTAGGCTTTTAATAACACTATTGGACTCTACTTTGAGCAACATAATGCAAAATTAATTTCCAATGTTAACAGAAGTATCGTGATGAAATCGATCATAAACGAAAATGACATTTTCACCATTAACTAATCATAGATAAGTATCGGAAGCCCATGAAGGATTGTAATTAAGTTCAAACATATATATATATATATATATATATATATTATTCCATGATCATTTTCAAACTTATTCAAGATTATCTTCGCTCTCTCTCTCTAACATTCTAAGTTCCTGTTTTAGCGTAACAAGTTGTCTAACAAGTTTCGCGTACTATTTCATTTTCAAGTTTATTTTTTTCACTGCTCTTTGGACTGTCATAGCTGAAAATTCTCTCTCACATTCCAAATGTCTTATGGATTGAGTTGGATCTTTTCTAATTGATCTATTTAACTCTATGTTGACATGATGATCCCTCTTCCTACGGATTCAATTTTTCACTCTCCTGTTCTCTCTTTTTTATACATTCACTATTCTCTTGATGATTCGCGAATGGATTTGAAGATGGAACCCAGAGTATGAATGTTGGTACTATTACTGAAGGCCTTGATGATCTTTTTCCTCTCACCATTGCTCATTTTGGAAAACAGTGATCACAAAAATGATTTTAACCTGTTCTCTTTCTAGCTGAATAACTCAAAGGTTTTTCCAGTGATTCTTATGACAAATGGTATTAAAATGGCTTTACTGAGCACAGGATTCCTGCGATGATCGCTAACAAAATCTGGCATCAATATAGGCTATGTAGCTGGGATGTGGAAACCCAGAGCAAATGAGGTTCGTTGCAACAGTTGCACATTGCCTATGAACCTTTCCGATACTTTCTGAAATTTTCTATATGCGGCAATCTTTTCAGCACCTGAAAAGATTTCAGATTTTAGAGGTTTTTGGATTTGGGGACTTCAAATAAAGGATACACAACCTATATATATTATTCCACAATCATTTCCAACTTATTTAAGATGATCTTCACCCTCTCAAACCTTCAATATTTCAAGATTTTCAATGCATAATTTCATTTTCAAGTATTTTTTTCACAGCTCTTTGAACTGTCATAGCTGAAACTTCTCTTTCACATACCAAATGTCTTATGGATTGAGTTGGATCTTTTCTAATTGATCTCTTTAGCTCTAAGTTGACATGATGCTCGCTCTTCCTGTTGTGACCCCCTGAGCCAGTTTTCCTCTCTACTGTTCTCTCTTTTCTAAACTTATTCACCGTTATGGTCCTTGAATGGACTTTGAAAAACTGGGAAAAAGAAACTCAATTATTTTAGTGGTTTTATAGATATTAAACATTATTTGAGATGGACAATTATTGGATTCCGTTACACGATTTGGGCGATTTTACTGTTACACAGCCGGTATATGTTTATTAAGATTTTCATTTATTGCAGCTTGTTGATTTGTTTGTTGATTTTTTTTAGTGGCATATCAACAATGAGTTATTCAATGCCAAAATCTAGATATCGATAAAATAAATATCGTTATTCATTTTTTACATAAAAAAGTATTGCTTGTATTTTACGATAAAATGTATTTTTATACTTCCATGATGCATTATACTTGTGGCTTCACTATTTGCCCATAGCTGGAACCCTAACAGGTGCTACCATACCGGGTCAAGGTGAATCTGGGAACATGCTCTTCTCAAAAATCTTCAAACTTCCGATCAGTGGCCTTGCTGCCGGATGTAGTTTATCGTCATACCCAGGACTATATTGCATAGTAAAAAGTGGCAAGCTTAATAAAGTTATAAACCTTGTGGTTGTAGGAGCTTTCCAGCTTACAATCTTTTGAGTTCCAGATTTATATGAAGACTTATATGAAGCTGTCTTCCAGCTAACCAATTTTGGTATTGGTAGAAAAGGTATAAAGCATCACTCATGATTCACGCATCGTTCATTCATGAAAAAGTATTGTAAAAACTAATAATTACTAAATGCACATCGATAACGTGAGAAGGTATGTGTGTGTGTGTGTGTATATATATATATATATATATTATGAAATATTATTTTTAAGACATTTTTATGTTTATATGTTCTTCTTTATAGATACAAATATTTAATTAAATGCTCTGTTTATAATAAACACATCATGAAATGGACAAAGTCCGACAATTATTTTTTTAAATAATAAACAGTATTAAATGGAGGACGCATATTTTCTATGAAAATTTTTCGGAGATTCAGGTAGGTAAATGTTGTTAATACTGTTTATTATAAACAGAGCATTTACTTAAATATTTGTATCTATGAAAAGAATGTATAAATATAAAAATGTCTTAAAATGTCGAACTTTCTCCATTTCATAATGTATGACGTCATTTGTTTACATTTGGATACGCATTGAGCAGATATGAATGAATGAGAGAAAATCATGAAGAATTGTGTTTAAAAATAGTACAATCGACCTTGCTTACCGATCGCTCCTCTGTGGTTCAGTTGGTTAAGGCACGTCAGTCTATAGGACAGTTCCGTATAGGATACAGGTTCGATTCCTGTCGGAGGACGTATATTTTCTATGACAATTCCTCGGACATTCAGGCTAGTAAATGTTGTTAATACTGTTCATTATAAACAGAGAATTACTTAAATATTTGTATCTATAAAAAAACGTATAAACATAAAAATGTCTCAAAAATATTTATATATATATACACATTATACATATATATATATATATATATATATATATATATATATATATATATATATGTGTGTGTGTGTTTGTATAAATATATATATATGTGTATATATAGAATTTATATATATATTATTTATATATTATATACGTGCGGTACTTATTGGAAAGCACTCATTATGAGTGATAGAGCTAACATATTTAGTTGAACTGATGTGAGATTGTGACCCTGGGTTTTACGCTCTTTTCGATCGATCACAAACCCACATCAATCCAACTAAATATATATATATATATATGTGTGTGTGTTTGTGTGTGTGTGCGTGTAATGTCAAATCAGTCGGGTTTCGATCCCACCTTGAAGCAATCGGACGTCTAGCCACACTGAAGAGCTGTGATACAGCATTATATATATATATATATATATATATATATATATATATATATATATATATATATATATATATATATATATATATATTACTTAAACGTAATTTCAGTAGAGGCTGCATTTATTTATTAGACAGTATATTTATTTATTTTAGTCTACCGACCTAAATATTCGATCGAGAAATCTTATGCGCTCTCCGGCAGGATTCGAACCTACGTTCTGCTATGGGAACCGTCATTTATCTGACGGGCTTTGAATTCTCGGCTGTAGAGTTCTTCGATGACCAAGCAAAATTGAAAATTGCTTTAAACACAGATTTTTCTCTGTCACTTTGGATGGACATATATGCTTCGTTTCGGATCCCAACGTAATTAAAGCAATTTGTAAAGGAAAGGGATGGATTTTATTTATTAATCCTGACAGATTATTGCTACTTAAGTATTAAAAATCTGTCGGATTAACTAATAAAATTACATCCCTTTCTTTCTTTCTCTTTCTCTCTCTCTCTCTCTCTCTCTCTATATATATATATATATATATATATATATATATATATATATATATATATATATATATTAAATAAAAACAGACCACTTTAAGGTTCCATGTAATAAATTATTTCACCACAGTCCTTTTTAAAAGGATTAACTTAACTATAATTTAATTAAAATAGATGACCTATCTAGAAACAGTTTCGAGTTAAATTCATGAACAAAATTCAAACGGATAGAGAGATGTCAACTTAATAATCAATAAAAAAATTTTTTTTATAAGTTTATAAGTTTTGGAAACTTATATTTTAAAATAAAATTTTGTACTTTCTATGAATATTTTTCTAATCGACTATTTCATAGAAAAACCCCAAAATTTAAAAAAAAAATTTAAATCACTAACAAACATCAAATTAAATTATTTGTAGACAGTCTAGAGACATTCAAATTTATATCAAACATTATAATCTTTATGAACCCCCAAAATAACATTTTCAAAGTAAAGCAAAATAACAGTGTCTGTTTCTAGCTTTTTTTACAAAGAAAATTAGTGACATCGTCTCTATGAGTTTTTTTCTTCTCTACCCCTTCAATATCAATATATAACTTCCGTTAAGTTAACCGTTTAAATGTGTCAATATCTGCTAACTCACTCATGTCTTCTCTCTCACCACCCTCATTTCCTCACTTCATTAATTTATATATGTTTAATACGGCCCGTCAAAAATGTGTAAATTTTTTTTTCATTTTTGGTTTGGAAGTAAAGTCTGATGATCCGCAGTCCTTTTAAAAGGACTGTTGTGAAATAATTTATTACATGGAATCTTAAAGTGGTCTGTTTTTATTTAAATTATTTGCTCTGGATTTACATTGAGCTCTCTAAATTTTATCCTCCTTAGGTTTACCCATGCGGATTACCTAATTTTTCATAAACTATATATAAAAAAAAACAGGAAAAGAAAAATCATTTGGTATACCCCTCCGTTCAACCAAATGGTTATTATTAAACTAGGACAGAAATTCCTAGCTTTAATTGAAAAGCACTTCCCTACCAATAGTAGACTTAGTAATATATTAATAAGAACACCCTAAAGCTGCACTGAAAATCTAGAAAGTATAATAAAAAACACAGTAATAAAATCCTGAACAAACCCCCATGCCTGAATAGTATTAATAAAAATCCTACACTTAAAGCAGAAAATAACAGTGAAAAATTGTGTGATTGTAGAAACCCAGAAGACTGCCCATTAGAAAATAAATGCTGCATCAAATCTGTGGTATACCAATGTACTATCTCATCCATTGAGAGTCCTAATACTAATATGATATACATTGGGTCTACGAAGAATGAATTTAAAACCAGATGGAGGCAGCGTAAGTGCTCCTTCAACAATATAAATAAAAGAAATCAGACATCTCTATCTAAATATGTTTGGCATTTGAAGGAAATGAATAAAAGACCAAAAGTGAAATGGAAAATGAAAAACAAAATTAGAACTTGTAAAACTTGGGATGACCCATGCCCTTTATGTCTACATGAAAAATTACTAAGTTTCTAAATAATAAAAAGCTATTAAACAATAGACCTGAGTTAACGGTTTTTTGCCGACATTATCAAATGTTTGCATTGAATAATTAGCATAAAAAATAAAACAAACAATAAAATAATTTTTTTAAAAATCGATAGTCCTAATAAATAGCTTAAATATCCTACAAAAAAAGATAAACCTTTATGAAGTCGTCAAAAAACAAATGTTACGGAATTTTTTTTATATATACACAAAACCCTTTCAGAAAAAAATAAAATAAAAAAATAAATAAATTTCCATAGACACGTAAACCAGACTAGACTAAATCATCTTCCGTTTTACATTTAGACACCCCAACCTTACCCTGACTTGACATCTATGAATGTAACTCTATACTGATACAAATTATTAACACCCTACACCCCTTTCTATTTAAACAATCGCTCTAGCTTTTAGCATGGAAATTTTGATTTCAATAATGAATCTGCTATTAAAACACGTAAATTTCAGAAATAAGTTATTCCCCAAAAAAATTCGCTTGGAGATGGAACAGAGCTTACTTTAATTCAATTTAATTCAAATAATTATATTGAAGTTTTCGGCTCTTGTTTTGAAACATGAGAACTCTTATGTAGCGTGTTGGAATCATATTTTTAAATAAATAATTATATATATATATATATATATATATATATATATATATATATATATATATATCGGAGAGTTTATAGTTCTTATAGTGTTTAGAAACATTATGGAAAATTTCTCCACGCACGTAATCCTCAGAAAAGAAATGTTTTAAGGACACAAGGGAAATTAAATAAAATCTTGCAAAATGTTTATTGACGGATATATTTAACGAAATATGTATAAAAGAAAGGTTGCTTCACAAAAAAACATATATATATATATATATATATATATATATATATATATAATGTGTATGTGTGGGTGTGTTTGTGTGTTTTGGAAGCGACCACTCTTTTATACAATACACGTAGAAAATACAAATATAATAGCCTCATCAACATATATAAAACTCCTAAAAATGATAAAATCATTGATGATAAAAAAAAAAGCCAACTTTAACTGCGAACACGGTCACAATGTGCGGACTGTGTTTTGAAAAAAATAAGACAAAAACATTTCCCTAACTCTAGATAGGTACATAAAATTTACACATACAACTAAAAATAAAAATGAAAAAGCATTCTTGATAATGGCTAACAGAATAGCCGAAAGTGCTCGGACATTTGGAACATTCAGATAATCTTTTACACACTTTAAGCCCAGAAAAGTAGAAACAAGAAAAATTGAATAAAACACCTAATCGGTTATATATATATATATATATATATATATATATATATATATATATATATATATATATATTCTTACAACTCATGAAAAAATATATTTCGGCTTAAAAAACACAAAGATCTGACAAACCGTAACAAAATAAATCAGTCAATAGTGAACTATGTATATGCAGACACTGGTGTGCAAAACCGTTCGGCCATCTTAGTGATTTAATTACTTTTGTCAGTTTGTCAGGGTGATTATCAATATGCTTTTCTCGGTACATTTTATGATCTCTGGGGGACAAGAAAACAATTTACTGCATTCGTTATAACATGCATGGTGGACGATGAAGTAATGCTGAAAAAAGGATAAATAGAGAAATACTTGACCACTAACGAATATTACACTTTTCAACTCTATTTTAACCGGGAACTATGTAAACGGAAACACCGTTTCAGCCATTGTTCAAACCCGGAAGTACTGTGTCGACCATATTGTGTATTTGTGAATAAAATCAGGAGTATCTCTTCTTCAGACGGAAGTCGGGAGACTAAGTGACATTGACATTGACATTGACATTGACATTGACATTGACATTACGAAACCTTCTTACCAAGTTGTGACACTTATCATTGCTGAATGGTAAATAAATAACTATTTTATTAATGTCGAAGTATACATCTTCTAACTAGGCAGTGGGGTCGCTCTCTCCCTACACTGGGGAGCAGTTCCAGACATGGAAGGAAACATATCAACATTGTTTGACAGTTAAGACTCGACTCACTGAAAAAAACTTTTCTATATCTCTATCATTCCCACGCTATTTCAGCCAAGCAAAATCGACTGTCTTTATTTTGTCTTGTATCTGATCAAGAAATGCGAGGAGAGATACCATTCTCCCTAAAAATAATAGTATGCTAAACTATTATTTTACACTAAATCAATGCCCTTGTGTCATACTTATTGTTTGTAACCAGGAACTACGGAAACGGAAGCACCGTTTCAGCCATTGTTCAAACCCGGAAGTACCGTGTCGACCATATTCTGTATGTGTGAATAAAATGCAGGAGTATTACTCCTGCAGAAGAAAGTCAGCAGGCTAAACTGTGTTGTCGCTATTATTACAGACCGCATTACCAAGTTGTGACAATAATCTGTTTTTCTTAATTTAAAAAAAATATATATATATATTTTGCAAAATGTTATCTTTATTATAAATTCCATAACGTTGAAATATGGAAGTAGTAAATATTCTTTCTGTCTTTGAAATCAATAATTGCTCCAATTCCGTGGGGCACTCAATGGAACAATTCAGATTTTCTCAAAGAGATTTTTTTTCCCATTCTTCTTAGCAGTAATCCCAAAGCTCTTGGAGATTGTGTGATTTTTTAAAAGTACATTTTTCTTCAAATTCCCCTCATAATGGTTGAATTATATTGAATTTATGACTTTGTACCGACCAGTCTTGCAAAGGATGAACATCTGCGTCGACAAAAAACCTTTTTTTGTTGCACGTGATGCTGTGCAAGCAGCGACGTCTGGCCCACAGTAATCTAATATATTAGGTTGGTTTTTGGCGTTAAAAAATACGTTATTTTTGCACCAACCTAATAGTTTTACTAATTTTTATCTACCATCAATGTTGATGCAAACCCTCATCCTTACTTCTCGTGCCCAGTGTTTTACCATCTTTGTTGCGTACCTTGCATTATTGCTTTTTCCCAGTGGTCTTCTTATATATTCTCTGACGATAAACTATATCCGGCAGCAAGGCTTCTGATCAGGAGATTGGAAGTCTTGAGGAGCTGTTGTTCGTAGCTCTACTCTGTTTCGTGTTACCAGTGTTTGTTAGCGAACCCAGCTATGGGCAAATAATGTCCATCCACAAACAATACACTATAAAACTTTAAAAATACATTTTTATATTAAAAATACAAGCAATTCATTTGTATATATATATATATATATATATATACATATATATATATATATATATATATATATATATATATATATATATATATATAACTAGTCGAGGAATCTAAATGGAATAATAATAAAAAAAACGAAAGAATATTAATCTACAACCCAGTGTGTCTGAGGATTTTAATTTTTAAATTTTTATTGTTCAATATATATATATATATATATATATATATATATATGAAGAAATATACTTTTAAGGTATGATATATTTATGGGATTAAGTGCTCAATATCAGGGATAGAGCATATGTAAATATAAAAGTGAACATTGACGTCAACACTCAGAGGCGGCAGGCTGTTTTATGCTGGACGCAATCGTCGTCGCCTGACGATTGTGTCCAGCATGAAAACAGCCTGTCGCCTCTGAGTGTTGACATCAATGTTCACTTTTACATATGTGTGTGTGTCTGTGTGTGTGTGATTACAGCAATACATGTTATTGTAAAATTACAAAATATACATTTTATCTGTAGTTGAAAGCCTACAATTGCATTCAAAATATATTTAGTAGAAGGCATAACTTAAATATTTCGATTTCGGCATTAAATAACCGATAGAAGTGTTGATATGACGCTATGCAAAACCAGCAGAAGCAAACACATTCTCTTGCATTCATCACTAAAAATTAGTTTTAGCCATTTTCCAGCATCCCATGCTAGATTTTTTTTTTTTTTGACCACTTCAATTTTCTATTCCGCTGTTTTTGGGTTAATGTTCTGTTTATGCTGCTATACGCCAGTTTAAGTTGTTTCTTCGTAATAATCTACGCACTGTATCAACAGACAACCTAACTATTAAGACTGTTCATTCCTCACTTTTCTAGCAATTAAATTTGAATTGCTTACCTAGTTTCTCGCAATCTTTCTTTCACCTCTCTTGTCTAACTTTTGTCGTTTTCTGATCTTCTTTGCACTAAAAACACTTCCGGTAGTTGCCAACGTCTTTGAAGTGGCTTGAGTACCTCTTTCTGAAATTTTCCAGCTTCTTGGCGATCTCTCGACATATTCCCCTTCAAAGTCATAGACTTCATTTTTGTTTCAGTAGACATTTTAGCCATAATTTTAATGTAAAAAAAAGAAAGCTGTTGTTCAACTAAAATGATGCGCCAAACTACCTTGAAGATCGGCTAATAACATGGAACAAGTTGCATTATTTACATTATTCGGACTGTTATTCTCAGCTTCATTGCCATATTCACAAAGTTTCGGCCGTTGTACGCTCCGGCCTTTTTCAGATGATTGGAATTTTGAACCGAACCATTTATTGGAGAAGGTGAGTTAAAGGGAAATAACTGAGACACCCGGAAGAGGCATGGCTCATGGAACTAGAACAATATACACCGCTGAACTAAATAAAGGGTACGATTCGAAATTTCAATCACCTGAAGAAGGCCGGAGCGTACAACAGCCGAAACGTTGTGAATATGGCAACGAAGATGGGAATAACAGTCCGAATAATGTAAATAATGCAAGTAATCCTAATACCTCATCTCAGAGATATAGACAGAAGATGGAACAGTTCCAGTTTAGAAATTTGCGTATTCTCATGGCTTTATCATCTCAGATTTTTCATTGACGCAATAGTTTGGGACTTAGTTTAAGCTTATCATCTGTTACACGACCCCTCTGAAAATGCAAGAACTTAATTTCTACTCTTCAAGGTCCATAGGAACTACTGATAAAAAGAATTTTAACTCCTTCACAAAATAAATGTGCATAATCATTTTATGGATTTATTCCAAACCTTTTCTGCGCTAGTTTATATTGCTTTCAAAGTATTTCTCATAATTATTTCAATTTTACTTTCTCAATAACTTTAGTATTATTCATTTACTTTTTACTAAAATTATTAGTAAATATATTTACTTATTAAATCTTTCTACGTTCATTTTTATTATTCGTTATTTATTTCCTTAACGAGTTTATTTATTCAATTTTCATAACGGTGTCTTTATATTTACATACTATATATCAAATATATAAATTTTATCTTATATATATATATATATATATATATATATATATATATAACAGATTTTTTTCCATTTTGTCTTTCATTGTCTAGTATGTATAATATATACGTATACATCAATAGAGTGGAAATACACAATATATATATATATATATATATATATATATATATATATACGTGCGAGTGTGTATGTGTCTGTATGTGTGTGTATGTGTATGCATGTGTGTAATTGCTGCTAAAAAATTTACAGTAATCTCCACAATAGAATTTTCACTTTCATACACCTAACCCCTTTCTCTCTCTCTCTCTAGGAAGCTACGTTCGTTTTTATATCTTTTTAACACACACACACACACACACACACATATATATATATATATATATATATATATATATATATATATATATATATATATATATATATATATATAGCGAGATATACTGTGTGTGTGTGTGTGTTTGGATGGCGCCTGTTTCCCCGTTCTATTACGATCTTGTTGCGTTTATCTCCGAATTTTTCCTCCGGCAAAACGGAATGGGTGGCTGTTGAATTCTGAGCACTGACAATGACAAAATAAATTGGATCCAGGTTCTTTGGTAAATGCTAAAAAGAACTCTTTGAAACGACGGGGAAGAAATAAGGAATTAAAAACATCTTTATCTTTTGCCACGCACCTGCGCGGCTGCCGCCAGACAGAATAATATTCACTGCGGTAGGAATTAATAATAATAAAAAAAACATTTCAAGTGCAAATGTTCTTCAACTTGTGTTTGTGGGAGACGTGATTGGGCTTCCCTGACTATCTACTCTTAAATCGTATGGGTGACACAAGAAACAGGCAAGATTACTCGGTGTTATTCAAACAAATCTGCTTCCTATGTGAATATTATTGACACTGACCTGGCATCTCGGCTTCTATCACTTTCCCACCGCCATAACGTAGCTTCCCTGTGCCTTTTCTATAAATATTTTCATCACCTGTCTATATTTATGAGATGCGGTATTATGTAAACTATTTACATTATTCGGACTATTGTCCTCATCTTTGACCCCATATTTATTACAACGTTACGGCCTTTCAGTATCTGTCTATATTTCTGAAATGAGGTATTATGTACACTATTTACATTATTCGGACTATTGTCCTCATCACTGTTGCCATATTTATCACAACGTTTCAGCCACTGTACGCTCTGGCCTTCTTCAGGTTGTTGGAATGTCGAACTGAACCCAGTGGATAAAGGCGTTAGTGAGATCCAGTGACAGGACCCAAGGAGTGTGAGTTCAATACCTGGCTAAGGCAGTGGAGACCTTAGAGAGGGGAATTAACTGGAGATAACTGACAACTGAAATCCATTAAACATGGCACGTGGAACTAGATCAGTCTACCACAGTGAGCGAAATAAAGGGTTCAGTGCGACATTCCAACCACCTGAAGAAGGGCGAAGCGTACAACGGCCGATACGTTGTAATAAACACGGTGACAAAAATGAGAACAATCGTCCGAATAATTTGAATAATGTAAATATTTTCATGCCTAGTGTTTAAATGTTAATTTATTCCACACCAACATAGATTTATTGTACATATGGGGACTAGTTAAGCTTACATAGAGAGAATTTAAGCATTATGGTGGCTGTACTAAGAATGATAAGTAAGAATGTATTTTTTTACTGTAAGTAATAGTGTTTGTTTGGGTTAGTAACCGTGGTTAGTGAATGTTATGGGGTCCACACCTTTTTCATATAAGTGGACTCTACCAAGTGTAACTGGACTGCTGCCGTTAAATACCTAGAGTTACAGTCAGTGAGGGTAGTCGGATGTCAGTCGATGTCGGACGACCGGCTGAACGGTTGAACTCTCTGCCTTTGGGCGGGGAGGAACCCGAACGAGGCTACGCCGAAGGGTGTAGTCTCGTTCGGGGAGGTAAACCGACCCTGAACCCGTTTATACGGGTTCAAAGGGTATATTTTTGGCCGAGCCCACGGGCTCGGATATCCCACGTTAAACCGGCCTTGTGCCACATGATACCCTCGTGGGGGGGTGACTAAATACTAGTCGTATGGCAGTCGATATCGGACGACCGGTTGAACTCTCTGCTTCCGGGCGGGGAAGAACCCGAACGAGGCTAGGCCGAAGGGCGTAGTCTCGTTCGGGGAGGTAAACCGACCCTGAACTCGTTTATACGGGTTCAAAGGGTATATTTTTGGCCGAGCTCACGGGCTCGGAGATCCCACGTTAAACCGGCCTTGTGCCACATGATACCCTCGTGGGGGGGGTGACTAAATACTAGTCGTATGGCAGTCGATGTCGGACGACCGGCTGAACGGTTGAACTCTCTGCATCCGGGCGGGGAGGAACCCGAAAGAGGCTACGCCGAAGGGCGGATTCTCTTTCGGGGAGGTAAACCGACCCTGAATCCGTTTATACGGGTTCAATGGGCATATTTTTGGCCGAGCCCACGGGCTCGGAGATCCCACGTTAAACCGGCCTTGTGCCACATGATACCCTTGTGGGGGGGGGGTGACTAAATACTAGTCGTATGGCAGTCGATGTCGGACGACCGGTTGAACTCTCTGCTTCCGGGCGGGGAGGAACCCGAACGAGGCTACGCCGAAGGGGTAGTCTCGGTTGGGGAGGTAAACCGACCCTGAACCCGTTTATACGGGTTCAAAGGGTATATTTTTGGCCGAGCTCACGGGCTCGGAGATCCCACGTTAAACCGGCCTTGTGCCACATGATACCCTTGTGGGGGGGGTGACTAAATACTAGTCGTATGGCAGTCGTAGTCGGTAGTGGACAGTCGGAGAGTGTGAGAATATACGAACGGAGATAGTGTGAGATAACCTCTTGTAGAAGTCAGTTACAAGCACGTAGACTCTAAGGAAGTCCTATTTCGAGACTATATATATCTCTCTGTATTTGCTACTAACCACGTTCCTGGACTTACTAACAGTATTACTCTTTGTATGATTGTGTAAATACATTTTATTTCTTATATTTAATTATTGCGTTTGTCATTCCTTGGAGACCGAATTCATCTCGGAATCCACAACAGTTAATACAGATTGAAGATCAACCTTCCCCTATTCCTACTTTTGGCCTTGTGCCACACTTTTGTATTATAACAGAATAAACATTACTTTCCTTTTTGGTACCTTGATATCATGAATTGAAGTGTAGCACTAGATTGGCCGATAGGTCTCTCCATTTTACTGTTGAAATTGTTAAATGTAAATGTAAATTGGTGTAGGAAGTTTAGAGAGATTGTTAACAATGATTTACTGAGCTGAGTCTTTTAATTGGAGAAAAAAGGCTACGAGATTTTAAGAAATTAACGTATATTCGTTAATAACAAATAAGAAATGTATGGATCTATATATATTATGCATATAGAATTTTAAATATTTGGAATAAAAAGAATATATAGGAGAGTAATTAAAAAAAAAGGCGATAAGGTGATAAAAACAATAAAGATGAGGACATTACTCTGAATTCCTCATCCCAGAAATTCGGACAAAAAGCGATCATGTGATAATAACTATAAAGATGAGGACATTAGTCTGAATATAAATAATGATGATTCCTCATCCCAGAAAGGGCCCTGTCGGCTGGGGCTTTAGAATACGCCGACTGCACCTCTGTAGAGGGGTAAGACCCCCCCCCCAATGAGGCGTCCTGGGTATGACGTTAAATTGCATCCAACAGCAAGGCCTCTGATCAGGAGGCTTTGAGGAGCGTGAAACCACCTCTTAATTGATGGTGTTCCCAGGTCCAACTTGACCCGGGGTGGTAGCATCTTTTAGGGTCCCAGCTATGGGCAAATAGTGAACTCCTAGTTTTCAAAGTTTTACTCACGTCCTGGGTATGACGGTAAACTACATCTGCATCCTGGGTATGACGGTAAACTACATCCGCCTCCTGGGTACGGCGATAAACTGCATCCAACAGCAAGGTCTTAGATAATCTTTTCAGAAAAATAATGTTGCCAGCTCTAAGTTTTTGAAACAATAATGTTGCCAGCTCTATGTTTTTGAAACAATAATGTTGCCAGCTCTAGGTTTTTGAAACAATGGTGTTGCCAGCTCTATGTTTTTGAAACAATAATGTTGCCAGCTCTAAGTTTTTTTTGTAAAAAAGTAATGTTGCCAGCTATACGTTTTTTTGTAAAAAAAAGTAATGTTGCCAACTATGTGTTTTTTTGTAAGAGAGTAATGTTGCCAACTATACGTTTTTTTGTAAAAGAGTTATGTTGCAAGCTATACGTTTTTTTGTAAAAAAGTAATGTTGCCAGCTATACGTTTTTTTGTAAAAAAGTAATGTTGCCAGCTATACGTTTTTTTGTAAAAGAGTAATGTTGCCAGCTATACGTTTTTTTGTAAAAAAAGTAATGTTGCCAGCTATACGTTTTTTTGTAAAAAAAGTAATGTTGCCAGCTATACGTTTTTTTTTTGTAAAAAAGTAATATTGCCAGCTATACGTTTTTTTTGTAAAAAGTAATGTTGCCAGCTATGCGTTTTTTTTTGTAAAAAAGTAATGTTGCCAGCTATACGTTTTTTGTAAAAAAGTAATGTTGCCAGCTATACGTTTTTTTTTTTTTTGTAAAGGAATAATGTTGCCAGCTATACGTTTTTTGTAAAGGAATAATGTTGCCAGCTATACGTTTTTTCGTAAAGGAATAATGTTGCCAGCTATACGTTTTTTTTAAACAATAATATTGCTAGCTATACGTTTTTTTTAAACAATAATGTTGCCAGCTATACATTTTTTATTCCATACAAAATAGGCATTTAAAATCCATATAAACTGGATTTGGCATTAAATAAACCACAGTGGTTAATATGCCATAAAACCCAAACAAACAAACATCATCCCAGAAATTCTAACAGAAGGCAATCAGGTGATAATAACAACAAAGATGAGGATATTAGTCTGAATATAAATAATGATAATTCCTCATCCCAGAAATTCGGACAAAAAGCGATCATGTGATAATAACAACAAAGATAACGATATTAGTCTGAATATAAACAATGATAATTCTTCATCCCAGAAATTCGGACAGAAGGCGATTAGGTGATAATAACAACAAAGATGAGGATATTAGTCCAAATATAAATAATGTAATAAGGAGAATATTCCATCAATGAAATTCAGGTAGAAAAAAACCCTCCTGTAGTCGTCTCAGTTCCATATTCCAATAATATGTTGTATATTAGATACGTCAGATTATATTGCTTGTGTCATCTCATTATCGCAACTATATCGTTTATATTACATATATGATATGAACATTGCCAGTATGTGTTCCATATTACATTCATAAGATCTATTTTGAACACATATGATCACCACTACATGAATGTCCTTTAAGCTAATGATTCTTCGAAACTGTTAGCCAGAACTGTCCCCCCCTGCTGCTCCATACAACTTACATTATTTTCATTGAACGCATCGTTTGGTTTTCTTGCTGCCTGGTTGCTCACAAATAATTTCGACATTTTTTATCACCAACGTCAGAGCACTTGATCTGAGAAGGACAAAAGGCGATGTATATTCTGTTAAGGTTTCTGGGGGAGGTGGGGGAAATAGTCGATATTATTCAACTCGGACCTTGTTAAGGCGGAGTTCTTTTAACTTTGACATGTCTTGAATTAAAGAGTTCTACCTCCGGGTACTTCTACACATGCACGGTCGGAACCAATTGTTTTTTCGGTCAAGTAATCCTGAAAATAGGTTGACAAATTAATTCTGTGTTGGGGCTCAAGTGATGAAACGAGCCTCGACTAATATTCAGGCATCAAATGATTTTCTAGAACGTATATCCGAGAATGAACCAATGCCCTGAATGTATTTAGAGTTTCAAAGTCCCTTACTATCAGTCAGGCGTTAAAATCTGTTTTTCCGTGCATGCAGAGGGACGTGGCTAGGGTTAAGGTTATTACCAAGGAAAACAAAATCGGCAAACAGCTAAATTTGCTTATGTTCGTTTAGCACGTATGAAAAGGCATGAATTTAACTTTCCCTACGCTTTATTTCAGTACTAGATACTTTAAAAATATTTCATTGCTGACATATTATGAATGTTAAAGGAGAATAATAGATACATTTTTTTACTCGAGTTTAACTCTTATAAGTCTCAAGATTAACTCAAGATAGAGGCTTACTGTATGAGTTGTGTGACATGGAGGGTCAATAACGATTGACTAGCGATTCAAAGACATTATTATTCAGGAAAGCAACCACGCGGGAGTCTGTAAAAAATCTATGAGTGGACTTCCTCCTTACAAATGCAAAACGAAGAAGTATGAGCCATTCAGCACCATGGACGGAGCATAGATTATTTTAGCAGCAAGTGTCTGAACCAGTGGAACTAAAGAATAGAGCTCATCTGAATATTTGCTGTGGAATTAACGAAAGATTAGCGATAGTTTTGCAACCATGCGTCTGTGAGGAAAGGGGAGGTAGAGTGGAAAATACGTCACGGTCCCAAGACAAAATTGCGTTAGTCCAGCTGCAATAATCAATTTTAGGTCTAATGTGACTCTTGTAAAAATAAAGCATGGCAGAAGGAATCAGAGACTTTCTGGGGCAGTAGAATAAGCCGACTCTTTCGTCATCTTCCACTTGAGATCTGAAGTGATATTTAGTCCTACTAAGGAGGCCCGGTGGATTGAGGAATCGGAGAGCAGAGTTCGAATTCCAGTCAGATCCATAACATTCACTTACGTGTTAATAGCCCTGGAAAATGTATGAATCCTCTGCTTCTCCCTCCAGGACAGACTGGGCCTTGGGTGGCAACCGGTCTAGGAAAAGGAAAAACTTTGGATCGGGTTAAGGTCCGTCAGGATATCTTGCCCAAGAAACACCACACCTACTGCGGTTGCAGTATGCATGGTGCCCCTATGACCCTTACGGGACACGGGATAAAAAATGTACCAAGCATAGAATCTGGAAAAGAAAATAATGGCGCAATCAAAATGTTGAGTTTCCACGCTACTTTAAACGAAACATTAGGAAGGCTTGGTTTGTTTAACGGCACGTCATCTCATCATGGGTCATTTAATGTCGAAATTTTATGTTCTTCGGAGATTTGGTAATTTTTCTCTTCCTTTTTCAATAATATATATATTTTTTTTTACTATGAAAATATATCACTGGAATTTCCAACACAAAAATATATTTTTACACTTTCATAATGCTCATAATGCCCATTTTAGGGATTCACTATTTGCCCATGGCTGAGACCCTAAAAGGTGCTACCACCACGGGTCAAAACCTCCAAGTCAGAGGCCTTGCTGCCGGATGGATTTCATCGTCAGAATTAGAATGAAGTTTAGGAAGAGATCCCCTCATCAATAACGGAAAGAGTGATAATAGCCAATGGTCTTGAAAAATCTATTTTCCTAAAAAACAGATTTAAGTGAATGAATTAATAAATTTCAACCGACAATATATATATATATATATATATATATATATATATATATATATATATATATATATATATATATATATGTGAAAATTTCTCCGAATTAATCAGTAGAGAGACAATATTTATGAATAAAAATGACAATAGGAAAACTGGTAATTGCTGACGCGTTTCGTCCAATCTGGACTTTATCAAAGCAAAATACGAAAATGAAATTAAATGAACAAAGTAACTAATAAAAACAAAAACAGAATGTACCTAGCAACTGGAATGTAGAGAAACGCTATTTTCATATTTTTAACTGAAAAATAACGTCAGTAATTGTCATGTGTAGAGAATATTGTCATTATATCCGTGTTGATGTATTCAACCATTTTCTTTTGATTTTATGAATCTGTTGTGTATATTTGTTTGTAAGAGCATTAATTTTGTTAACTTGCTAGGTACATTCTGTTTTTGTTTTTATTAGTTACTTTGTTCATTTAATTTCATTTTCGTATTTTGCTTTGATAAAGTCCAGATTGGACGAAACGCGTCAGCAATTACCAGTTTTTCTATTGTCATTTTTATTCATATATATATATATATATATATATATATATATATATATATATATATATGTTTGAATAAAAACAGACCACTTTAAGGTTCCATGTAATAAGTTATTTCACCACAACCCTTTTAAAAGGCTTTGGATCATCAGATTTTACTTCCAAATGTTGAAATGAAAAATGAAAAGAAGAATATTTGCTCTGAATTTACATTGAGCTCTCTGGATATCATCTTCCTTGGGTCTACCCATACGGATTACCTAGTTTTGCATAAACTATATATATATATATATATATATATATATATATATATATATATATATATATTAGGTTGGTGCAAAAATAATTTCGTTTTCTCACATAGTAACATATCTTAGAAAACGAAATTATTTTTGCACCAACCTAATATATATATATATATATATATATATATATATATATATATATATATAGAGAGAGAGAGAGAGAGACATATAGATAGGTAGATAGATAGATAGAGAATGTGTGTGTGTGTGTATTGGACGCAGCAAATCATTATTTAAACATATATTGTTAAATATAACAGACAATGAAGGTCTATTATGTTTATCATGAGCCGTTTTACACGGTTATTTACTTTACTTTCGGGAGAAAATAAAGACAAAAATTGTCCAACATTTGGATATTTTTTATTAAGCGCTTCCTTGATCTAAGCTTTCGGCTAACATGAGCCATCTTCAGAGTGGTTATTTACGACTTACATATGCTATTCCGCGACTATTATCTTCGCATAGCAATCTTCTGTCAACATAACGGAATATTATATTTCATGGTGAAAATCTTTGTTTCAATATCAGTATGACCAATTTGAAGATGGCTCATGTGAGCCGAAAGGACCAACTTAAAAAAAAAAAATATCCAAATGTTGGACAATTTTTGTCTTTATTTTTACTCGAAATTAAAGCAAATATACGGAGTTTAGAACGGCTTATGATCAAACATAATAGACCTTCATTGTCTGTTATATGTAATAATATATGTTCATATATATATATATATATATATATATATATATATATATATATATATATATATATAGAGAGAGAGAGAGAGAGATAGATAGATAGATAGATAGATAGATAGATAGATTGTCATCAACAGAGAGACTGTATCACCGTTATTCAGTGTGGCTAGGCGTCCGATGTCTTCTAGCTAGGATAGAAACCTGGAGTCAGTTGGAGATTCTACCACTAAGACGTCGGCGGACGGCAGGGGCGGACGGCAGGGGCGGACGGCAGGGGCGAACGTGAATTTTAGCGTATTTATTTTTTCTAGATAAACACACAGTAACTGAGAGGATTCGATTCGCTTGCCGAAGAGTCTTGCTATAATAACTGTAATAGTCACTGTTTACAAAACCCACACTTCCTCCCTCTTCCTAGAGAGCTCAACCGAAATAAATTTTTCAGGAGCATCTATATATATATATATATATATATATATATATATATATATATAAATATATATCACTTTCTATCTATCTATCCCAGTCTCGTCATATGTTATATATATATATATATATATATATATATATATATATATATATATATATATATATATATATATATCACTTTCTATCTATCTATATATCTATCCAAGTCTCGTCATATTTATCTATCTATCTAGCTAGCTAGCTAGCTCCGAACTACCACCAATCACACCCGATCTCATCCGAAATGATTTTTTCAGGGGCCTATATATATATATATATATATATATATATATATATATATATATATATATATATATATTCACTCTATCATGTTATTGTAAATGTATTGCGCTTATCAAACATTATTCTTCCTTTGTCTATGTTATTAGTCTTTATTTTTTTATAAGGTTTCCTTAGTTTCATTTAAACTGTCTGACAAGACGGCTAGCTATGAACACCCAAACAAAAACCAAGTCACGGGGAAAGTATAAAACTACATTTTATAGTAAAAATATCAGCAATACATTTTTATATAAAAAATACCAATACATATTTACAGTAAAATGACTAACAATACATTTTATAGTAAAATTGAACACATGACACCCTCTTCTTCTTCTTCTTCTTCTTCTTCTTCTTCTTCTTCGTCGTCGTCGTCGTTGTAGTTTTCTTCTTCTCCACCTGCTCTTCCCTTTTCTTATCATCTTCCGCCTTCTTCTTCACCTCCTCGTCTTTCTCCTCCGTCTTCTTCAATATCATCTTCATCTCGTCCTTTTCCTTCTTCTTCTACTCCTCTTCCTTCTTCTTTTTCTTCTTCTTCTCCTGTAATATCTTCTTGGATATCTTCTTCTTCCCGTCTTCCTACGTCTTCAATATATCCCGCATTCTTCTTCTTCTTCGTCAATATCTTCCGCATCCTTCTTCTCCTCTTGTCCCTCCTCTCCTCCTCCTCCTCCTCCTCTTTCTTCTTCGGCTTCAATATATTTTTCTTCTTCTGCCCTGCCTTCTTCTTCTTCTTCTTCTTCTTCTTCTTGTCCCCCGCATCCTCCTCCTCCTCATCCCCCTCTGCTTCAATATATATATTCCGCCTTCTTCTTCTCTTGTCCCTTCTCTCGTTCTTCTCCTCCTCCTCCGTTTTCTTCTTCGGTTTCAATATATTTTCTGTATCTTCTGCATTCTTCTTCTCCCTCGTCCCCGTCTACTCCTCGTTCTCCTCCACATCCCCCTTCTTCTTCGGTTTCGATATATTTTTCTTCTTCCTTTTCTTCTTCTTCTTCAATATCTTCGTCTTCTTCTACAGTATCTTCCGCCATTTTTTTCAACTTCCCGCGGCTATTCATTACTTGGTGGATATTTCCTCTGATCTATCTCGCACCTGACTATTTTCCTCATTATTTGGCATTATTCTGCCCAAAGTAGCGGCAGCGATGTAGTTACGAAGCTTTCTTGCAATGAGATTTCGGATCAGTAAACAGCGCCCTAATGTAGAATAGGAAAAAAAAAAAAAAAAAAAAAAACATTACAAAATAAGAAAAAAAAAAATAAGCAAAATAAAAACCCAAAGCTATCAGTTCCCATCTGATCGAAGTGGATGCAAGATTATTACCAGGAGAATTAACATCTTGATCAGGGAAAACTTGTGGTTAAGCTAAACCAATGAAGCACGATTCGCTCAGATAGGATTTTGCGTGGTCCATTTTATCTGTTTGGCTGTCAATTTCCTGACTTCATCTTTCTCTTCTTTTCTAGAATTCTCCGGGTCGTTCATGCTATTTGACCCGGTTAGCCGCTTCAGGGGATCGTGTATTGGGAAGTAATGATTCTTTGATTCAAGCAATTTTCACAGTTTTATTTTTTTTTTTTATATATCTACCCTTTTCACGAAAACAGCTAAAACGGAAATAATGATTTGTTATTCAACCACGATACTTACTATGGACAGCTTGCGAGTCGGCGCAAATACTCCAATACACTGAGGAAATTATAGAAAGTATGTGACAGAGATAAATCAATCTCCTTTTAGCGGTCATACAAAAAATTCAGTTGAGGTTCAATTATTGTCGCCTTTTCTTCTACTGAGGATAAATATATATTCGATAGGAAGTGCTCTCAAAGATTTATTTATATAAAATGATAGGCGCCTGACGTAGAAGAAATATTAACATCATAAATTTTGAGGTCACTTTTATAAATTTCTATTCTAGATGAATGCTCTATTACCATAGCCTTTTGCCTGACTAAGATAAATTTTGTATATATTCAAATGGTACGTGTTACCAAAGATTACGATATATAAACTTGGATGACTGTCTTAAACCCAACTCGTTTTAGCGGTCACATCTATAAACTTCTGTTCTTACCTGGTGCCCTAATATCATAGCCTTGTGCCTGACAAGGATGAGATTATTGTATATTCAAAGAGCACGTTTCAAAATGATTACTTATGTAAATGTGAACGTCTGTCATGAAAAAGGAACCTTTCAGCGATCACGTTTTAATTTCTCTTTTTACTGAGACATCTTTGTACCCGATGAGGATTGATTACTATATATCTAAAGGACACGTGTAATCATATATATATATATATATATATATATATATATATATATATATATATGTATATATATATATATATTAATTTCTGTTGATTGCAGGTGCTATAATATCGTAGTCTTGTACCTGACGTGGATAAAAATAGTTTATATTTAAAGAGCAAACCTTACCAAAGATCTATTCACAGACAACTGCCTTAGAATAAAGTCGTTTGAATTTACTTTCTCTTAAGCTTCGACCTCGTTTCCTTTATCTCTGTTATGGGATTTACCCATAATAATAATAATGGACTATTCCATACTTAATAAATACTGCGGCACGGGAGACAGTTAGTCGTTCAAGTCGATCTCGGTCGACCGGCTGATCGGTTGAACTCTCTGTCTTCGGGCGGGGAGAAACCCGAAGGAGGCTCCGTCGAAGGGCGGATTCTCTTTCCGGGAGGCAAACCGACCCTGAACCCGTTTATACGGGTTCAAAAGGCATATTTTTGGACGATTCCACGTTAAACCGGACTTGCGCCACATGATGCCCACGTGGTGGGTTGACTAAATATAGTCAGTCGTTCAAGTCGAGTCAAGAGTCAAGAGTCGAGAGTCGAGTCAGAGGCAGTCCGAAACAAAGTCGCGTTCAGACAATTACTGCTAAACCTGATTGTTCATATTAACACTTCTACTTCTCTATATATATTCCTGTTTGTAATATATCTGTGTTATTCCATACCTGTGTTCGAGTTCTTCTTTATTGGTTCTACCTTGGACTATCACCGTGGTACAAGGAACCGGTCCATAACAATCTCTCTTCCTGTTTTTTTTTTTTTTTCGTTTTTTTATCTGCTTTAACCTTCAATATTAATTTGTTCCTTCCTTTTCACTGAGAGAAGGAACAAAGAAAAAGAATGAGAAATTCAAAAGGGAAAAAAACAGTGTTGTTCCTTCCTTTTCACTGAGATAAGGAACAAAGATAAAGAATGAGAAATTCAAAAGGGAAAAAAAAGCAGTGTTGTTCCTTCCTTTTCTCTGAGAGAAGGAACAAAGAAAAAGAATGAGAAATTCAAAAGGGAAAAAAAGCAGTGTTGTTCCTTCCTTTTCACTGAGAGAAGGAACAAAGAAAAAGAATGAGAAATTCAAAAGGGAAAAAACAGTGTTGTTCCTTCCTTTTCACTGAGAGAAGGAACAAAGAAAAAGAATGAGAAATTCAAAAGGAAAGAAAACAGTGTTGTTCCTTCCTTTTCACTGAGAGAAGGAACAAAGAAAAAGAATGAGAAATTCAAAAGGAAAGAAAACAATGTTATTCCTTCCTTTTCACTGAGAGAAGGAACAAAGAAAAAGAATGAGAAATTCAAAAGGGAAAAAACAGTGTTGTTCCTTCCTTTTCACTGAGAGAAGGAACAAAGAAAAAGAATGAGAAATTCAAAAGGAAAGAAAACAGTGTTGTTCCTTCCTTTTCACTGAGAGAAGGAACAAAGAAAAAGAATGAGAAATTCAAAAGAGAAAAAAACAGTGTTGTTCCTTCCTTTTCACTGAGAGAAGGAACAAAGAAAAAGAATGAGAAATTCAAAAGGGAAAAAAATAGTGTTGTTCCTTCCTTTTCACTGAGAGAAGGAACAAAGAAAAAGAATGAGAAATTCAAAAGGGAAAAAAACAGTGTTGTTCCTTCCTTTTCACTGAGAGAAGGAACAAAGAAAAAGAATGAGAAATTTAAAAGGGAAAAAAAAAAGCAGTGTTGTTCCTTTCTTTTCACTGAGAGAAGGAACAAAGAAAAAGAATGAGAAATTCAAAAGGGAAAAAATAGTGTTGTTCCTTCCTTTTCACTGAGAGAAGGAACAAAGAAAAAGAATGAGAAATTCAAAAGGGAAAAAAACAGTGTTGTTCCTTCCTTTTCACTGAGAGAAGGAACAAAGAAAAAGAATGAGAAATTCAAAAGGGAAAAAAATAGTGTTGTTCCTTCCTTTTCACTGAGAGAAGGAACAAAGAAAAAGAATGAGAAATTCAAAAGGGAAAAAAACAGTGTTGTTCCTTCCTTTTCACTGAGAGAAGGAACAAAGAAAAAGAATGAGAAATTTAAAAGGGAAAAAAAAAAGCAGTGTTGTTCCTTTCTTTTCACTGAGAGAAGGAACAAAGAAAAAGAATGAGAAATTCAAAAGGGAAAAAATAGTGTTGTTCCTTCCTTTTCACTGAGAGAAGGAACAAAGAAAAAGAATGAGAAATTCAAAAGGGAAAAAAACAGTGTTGTTCCTTCCTTTTCACTGAGAGAAGGAACAAAGAAAAAGAATGAGAAATTCAAAAGGGAAAAAAATAGTGTTGTTCCTTCCTTTTCACTGAGAGAAGAAACAAAGAAAAAGAATGAGAAATTCAAAAGAGAAAAGACTGTCTCTTCCCGATGTTAAGTATAAGTTTTCTTTTTGTTTCCATTTTCTCTAAATCTTCGTTGTTGCTTACATGTTCAGTTCTGTTATCCTCAGCATCCTCCTGCAGACCAAAATTTATGTTGGCTCAAGTCTACTGTGAGGAGTTTGTCCAGCCTTGAGTTCGTTTCTTGTAAAGAGAAACAAGTTTTCAATTCTCATTTGATTTTGTAAGTTTATTTGGTAAAAAAAAATTCAGCTAAGTAATTATAATTTAATCATGGAAAAAATACATTCTCTGGAATTAATTATAAAGTTTGAATTTGCATGTTTAGATTTCGGCAGTAAATGACCCATATAGGTGTTGATATGCGACTAAGCAAAAACAATTACACCATACTATCTTCTTCTTCAACTTCAGTTTTTTTTTTTGCTTTTTTTCTCATACTCGTTTTTCTAACCTCCCTGTCTCTACATCTCTATGTCTATCTCTATCTCTCTCTCTATTTCTCTTTATTTCTTTCTTCTCACTTTCTTTATCTCCTTCTCCCACTCTCTATCGTTTTCTTTCTCTCTCTATTTCTCTCTCAATCTCTTTCTCTATATCTCTATATCTCTATTTCTCTCTATTTTCTTTCTTTCTTTCTTTCTTTCTTTCTTTCTTTCTTTCTTTCTTTCTTTCTTGCATTTTACTATTTTTTTCATTTTTCTTCATTTTATCGTTTTACATTCCTACTTATTCCGTGGTTTCATTCTCCATTGCTTTTTTCTTTTTCTTTCTAATGTTATCTTTTCTCTTTCGAATTTTTCTTTCTTTCTTTTCTTTCCTTTTCATTCTCTTTTTCCATTCATCGCCTATTTCTTCCTTCCTTCTTTTTTTTTCTCATTTTCTCTTTATCATTTTTTATTTTCTCTTTTTCCCTCCTTCTCTTTTCTTATGATTTTTTCTTTCTTTCTCCTTCTCTTTTTATCTTTTATCTTTAATTCTTCCTTCGTTGTTCCTTTCTTTCTTTCTTTCATATCCTTTTCTTTCTTTTTCTCACTCATTAAAATTGTATTTCCATTTTATTTTCCAACATTCTTGATAAGCCGTAAAAATGAGTCATAAAAATAAAAAAAATCTTCTAATCAAACATGTGTTTCACCTTTAAGACAAAAAAGTTTGTTTCATCTTTAAGACAGAAACGGTTGATAAGCCGTAAAAAAGAAAAAAAATCTTTCAATCCAAAATGTGCTTCACCTTTAAGATAAAAATGTGTGTTTCACCTTTGAGAAAAAAAAAAGATTGATAAGCCGTAAAAAGGGGCTGATAAGCCATGAAAAAGAAAAAACCTTCAAATCCGAAATGTGTTTCACCTTTAAGACAAAAAAGTGTGGTTCACCTTTAAGACAAAAACGGTTGATAAGTCATAAAAAGGGGTTGACAAGCTGTAAAAAAGAAAAAAATCTTCCAATGCAAAATGTGTTTCACATTTTAGATAAAAAAGTGTGTTTCATCTTTAAGACGAAATGTGTTGATAAGCCGTAAAAAGGGATTGATAAGCCGTAAAAAGAAGAAAATCTTACAATCCAAAATGTGTTTCATATTTAAGACACATAGGGTTGATAAGCCGTAAAAATGTGGTTGATAAGCCGTAAAATGAAAAAAAAATCTTCCAATCGAAAATGTGTTTCACCTTTAAGACAAAAACGTGTGTTTCACCTTTAGGACAAAAAGGGTTGATAAACCGTAAAAAAGTGGTGATAAGCCGTAAAAATAAAAATCATCCAATTCAAAATGTGTTTCACCTATAAGACAAAATGTGTTTTGCGCTTTTTAAGACAAAAAGGGTTGATAAGCCGTAACATACGCATTAATAAATCAAAAATCCATTCACCGATATACTTGCCTCGTTGTTTATTCTTTTGCAAAATATATCCATAATCCACGCAGATGTCGGATTATATATCTTCTAGATTTCGGGCTATATGTAAAGTTTCACAATTTCATCTCGCCGTTGCAAGCGTTGGTGAGGTGAATTAGATCCTCAATAGGTGCCCCGTTATTAGGCCTTGTAATAGATTAGCTTATGTAAGGTTAATAACTAGAATTAACCTGTACTGAAGAAAAAATTATATATCCTTAAATTAGGATAAGTGTTGAAATCGAAATTCCCTGAAGGTTTCCCTAATCGACATAAAACTGAAGGCCGAAGAATACAGCAACCGAAATTTTGGAATAATAACAATAAAGATTAGGACAACACTCCAAATGTATATGATGATAACTACTCATTCTCCAAATGAAAGAATCTTGATTGCTTTTAAATTTAATATTTTAATCGCTACTTTCAGCACTCAAACAAAATCATACGAGATTACGCAACTATATTAGCCACAAAGCAGGGTTATATTTATTTTTTCGCTTCTCTGTCTTTTTTTAAAATGGAGTTTATCCCAAGTAAGGCAGTAAAGCCACTAAGATTCAAGGGGATACTGGGCGTGGAAGAGTTAGAAACGGGAACATTGCTTAGGAGGGAGAACACAGAAAGAATAATCAGGAGGACAGAAAATAGCGATTGACATTACATTTAAATTTTTGCAGGTTAAAGTTGGCAGGAAGCAATGAAGCTGGAAGGGAGTCCTACAAGCCAGAAATGCGAGAAAAACTGTTCGCACAGAAGTTACGGTTATATCTAGCCAGTTCAACTGTAATTTGATGAGATCTCGATGTTAGTCTCGTACAGTTAACATAGAATTTATGAGCACCTAACCATTTGTGGCAGCAATATTCTAAGAATGGATGAATGGTAGACTTATACATATATATGACAGATTCTGGAGAGAAAATTGTCTCGCATAAAACAGTGGACCAATTTTGTTAGCAGCTGACCTAGCAATGGATTTAATACAGTAATCCCTCGTTTATCGCGGTAGATTGGTTCCAAGACCGGCCTCGATAACTGAATTTCCGCGAAGTAGGGACGCCATATTTACAGTATTTATTTAACGTGTATTTATACTTTTACCACCCCCCGCACTGTTAACAACCCACCGATTACAGTACTCTATTAATAACAAGGACAACTGTTAAGCAATAACACTTTAGATTTTTTTAAAAAAATAAGAAGATTGTTACTGTATTCAACACGAAAGACGTTGAAGTAGAATTTGAATGATGATGGTGATGAATTTGCTGCGCAGTAGAAATGATGATGATTATGAAGCTGATGATGACTTCTACTGTGCAGCTGATAATTGCATTTTACGTCTCTTCAGAAGGCGGTGCCCTTTCTATTGCTATTTTACGCTTGTTTTGTTGTTCCTAGACCAGGAAATAATATTTATTATTAATATTTTAATGGGTTTAATGAAAAATTTTAGGTGTTCATATATCGCGATTTTTCTAGAATTTTCCAGAAACTCCGCGATGTATTTTCCATATATATATTTTAAAAATCCGCAAAGTCGTGAATCCGCAATAGTAGAACCGCGAATTAGCGAGGGATTACTGTATAGTCTTTCCACTTTATGTCAGAAAAGAAACTGTTAGCATAAAATTTATTCGTAAACTTTTATCCCTGATTAATAATGTTACTCCATACTTGTAAAATCTCAAACTAATTACTGGTTGAAACTTTGCGTTTGCGTTCAGAAATTTTAATGTCATTTCTATTTCCTTGAAGAGGTGATGGCTGCCAGTTTTGCCTTCTAAGTTCCCCGGGGTTAGTTCCGTCATGTTTCACCACTGCGGTAACCACCTGGTTACCAGAATCTCCACGCCAGCTAACCCTGGCTCTTCCTCCAAGAACAGGTTTATCTCTGAGATTTCTTCTGAATTTTATGGCACCAGAAACAGAGTTCGGTGGAGGGGGGCGGATTCCTTCCTGCAAGAAACAGGATGCGGAGAAAAAAACAGTAGCCGACATGACATTTCATTACTGGCCTTTTGTGTTATGTCGGGCGATGAACACGCTTCATGTGTGCCAACAGTACGGCCAGTCTGTGTTTGGCTTTCCGTCTGCCATCAGTCTAGGAGTTGTAATATGGAAGAAATGAAAAAGAAAAAAAAAGAAAAAAGCCACAGTAAAAGTAAACATATTAAATGAGCGATATTGACAAATAGAGTGTGAGATATAAACAGACTGCGATATATATATATATATATATATATATATATATATAGGGTGTCCCAAAATAATGTATACACTCTTTGAATCGTTATAACTTATTCAATTTATATATTTGACTTGTAAATAAGATTAATACAAGAGAAATTAAAGAATTTGAGAGTAAAATATACAAAAAATATAGAAAATTAACTTTAATAAGATAAAAGTTACTTGGGGCAATGGCAGAATGTTCATATAATGGTAAGTTCACATCAAGTGCTCAAACTGGTTGCTGTTCTGTTCAATACACTTTTCATATGTTGAAGAAATAGACCTACAAACATCCAGTATCATTTCCTCTGGTATTTGAGCAAATTCTTCTTCAATTGCTACTCTCATTTCAGCAATTGTTTCAGGTTTCCTGCTGTAAACTTTTGTCTTTTAGAAACCCCCACAAAAAGAAATTCACGGGTGTCAAATCTGGTGATCTAGGTAGTTATTCAAATGTCCCTCTTTTTCAATCCATCTGTTTTGCATACTTTCATCCATATAAGTTCTCCACATCATGGTAATGTATTATTAACTATTAATATATAAAGACTGTATACATTATTCTGGGCCGCCCTGTATATATATATAACGGGTGTAACAGCAAAATTGTCCAAATCATGTCACAGCATAAATAGCCATCTCACAAAATGTTTAATATCTAGAAAACACTAAACTAATTGAGTTTCTTTTTTCCAGGTTTTCAGGGGAGACGTTTAGCCATCTTGATACCATTTGTCGTAATAATCACTAAAAAAAAACCTTTGAGTTATTCAGCTAGAAAGAGAACAGGTTAAAATAGTTTTGTGTCAGCTCCATTGTCTTCCCAGCTGACCAATGGTGAAAGGGAAAGGGCAAGTCAGGCCTTCAGTACTGGTACCAACATTCATATATATATATATATATATATATATATATATATATATATATATATATATATATATATATATATATATGGTGCAAGTAATAAATCCGTTGGTATATAATCCAAGTGGATCCTAATAATATAAAATATTAAAACTGATCCACAAATAGAGCTCAATATATTTATTAAAATAGCATATAAATTACATAAAAGAGCAGGTCAAAATTACCTCATGAGAAGAAAACTATTACGCCAGCATTTTTCAACTCAAATGGTGGACTAATACAGAGTTAGAAACTTAAAATTAATTATTTATTAAAATATAGTCAGCCTTTAAAAATATGAATTTGAGCTAACCGAACAAAACACCCGACTGATGGTAAGGGGAGGTGATGTTGCTGGCTTAAATGGAAAAAAGGTTACACAAAATTTGACCAGATATTAATTCTAAAATCCCAAGTTTAGGTTAAGAAAAATCGAAAGAAAATACAATATGGCCAGAAAAAGGAAGTTAAAAAATACAAAATAATAAATTATTAGTTATATAATAAAAACAAAAAAAAATTGTTACTATTAAAAATACAAAAATGGGGTAGAAAATCATATAAGATTGACAAGAAATATTAATTAGATAGTTTATATTGAAAAAATGAGTAAATAAAAACATATTAAAAATTTGAAAATATGATTAAAATTTATAAATTACTTACAATAATATCAATAACTAATATATATACTGTAGTCATGTGCAGGACCATCCACACTTTTTGAAGGAGCGAATACAGACACATGGTGCATTAAGTACCAGAAGGTCCCCAAACGACCGTCTGCAGGTTTTGAATTCAGAGTTGTCATTCTCCTAGACCAGTTGCCAACCAAGGCTATAGAATCCAGTATATATATATATATATATATATATATATATATATATATATATATATATATATATCATCAGGTAGTTGACAATGATGGTTACCATCTGTAGGTTATGTCAGTGGGAGGTAGCGCGTTCCCAATCAATCGCCAGCTAAGCGAAAACTCAGTTGTTGAGATAAGACCAGAAAGAGTGCAACTCTGATACCGACAAGCCAAGCCTACCAAACAGAGGATCCTTCGCGACACCCCCCACTAATTCACGATACAATAGCTTCCGAGGCCAAGAAAGTCGACTGGATCGAGGAAATACCTTCATGGCTGACTGACACTGGCTGAGAAAATTCGACAAACTTTCAAGACCACGACGCTGCTTAACCCAACAAATGAGAGGAGTGATGGTAAGGCTACGGAAGGTGTCCCTAACACTCAATTTTTGCGACCACCCCCACAAGAGGGTGATCAACAAACGCTCGATCGCCTCCATGCGGTCCTCCAAAGAGGAATTATCAGGTCATCCCATAAGTTCGGTCCGAATTTTGAATAAAGAAGACAGGTTACCAAATGTTACATTTACTTACAGATTCAATCAACAATGTATTTTCCCTGATCTATGACTTCCTTCCATCTATTAACAAGCTTACTAATTCCATTACTGTAAAATTATTTTGGCTTTGATTCAAATAACTCACAAATGTCAGTTTTAACCTCTTCATGTGTTACAAAAGCTGTTTCTTTCAAATGATTCTGTAAGTTACGAAACAAATGGTAGTCTGAAGGAGCAAGATCGGGAGAATAATGCGGATGAGGAATTTTCTCCCAACCAAGTTCTTCGATCTTTTGTGACGTGATTCTTGCTGTGTGGGGTCGCGCATTGTCCTGAGGAAACATCACCTCTTTTCGATCCCACCAGATTGAAAGAAGAACCTTTTGCCCATGAAGTTCCCTTCTCGGCTGGGGCTGGGGTCCTTCCCCTTTACCAAGCCACTGTCTACGACGCTTAACATTTCGATAAAAGATCCATTTTTCGTCGCCAGTCACAAGTATGAGAACGAGCTATTTATCTTTTTAGATCAGAGTCCATCTTGTTCGCGTGCTCCGATGCTCCACAATAATTTTGTGTAAAATAAATTCTTTCTAATATATATGAATTAGATATGAAGAAAATAAGATAGATAGATAGATAGATAGATAGATAGATAGATATGAAGAAAATGAGATAGATAGATAGATAATGAACAGAATGAAAGAGAGATAGATAGATAGATAGATAGATAGATAGATATGAACAGAATGAAAGAGATAGATAGATAGATAGATATGAAGAAATGAGATAGATAGATAGATATGAACAGAATGAAAGAGATAGATAGATATGAACAGAATGAAAGAGATAGATAGATATGAACAGAATGAAAGAGATAGATAGATAGATAGATAGATATGAACAGAATGAAAGAGATAGATAGATAGATAGATAGATAGATAGATAGATAGATAGCTATGAACAGAATGAAAGAGATAGATAGATAGATAGATAGATAGATAGATAGATAGATAGATAGATAGATAGATAGATAGATAAAATAAGAAAAGAAATAGACTTAGATAGATAGATAGATAGATAGAGAGAGAGAGGTGGGGCCATAAATTGAAAAAGAGAAAGAGAGACGAGAAGGAATGATGAAAAGAAATAAACATGAAAAGGTAAAAAAAAGTAAAGGTAAATTAATGTTTTTCTACTTAAATAAAAAAAAAATGGAGAAAGGGATCGGAAAAGTGAATAAAAATAAATCCAATAAAATTAAACAGGCTGAAAAAATTAATATTAGAAAATACGGACGAAGTGAAATTGTATCCTGCATATATATTATCTGTCTTTATGTTATATTCGGTGACATAGTTTGACCAAAAACTTATTTTGGCTGGCCTAATGTGAGGAAAATTTTCGTATGTTCAGTGGAATGACATCTTTCAACGAAGTCACTACACGACACCAACATAGGTACTGATGGATATGACATTATTTTCAATATTTTTTTATATCTTTTTTGAAGCGCTTATTAGTACATTGGTTAGTACATCGTTCAGAAAAAATATTAGGTTATTCGGAAAATAATATAAAATTAACAATGACGACACTTTAATCATTAGGAATGAGTAATATATTTTTATGTAACTGTATTAATAGAATAAATAAGGTTTATTCTAAAATCAATAACACTTTTTAATTGTTATTTTAGAATTGCTTTCGATACTGCATCTGCGAAATTCGAATGATCTGTTTCTTGATTGTATGATGAACTGTGATGAGAAATGGATCCTTTGTGACAATCGTAAACGATTGGCTCAATAGCTTGATCATGACGAAGCAATCAAACACTTTCCAAAGCTGAAAATTCATCAACAGAAGATTATGGTGACTGTTTGGTACACCGATGTTGGCGTTATCCATTCCAGATTCTTGGAATCTAACTTGAATAACACTGCGGCAATTCAATGTCAACAACCGAATGAAGTGCACATTCAATTAAGCAAAATGTGACCAGGACTGGTTAATCAATGAGGCCCAATGAGGCTCCTTTAAGAAAATTTTAGGCCGCATTTAACCAGGATGACAATGCAGAAGCTCATATTATGGGTGTCAGGATTTCAACAATTTTGAAATATTTAACAATGACTTACCAATATATGAATGATTCATTTCTAGATTATATAGTGACTGATGATGGGAGATGGATCATATATGACAATCAGCTGAATGACAAAGCACCCAAACACTTCCCTAAACCTAAATTGGTACGCTCCAACATAAGACTGTGGTGACTTTCGAGTCGTCCACCATTGGCATTATCCATTACAGCTTTCTGGAATCTATCCAGAATATCATCGCCAAAGTTTACTGCCAGCAACTTAATGAAATGCACATTTAGTTAAGCAAAATGCAGCTGGAACCAGTTAATAGATGAGACCCAATAAAGCTACTTTATGAAAATTCTTGTAGAAGCTCTTATAATGAGTTTCAGCATTTCAAGAATATCTGACCATTTCAAGAAAATTGGTAAAATGCAGAAACTAGAAGATTGCGTTCTGTATTAACTCTTTAAAGTTCACGAGTTCCACGTTTTGGTTAATTTCTTGATCAAATAGTGATTATAATGAGAAATTGATCCTGTATGATAATCGTATATAATCGACTAAATGGTTTCATTCGGACGAAGGTCCTAAAGCCGATATTGCACTAACAGACTATTATGATGACTGTCTGTTTAAGATAAGCAAAATACAACAGGCACTGGTTAATTGACGACATCCGATTCTGCTTCATTACAATGCTCGCCCTCATGTTGTTAGGATGACGCAAGAGAAGCTCACCGACTTGGAATACGAGACTTTACCACATCTACCATATTCCCTTGGTCCCCCAGTCACTAACTACCATTTTGTCAAGCATCTTGAAATGATTTAAGCCAAAAGACATTCCGTTGTTAAGAAGATTCAGAAGATTTGTTAAAACCTCTAAAGTTTTATCCCAAAGGCATAAGTAAATATAAGTAACTCGATAGCAGAAATGTATAGATGTCCAGGGTTCCTATTGTAACTGGTTTAAATACATTTGAAATACATTAATTCGGAAAGAAATCTTGATTCTAAAACTGGACATTATTTTCCGGACAACCTAATACTTTATTTTTCTTTTCGTCTGGGTCGAACAAGAGACATGATTTCCTTTTATTCAAATCAACTAATCAACTCTCAAAATATACTTACAACGCTCCACCACGCATTTAATGCAATGGGAATTTTTTTAATTCCCTGGATTCACTGGTTGTGAATTTGGTTTTTTTATTTTTTTTCCGTCAATACTTAATGATGTGTTCCCCAGTTAACATCATACTAGCATAAATTATACTTAAATAGTCATGAGACTTTACCAATTTGGCTATTATTGATAATGATTATGACGATAAGATATATACCTTTCAAATATCGCTGTTATAAAAAAATCTTTTTTTTTTTCACGATCTAGTCAGTACTTAAATGGGGAACACCGATTACTATAAGCAACCTGCTACAATCCGTTATATATCTCGGTCTAAAAAAGGAGTTGATAAGCCGTAAAAAACAAATCAATAGCTCTCGCAATCTATTTTTAATATTGATTTATCTTATACCCTAACTATAGCACATTTTAAGCAGTATATACTATAGAGCAAAGGTCTCGAGACACCTGCTGAATTTTAAAGAATTGCCTAAAAGCTGAAAGTTGCCCGCCTTTTTACTAGCACACTTCGAGCCAGAGAGACTTTTTCTTCAAAAAGTATTTTATCCAATAATAATAATAATAATAATAATAATAATAATAATAATAATAATAATAATAAAATCGTGATCAAAGACCACAAAACAGAATGTGCTTTCTTATTGACATGGCAGTTCCTGCTGATTGTAATGTATCTTTGAAGATCTTCAAAAAACTATCAAAATTCAAGGATCTTGCAGTGGAAATCTCATAAATGTAGCACATGAGGGCATCATTAATTCCAGTTGAAGTTAGATCCCTCGGACTGATTGCTAAATATTCCAATAGACTTAGTGAAGAGGTCCCTAGTGGACCATTCCTTAAAGAAATACAAACAAATTGTACTCAAAAGTACAACCCCCACCTTACGAAGGGCTTTATCTATATAAAATATGTGTTAGCTTAGGATTTATTCTTCCTCAAAAAATTCGCAGTGGAAAATGTCATCATGCCATCGCTGACCTTAGGTCTCTGGTTGGGACCCGGAAAGAAATGAGTAGACACCAGAAATCAAAGAAAATAATAATAATAATAATAATAATAATAATAATAATAATAATAATAATAATAATAATAATTTACCCATTAATATGTAATGTTTCCTGTTTGGTTTGGCTCTTTTTGCCTCGTTAATTTTGCTGGGAAATTTTAAATTTCAGGTAATCCCTCTCTGAAACATTGAATACCATGCAGTAATAGATAGTTTATACATACATACATATATATATATATATATATATATATATATATATATATATATATATATATATATATATATATATGAAGGATTATTTTAAATAGATTACTCCACACAATTGTCAATGGAATACTACCAGAATCACAGTGTGGTTTCCGTGCAAGCAGCGGCACTGTGGATATGATTTTCAGTGCTCGGCAATTGCAAGAGAAGTGCAAAGAACAAAATCTTCCATTGTACCAGTGTTTCATTGACTTATCAAAAGCATTTGACTCCGTAAACAGATCAACTCTTTGGAAGATCTTATCAAAGCTGGGCTGCCCTGAGAAATGTGTGGGTCTGATTCGTTCTCTTCATGACGGAATGAAGGCTAGAGTTAGCTTTAACGGCACTCTATCTGAAGAAATACCTATAAACAATGGGGTCAAACAGGGTGACACTTCTTCACCCATGTTATTCAATATCTACTTCGCTATAGTCTTTATCGTGGCCTTTTATGAAAACCCAAACGGCATTTACATCAGATATCGGACCTCTGGCAGGGTATATAATGTCCGTAGACTGCTTTCTCAAACAAAAGTCTCTTCCTCATTGGTGAGGGAGCTGCTCTACGCGGATGACTGTGACATCGTTGCACATTCTGAAGATGAGCTGCAATGCTTTATGAACCATTTTGTATCTGCATGTAACTCATTCGGTTTAAGGATCAACCAAAAAAAGACAGTCGTCATGTATGATCCGACACCTGAATCACCCTATATGGAACCAACTATATTCGTTGAAGGAAATAAATTAGACGCAGTACATTCTTTTGTATATCTTGGCAGTACCCTCTCTGAAGGATGCAGCCTCAAGAGAAAAATCTCTTTCCGCATTGAAGGCTTCTTGGTCTTTTTCAGCACTTAAAAAACGTGTGTGGTCCCAGCATGGTATCAAGTTACATACGAAAATCATTGTGTACAAAGTATGTGTTTTGACGGCCCTCCTGTATGCAAGCGAAACATGGACACTCTATAAACATCAACTAAAACTTCTTGAGGGCTTCCATCAACGGTGTCTGAGACAGATACTTCATATCACATGGCAGTCCCATGTCTCAGATACAGAAGTATTAGAGAAAGCAGGACTACCAAGCATTCAGTCGATGGTAATGAAAAATTGTCTCCGATGGATCGGTCACATTGCGCGTATGGATGACAGTCGTCTGCCAAAATGGCTGTTCTATGGTAAAGTGTGGGAAGGAAAGAGAAATGCATCAAAGCCGAAGAAGAGATTTAAGGACACAATAAAATCTTATCTGAAACAATCTGGACTATCAGTAGACCAATGGGAAAAATGGGTTTGGATAGAAGTAAGTGGCGGAAACTAATTCACGAAAGCATTGAGTCCTTTGAGAATAGCCGTATGCAGTACAGTGCCTACAAACGTCTGATTCGTAAAGGCGAACAGGGTCCAGAACCGGGTCCACAAATTCAGCACGTTAATTGTGACATATGCGGAAAATTGTGCCTATCTTTTGCCGGCAAAACCTAGTGTGCACCCGAATAATGTCACTGTAAACAAAACTGATCGGGTATGCCAATTCTGTGGCAAGATTTGTCGCAGTTTGGCTGGCCTGAAGAGTCACCTGCGAATACATAGAATTTGAGAGGAGTGGGAGGGGGGTGAGGACATGAAATAAAGGAGGTGGTCACGCTCGAAACCGAAATATATATATATATATATATATATATATTAATGAATAACAAATACTTAAAATACCATGGCTAATAACATTTATATCATGAAAGCTATAAAAATAGCCTTTAATCTTTCTGATCTGCAAACCAAATATAAATGGAAACATACACACACACATACATATATATAAGATATGATGAGATTGGGATAGATAGATAGACAGAATGTGATATATATACATATATTTAGAGAGAGAGGGGGATTAATGAATATCAAACACTTAAAATACCATAGGTAATAATCTTTCATGAAAGCTATAATAATAGCCTTCAACCATGCTATATATATATATATATATATATATATATATATATATATATATATATATATATATATATATATATATGTGTGAGTGTGATATCACACATTATGAAATGGACAAAATCCGACAATTATTTTAAGACATGTTTATGTTTATACATTCTTTTTATAGATACAAATATTTAAGTGGATGCTCTGTTTATAATAAACAACATTTACCGGCCTGAATATCCGAGAAATTTTCACAGAAAATATTCGTCCTTCGACAGAATTCGAACCTGTATCCTATACAGAACCGTCCTTTAGCTTGACGTGCCTTTACCGATTTAGCCGCAGAGGAGTGTTCGATTAGCAAGGTCGAATTTACTGTATTTCAACTGGAATCTTCCATGAATCTCTCACGTACATTCATAACTACTTATGGCCTATCAAATGTAAACAAATGACGTCACACATTATGAAATGGACAAAGTCCGTCAATTATTGTAAGACATATATGTAGAATGACTATAGTAAAGTGGATCCTAGTGCGGATGTAATTAATGCGGAAGAATCTATATTACAATATATTAGGTTGGTGCAAAAATAATGTCGTTTTCTCACATATGTTACTATGTGAGAAAACGACATTATTTTTGCACCAACCTAATAAAATCGTCCTTCTGCATTTGCGCAAACACACGAGCACGTGCATACATATAGATAGATAGATAGATAGATAGATAGATAGATAGATAGATAGATAGATAGATAGTGTAGGCATGTATGATTGTACATAAAAATATATGTATATACATGACCTTTATGCTCTGACACGTGTACGAATTTTATATCTTTCGCTCGTTATATAACTTCCATCATTGTATTTGAATATTTTAGGGACTCTTTCAAATAGAAGCACAAACGCGCATGCGTACGTATACAAATGCATACCTCTACGTCCGTGGATAAATTACGCTTGATTTCTTTCTTTTTTTTTTTAATAGTGAATTCGGCGCACGTTCTTTCCTTTTTTATGCTCTATACACAATCTTTTATCGATTTTTTTCTCTTTTTTCTCTCTTTTTTATTCTTTCAGTATTTTTCTGTTTGTTTCCTCTCCCTTGCCAAACCCTAACCCACTTCCACCCGGCAAACAATGAACCCCTTTCTATCCCGACCACATTCTTACTTCTACGATTTTTAAAAATTATATTTTCGGCATTGATGTGATATTATTTTTATACTTTATTCATTTATTATTTTTTTTTTTTTTTTGCATTCCTTTTTGAAGAAAGAAGAATAACAAACCGAGAAGAAATAAATAGATTTTTTTTTCTGCGTGTTCGTGTGTTTGTTGTTGTTGTTGTGGGGGTACTTTATTTCATTCCAAATAAAGAAATAGGATGTTGGACAAAAAAGAAAAAAAAAAAAAAATGAAAAAATTAACCCTATGATAGAAAAGGAAGCGGAAAATGTCGAGTTATTTCCGTTCTGATGCTGAAGTTTCTTAATAGTTGAATGCAGAAAATAAAAGAATAAAAAAAAACGCTAAAATATTACAACGAATTTAAACCTAAGAACAGTACTCTCAGTAGTTCCACGAATACTATCAATAGTCATATTATTAAAGATAATGTTTTTTGGATAGCCTTATGGTCGAAGTAGTTGTGTAATTTCATTAGACGTCTGAGATTTCTATTAAAGCCCAGTCAAAAATAAACATTTTACGAATGCAGATCCTATACGCAAGCAAACTTTATCTACCTTTTTATTTTTTTAATCACTTCACCCCAAGCAAGGCAATAAAGTCATTAATACACAAGAGGTTACTGAGTGTGAAATAATATAAAAAAAAACATTATTATTGTGAGACCGGAACTACCTACACAATAGACTCTTCCAGGTCTATATTAAGTATGCGACACAACACTCTAGTCAGAGAGACAGACTCTCGGCGACTGTCGAACTCTCTTCATTAGCAGAGGAGAACCCGGACGTGGCTTTGCCGAAGGGCAAGGTTTCGTCCGGGGAGGTTGACAGGGCCTGAACCCGTCTAGGCGAGTTCAGAAAGGCCATATCTTTGGCCGAGCCTACGGGCTCGGGGATACCCACATTAAAACGACCTTGTGCCACATTCGATCCTCGTGGGTGGATTGATAAATACCGAGAGACAAACTCTCGGCGACTGTCGAACTCTCTGCATTAGCAGAGGGGAACCCGGACGAGGCTTTGCCGAAGGGCAAGGTTTCGTCCGGGGAGGTTGACAAGGCCTGAACCCGTCTAGGCGGGTTCAGAAAGGCCATATTTTTGGCTGAGCCTACGGGCTTGGGGATACCCACATTAAAACGACCTTGTGCCACATTCGATCCTCGTGGGTGGATTCATAAATACCGAGAGACAGAGCGACAGAGAGAGCCGCGTACGACTACCAGTATTGGACACTAACATATAGTAAGCTCCGCTTACACTATCTCTGTAACCTGTTGTTAATATATCTTTCTTACATCTAATCCGTGTTCCGTGTTTTTCTTTCTATGGTCCCGACTTTGGCCCCACATCAATTATAAAGCTTCAAGAACGATAAAAGAGGAGGAATCAAGAAAACAGTTGATAACGATTGCATTTAATTTAATTTTTTGAAGATCAAACATGACGAGAGAAACATTATGGAAGTGCGAGAAAAAGCACTGTTAGCAAAGAACTTATGGTTTCATCTAAGACATTCAACTGGAAAATAATGAGATACTATTGACAATTTATTACTGCGCTTAAATTCATAAAGTCTAAGTACTTTTAGCGGAGAGTTCATCAAAACAATTACTATGAAGTATTTATAGAAAAGGCACAGGGGAGCTGAATACGGCGCTGTAAAAGGGACAGACACATGGTTAGTGGAAATAAATTTTAAAAAAATACGAAAAAAGTAAATAATAATGGAATTATTCGTTTTGTTTCAATTAATTTGCACAAGATTGTATTTATCTATATATCTAAATATTTATTTATCTTAATATTAGGTTGGTGCAAAAATAATGACGTATTAATGTCGTTTTTTGACGTATTTTTTAACGTCAAAAAACGACATTATTACGTCATTATTTTTGCACCAACCTAACATGTTCATAACTATCTATCTACCACAGTTTTTTCATATCTATTTTTGTCTATGTATCCATTTTAATCTGTGATAAAAAAAAAAAAAGTCAGATTAATAAAAATCGATTCGTTTCTTTAGAAAATTCGCTTTGTTTACGTTTGGATACAAAACTGTGCAGATATGAAACATTTCGGGAGATTTATGACAAAAGAAGTTTCGATTAAAGGTGAAATTTCCGCCTTGCCTGACTGATTGTTTCTCTGTCGATCAGTTGGTACCGGAGGGACGCAGGTTCGAATCTTGCCAGAGAATGAATTTCTTTTCTTTAATAAGATTTCTCGAACATTCAGGCCAGTAGATGAAAATAAGTAAATATACTGTTTAATAAATATCTACTCAAATACGAGAATCCAATAAAAATACTGTTTACTGATATATATATATATATATATATATATATATATATATATATATATTAAGGATGTTTCATTAAGACGGATTATATATAAGAGTGTTTCATTAAAACGGATCATAGTCAGTAGTAAATAAATCAGTGTTATTGGTGAACATTTAACTATTTCTCTATTGGAATATGTTATTTAAGTCATGGCAATTATGTGTGAAAAATAATATCGGCCAAAAGTCCGCCAAGGCTTCGGCGGCACACCTCCACTCGATGGTCAAAATTTTTGATGACGTCACTGCATAGTTGCTCCTCGATCTCACCAATATGCCTTATTATCTCATCCTTTCGCTGTTGAATTGTTGTTGGCTTGTTGACATAGACTTTACTTTTGAGATGACCCTAAAGGAAGAAACATAAAAGCGTCAAGTCGCACGATTGTGGTGGCCAATTGACTTCGCTGTTTCGAGAGATGAAACGACCTGGGAACTTCTCATTTCTGTTTGAACGTCCATTTTCGTAATAGGCTTCGATGTTTTTCCATGGTTGAAATTGCCATCGACTTAACTTGTTAAATTTGAAAGAAAAAGAAAAAAAAATCATTAGACGCTTAAACTTAATTCACATTTAAAATCGGTTGAAGTTATTGGAACACTCTTTTTTATAGAAAAGACACAGAGAAGCTACATTACGGCGGTGATAAAGAGACTGAAGCCAAGCTCAGTGGAAATAAATAAAAACTACCCTGACCATGTGATTTTCGTCCATGGCAAATATCCATTTTTAATATTAATGGTAAATATGACTATGGAATAAATCACAGAAAAAGTTGCAGAAATGAAAGAAGGAATTTAGAAGGAAAAGAAAAAGAAATAAAGTAATAGTTATGAAAAAGAATGACAGATTTGTAGAACTACTGAAAGGAAGAAAGTTAATGAAAGAAAGAAAGCACGAAGAAGAAAGGGAACACTTGAAAGAAAGAAAGATAGAAAGAAAGAAAAGACCAGATCAAAGAAAAAAAGAAAGAAAGAAATTGAACGAAAGAAATTAATTGAAGGAATAAAAGAAAGAAAAAATGAAATTGAAAAATGACAAAATAGAAAATGAGAAAAATAAAGAAAATGAAAGAAAGAAATTAAAAGAAAGTGAGAATCAAGAGGAATGAATATCGAATGTAAATCATAATGCTTGTAAAATTCACGTAACAGTATTTTTCACTGAATATCAAAAGAGAAAAAGGCACAGAACAACAAAAAGAAGAGAAAAACCAACGGATAAAAAAAAAGATTCTTTTTTTTTATGTTCCGTGTCCTTTCAGGACGTAGGCGATCATGGCTCCCCACTTCACCCTATCCCTTGTAGCTCCTAATAAGTTTCGTCCCTCTGCTACCTCCCCCAGAATATGTTCTGTCATACGAAATTAATAAAAAAAAAACATAGAGGGAAAATAGAGACTAGAAAAAAAGAATTGAGAAGAGGTGGATGAAAAGAAAATAGAATGCTAGAAAAAAAAATTAAAAAAAAAAAAGAATTAGGAAAATGGAAAGATACAGAAAGCCTGTAAATAAGAGAAAAAGAGACGACAGAAAAGGGCCATACGAAGCTGAGATCGAAAGCCAAAACCCGTCATAAATGATTGAAAGTTGATACGGAGCCGAAACGAAATTGTGAGTGATTAAAAACTGCAATCGAACAATGAAACGAAAAAAGAAACGGAAAAAAGAAGGAAAGAAAGAAAGAAAATAGAAAATTAAAATGATCAGACGAAAAAAGAAAAGCAAACATCGAAATAGAACGAAAAAAAAGAAAATATAAATGAAATCAACTTATAAAAAATTCTTCGTGATAAAAAAAAAAAAAACAGGAAGTTGTTTCTTTTTTTTTTAAATTTTTTGTTCATTTTCCTTTTAGCGGGATTTTCTCTTTTTTCACTCAGGAAATGATTGAAGAAACCAAATTGATCGTTTTCTAACGCATAATTAAAAACACAGAAAAAGGAGAAAAAACGGAGATTCAGAACAACCCCGGCTTCAAAAAGAAAAAAATATTTCTTTTAGAAAACAGACATCCAATAATTTACCAATCTTTATAAATCTCTTTCTTTTTATTGAAATTCTCGAATTAAATACTTAAATATATCAGGAAATATTAGGTCGGTGCAAAAATAATGACGTAATAATGTCGTTTTTTGACGTATTTTTTAACGTCAAAAACGACATTTTTTTTTCATCATATCACACCTTGTAAGGCAATAAAGTCACTAAGACACCAAAGGTTATTGAGCGTGAAAGAATAAGAAAAAAGAGAAACATTATTAGCAACAGAAGAGCAATAAGGAAGACAACAAATAACGATTGACATTGGATTTGAATTTTTGAAAATCAAAGTTGACTGGAAAGCATAGAGCAGGAAGTAAGTTCTACGATAGAGAAGTGCGAGCAAAGAAACTGTTAGCATAGAACTTACGGTTATATCGAGCCAATTCAACTGTGAATTAATGAGACATTATTGCTAACCTAGAACTGCGCTTAAATTCACAAAGTCTAGGCCATACAACGGAAAGGGAAACAGATGTAACTTATGTTTGTTGGAGAAGCTTGTTATATTAAAGCACTTAAATAATCCTAACTTGCTAAACACGAGGTTCAAATTAATGTCTACATGGATCTACAAATTCAATTACACACGCAAAAAACATTGACCTCGATTAATATTATATTAATATTCCTATCAAAAAGTGATTGCAAAATGGATTTTAGGAATATTAATATAATATGCAACAAATTCTAATATTCTCAGAACCCATTATCAATTGTTTTCCTTATATACTTATACACACATACAATGCAATATTACTGTATTTGATTAATTTATAACGTTTGTGTAGATATAATTTCACCGTTATAAGTATATTTGAGATATATAGTGCTGACCTATTATTTATTTACTTATTTATTTACTTATTGTTAAACATTTATATTACATCTATAATCTGCATTATAGTTTACGTTAATAGTTATAACTCATTTTTAGCGTAAAAAAACGAGAGTTACCCCTCTTGATATAATGTTTATTTCGAATCCAAATTCAAATTTCAAATAATTATTTTAATTTTATTTTATTCTCCGGCTTCCAAACTTATGAATTTGAACGAAATAAATTATTAATATTTTATATTTAAAATAGACAAGTTTTTACACCCAATTTTGAATCACCATCACCTGAAGATTGCATTACTGCATGAAACTGCGAGAGTTTTATCAACGTTAGATTTTATGCATAATCACTAATATATACTTAGAGCTCTGTTTCATAACATTCAACATTGTATTTATAACACGTTAAGAATAAATATATTAGGTTGGTGCAAAAGTAATGACGGTTTTTGACGTATTTTTAACGTCAAAACCGTCATTATTTTTGCACCAACCTAATACTTACTTAAGTATTAAGTATTTGTGCGTGTATGTACATTTGTTTCCTACCAATTCCTATATATATATATATATATATATATATATATATATATATATATATATATATATAGTTTATGAAAAATTAGGTAATCCGTATGGGTAAACCTAAGGAGGATAAAATCCCGAAAGCACAATGTAAATCCAGAGCAGATAATTTAAATAAAAACAGACCACTTTAATGTTCCATGTAATAAATTATTTCACCAGAGCCCTTTTAAAAGGACTGCGAATCATCAGACTTTACTTCCAAAACTATATATATATATATATATATATATATATATATATATATATATATATATATATGTGTCTTACATTGAAAATAGCAGACAATTAATTTGATTAATTTTATATTGGGTTTTTCCAGCAATCTTACATTTTCCCGTTTCTCAGGGTTTAAAGAATATAGGAATTGTCCATAGTTATAATCGTTCAGAGCGCTTTCGGCTACTTCTCTAACCATTATCGAGGATGTGTTTTCGGGGGCTGAAATTCGTAGCTGCTACATAGTCATTTTACAGAGTGTAGTTAGAGCGATTTGTGGCGGTTACTATTTTGCAGATGAGATGATGTGTTAAAAGTGTTCTCAAAATAGAAGTCTTGCTCCGATCACCCTGGGAACAACAGACACTAAGAGTTGGTTCCACGTTCCTAAAAACCTCCAATCTTCTAACCAGAAGCCTTTCTGCCGGATGGAGTTTATCGTCATACCCAGAATTTGTTGATAACTGCGAAGTAGGAATGTAAGTCTCTATTTTGAATATAAAAGTTTATATAAAAGATAAATTAATCCGAAAATAGAGATTATTTAGGCTAAACGATAAATAGAGTGAATAATAATAACATCGTGACGTGACATGAATAAAAAGTCATGGATTTCATAGAGTCGAATCCAAACTAAAATATTTCCGTTAGATTCGATTGAGCCCTTACCGGTCGCTTCATTATGCATACGCTTTTAGTGTCGGGTGAGATCTTTTGCTCTTATAACCGCCCCAGTTCGTTTTGACATGCATCCTACGATGATCTTAAAGCATGAAATTTGGCTCCAACTTTTTCTCGTGATACCCTGCAATTCTTTAACATTATTTGGATGCACCTACAGGATTTGAATCTCTATTTCCACCACATCTTAATGGTGATCTAAGGCAGTCTTTCCCAACCTATGTGCCATGACAAATTCCAGGTGAGCCAAAAGCTAATATATGGATCACAGCTTATGAGCCACAAAATGGAAGTAATCTTTTACGCTATAATACTTTCATGAGCCACAGAAAAATTCTGGTTTCAAAATGGGCCATAATCGAAAAAAAAGTTAGGAAGCACTTGCTCTACGAGTGTGAGATCCAGTGACTGTGGAGGGCGCACTTTTCTACGGAGAACTCACTGCTATGTTCCCTCGATTCATCTATCACCAGCCGGTCGGTGAACAGTAGTCATAAACTGAGGTACGTGGTTAGCGACAGTACCTAGGTAAACTGCGGTATTTAAACGATCTTTTTATTGGTAACGAGGCTCCCTAGTATGGCAATAAAATAGTGCCCATACTATTAAACCACCACTACGAGCCCAAGTCCATACAAGACACAATTGATCCATATTTCATGGTCTTTAAGCCAAATTCGAATGATGCTGTAGAAATAGAGACTCAAGGTTATCCTCTGTAATAACATTTAAAGTAATAAAAATATCGGATTTAAAATCAGTTTATTTATTCAGTTAGTGAACTCTCCTTCATCTTATTGTGGTTTATGGTCACTTTCAAAGCTAAATAATGCAAAGGCACGCCGGTTAATTTTTCACCGTAAATGTTAAGGTTACCTTCTCCTTCCTATCAGACGTGAAAGCGGCAAGACCAGCTAGGCAGAAAGTGGTTCGAATTCAGAATTTCCTTTCTCCTACGCTGGTTGCCAACCAAGGCTTTAGGACAATGTGTTTCCTGCTATTTACCCATCTCTAGGCAGAAGAGATGGATTCATACATTTCCCAGGGACGTAAGCGAATGCAATGAATTCGACTGGAATTCGAACTCGGATACTCCACCATTGAACACACACACACACACACACACACACACACACACATATATATATATATATATATATATATATATATATAGGAGAATATACCTATCCCTTCTCTCCCCACTACCAATCTAATATATTCGTCCGATGTAATTTCTTCATTTACGTAGGAGATTTCGTTGTGATGAGTTAAACATCTCGGTGTTCATGAAATAAAAGTTATAAACGAAATGGATAATTAAAGTCTACATCTTCTTATTATCATTATAATGCTCTGTAATCTACATTGAGCTCTCCCTGGATTTATATCCTCCTCGGAATTATCCCTCCCTGTCACAAACTGATAGCACGTATATATATATATATATATATATATATATATATATATATATATATGTGTGTGTGTGTGTGTGTGTGTGTGTGTGTGTGTGTGTGTGTGTGTGTATACGAAAAATTCTTTATTTTTCGTAATAAATGTTTTTCTTTGTCAATGCACATGCTCCATTAATCACATAAAGGGGACATTATAACATGAAAATTTCACACCAAAATTTAGCTCGAAATTAGAGATTTATTGATCCACCTCCATATATATATATATATATATATATATATATATATATATATATATAGAGAGAGAGAGAGAGAGAGAGAGAGAGAGAGAGAGAAATAGAGAGAGAGAGAGAATACACTAGTGAACTCATATTAATTAAGCGAGGGTTGTAGTACGATAATAATAGTCGCTAGACGGCCACACACAAGTGAAAATCCACCGATGAAATATATCTTTATAGAAATCTATAATTACTTATAAATAAAAGCAATGAACAGAAACTTCGCCTGGAAACATTCAGTTGTAATTAATCGGGAAAGCGAAGTCGTCTCTTTGTAGAAAGGCGTTGATACTTAGCAATTCTTTCAAGCAATGGTCTTTTATACGCGATTCAAACGGACTGTTTTTTTTCTCTTTTTGCTCATCGTTTTATTTTTGTTTTAGCTTTATATGCCCGTTCGCAGCGCACACTGCAACTGTGGGTCATGCATAATTATATATATATATATATATATATATATATATATATATATATATATATATATGCGTGTGTGTGTGTTTGTGTGTATGTAAGTGTGGGCGGGGGTATATGTAGGAGATATACATATAATTTCAGGTGCGCTGGTAGTTATTATATACGTTGTTGATTTCAGGCAAGCTTGAATCCTGAGAAGCAAAAGGAGGCTAATGAAAAGAAAGTAAAGGTAAAAAGGAAAAAGAAAGAAAGAACAAAATTAAAAGAAATGAAAGAAAATATAAAATATTAAGTAATAATACAATGATGACGAGAAAGAAAGAAAGAAAGAAAGAAAGAAAGAAAGAAAGAAAGAAAGAAAGAAAAACACACAGGAGAAAAAATAAAAACACAAACAAAAGAAAGAAAGAAAAAAAAAGAAAGAAGAGTACACAGGAGAGAAAGAAAATAGAAAAGAAAAGGAAGAAAGAAAAAGAAAGAAAAAATGAAAGACAGAAAAAGAAAAACACTCAGAAGAAAAAAATAAAACCCCAAACAAAAGAAAGAAAGGAAGAAAGAAGAAAGGAAGAAAGAAAGAAAGAAAGGAAGGAAGAAAGAAGATGCTAAAGCAGAAAGAGAAAATAAACACAATGGCTAGATAATTGAATATGGAAAAAGACTATAATAGGAATGTCATGTGTTAGGAAAGAATGTAAAAGAAAAAAGTTGGGAACAAATTAAAGGAAAGAGCAACGTAATGAATAAAAAAATTAAAAAGAGAAAAAAAGGAAGAAAAACGAGGAAGAAAAGGAAAGAGATGAGACTAGAAATTAGAAAGAGAGAAAAGATCAATGAATAATAAAAAAAAGAAAAGAAAAGGAGAACAAGAAAAAGAAAAAGAAAAAAAAATGGTGAGACGTCAGTGTTGTAAAGTTAGACGCAAACAAGTGCGCTCTCCTGTTATTATTGTGCGGCATGTTAGTGTAACGAGGCGAAATGACTCCTTTCGATGTGTCTATGACAGGGGTCCTTTGACAGCGGATCATCGAAATGAAGGCCTAAATAAGTGGTAGAGAGGGTCGATGACCCTTGCCTACCTCGCCTCTACTCGCTGCCCATTCACCAGCGATACTGATTTATTAAAGGCTGTATTCAAATCGGGGCCAGATTGCAAGTACACAAGAAATCGCAACGTATGATATCGGCAGTCCATCATTAGACTGAAAAACTAGTCGACAAAGCCACTCATTGCCTTCGTTTTAAGGCTACCAGAGAAGGATAGGGGTTGGGGTTAGTTGAGAGAAACGCATTCGTAGAGGTCAGAGAGGATACGATGTAAAATCAATGAACGGGTGGGAGATGATAGACAACGTGTGTGAATACGGGTGATGGTCGAGAGAGAGAGAGAGAGAGAGCTGTATCAGTTTCGAAAATTCCATAGGGATACAAAGATGGGAAAAGAGGGACTTTTAAAATAAAAAAAAAGGAACACACTAGTCGGGTCGATAATGAATTGATCTCATCAACTTTATTTCGCCTGCTTTTATATTTTACGGTGAGAGACATTGCTTGTTCGATGCTGAAAAGTTGTCGGACCGACTAGCTTCCCAAAATCTGACATCTTTTCTTTCTATATGCCGTGTCCTTTCAGGACGTAGGCGATCATGGCTCTCCACCTCCCTCTATCTCTTGCAGCTCTCAACAAGCCCTCTGCCACCTCCCCCAGACTACGTTCCGTCATCCACTTACTTAAGCCCGCTAGGTATGTCATGCGTTTTTTTGCCTTGTCTCTTTTTCCTTCTATACGATCCCTGAGTATCAGATTCTCCAGAATTGCCAAATATCAGAATTTTAGGAGACTCCCTTGTTGGCCTGTCCAAGAATTTCTTCATAGACCGATATGATTGTTTTTTATTGATTTTTACCGTTTATCAACATTTTGTGCATTATTTAAAGCCTAAGCATATTTTGGGTTTAGAATAATTCTTTCTTGAATGAATATTGCATTAAAATATTCTTGAGAATAACAATAACCTACTATTTAACCCTTATGTGGAGAAGGAAAGTGATTTCTACTTTCCCCAGTTGGGCATTTGTTTGCGTCTTGAATTTGAACTCTGCTCTCCTGATTCTCATCCTGAACCTCTTACATAGAGATTAGATTATAAATTAGATTACCTATTATCTATAATCTATAAATTAGATTATAGATTAGATAAAGTGGGTCAATAAATCGTAGATTGATTCGTAAGTTTCATCTGAAATGTCATTCCATAATGTTCGAACTGTAAAATAAATATTAAACTCTGAATTAATTTAATTGGCAAGGGATGTGATATATGTTATGAAAAATAAATGATTTTTCACCATTAGGTTATTGAATTATTGGTTTATCTCCACTGATAAGCGAATAAGAAACGTGAGACAGATGGCTTCAAAGGCAATAGATAAATAAACAGAACTATAAATAAATAGATAGATAGATAGATAGATATGAACAGACTGAGATAAATAGATATGAATAGTTTCATATATATATATATATATATATATATATATATATATATATATATATAGAGAGAGAGAGAGAATAGAGACCGCAAGAGGGAGAGGGAAATTTGAATAGAGATAGCTAGATGGATAGATAGATAAATATATAGATAGATAGTAGATAGATATGAATAGAAATAGAAGGATAGATAGATAAATATATATATATGAACAGACTAAAATAAATAGATCGATATGACTAGTTTTATCTCTCTCTCTCTCTCTCTCTATATATATATATATATATATATATATATACATAGAGAGAGAGAGAGAGAGAGAGAGAGATGAACAGACTGAGATAGATAGAAACTGTTTTCATTTACTCACTACACAGAATCATTTCTGCCCGTGATAAGCATGTCTGATACTAAACTCCAGGAGAGAAACACTTTGCGGCCTCTTGGGTTCACAATTTCCATTCACATGATGTGGAGCAACTATACCGAATCAATTGCAACCGTCTCTTGCAACTAAATTTGGTTCACAATTTTTTTCTCTTCAGAATCCATCTTGCACATATATAAATGTACCATTCATCCCTGCATTGAATACTGCTGCCATATATGGTCTAATGTTGTCGATACGTTCCTAGCAATTTGTCTTCAGTCAATTTCTAAACCGACGTAACGTAGCTTCTCTCTGACATTTCTACGAATATTTTTATTGAAAATCTTGTGTTTTCCCTAATGCCTCAACTACATGAATTTAAGTATGATACTAGATTGGCAATTAGGTCTCATGGTCTTACTGTTGAACTCGCTAAATACAACCGTCTCTTCCATTATAACAGTTTCTGTTCTCGCATTTCTAACCTGTGGAACACACTTACAATATCTTGCTCTTCTGTGAGCAAAATCTCCAAAAATTTAAATGTAACGTCAGTTGTCATTTGTGCCTTCCTCAGTCATGTTCTTTTATTGTTCTTTCTTCACTCTTCCTCACTAAAATCTTATCATTCTATTTTATTTCATGTACTCCCCTTTATCTTAGTGACATTATTACCTCATTTGGTGTGAAACGATTAAAAAAAGGTCCGACGGCTTAGTGGTAGAATCTCCGGCTGATACCGATTCAGTCGGGTTTCCGAGCTAGAGGCAACCGGATGTCTAGCCACACTGATGAGCTGTGAAACAGCGAAAGAGTCTGTCTGTGGATGACGTTATATTGGCTCCTGAAATAAATATTAATTTCGGTTGAGCTCTCTAGGGAGTAGGTTTGGGTTTGTAAACAGTGACTATTATAGCTTATATATAGCGAGACTCTTCGCAACCGGATGTTTAGCCACACTGATGAGCTGTGAAACAGCCTGTCTGTGGATGACGTTATATATATATATATATAAGCTTAAGCTGAATAAGTTGAGGGGAATAGTTACTATTCTTTTTTTCACTTTACACTCATTCCTTAATCTATTCTCTATTTATCTCTTTTTTCTCAACTTCCTCTTTTCTTTCAACTGTTACAATTTGACTTCGGGTTATCTAGACGTGTTGTTAAGTTCTAGGCGTTCTAATATTTTATTTAGTTATGGAAATCTTATATCACTATTTATTTTTTTATTTTTTGACATAATTCATTTTAATGCTTAAATAATAAATCAAATATTTATAATCGTCTTCACTAGGACATTATTTCGTTTCCTTATCTGATTTGGTGGTATCTTAAGTACTTTTCGGATATTAATTTTAGGAGGTTACTTATATAATTAAATTTTTATCAGTTATTGTTTGAATTTTTATACATATGCTTATATTCAAATGTATAAGCACACGCATTTACACACCTCGCATATAAATATATAGATATACATGCACACGGACACACACTCATGTATACAAACATGTGCACACAAACAAAAGCGCACATGCTTTGTTATATATAAACTAGTGCTTAAATGGTAATATATATATATATATATATATATATATAAGGTAGATAAATATATATATATATATATATATATATATATATATATATATATAAGGTAGATAAATATCTCTCTCTCTCTCTCTCTCTCTCTCTATATATATATATATATATATATATATATATATATATATATATATATATATATATATTTGGTTGGATAGATGTGAGCTTGTGACACTGGGTTTCACGCTTTAGCGATCGTCAGACAAACTGATTCATTTTTTTAAAAATTTGGGTTCATGTAGATTGCGTGTATTGGTGTTATTGTGGAAGTGGTGGGGGAAACTTCGTCGTTTTTTCATCGTACTGACGCAAACATCGATGTATGCAGACACATATACATACTTGGTCGTCCGTCGGGACTCATACATATATAAACATATGAGGGCAGTTTCGGATATGACATATGAATGTTTACGGGTGGTGTTGTGTCTATACATACGCATTTGTATGTTGAAATTTAAAGATTGGAAGTGTGACGGAAATGTATCGTGAATGTCTCGTGAATGTATACATGTCATATATTTTATTTTTCCGCTGAATAATATTTCCTCGCATGTATGTATATACGTGTGGTGGGGTTTGTGTGAAATTATGACAGGTAAAAATTATTATTATTTATATTTATTTTTAAATTTTGAAAAAAATGAGGGTTTATTTGTTATATTTGTTATATATATATATATATATATATATATATATATATATATATATATATAAGGTATATATATACATATATATATATATATTTATAAGGTTGATAAATATATATATATATAAGGTAGATAAATATATATATATAAGGTAGAGATATACATAAGGTATATATATATATATATATATATATATATACGGTAGATAAATATATATATATATATATATAAGATAGATAAATATATATATATATATATATATATATATATATATATATATATATATATATATCAGGTAGATCAATGAAACGGCTAGATATAAGCAAGCATATTGCGTGTGCTGGTGTACATACGCTGGCACGCAAATAAAAATTCGTCAAATTCATACATGAAGTGTAAACATAATAGTGTCGGAAGTGGTTATACAGAGTAAATGTATTAATTAGTACATATACGTATACCTACGTTTTGGTATGCGACTAAAGTTTCGTTGGATTACCAGCAGGTCGGGCACAGCATAGACCTTGTACCCGAAAATACGTAAATTCGGGTTTACTGATTGTCATCCTTTTGTACGGCTCAGAGTCGTAGACTCCATACAGGCACCATGTTTTCCATAAGAGTTGTCTGCGTGCAATCTGTGGAGTTAACCTTCAAGACAGTAGATCCAATGCAGACCTGTTTAAAACAAATTCTCAGTTACGGTCATGTCCTGAGGATGTCTGATGACAGGATACCCAATATCCTAAGGTGCACCAGTTAGATCAGGGCTACAGGAATGTAAAACGCCCATGGACGATATAAAAAGACAAGCTGAAGAGTACATTTTCAGCTGTCATTATACCTCATAACACCATTGAGAGCTTAGACTTGAAGTGGGTAGAGTGGAGAACATGGTGTTTCTGAGGACTCAGCTGTTTTCAGTCTGCTAGTCTGAATCCTCTTTAAGAAGCGAGAGCAAGATCTCAAAGGTCAGTCTATCTAACAGTAACATCATCCCACAATCCTCGCCCTTGTTCTATATGCGTCCTCCTTTGCAAATCACTTGGGTTCTTAAGTGCCACTTAAGATTATCGCACAAAATTCGTAACTGAATCAATGGCTAATTTGTCAGATCCTCATACGTCGCAACCGACGGCAGAGTATATTTTATATATATATATATAGAAAGAGAGTCTATATATATATATATATATATATATATATATATATATATAGAAAGAGAGTCTATATATATATATATATATATATATATATATATATATATGATGGCCATATACTGAGAGTCTATTATATATATATATATATATATATATATATATATATATATATATATATATATGTATATATTTATACATACACACACACACACACACATATATATATATATATATATATATATATATATTCATACACCTTTCATTAAATAATATAGACAAGGGTTGTCTATTTATATATAAATTCTTTTCATAACGTCTGATAAGTTTAATAACATTATTGTTGAACGAAGAAAGAAATTCACAATATTGATCCATATTTTTTTAATACAATCTAAGTTTTCGGCTTACATCAATGATGTCACTTACAACATATTAAGCAATATACGGACAAGACAGTGATGATAGTCTGTCATTGTTTTCATAGATGATTTCTAAGCAACGATAAACACGTGCATATAAGACGCTAGAAGTGGAAATCGCACCACATCTCATGACGTCACACACGACCACACGAGAGTGAATTGGAGAAGTATGAAGTATGGGATGCCGTTGGTATAAACCAATGGCTTTTGTTACCAATTATAGACATTATATATATTATATATATGTATATATATATATATATGATGGCCATGTTGGCTGAAACTAGTCGAGGAATCTAAATGAAATAATAATAATAATAACAAAAGAATATTAATCTACAACCCATTGTGTGTGAAAATTTTAATTTTTTAATATTTTTTATTGTTCAATATATATAGAAACACACACACATATATATATATATATATATATATATGTGTGTGTGTGTGTGTGTGTGTGTGTGTGTGTGTGTGTGTGTGTGTGTGTGTAAAGTTTTATATATCAAGAACAATATGGGGAAACAAGTATGAGAAAGTGGAAAATGTTTTTGTGTGACGCGTTTCGTTCTCAAGGACTTCATCGGACTCAGCTAAACTCAACATAAAATCTGTTACTAATACATCTGAGACAATAAAAGACTTAGTCAATACTAAACAAAGCAATAATCACTATAGACATTATTCGGACTGTTGTCCTAATCTTTGTCGCAATATTTATTACAACGTTTCGGCCGTTGTACACTCCAGCCTTCTTCAGGTGGTTGGAATGTCGAACTGAAGCCTTTATTTCGCACACTTGAAGGCACATGACACAGTCGATAAAGGCGTTAGTTAGATCCAGTGATAGGACGCAAAAATTGCGAGTTCAATACCCGGTAAGGCAGTGGAGAACTTGGAGAGGGGAATTAACAGGAGATAACTGACAACTGACATCCATTAAAACATGGCACGTGGCACTAGAACAGTCTACGCTAGTGAGCGAAATAAAGGCTTCAGTCTATAGTACGTCGTTTTGCTCACTGGTAAGACTTGACAGTGTCTTCGTGCAGCGTTACAATTTTCGTATATATCAACGTCAATGGGTTATTTAATGCGGACAAAACTTTTATTGCTTGTATTACGTTGGTGCAAAAATAATGACGTAATAATGTCGTTTTTTCACGTTAAAAAATACGTCAAAAAACGACATTATTACGTCATTATTTTTGCACCAACCTAATAATTATTTTTTTCAAACATTCATTGCTGGTAATATTTTTTTCAAAAATGTATTTCTGTTAATAATTTTTACAAAAACAAAAATGTATTTCTGGTATTGAATCCTATTTTTACCATTTCACGTTGATTTGATCCCAGTTTGAGGGTTAACTATTTGCCCATAGTTTGGGGGTTAACTAATTGCTACCACCCCGGGTGGGAGTGGACCTGGGAACACCAGCAATTAAGAGATGATTCCACGCTCCTCACAACGTTCAATTCCCGATTAGAATCCTTGCTGTTGCATATAGTCATACCCGGAACTACTCAGAATTGAAAACATCAAGCCTGAAGAGATTGTCTATAGAGTTTCATTGGAACGGGATAAAAGTTTCATTCGGTAAGAGATTATATTTCAGTTTTCCTCCCATTTTACAGATAAGGAATTTCAGGAATTTCTGTACGCGGTGATCAATTTTAGCAATTTGGCATCGTCTCAGAATGATGATAGGGTTAGCAAACAATGAATACTGATCGGAATTACTTTAATTATGATGGACATTTCTTATTCTTCTTAATTTTCAGTAGTTTCCCTAACAGCAGTCATCATGGTAGCGGCAAAACTGAAAGTAATAGAACGGTCAAACTAATAGAAACAAGCATTTGTCTTTGTTATCAGTTAACGTATGAACAGTGGTACAGTTGTAGAGCCGTTTCCGGCAATTTCCGTTACGATTCGCTGTACGAGCGCGCAATTTCAAGCATCTGCAGTAAAAATCGACCTGGCGCGGCTATCTTCTTCCGGCCGATCAGTATGTTGTCCACTTCCGTTCACCGATGGAAAATACGGTGGTATTATCAATTACTTACCGTCTAATGGTCCCTAATTCGTTGACAATTTAATGGCCGTTGATAAGCCCACCACTGGGTAAAGATGGCCGAAATAGGATTGCGTCTGGTCGGCAAAAGGTTGACAGAGGGGAGGGAAAGAGAATGTCGGAAGTAAAAGAAAAAAATGTATGACGTCACGCAAAATGCGAACCAGAAATAAACCGCCAAAATTCATTAACTGCCCATTGGTTTAATTAATGTTCCGTGTGATAATTGCCGATTTGACTATTGCTGAAAATATATTAAAGAGTGAGTAGCCATTGTCGAATGAAAAGTAAAGAACAGAACTGGCCAACAGATTAAATTAACAAAGTTTGCAATAAAAAGAAACAAGGCAATATATGAAATAATATCAAGCAAGCAATGAAACAATATATACAAGGCAAATTAATAGTAATAAGGCAAAAAGTTCACAAACTAAGAAATGGCGTCGACACAAAAATCAAGGTCGGGCAAGCAAACGTAGCGGTCTGACTTCTAGACAAAGCAGATCGTGTCTTAATCATGTCAAACTACAAACCGGCCTATTATTATTGGGTAAGAAAAAAACCAGCAAGCATTTGTGAGCTTTTGCCTATAAAAGGAGAGGTGCAAGTGTTTTGCCTTCATTCATAACAGGTTTTATAAATTGTTAAATCATTGGGAGTTTTGTAGGTCCCTTGTGAATATGTGGTATTGTGGTACATGTAAGATTGAGAGGTGATGGACAAGTTTTTGTGTTGAATGAATGGGTCATGATTGTGTTTAACTGACACTAGGATAATTACTGAGTACCAGCCTTTTTCCACTTCTTTTTCGGTCTTTTGACATAATTTTGTATTAAAAATGCAAAATAAATATACATTCCTAACATTAATAAAATCAACATGTATGGATGCTGAAACCTGTAAAAAAATGAAAAATAGATCAGTAGTGAATATCTATGTGGATTATAAAACAATTTTTAGGTGCACCTCCCGAAATCTGGGAGACCAGAACCTAGCAGCTAATCTGGCTTGTACAATTCAGTAGGGCCCAAAACAAAGTAGAAACCTTCCATCACAATGGAACAGACTATGAACATTTTCCCTATCCTGATAGTTGGAGCTTCTTACTAGGAGGTTCGGTGTCATGAAAGCGTTCAAAAGCGCCTATGCAGTCTCGTGGGTGATGAATTATTTTCCACCCTACAACCCCTTTCCCCACAGACAAAAAACGTCGCGAACCTCTCACTGCTCTATCGCTATTTCCAATATTTGTGTTATGACAAGATACATTCCTTGGTCCCACCACCCCTGACATTTACAACTGGGACCCACCATGCTGCACCCACAAGGTTGAATCATCCTCATTCCCTTCGTATTCCATTAGTAAGAAGTAAGTTCCATTGAGACAATTTCTTCCCAAGAACTGTGGAACAGGCTCCCGAGAGCATGTTTTCCCAATCACTATAATCTCGACCTCTTGAAGTCTACAGTTAAACGTTATATTTCGTACATAACCTCATGAACTTCACTTCTTGCCTGTTCTTACGCTCTTCGACAACGCATGCTAACCCTCTACTTTGAGTGGCTAATGGGCCTTGTACTGATGAACATTAATATATAAAAAGGAGTTAAAAATATTTTGCTGGCAAGTTATTAATCACTGGGTTAATACCTTTTTAAAATTATACTTTCAGTATCTGTCTATATTTCTGAGATGAGGTATTATGTACACTATTTACATTATTCGGACTATTATCCTCATATTTTTTGCCATATTTATTACAACATTTCGGCCTTTCAGTATCTGTCTATATTTCTGAGATGTCGTATTATGTACACTATTTACATTATTCGGACTATTGTCCTCATATTTTTTGCCATATTTATTACAACGTTTCGGCCTTTCAGTATCTGTCTACATTTCTGAGATGAGGTATTATGTACACTATTTACATTATTCGGACTATTGTCCTCACCTTTGTTGCCATATTTATTACAACGTTACGGCCTTTCAGTATCTGTCTATATTTCTGAAATGAGGTATTATGTACACTATTTACATTATTCAGACTATTGTCCTCATCTTTGTCGCCATATTTATTACAACGTTTCGGCCGTTGTACGCTCCGGTCTTCTTCAATGACACAAGGCACAGTGGATAAAGGCTAGATCCAGTGAGAGGACCCAAACAGTGTGAGTTCAATACCCGGTTAATGCAGCGGAGAACTTGGAAGGGGTAATTAACAGGAGATAACTGACATCCATTAAACATGGCACGTGGAACTATAACAGTCTACTCCAGTGAGCGAAATAAAGGGTTCAGTTCGACATTCCAACCACCTGAAGAAGGCCGGAGCGTACAACGGCCGAAATGTTGTAATAAATATGATCGACAAAGATGATGACAATAGTCTGAATAATGTAAATATTATACTTTCAGTTGCTTAATTAAAAATGAAAATTGTGATAAGAAATACTATATAAACACGGAACGAAACAGAGAGAGAGAGAGAGAGAAAGAGAGAGAGAAAATGAGAGAGAGAAGTGAACTTTTTTAGTAAAGTTTACTCAATTCAAATGTCAATATTCTGTGAATATAAAGGATTCCAGAAAACAGAATGGCAATTGTAAAATAACCATAACGACAATGGTACGGCACTAGTAATACTGAATTACTTTATCCTTGTACAAACGAGATACAAATACAAATAAAAAAAACATGGCGCCTGACCACTCAGTTGTTCATATAACACAGAAGGAGATATCTATTATAATATCCTACTGTGACTGCCTATGGAAATCTACTATTATCTAAGGCAGCGCTTCCCAACGTGGAAACTAGCGCCCTCCTTGTGGACACTGTTATATTGAAAGAAGGCACTGGAAGTTTTTATTTCATTTAATGGTCGGTAGAGATACTCAGAGGGAAGTGCGTATTTATCCATTTTTTTTTTTCAGATTTATCAAAAATTATTCAATATTAGCTACAGACATTTCTGAAAGGCATCAAAAGCTGTAGGAAGCTATCAAACTTTTTTTTCGTTGTTTTCCAAATTTCCTATATTGCTAAATGTCGTTTCAACGCCGTTACACAGCTTCTTACTAAAAAAGAAACCGCCTTCAAGTTACAAAACGAAATCTACGATTCCTCCTAAGCAGCCTGGAACCTAGAATAAGAGCCTTAACCGAGAAACACCAAAGACAACCATCGCATTGAAAACATTGAGATTAGCTATCAAATCAACCTGGAGTAAAAGCCTTAACCAGGAAACACCATAGTCAACGATGGCATTGAAATCATTGAGATTAGCTATCAAATAAACCTAGAGTAAAAGCCTTAACCAGGAAACACCAAAGTCAACTATCGGCTTGTAAACATTGAGATTAGCTATCAAATGAACCTACAGTAAAAGCCTAAGCCAAGAAGCACCAAAGCCATCGATGGCATTGAAAACATTGAGTTAAGTTATCAAATAAAAGATGTTCAGCATTTTAATCATTGGCATTTATAAGAGAAATAAAAAAAAAAATATGAAAATTATTTTTGCACTAATACCTAAGTGTTATCTTTCTATGAAAGATTAATTAAGTATAATTTTTGAAATTTATTTGGACAAAGAAAAATTGACAAAAGAAATTTGTTACCAAAGGGAGCTCTGCTTGAAAAAAAGTTGGGAAACACTGATCTAATGTGACCTTCCATCTCTACCGTAATGCTGGATGACGTACGGTATATGAATAAAAGAGAATGGGATGCGAAATCAGGCTTATAAAGATGCCGAGAATATATAACAACTGATCCAGACATGGATGCCGAGGATACATAAGTGATCCAGTCATGGATGCTGGGGATGGATAATAACTGATCCAATCATAGATTTCGGGGATATTTAACTAGTCCAGACATGGATGCCGAGGATAGATAATAACTGTTCCAGATAGGGATGCCGAGGATAGATAATAACTGATCCAGATAGGGATGCCGAGGATAGATAATAACTGATCCAGATAAGGATGCCGAGGATAGATAATAACTGTTCCAGATATGGATACCGAGGATAGATAATAACTGATTCATATATGTATGCCGAGGATAGATAATAACTGATCCAGATATGGATGCCGAGGATAGATAATAACTGATTCATATATGGATGCCGAGGATAGATAATAACTGTTCCAGATATGGATGCCGAGGATATATAATAACTGTTCCAGATATAGATGCCGAGGATAGATAATAACTGATCCAGATATGGATGCCGAGGATAGATAATAACTGATCCAGATATGGATGCCGAGGATAGATAATAACTGATACAGATATGGATGCCGAGGATAGATAATAACTGATTCAGACGTGACAAGGTAAATTTGATGCTTTGTTCAAGGAAATATCAAAGTTAGAGTCTCTGTTCTACAAAGTGGTAGTTCTTGTGAAGAATCTGCTTGACTGCTTCTTCTCATATTTGGAACACAAAGCAAATGGATACAATTCGACGCTGTAGACGTGGCAAGGCGAGTCACATTATGAAAGGTTTGGACTGGTAAAACAAGAGAATGAAGATCATCTGTCAGTTTGACATAGGCATCGAGATGGAGTTGCGACAGACTTGCAACATTCGATCTGTGGATTTGATATTCACTTGCCAAACACGTAACCTGTAAATATCATGGGAACGATACTTTCAAACGTTTTGCGCTTCTGATAATAAAGCCACGCAAACGGTATATTTGTCATTTTCTTTATAAATCACAAAAAATCATTGAATCTCTCTTGCTCTGTCTCTCTGTCTGTTATCTACATCTGCAGAAATTAATGAGCTGTAACAGATATCTATTGGGAGAGAAAGAAATGTCCAATCGATATATAAACTCAGAAAAATTATTCCAATGTGTCGTTCAAACGAGCTAATTGCTCGCAGGAGATTTGAAGCAGTTACATTTTGTTCCAGTTTCCACAATACGTAATGAAAAATTCGTTTGAATTTTGTCAAACATAAAATGATTTTCCAAAAACCTTATGGAGAAGTCTCTCCCGAATCTTAATAAGATTTCGTTCGTTTTGGGGTTTTAATAATGAATTCATTTTTCACCGTGAGTAAGTACTTAGAACGCTTCCTTCCCTATTTTCATTTAAGCCGTTATGATTTCTAAATTAAGCACATACCAGTTTTCCACTTCATTTCCGATCTGATTTTGTATGAACAATAAAGTCCTTGTTTTGTTGATGGTTTTTTATAATTTAATTGTTTACTTACAAAGCCATTTATAAATGAAAACTAACTTAGCATTTAAATCACAGGTTAAATATAAAAGTAAGTAGTTTATGGTAATATTATAACGGTAGAATATGAAATTCACAATAGACCTAATTTTTATGTTTTAAAAAATATTTTCAAGATTTGTATATAAATATAATTTAATTTATTATTGAATTTATTTATTGGGATTTTACCTTAAAACAAATTTTGAAAAACCCTTGGAAGGTCCTCTACTTCTTGTGAGAAAAATCTTAGAGAATTTATCACCCGTCCCCACACATATATATAGATAGACAGGGAGGACATACTAATCAAGATTGTATGGAGACAGCCATCTTGATATCTGAAGCGATCGTCATAACATTAGTATCTACTGTTTAAACGGGCTCTATATACGAGGGTAGGCGGAAATGTTCATAGGCTGACAATGAAGGGGTGATGCTAGAGCCGTGAAACCTTGCATGCATTAACTACAACTCTTTCCTTTAAAAACTTCGTTGTTTGCTTCTAGGGTAACTAACATCTGACTGTTCAAAGAAAACTTCAAATGTAACTAGTAACTACTTGTCTTGAAAATGGACAAACTTTGAAAAGGTGGTGCTATCAAGTCCCCGAAGAAGAAGGGTTCAGCCCCCAACGATATCCATGCAGACAAGGTTATTACATTAGAGGATGACGCCTTAGTTTTATCAATAGTGGGTAGTTGAATTCAAAGGGTAAAGGGTAAGTCTTGAAGATAACCTAAGGACTGGACGTCCTGAGTTTACCACGACAATGACCATGTTTACCGCATGGTAATGGTTAACAAGTGATTAACTCTAAATCAAATAGCCAATGCTAATTAGCATATTACGTGAGTTGAGAATCTGCCCAATGAACTTGGTATGATGACGTTTTCTGTTCAGTGTTTCCACGTTTTCTGACAGCCAATGAAAAGCGCACAGGCTGATCACATCACAGGCAAATCTAACATTCTTTGTGGCATATCTATCTGGTTTCCTTGAATGTTTCCTAACCCAGGTTGATTGTTGGGTTCATCACTTTGATCCAGGGACAAGGAGACAATCCATGCTGTGCAAACAGGCTGTTTATTCAAAAGAGCCATATCATCAATGGCGAGTACTATGCCAACTTACTGACAAAACACACAGGAAAAATTACGAAAGGAGGTTTCATCAGGACAAATCTCCACCACACGTCTTTTGTTTCAATGGACACTGTGCGTGAATGTGTCTCTGAACTGGGTGATCACCCTCACCATTTTCCTGATTTGACTATCATCTGCTCCCCAACATAAGGAAAACACTTGGCTGAGAACAAGTATCGCGGCGATGATGACGTCATATCTGCTGTTAATATTAGTTTACCTGAAAAGAAACTATGCTATTAACTAAAAAGTTGAAATTAATTCATGAAAAATTCCACAGCTCTAGCATCATATCATTCATAGTCAACCTGTTATTTGAAGATTAAAAGAAATGAGCGATATATATATATATATATATATATATATATAATTTATTCGGAAATTATAATATAAATATGATATAAAATCACTACAAAAATAGCCATTTTGTTTCAACACCACCACTTGATAAGACATCAGAAGTGTTTAAATAAAATGGTTATTTGTGTAGTAATTTTATAACATTTTATAATCTTCGAATAAATTATATTTGCTCTTCTCTTTATTGAGCGCTCTTTTAAGAATATTATATATATATATATATATATATATATATATATATATATATATATATATATATATATATATATATCCTGACATGCCATAATGTTTAGCTACAGGGGAAGCGTCTGGTTAGAAAAGTCAAATTATTGCTTTTAAACAAAAATTTCCCATGATTTTTCTTGAACGCTCATATCTGCTGGAAGCGTATCTTAATATAAAGAAATGATATCATATATTATGAAAGGGACTATGTTCGACAATCACTTTAATATATTTTATACTATTTACATTGTTCGGACGATCATCCTTATCTTTGTTGATATATTTATCACAAGGTTTCGGCCGTTGTACGCTCCTGCCTTCTTCAGGTGGTTGTAATGTCGAACTGAACCCTTTATTTCGCTTACTGGAGTAGACTATTCTAGTTCCACGTGCCATGTTAATTCTCCTCTCCAATTTTTTATGTTTATATGTTATTTTTTATAGATACAAATCTCTAAGTAAATGCACTTCCAACGACAGGAATTGAACCTGTATCTTATACGGAACCGTCATATAGCCTGACGTGATATACCATTTAGCTACCAGGGAAGCACCTGGTTAGAAAACTCAAAAAAACAAATTTCCCAGGATTATATGCGTGTTCGATAAAAATCATAGTAAATTTGTTTACATACATATATATATATATATATATATATATATATATATATATAATGTACACACACAAACACACACACTGTAAACAGTGTCCATTACATCTACCAGCTTCCATATTCGAGAAAACATAATGCAGAAAGGGGGTACGGTTTCTTTATTATAAATATATATATATATATATATATATATATATATATATATATATATATATATATATATATATATGTGTGTGTGTGTGTGTGTATGTAAACAAATTTACTATGATTTTTCTGTGTATATATATATATATATATATATATATATATATATATATATATATATATATTATAAATTAATTGATTTAAAATATGTTTTTTTTCGCTACACAGTTCTAACCATGTTTCAAAAATGGAAGCTAAAAGCCCCGAATTTAATTTTGTAATTAAATTAAACACATTAGTTCCATTTCATCCTCAAGCGAATTTTGGAATAACTTTTAAAATTACTGGGTTTTAAATACACAGCTAAAGCAAAATTCATGTTTCCAAGGTTACAGATAAATCTATTTTGGTAGACTAGGGGTACTGGGTGTTCAATATGTCTATATTTTAATGTATCAGTTATTGTTACGTTTTGGTAGTGGGTAGGGATGTATTTTTCAATGAAATCTAACATCCGTTAAGAGTGTGTCATCTGGATTTTTTTTTTAATTTTATTGTTAACGGCTAGAATTCTTACGGCATTTTTTTCCTTTGTATATTTAAAGATTTTGGGGGGGTTTCTACGTAAGAATACTTTTTATTTAACTACGATTTGAAATATTTTTACTTTTAATTTTTAATATACTATATTTCTTTCAAGAACAATTAAATGTAATTAGAATCCCTTACAGTTTGTAGAATTATTATCACATCAAGTATATTACTATTTTTAAAGATTTTATATTTGAATATTATTTAAGTAAAACTTCCATTTCTCTGATTTAGTAAACTTTAGTTATTTATTTAATTACAATCTAAAAGAAGTTTAGGTTAGAATTCATTTTAATTAACTACAATTTTAATTACAACTTTAAAATATTTTCATTATTAGTTTTTATAAACTATATTTCATTTAATAGAAGTAAATGTATTAGAATCACTTACAGTAAGTAAAATTATTTTTCTATATCTAGTATATTTATATTACGATTTTTAAAAAATTTTATATTTAAAAATTATTTAAGTAATTTTTTTTTTCCCTTTACGGCAAAAATAGCTAATTGTTTTCTCTGATTTGGTAAACTTTATTTATTTATTTAATTAGAATTTAAAAGAAGTTTAGGTTAGAATTCATTTTAATTAACTATAATTTTAATTACAACTTTAAAATATTTTCATTATTAGTTTTTATAGACTATATTTCATTTAATAGAAGTAAATGTATTAGAATTACTTACAGTAAGTAAAATTATTTTTCTTATATCAAGTATATTTATATTACGATTTTTAAAAAATTTTATATTTAAATATTATTTAAGTACTCTATAAGTAAAAAAAAAAATTTTTCAAATTACGGCAAAAATATCTAATTCATTTGTCTGATTTAATAATCTTCATTTATTTATTTAATTACAATTTAAATTAAGTTTAGGTTAGAATTCATTTTAATTAACTACAATTTTAATTACATCTTTAAAATATTTTCATAGTTAGTTTTTATAGACTATATTTCACTTAATAGAAGTAAATGTATTAGAATGACTTACTGTAAGTAAAATTATTATTCCATATCAACTATATGTCTATTACGATTTTCAAAATTTTATATTTAATTTGAATATTATTTAAGTAAAATTTTTTGGCACTTACGGAAAAAAAAATTCATTTCTCCGATTTAGTAAACTCTATTTATTTTATTTTATCTTATTTTATATATATATATATATATATATATATATATATATATATATATATATATATATAAACTTTGTACATACAGGTGAAACTATATATTACTAAGGACATGGGTCATTCAATGGCCCACATCCTCTAGCTTTTCGTCTTAATTTCATTTTTCGGTAGGTGTTTTATTGGATTCATTTGAGTGTCGGTATTACTTTTTGAGGGACGTTTAGGTTAGAATACGTTTTATTTAACTACAATTTTAAAAGATGTTTAGGTTAGAATTCATATTAACTACAATTTTAAATACAACTTTAAAATATTTTCACTGTTATTTTAATAGACTATTTTTTTTTAAGAAAAAACAAGTAAATGTAATAGAATTACTTACAGTATATAAAATTAATTTTTCATGTTAAATATAAGTATGTATATTACTGATCCTATTTTATAAATTTATTTTTATTTTTAAATATTATTTTAGGAAAATTTTTGACAATGACGGCATAAAATACATGTTTCATTTCTCTGATTGAGTAATTTTTTATTTTTTATAAACTTAGTAATATATAGTTTCTCATGTATGCACAAAGGACATGGGTCATTTAATGACCTACATATTCTAGCTTTTCTTATTAACTTCCATTTTACTGTAGGTGTTTTATTTGATTCTTTTAGGTGCCAAAAGTATTTCGATAGAGATGTCTGATTTTTATATTTATTTATCCTAAATGAACTTTGATGTTGGTTGAATCTTTTTTGGAACTCATGGCTAGTGCAACCTATATATATTTTTATGTTTTCAGGTCTTTCAATCGAAGAGATATTCCATTGGTATACTAATGATTCAGTGCAACATTTATTTTGTAGAGGGCAATTATGCGGGTTTCTACACTTTCATAATTTCTGTTTATTTTCATCAGTTTTTATTTTTATTTTTCCATTGTTTAAATTTTTGGGGTTTTGGTATAAGTGTTTATTTAAGATATTAGCATTATGGTTCTTAATAATTTTTTCTAAGTTTTCCGTACAGCTGTAACTCAATTTTAGTGTGTTTTTATTGAAAATAGTACTTAGTTTACTTTCACTAGGAAAATGCTTGACTATTAATGCGAGAAATTTTTGTCCTAATTTGTTCTTTACCATTTCGTTTTATGGGGGCGTATACCAAATTATTTTACTACATCTGTTTTTTCTATGCTTTTCATTTTCATTTTTTATATTTTTATATAAATTAGTTTTAGAGCCTTATTATAGGAATTAATATGCTCATCGAAAATCTTGTCAGTTGCTGAATTTGTACTTATTCGTTTACTGATAGATAACGGTATATGTTTAATTGGGGGTGATTTGATTTAGGGTGTATATATAAAGGATTGGTGTTGGTTTTTTTATAAGGTGTGTATGTATTTTTATTTAGATCTAATGTTATATCTAGGAAGTTCACTTTTTTTTCATTTAGTGCTAACCGTAATTTTTAAGCCCATGCTTTTAAATTCTTTACATAAAACCTTTCTAATTCTATCTATTTTGAAGTTGGTTGAGTTTCTAATAACCATGAGGCCATCGTCTCTGTACAAACCAATGTCAGTTACATTAATATCATGGTGCGCTGTAAGGTTGTATAATATAAAAAAACCGATGAGATCAGAAGGCTCAGCTGAGTCTACTGATCCCATTGTGATGTCGAAGTGGTCATATGAATTCTTAATCCATTGCTCACCTTTATGAAGAAGAACCGATTTTTTCGCATATAGAATAATGTTTTTTCTTCATCTGTAATATCTGTATAGTGGGTGGCAAAGTCCAAAGAAAAAAAAGTAAGATATATAATTCGGAGTTCTTGATATTTTCTGTTTTTACAAAACAGTGCTCAATGTAAATTTACAGAGCATAAATATCATAAATTAACTAATTTAAAATATTTGTAGCATTAAATGAACACGGTACCACCCCTGTCTGAATGATTGGATTTCTCTGAATTTTGAATGTATGTGTGTGTTTAAATCTCAATAAATTGAAAAATAAGTTATACCAATATTCCAATGAAGATGAAACGGAACTAATGCTTTTAATTTAATTATATAATTAAATTTAAAGTTTTTAGCTTCAGCTTCAAAAGCTGAAGCTAAAAACTTTAAATTTAATTATATAATTAAACATGGTTAAACATGGTTATTACTGTGTCGCAAAAAATATTTTCAATCAGTTAATTTTTAATATTTATGCTCTGTAAATTTACATTGAGCACTGTTTTGTAAAAATAAAAATTTTGCCTATTTATTTTAAGTAAGTTCCTTTCATATTGTCTGATAATCTTAATAACGTTATCATTGAAAGACGAAAGGAAAACATCATATTGATATACATTCAAATCCAATCTAAGCTTTCGGCTTACATAAGCCATTATCAAAGATGACAATTTCAATAAATCAAACATGTGATTAACCTTATCAGACAATATGAAAGGAACTTACTTAAAATAAAAAGACAAAACTTGTCTACTTTATATAATGAAACATGTATTAATATATATATATATATATATATATATATATATATATATATATATATATATATATATATATATATATGTACGTATGTATGTATGTCTCGGAAGCGCAATGTCTAACACGTAACCGCCTTTGCGGAATAAAGCCGTCAAATGATCATAACGGGCAGCTCTATATTTTTCTAGTTTCTACCGTCTTCTGCGTCTTTAATGGATGTCAGAATTCGTTGAAAAATACATCCCTACCCTCCCTAAACGTAGCCTCTTTTTCGAACGTAACTAATAACCGATACAACAAAAGTTAATAAAAGTGATCACGCTACAACCTCTTGACTGAATGATTGGATTACTCTGTATCCTTGGAAACAGTGAATTATGAATTTTTGTGTGCGTTTAAAACTCAGTAAAATTTAAAAAAATAAGTTACTCCAATATTCGTTTGAAGATGAAACGGAACTAATGTTTTTAATTTAATTATATAATTAAATTTAAAGTTTTTCGCTTCCATTTTTGAAACATGGTTATTACTGTGTAGCGAAAAAAACATAATTTCAATCAGTTAATTTATAACATACATATGTGTGTGTGTGTGTGTGTGCGTGTGTGTTTGGTGGAAACAAAAAAGCTCTTTGTTTTAGGGCATGTTGCCTATTTTTTATTCGCTATTTCGACCCTTCACCTGCCTTCCGGTAAATATCTAAATTATTCAATGCCTGGCTTCTTTGAATTTAATAGCGAAAATGGATGGAAATATAGAAAAAATCAGAAAGAAAGCAAAACAAATTCTTAAGAAACAACTATCCTTGATTTTTAACCTAACATGTTTAAACGAAAAATATCTGCCTAAGTACACCCAATATATATACATATATATATATATATATATATATATATATAGATAGATAGATAGATAGATAGATAGATAGATATACAGGGTGTCGATAAAGTTCGTGTGTACTTTAAAAAATTTATCACTTTATTTGTATTTGCAATAGAAATAATCTGTAAAAAATGTTATAACGTTTAATGTACCTAGTTTTAAGTATAGCTAAAATAAAAATGTTATTTTTACTGTAAATCAGTTGGCAAATGTTTTCCGTGAATTTCAAAATCGTATTACCCTTTGTATTGCTAATGATGGGGGACATGTGGAAACTTAAATAAAATTTCAATAAAAACTTAAAATATATAGATTTCTTTCTTTCTAATCCTTTTTACAAATTATTTCTATCGCAAATACAAATAAAGTTATAAATTTTTTAAATTGCGCACGAAATTTATGGACACCCTGTATATATTGTGTGTGTGTGTATTTAGGCAGCATTTTTTTTATTGATGCATTAAATAATATAGACAAGTTTTGTCTTTTTTATGTAAATTCTTTTCATATCATCTGATAAGCTTAATAACATTATCATTAAAAACAAGAGTAAAGCAAATATAATTTATTCGAAAATTATAACATAAATATGTTATAAAATCACTACAAACAGTGATTTCATAACATATTTATGTTATAATTTTCCTGTGAATTTAACATAATGCTAATTAGTTATATGTTGAGTCAGCTTCCTACATAATATTTTGTAGTTGATAAATAAAAGGTCCCTTTAAGAAACTGGTAAGAAACTGGTAATTAACCGTATGGGAAAAAATTCATACGTAAAAATCTACTTTGGCAAATTAATATGCAACTGTTAAGTAAAGAGGATTCATATAAGATGTTAATAATATTAAGTAATCAATGCAAGATGTTAATACTAACTAAAAACCTGTATATCGATATATATAAATAATACTAAACGTCAATACAGAGCTATATTAAATCAAAATGAATCTTACAAATAGAATAGTAAACCATATAAGGTGAACTGGAGTTCATCTACTTATTATTACTATAACGAAAGTATTGTCAAGTTTAAACATATTGTAAGGTAAAACGTAGACTATATATATATATATATATATATATATATATATATATATATATATATATATATATATATATGTATATATATTAAGACATTTTTATGTTTATACATTCTTTTTTATAGATACAAATATTTAAGTAAATGCTCTGTTTATAATAAACAGTATTAAACAGCATTTACCGGCCTGAATGTCCATGAAATTATCATAGAAAATATGCGTCCTCCGACATATAAACAGAGCATTTACTTAAATATTTTATCTATAAAAAGAAAAAATGTATAAATATAAAAATGTCTTAAAATAATTATCGGACTTTGTCCATTTCATAATGTGTGATGTCATTTGTTTACATTGAGATATTCATTAAGCAGATATGAATGTACGTGAGAAAATCATGGAGAATTGTAGTTTAAAAACAGTAAAATCGACCTTGCTAACCGAAACGCTCCTCTGTGTCGAAATTGGTAAAAGCACGTCAGGCTATATGACGGTTCCGTATAGGATACAGGTTCGATTCCTGTCGGAGGAAGCAAATTTTCTATCAGAATTTCTGGGACATTCAAGCCAGTAAATATTGTTAATATTGTTTATTATAAACAGAGCATTTACTTAAATATTTGTATCTATAAAAAAGAATGTATGTATATATAAATAAAAAGAAAGAACATTAAGATGTATAATCCGGTGTTCTTATAGATATTTTTATTTTTACAAAATAGTGCTCAATGTAAATTTACAGAGCATTAATAATAATAATAATAATAATAATAATTATAAAAAAGAATGTATAAACATAAAAATGTCTTAAAATAATTGTCGGACATTGTCCATTTCATATTGTGTGACACATACGCGCGCGCACACACACACACACACACACATATATATATATAATATATGTATGTATATATAATTAATATAAAAAAGTGTTTTCATTTAATTATTAGGTTGGTGCAGAAATAATGACGTAATAATGTCGTTTTTTGACGTTAAAATTACGTCAAAAAACGACATTATTACGTCATTATTTTTGCACCAACCTAATACTTCGAAGTTTCGTAGTTACATAGATGTGACCACTCATCAGAAAAATATATATACATATATATATCGAGAGAAAGAGTGAGAAAAAAAGAAACATATACATCAGCACATGTGACTTAAAGGGTTTCCATAAAACAAAACTCTATTTGTATTCTTACTCACAATCGATCTAAAATTCTACTCGCGTCCAAATACATAATTACCCCAAATAGAAAGCCAGCAAGCTCAGCATATAAGTCTCCGTTTAATACATTAAAAAACATGATTTTCAGTGTTATGTCCCACGATGAACTTCATCTCTCTTCCATTTCGCCTTTTTTCTCCCCAACACGCCACACAAACGTAGATACGAAAACATCCATAGCTAAATTTTCCTATTAACCTGTATTGTTTTTCTTTGTTTTTTCGTCTAGATGTGTATATACTTTACGTTGGTTCTTTCATTTTGATCCCAGGAACTAATGGCATTACCGAACCTTTCTGCAACGCTCATGAGCAAAATAATATTCCGTTGTATGGTAGGTGAAACAGAAAAAAATACCTGCTCTAAAGATGTGTAAAGATTGATAGGCGCTATGACCTAGGAGAGTCATGACACATTTGTATGGAACTAGGTATTTACTCTGTCCCCCCACTAGGACGAGATGTGACACAAGGTCTATTTTTAGGTGGGAACCCGAGCGCGTACACCCGGGACAGGAACAAAAACTCCCCTCACCCCCCCCCGCAACCGTCGGTTGCGCTGGTCTCGGTGCAATGAGAGAGCACGGCCCTCGGCAGCTGTTCCCCAGGGCTAGGAAACTCTCAGTATTATTTTCCTCAGTTACCCCTCTGACAGAGAAGCTCCTAAGCGCACTCTGCCCAAAGACAGAGACGCAACTGAGAGATGATAAATAGACGTGAATAGAACAATAGATTACAACTTTAGTAAAAAGGAAACACAAGCATGGTCGTGATATAAGGGAAGGGAAAACATTAAGAAGTCTTTTGAACAATTTATTTAATTCGTTATCTATTAGGTAAGGTCGGTTTCATTTAAAAAATATAGTAACAGAATTGTTATCACGACTGCTATTGTCTAAATTGGAGTCGGGTATAGTGAAAGTCTTGCGACGGAATGGAATCCAGCTGATCTAGTTTCACCAAGAGGCACATCTACCGAGGCATTTTTAGAGAGATGATCAGGTTCACACCTGCTCAGCCACTTTATGACCACACTAAGTCATGGGACTGAGGACGATGATGATGAAAGGATTTAAAAGATCCAAGATAGCATTCACCTGAGAGATATTTATTTCGTCCTCCCATTGCTTCTTCTTCTTCTTCTTCTTCTTCTTCTTCTTCTTCTTCTATATACTGTGTCCTTTCAGAATATTGGCGA
>OZ010604.1:82014508-82104508 GCA_963932145.1 Acanthosepion lycidas | reverse complement strand
AGGAAGGAAGGAAGGAAGGAAGGAAGGAAAGATGAGATAAATGGAAGTAAGGATATGCGAGTGAGACGAATGAAGGAAAATATTGAAAGGAAGGAAGGAAGGAAGGAGAAAAATAGAAAGAAAGAAAGAAAGAAAGAAAGAAAGAAAGAAAAAACGAAGAGAAGAAAAAGAGGAGGACGAAAGAAAAAAGAACAAAAATCGAATGAAGGAAGGGAAAAAGAGAAGGAAGAAAGGAAGGAAGGAAGGAAGGAAGGATGGATGAGATAAAGGGAAGGAATGATATGTGAGTGAGATGAATGAAGGAAAATAGTGAAAGGAAGGAAGGAAGGATAACAGAAAGAAAGAAAAGAAAGAACGAACGAAGAGTAGAAAAAGAGGGGGACGGTGAGAAAAAGAAGAAAAGCAGAAAAATCGAATAAAGGAAGGAAGGAACGAATGAAGAAAGAGAAGAACAAGTGTAACGAGCAAGAAAAAAAAGAAGAGGACAAAAACAGGAGGAAGGAAGGGTGGTTGGAGTGAAGGAAGAGAAGAAAATAGAATGAATAAAACAAAAAAGAGAAGAAAAAGAATGGAAAAGAAGGAAAAACAAAGAAAATAGAAAGAAAAGAAGAGGAAGAAGAGAGAGAAGAAAAAGAGCCAGAAAGAAAGAAATAATGAAGTGAGGGTGAAAGAAGGAAGAAAATAGGAAAAAAAACGAAAAGAAAAAGAGTATGAAGGAAGGAAAAAAACAGAAAAGGAAAAATAGAAGGAAAGGAAGAAGAGAGTAGCAAGTGATGGCATGAAGAAATTTAAGCAGAGAATAAAAAAGAGAAAACGAGAAAGAAGAAAAGAAAAAAAAAAAAAGAAAATGATAAGGAAGGTACAATAGAAAAATAGAAAGAAAAGATAGAAAGAAAGCACGAAGAGACGAAAAAACGAATGAAGGGAAGAAGGAAAGAAAATAAGATGGAAGAAAGAAAAGAAAGAAGGAGGGCTGAGAAGAAAAAGAGGAACGAGAAACCAAAAACAAAAAAGAAAAGAAGCAAAAGACGACGAAGGGAGATAGCAATGAAGGACGAGAAGAAAATAGAATGAATAAAACAAAGAAAAGAAGAAAAAGAATGTAAAAGAAGGAAAAACTGAGAAAAAAGAAAGAAAAGAGGAGGAAGGAGGGAGAGAAGAAAAGGAGCATGAAAGAAAGAAATAATGAAGAGAAAGGTTGAAGGAAGGAAGAAAGGAAAGTAGAAAGAAAGGGAGATCGAAAAGAATAAAAAGAGGATGAAGGAAAGAAAAAGAAATGAATAAGAAAAATAGAAGTTTGGAAATAAGGAAGAAACAAGAGATCGAAAGAAGAAATTAAAATGAGAAGAAAAAAGGAAGAAAAAAGAGAAGAAAAGGAGACAGAAGAAAAGAAAGAAAGAAGAGAAAAAGAAAACGAGAAGGAAGGAAGGAGAGTAGAAAAATAGAAAGAAATGAAAAGAAAGACCGAATAGAGGAAAAGAGAAGTGAAGGAAAGAAAGAACGAAGAAAAGAAAAATCGAATGAAGGGAGGAAGGAAGGATAAAGAGACGGTAGAAAGAATAGAAAGAAAAGGAGGGAAGAAGGAAGGAAGGAAAGAAAAAAAGGAAAGAGCAGCCAAAAAAAGAAGAGAAGAAAAAGAGAAGGAAGGAGGGAAGGAAGGAAGGGTGAGATAAACGGAAGGAATGATATGTGAGTGAGATGAATGAAGGAAAATATTGAAGAGGAAGGAAGGAAGGAAGGAAGGAAGGAAGGAAGGAAGGAAGGAAATGGGAATCGTTTGGCAAAAATTGAAAATAAGGGGGAGATTGATGACGAAAATGTCGGAAGTGGGAGTAACCAGATTTGTGTCTCAGAGCAGACAAACACCAAAGACATTTACAACGACAGCGAAATTAATAAAATTAAACTTCTGGAATGGATGCAGAAAATAACGTTCAAAAAGGTTACTTAGCAAATAAACAAACAAACAAAAATAGGCAAAAGATTAAATGCGAAATCAAAGAGAAATATTTTTGAAATAATAATAATAATAATAATAATAATAATAATAATAATAATAATAATAAGACGGTTGTAGTAAACGAAGTTTTCCTTAATTTCTTGGCACGGCTTTTCAAGTAACACGACACAATTTCGCGAGATCTCGTTATTCGAATCTCCTGCCGATGCTATGCATAACATGTCGAAATAATTGAGGGTGAATTTTATCAAATTTTGTATTCTAAACCGCTTCATCAAATCACGAAAAGCGGGTCGCGCGCCAACTTACTGGCCGTGAGCGTTTCACTCGAGAAATTGAAGTAAACAAATTTATGGATTAAATAATTTTCAAGCTTTACCAAAAGAAAAATCTCAATTCAATTACTCAGAAAATAATTTATAAAAAATAAAAAAATAAAAATAAAAATAAAAGCAAACAAAAAAGTAATGAAGAAAGCAACTCAAAACAGCATGAAATTGTTCTGTGCATTTTATGACTTAATTTTATTCCGATTTGATGAAATTTCGTTTCGTCTTCTTTTTCATTCCTTGCTTTATGACAATCGATTATTTAAATGAATATCAACCGAGTTCTGCAGAAGGAAATTAAATTCCCAAAATCAGAAAATGCACACACACACATAAACATATACATATATATATATATATATATATATATATATATATATATATATACACACACACACAAATACACATAAACTTACAAATATACATTATCATCTAATTCCCATAAGGAAAAACTAGAATTTTTTTTACATTTACATACATATAGCAATATAGCAATATATACAGTTTTTCAGGTAGGTTTGGAATCCGTTAAATTCTTGAAATTTCGGATGGGCGCTTCGTCTCTCTTTGAATTCAAAATACTAACGTTGGTTTAAAGAGTCGAATGTGTGTGAAACCTGATTGACCAATGAAAATCAGACCACACAAAAATAAAAATGGCAAAATCTCCTTCTTTTTCTCCATATCTCATTCTCAGATGAAGCTTTAATAAAAGTGAAAGATTTTATAGTTCATAAATATTTCCATATCTGTTCTTCCGTCGACGTTGGTCAAAGTCGTTGCCGAGTATTGGGCCGATCATTGACATCTCTTTCTGTATGAAATAAGTTCTACGTTGGATATGAAGAGACGTTTGCAGTCACTGCATGGTATGGTAGGACGGTTCAGGGGATGAAGAGTTCGGGCCTTTCTTTTTTTTGCCTCTCTTCGTCGTCTTCCATGTTTTCGAAGGATGATGTTTTTTCATGGACTTCGCTTCTCCAAATCGTTCGTCCTGCAACTAAATGACCCGAACGATTTCTGTCCTCATCAAGGTGTTTTTGAGCCGATCCTTGAATCGACGAAGTTGGGCCCCAATGGTCTCTTGACAGATGCAAACTCCGAGATAAGGATTTGCTTGGGTATATATATATATATATATATATATATATATATATGAAGAAAATATACGGAAAAAACAAACAAAAATCCTTATATGCAATTATGCTGTTTTAATGTTAATATGTTAAACAGCATAATTGCATATAAGGATTTTTGTTTGTTTTTTCCGTATATTTTCTTCATACTGTCGGATCTATATCCATATATTTGCTTACACACACACACACACACACATATATATATATATATATATATATATATATATATATATATATATATTGTTTATACTTTCTTTTTATAGATACAAATATTTAACTAAATGCTTTGTTTATAATAGACAGTATTTATAGCATATACTTTAATATTAGTAACTAAAAACGGACCATTTATTTAAATATCTGTATCTATAAAAATAACGTACATACAAAAAATATATTAAAATAATTGTCGGACGTAGTCATATATATATATATATATATATATATATATATATATATATACATAAATAATAAATTATAAATTACGCAATAATAAATAGGAACTAATCATAGGACGGCTTAGTGGTAGAATCTCCCACTTCAGCCGGGTTTCGACCCTAGCTAGTGGCAACCGGACGTCTAGCCACACTGAAGAGCTGTGATACAGCAAAACAATCTGTCTGTGGATGACTATATATATATATATATATATATATATATATATATATATATATATGTATATATATGTATGTATGTGTGTGTGTGTGTGCGTTTGGTATGTGATAAAATATAGTTTTACGGTATGGTATATTTATGGGTTAAAGTGCTCAATAACCTCGCTAGACGTATGTAAAAGTAAACATTGAAGGCAACACCAGAGGTGACTGTCTGTTCCATGCTAAACGCACTCGTCAGGCCTAACGATCAGCATGAAACAGACATTCGCCTTTGGATATTGAGTTCAATGTCCACTTTTTATTCATCTATATCTATATCTATATATATATCAACAAACACTATTTAGAAAAATATGATAAACTGGAAAATCTCTTGTGACGCGTTTCATCGGTATGGCCACATTTACACATCCTCACGAAACGAGAGACGCAGGTAGTTTTTTGAAACAGTTTTTTTTTTTTTTTGTTTGTTTCGATCCAGCCAAATTCATCTGTATTCTTTTTCTCTCCATCACCTTTTCCCCTGACTCTCCCACACTGTGGCATTATAACATCTACCAAGAATGGTGATATACTGTAAGGGCCTGGACGCAAATTTAACGTGGCTGAACTAGCAATGAAGACACAATCCAGACATTTTCGTCCCAGTGGATTATTTACTTTTTTAATCAAAGTAGCAATCTCTATGTCAAAATTGTGGTATTTTTTTTTACGGTGAACAACCAATGCATTTTACGTGTTGTTATTTAAAATGTCCCTTTTATGTTCATATAGTCTTTTGTTTTTATTCTTTATGTGCTATGTCCCTACAGGACGTAGACGATCATGGCTCTCCAAAATGTCCAATCCTTCATAGCTCTTATGAATGTTTGTCTTTTTGTTATTTCTCCTAAACCTTGTTCTGCCATCCATTTACTCAAGCTCATTATGTTATGCTTTGTTTTCCTCTATCCCTCTTGCCTGCAATCTGCCCTATGAGTATTAGATTTTCCAAGCCCTCTTTTCTCATTATGCGCCCTATGAATTTCAACTGTGTCTTCCTGATGTTAAGTATAAGTTCCATATTTGCTTCCATTTTCTCTCAAAATTCGTCGTAGCTCACATATTCCGGTCATAGTATTCTCAGCTTCCTCCTGTAGAACCCCATTTCTGTTGCTTCAAATCTCTTCTTCCTCTTTGATGAGATTGTCCAGCATCCAATGCCATATAGGAGGATAGATATCATATAACAGATTAGGACTGCTATTTAGGTGCTGCTTTAGGCATCTTCTATTTCTGCAGTTTTACTGCAACTTTACAGATCTCTGGAAGATAGTCACTCCCACAGTCGGCTCTTGGATATATTTTGCAGTGTAAAATTGCATTCCTGGATCTCCGAGGCTTTTCCGTGTCCATATACGCCTTGGGTGTTTTTGAAACCAGGTTTTTGGCTACGGCCCGGTCATTAGCATAATAAGTGTATTTTTACATGTCTTATCGCTGAACGAGACTCAGAAAAAAAAATAATATTCACCTCATTACAGACACTGCAATCCTCGTTCTGATGTGTAAAATTATTATTATTTACCAGCCTAAAAGCCGCCTTTAGTGCGGACTTTAGGCTAGCTCCTTCGGAAGGCATTTGGTCTTTCGGTCTTTAACCTTCAACGTACTATGTACGTAAAAGTTATAAAAATTTAGAAATAATAAAATTATTTTATGTTTATTCGACACCATAATTCGGCATAATCTTTCTTCGTATACACAACTGATCTACGTAGTTTGTTTATTTTTCGCGCAATTTTTATTTTCTCTTAAAATCACCATTCTTTATGATACCTTCACATAGTCACTCTTAAAAGACATTAGCGAACCAGAGCTATATAATATTTCAAATACGTCACAGTAAACGTGTTAAAAAAAACATATGAGCAACGTACTGTGCCCCACTTGTTTTAACTACGGTTTACTTAGACAATATCAAATTCAAATGCGACAGAATGTGAAATTAAAGTTAAACCTTTAATAAGGAACTGTTTTTAAACCTTTTATGCTGTTCGATATTTAAATTTACCTTTAAAGGGGTAATTTATTTAATTTTCAGTCGCGTCTAACTACAGTGGTTACTACTAGGTGGCATAACCTAAGATACACAGATGGCTTTGCGTTGATGGCAGCCACAGAAAAAAAAAGCTATAGGACCTCCTAAACAAGGTAGTAAAGGAAAGCAGGAAGAAAAGACTAACTATTAGGTTGGTGCAAAAATTAATGACGTAATAATGTCGTTTTTTGACATATTTTTACGTCATTATATTTGCACTAAGCTAATATTAATTATAAGAACGCAGATTATATGTTTCTTAGCATGGTAGACAAGTTCAAGCTACAAACTGGATATGTCAAAATCAATGAAGTACTAACAGATGACGGAAAATGGAAAATAGACATCCAATGGCGCATTGGAATGGTGAATGGTGCATTCCAAAAGATAAACAAGCTATTAAGAAACAGAAAATGCCCGTTAGAAACAAATAAACAGAAGTTGAACTGCTATGCAATACCAATAGTCCTATATAGTAGTGAATACTGGAACAATTCTTCACAGATAAAACTTGAAGCTACGGAGATGTGGTTCTACAGAAGGATGCTGAGAATACCATGGACGGAGTATATAAGCAACCTTTAAAAAAAAAAGGAAGCAGAAACGACATTTACGCTTAGAATCAGAAAGAGACTATAACGAGGAAAGAAGGCTTAGAGAATTCGATACTCACAGGACATATTGAGGTCAAGATGGGCACGGATTAAACAGCGAATAACATGTAACAAGCTTGTGTAACAGCATGGCAGAACTATATATGAAAGGGATAGTAATGGGTGAAACATAGCTTCATGCTGCAAAGGAGAGGAAGTTGTGGAGATACATATACGCTCGTGTCCTGAGATTATACGGTACAAAAATACAAAGAATACGAGCTTTTTTAGGAAGGTATGCTAAATAACTAAATAACAAAAAAAAAAGAGAGAGGTGTAAACAAGCATGCCTCTCCTCGATAGGTTTATTCAACCTCTACAGCGATTTAATCCTAAGGGAGCTGAATATTCTACCAGGATTTATGGGCTCAGTCCTAACGGCATCACAGAAAATATTGTGTTAATGACAGACAGGAGAAGGATAACTAAAAAAAATCCCTCTAGAAAAGTATCAAAAGAATCTTAGAAGAAACACTACCAATTGCAAGACAACAAAATATTTATGAGGAGCAACTCAAGATACGACCTACAAATTGGAGATACCAAATAAAAAAGGACAGAAGCATAACAGAGAATGTGACATCGAAATCCGAAGAGGAAAGAGATGACTGCGAGCAATAGAGAAGTGGATCAACAGAAAAATACAGCGAACATCAAAGGAAGAGCACTTCCTCTAATCAATTACTTCAAGAGAAAAATTATTATCCAAATCTGAAAAAAAAAGCAAAAAAATAATAACACTCGTGTATATTTGTCTTTTTTCATTTGTAAATATATTTAGTTCCATCAGTTCTAAGCTTTATGGCTAAGACCCGCCATGCTACACACGGTTCTTCGACAGTTGCGTATTGGAAATTTGTGTCCAGGACAAGTGCGTACCAAATAATACCAGAGTAGCTGTTTGCAGGAAGAAACTGTTTGAGGAAGGATATAAAAATTGTAATGCTGCACGAATACGCCGGAAAGACTTGCCAGTGAGCAAATCAAAGTACTATAGTATAGCTGGGAAAATCACCTGATTTAAATCTAATCAAGAATCTGTAGTCAATCTGCAAGGAACGATTTGTGGAATGGACATACAATGTACTCATGTGTGCACTGGATCATTTTTCATTGGAAAAATATGAAAGAAAAAGTAAATAATAGCGGAATTATTCATTTTGTTTCAATTAATTTGTACAAAGGTGTAGGTCAAAGGAGAGATCAGCTACCAATCTCTGGTCATACTGACTCAGCAATTACCTTGGCCGTTGTATCAAAGATATCTTTAGCAATGTCTCATATTTGTTCAGATCCCAGAAATGATTCAGTCTAGACAACTGATATGAAAATAACGTAGATGATAACACAGGCTAAAGTATCGCTTCATTTTTCCTCGTAAGTTAAACACATCTTTCCATTTACGATTTAAGAGTATCCAGCATAACGAGGTAACAGCAGTTGATTAGAGGTTCTGTTATTAATATGATAACATATGATAACATAGGCTAAATATCACGTCTCTTCTGATGTACTTTTCCTTCTTCTCTCTGTCGCCTCCCTTCACGACGGGGGCGGCCAGGCTCTCCACAGCGTCTTTCTAGTACTATCTTTCCCACTTTCTGTTCCGCTATCAAGCTAGTTAGCTAGGTTACTCACTTGACTCCAATATGTCCTGTCAGTGGTAAATTTTCCAAGCATTTTTTCCTCATTACGTACCCTGAAAATGTCAGTTTTGTGTACAAATGTACTTAAGATTTCTATTTTTCTTTAAAACTTCCTCATTATTCAAATGCTCTTCCCATGATATTCTCTGTATTTTTCTGTTGATCCACATCTCTATTGATCACAGTGTGGTATTATCGGCTACAGGCGGATGGGCTGACGCAGAAAGCAATTATCTCAGGTTAAGATAACATTTAAATCTTGACTTGAGTGTTCCGGACTAGACACACTTAAACCCACTGGTGGAGATTGATGAAAAGCATTTTTTTCGTTCAGGCTTAAAACAGACCACTGATTTGGATAATAATTTTTCTCTTGAAGTAATTGATTAGAGGAAGTGCTCTTCCTAGATGTTCTCTGTATTTTTCTGTTGATCCACTTCTCTATTGCTCGCAGACATCTCTTTCCTCTTTGGTGGAAATTGTCCTCAACATTCACTGCCAATTAGGAGGATTGTTTTTTATGTAGCAGTTCAGCACTTTGTTTTTAGAGGTATCGTCGCATGTGTCCTGAAAGAAAAGAGAATCAAATATTTTTTTTATCTTTTTTTTTCTTCTGGAGAATTGATTTCTCCATATAATAAATTCATACAGTCATTTCTTGATGCTTTGGGCGATGTCGTGAAGTAACCAGATGATAATATTTTTTTTTCAAGGTGTGATCTTTTCCATAAATAGAATTCACCTAAAATTTAAATTAGTTGAGATGGTTAGCTTTTACATACGGTTCCAGACCGCCCCTTGATACGGTCTCTAGAAAGGTATTGGTCAACCGGATCAAGCAATAGCACAGAGAGGGTAGTAACAGGTTCTTCTAAGGAAATTGGAGGAAGGACAGGGGGTAGCATCTATGAATGAGAGATGCTGTAGAAGGCAAGTTGAAATTGTAGGGACTGGATAATTGCCCCAAATTGGAAAATATCAATTGAGACAAAGGAATGGTTGATATTTCTATGCTAGTCAGACCCCCACTACGTTTTGGGCGAAGTATTATAAAAACCAGGTATTTTGAGGCTTTCGGGGAGAACCGCAGTTCAGGCAGAACAGATCAGCAGACCCCAGATTAGTTCCGTAAAGTCCACATGAAAATCCAAGAAGAGTTATCACTTGGATTTGATTCAGAATGTGCTTAAAACTGACAAGGCTACCTACTGTGTCCATGATTGTGTACCAACTTAAAATCAAGTTAGACACTTAGATTGAGCAACTAAAAGCCCAAATCTTAAGGAATAATCGTCCATCACTCCCGCGGTTTTTCGAAGCCTGTATTCTTTCTGATATTATCTTGTATAAAGGATTTGTTAAAATTGAAAAGAGTTGTCGTCTCCTTCATTATATAACCGTCAAAGCCGCCATTAGCCATGGTATACCAACTCCTGCAGCAGATTTATAAATCCAACCACAATGTTGAATTAAAAATACTACAAATGTTAATGTATTAACAATAAAGGTATACAAGAGACAATATCAATAATGCGTGTAACAAAAGTGAAAACTTTTGGGGGGCAAATTATGTGTAGTGAGTCCATGCGCGTATGCACGTACGCGTGTGTTTGTTTGTGCGGGTGTATGCTGTTCATGCGTTTTCCAAAGGAAACGCATTCTCCGCGAGCAGTTACATGTTGGCGAATAAAATCAGAAAAGAATGATAAAAAATTATCGCATTCTATTTATAGTCCTGGGAGCGTCTCCTAGGAGCAGTTTCGAAAATTAGGAGGAGGTGACCCGGCAATATTCATCATTTCCCATAACCATGTCGCCTGAAGAAAGAGTAGAAAAGCGGAAAAGAATGAATTTAACAGTAACAGAAAATGGTTCATATTTACAGTGTACAGGTATTTCGAAATGTCAGACAAAATGTATAATTATTCCTCTTTCTTTCGTAATGTATTTGTTGATATTAGCCACTATAGACCTTGTGTCGGTAACTGCGGACAATTGACATTATCGGACCGATGTTGCCCTTTTTATCCGTTAAAACGAGGTATGAATGCAAAAAGTAACTGCAAAGTTATTTAAACAATATTTTAAAAGCACAATGTAAACAAGTAGCGTATATTTAGAGAAAATTACGTTGTCGACGTAGCAAATTAACATAATGGATTAAATTGTGAATATTGTCATTCTTTTAGACTTAAATGCTGGTATCGACCAATACACGAATTCAAATTAACGTGATCTCTAGATCCCCAAAATGTCAGAATATCTCTATAGATAAAATCAACTAATTACGAATATATGTGGCAATTGCTTACATGGGAAAGAGAAAAAGACAAGATGATAAAGAAAATGAAAGAAGTAATGAGAAAGCGTGTGTAATGTCCGTGGAAGTGGTTGATAAGACTAACAAAATGCAAATCCTGGGTCTGAATTGTAGACAGATTACGGCCTTTGCCAGGAATCTCGTCTCTCCTGAGTAGTGGTCGTGGTGCAATGAGATTTGCCGATAAATACCGTGATCTGCTTGACACTCAGAATCCGAAAGCGTAATTACAAGATGTCTGACAAGATTGTGGCTTGAATGAATAAATAAAAGAACTAAAGATATAAGCCAATCAACCAGACAGTCGGTTGGTACGCTACTCAAGATCGAAATTCCTTCAATATTTCTCTTCTCTTCCTACCATTTTTTCCTTCCTTCGTCAATCTGCTTAGAGACCAGTCATTCTGTCTTCATGTCCATCTGTAGAAGCAAATCCAGCCACATGACTTCAGGTTAGCTATCCGAACCTTTTAACAGAAGAATTGGGTTTTCAGACAAGCCAAAATGTTTGGTATGTAGTATGTTGTTTTGTTTTATTTTCGTATAGTAGAAAATGACGTCTGCTAGGTTAACTCTGTTAACCCTTGGACGTTTTGAGAAATACAAGATCAGCCCAAAGATCGCCATCATTACGCAAAATCAGTTACAACATCTTCTTTATCAATGAATTTGGTGTGCCTGCAAGAGTGTAGGCTGCTTCCAAAAACACATTAATGGAAACGGTTCGTTCGTTTGTTCGTTCGTTCGTTCGGCATCCGTCCGTCTCGGGAGACGATGGAGTAGTGCTGCAGATGCTAGGCGATCAAGTTACATCGCCTCTCAGTGCGCTACGAGCCTGGACGGGTTATATGGAGAACTAGGGCTGCCCGGATTTCTAGTCCCCCCTCTCGGCCTTGCTAGCAGAATCCAAAGGAGAGGATAAACCAATACAGTTTGGTACCAGCGCAGCTGCAGGAGTTGCCGGAAGGTTCACAAAGTGCCGTCCATCCGCCTTAGGTGATCCATTCCGGATTTGTGTAGGGTTTACTCCTAAGCCTTTCTTTCTCCACAAGGTAGTGGTGGTATTTAACCCAAATCTGGGATTTTATTCATGGGCACCAGAGCGTGTCCACACACCGGTGGGCCTGCATGCCGCATGTTAAGGGGGCCAAACTCCTCCCCAGTACCCTGTAGTTTAGCCCGAGTCCGCAAGGTGCTCGGTTGCCATGTGTCGCCACGAGGAGGCACTACATAGGGCTTGCTGATGGAGAGGCTATATACTGGCAGGGGAAGACATACGCACTCGGCTCCCCTCTTCGCATTGCTGCTAGCCAGCGGTGGTAACTGAAAGCGAGAAGCGACAAGCACTACCCCTACAGACTACCACACTAGGCGCATCACAACAGCCTTTGAGACACATAATGGAAACTGTAACGCTAAGACAATGGTATAGTTTTATTACAACTTGACTATCTTGGTTTCAGACAATAACCATCTATAATCGTTAATACAGTGGGTGAAAGAGCTAGAATCAATTGTTAACAAAGCAATTTTAGTATCATTTCAAAGTTAATCCTATAAAGTATATCTTATAATATACCTACCCATTCAGCCTTTGAGCAATTTTTTTATTGCTAGTTTACTGGAGGAGAGGGCTTGCGGCTTTTGCGCTTATACAGAACAAAAGAGTCTAACGATAAGTGTCTTAACTTTGCTTAAAATAGACATTTGCCTTAGCATTTAAATTTGGTCACCGTGTACAGGGTTGAAACACAATGACATCAAAATAAAAATCGACTTACACCCTTGTGCAAGTTAAACGAAACAAATAGAATAATTCCATTATTATTTACTTTTTTCATATTTTTTCCAATGAAACATGACCCAGTGCATATGTTAGTACTTCATATGTCCATTCCACGAAGTCGTTCCTTGCAGATTGGCCATAGATTCTCGATTGGATTTAAATCAAGAGAGTTTCCAGGCCAATCTATAGTACTTTGATTTGCTCACAGGTAAGGCTTACCAATGGGTTCAGGCAGTGTTACAATTTTACTACGCTTCCTTGGAGTAAGGTCCATCGCAGACAATGGCTGTAGGACAACTAATCGACAGTCGAAACAATACTGTCGGGGTGTGATAAAAATCTGATGCAATCCAGGTTAACGCAATATTTTTCAAGGCCAAACAAATTTCATCACATACCCCGAAACTAGATTCAATATTACTACCCAATACTGCAAATGTTCTTATCTGAGGAAAAATAGAAGTCGATTACACTCTGTCACTCCAGTGGGTTTAAAACTAACCGTATAGTTAAATATAGGAAACTAAAGTTGTTGTTTCAATGAATTTGCACTTATATCTAGATAGAAATAAAATAGTCATACTGCAAATTATGAAATTAAATATTAGAAAGCAAAATGATAATATTCATTTTTATTTTTTTTTGACAGGGGAGATGTGAGAAAAAGTGAGAACAATTTGATTTGTTAGTGTTATATAGGAATAAAGTGTCGTTGTGTACACTGGAGTTTGAACCCGAATCGCCAGAGAGCAAACACAGGCGATCCCATTATTGAAGTAAGTGGATCACGTTACTATAGGAGTAACTCATAAGTAGAAAGTAGCATGACGTATATGCGATCACCATTTCTATTCTATCCTCTATTATTATACGGTTTTCTATTCTCTATACTATTCACTATTTCTACACTATTTCTCTATACTTATCACTATACGGATCACTATTCAATTGTTACTATTCGAACGAGTATTATCGCGCAAGTACTCTTAGTGCTAGTTATATTTGAAGGCGTTATCACCAGTATTGCTCAAGGCGTTACTATAGTTGTATCTGCGATTACAAAGTCTCTACTACAACGAGCATTACAAAAGTGGCAACGAGTGTTCGTTCACATCACAAAAACTAGTAATCAGTTATATTTTTTCGCCATTTCGCTCCGACTGATGTTTATTCATGTTGTATTATTTTAAAAGTAATTATTAATCCTCCAAGAGACACACTGATGCCTTCCATCAGTATGGCTGATGCTATCCTCCAAGAAAATGACTCGTTGCGCCTCTCTTTTTCTCCAGAATCTATATTACATATCTATAAGACTACCATTCATTTTTGCTTAGAATATTGTTGCCAGATATGGTCCGCTGCCTATGTTATTTACCTTGAGCTCCTTTATAAAACCCAAAGAAGAATCAGCAATATTATTGGTCCTTATCTGGCGGATCAGCTTTAGTCACTTTCCCACCACCGTAAGGTTGCCTCTCTGTGTCTTTTCCATAAATACTTTCATGATAATTCTTCGAATAAGTTCTTTGATATGGTACTTAGAGTTTTGGAATTTAAGCGCAGCACTAGATATATGGTCTGCTGCTCCTGCTATATATTTAAAGATTCTTAATAATATCCAAAGATGAACCAGCAACGTTATTGGTCCTGACCTGGCATCTTGGCTTAAATGCATTCTTGGCAATTGTTCAGACGAACTATTCGCTATATTACCGAGCACTTATAAAATTAATATTGTTCATGATGACGTTTTCGAGTATAGAATCCAGAGGTTATCAGTGAATATTTCGGAGACAGTAGGAAAGCGTTGTTCAGGTTAGCAGTGGATATTTTGGTAAAAGTAGCAGAGCGTAGTTCGTCCTTCTGTTTCTCTTCGCCTGACAAGCTGGACTGGACATTCGGGTAGAGTAGACAAAATGGCCGCCTTTATACACGACGGATTGAATGTTCTTCGTCTTCTGATAGCTTAACATTCTATTGGTGGACTATAAAGTGAGTCAAGTTATTTGGGCTAGCTCACTAGTTACATATACACAAAAAACTGCAACAATTACGAGCTAGATTGGAAAGAAGTCCTCATCCTTTTATAGCTGAATTGGCTAGATGTATCCGGAAGTTCTAAGCTAGCAGTTTCTTTTCTCGCACTTCTCGCTTGTGGAACACTCTTCCGGCTCCCTGTTTTCCAGCCAAATTTCATCTTCAAAAATTTAAATTCATCGTCATTCGTTATATACTGCCTTCCTGATTACTCTTCTATTATTCCCGCTCCTTAATAATGACTCTATGCGTTCTTATTTTTTGACACTCAGTAACCCCTTGTGGCTTAGGGAATTCAGAGTTTTACATGATGTGATATAATTTTAAAAAAATGAATGCCCAATTATCGTATCTTTGCAGCTCAGACAAGACACCAGGTTTGCTCTCGTAGCTTCTTCCAGTCGAAAGCTTGTGGCTTAATACATAGGAGATAACTCTTTGGCCGTTACCCACGATATAAAACCATATAACAAAACTGTAACATTCCGGAAATTGTATTCTGTTGTAACCTCCATGTAAGGGATGAATGTGGGCGAGCCAGGAGTGATGAGGTGGCGAACAGTCTAACCATTCATGTGCCTTCCTTTTCTTGTGGTGGCCAAAAGGTCCTCTGTTGTTTAGTCTGTTAGGGACCACTTCTTTATATACAAACAACCTTATTTGTCCTCTCGTCTAAAGTATTTCATCAAATCCGTTCCACTCACCTAACCCACTTTGTTAGAGTCATTTGACATGGTACTTTTAAGTCCTCTTTAACCAGTTGACATTCTTTGTCAGGGCGCTAACTGTCAAAACGATTACTGTTGCCGTCTGCAGATGTCCTTAACAATATATCGGTCCACTTTTATATAATATCAACCTCTTTATATAGAGGTGAATACTGGATAACTTCAGTACAACTGAAGAGATTTGAGGCCACAAAAATGCGTTTCTTCAAAAAAATACTGAGAATACAATAGACATGTCATGGGAGCAACAAGGAAGTTTTATGAAAAATAGGAATAAAAAGACACTTACATTTAGGATGAGAATGTGATTGTTGAAATATATAGGGCGCATAACGAGGGACGTGTTTCAGTTATAGACAAGATCAAGATATACTTTTTATATGCCAAGTTCTTTCAAGACACGAACAAATAATGGTCCTCCACAACCCCCTGTCATTTTTATCTCAAAGCAGAAATTGAAAAAATAATGTAGTATATAACTCTAACTGTTGGTAAATCACGGGTCTCTGCATATACAACTTTTGTTTTATTGCCTATTTCCTTTTCTTTTTATCAAGTGTCAGATTTTGCTGCAACGCCCTGTATTATCAGAAACAATAATACAAACATATACAAACGTGAGTGTTACAGAAAGAACATTCGGTCTGACTGTCAGAGCTGACTGCTGGAAACTTCCCTCTCCAAAAGGCAGTACCTGCTCCTATTTATAGCTGGGAGTGTTCATGCGTGCTTTGGTAAATTAGATTTATTATTGGCGACACAATCATAGCAACGTAACATAACCAGATAACACAATGCTGATAGCAGACACAGAAACATATCTAGAGGAACTCATACATTACCATACAGAAGGAAAGTGACAGTAAAGTATTGTAAGAATACAGATTGTAAGGTTGTTTGTAGAAGGAACAGTCCAAGATATGAAGATGACACAGTGTTTATAGCAGACAAAGAAAGGAAATTATAGGAACTTATATAGAACCATGCGAAAGAAAAGACAGAATTAAGGATCAATTCTTAGAATAGATAAAGTAAGGTTATCAGTAAACGAGTCAGTATGACTTCATACGAACTACGAACTAGAAGGTTGGTTGTTTAGTTCGTTTGTTTAACGGCATATAAATTCCTTATTTTCCATCCAATGCCCTTGTCTACAGATATCCCGTCTTGTTCTTCAAGTCCAAATTAAATCTCTGGGCCGGGGTGAGTTTTAACTGAGCAGTAAGAAAAAAGTAAAAGGTGAAAAAGATATCCCTGGACATGGCTCCAAGAAGACTCTTGAAGCCAGCATTCGATTTCATAGCTATAATGCATATATGATAGATAAATTGTGTACCCTTGAATGGGATAATTGGATTTTCAAGGCGCTGTAAAACCTATGATTAATATTTAAATTAATATTCACTACTATTTCTCTAGTAGTTTCGATTTTAAGGTCAGAATTAGTTTAGCCTCCAGCTGTATCAACTGTTATTTATATGGTGAAGATTTGCAATATAAATACATTCTCCCCCACTTTTTTTTTTTTTTTGACATTGTAAATTTAGAATACCTTGTTTCAACAATATACGAGACGCGGAAGCGAAAATCGCATCGCAGATCGTGACGTCACACATGACCACGCGAGAGTGAAAAACGAGAAGAATTAATTATGGGAAGCCGTTGTTATAACCCAATGGCTTCTGTTATCAAATATAAGCATTTAAGGATATTTGTGGAGATTTCATAGTTTATTGTGTTCAGGTTAGGTTTCAATTGTTTTATGTATAAAGCCTCAAGAATAAAGCTTCGTATATACGAGTTTATCGTTATTGGAAATTTTTCATGCAGCAAGGGCGAACTATCATTGTTGTTTCGTCCGTGTGCTATTTCATTTATGGAAATTGTCATCTTTGATAATGGCTTATGTAAGCCGAAAGCTCAGATTGGATTTAAACATGTATCAATATGGTGATTTCCTTTCGTCTTTCAATGATAATGTTATTAAGCTTATCAGACAATATGAAAGGAAATTACTTAAAATAAATAGACAAAACTGGTCTATATTATTTAATGAAACATGCATTAATGAAAAATTGCTGCCTAAATACACACACACACACACACACACACACACATATATATATATATATATATATATATATATATATATATATATATATATATATATATATATAATAACTGGCCACCCGTATTCGAGGATACTGGTCTATTAAGGCGGGTAGCCAATCCCTCTTGCAGACTCCCGTTCAGACACATTTGTGTTTGTTCAACACCCACACAGCCCACCTGTGGTTTATACTGTAACTATACTGAGCAGACCGTAGTTACAGTTTCTGGGAGAGAGCGTGTTATCTAGCGTGATCAACAATCTAAACAAGGCCAGCACACGCAAACCCTCGGTCACGTTGACATGTGACTTCGTGCTAACGCAGCTAGTGACGTCAACCAAGTGTTCCGTTTACCCCATTTTCACTCACAAGGCTTGGGTCAACCTGTGGTATGGTTTTCAGGCTCTTTCCAAAGGTGCCACACGCTGGGATCACCCCCTCCAGTCTGATAACATCAGGAAGTCTGCTTCCTGACAAATCAACCATGGTCTCATGTCCAGAAAGCGAACGTTCTAACCACTCGGCCAAGTAATGCCACGTGTACGTAGGGTGTTTCAGGGAGTGAAAGTGAAAGAGAATGCTGAGAATAGGGAGGACTGAAAAAAGGACGAACGATAAACAGGGTTCAAGAAAACAGAAGATGGCGATTGACGCTGCATTCATATTTTTGAAGAATGTAGTTATCTGGGAAGCAGTGAAACGGAAAGGAGTTCCACAGGCGTGAAGTACGAGAAAAGAAACTGTTGGAGTAGAAATGTCATTTGCATTTAGTTATTTCAACAGTAGAACGGTGGGACCTAATTGCCAATCTAGTATCACTTAAATTCATGTAGTTGGGGCAGTATCCAATGCACGATCGAATCTGCAAGATGGATTTTGGCGGAAAAAAAATATATCCTTATTTTCTCACCTCTGCCAGCGAACCATGCGAGCAACTCCATGTATAGTGCTTCCAAGGTTCCAACCTGGAGTACAAGAAGGAGAAAATAACTATAGCGATTTTCGATTCCCTCTCGGCTAAATGTATATATGGGACTGAACTGGTTGCATATCGATGGCGGTGATGACGCAGGATCATTGGGTGGAGGGTTCCCTAGGCCGAAGTCAACGATCACGGCGAAGGTTTCCCACTGAGAGAAACACCTGATACCAAGAATAGCCTTCAAAAAGGAAGATATCAACTGAGGTCTGACTTAGAGAAGATGGTCCCCGTCATGCCTATCTTATCCAAGATACGATGCGCATGGATTAATAATTCAGAATAGCAGTCTAATTATTGGTGACTCGGTGACTATGTTTCGGCCGATGAGTTCTCCAGGCTTCTTTGAATTTTCTGCAGGTCTGCAGTGAATTATTGCCATTATTAAAGGAAATACTGGGATTATCCTTCTCGCTATTGAAGTTTCAATTCGCTTTGCCCGTTACGCTCTCTGACCTCCCGTTTGTTGTTTGATAAAAAAATGAAACTTATTCAAGAAATTTTTCGGATCATCAAAAACACGTCCAGTTGTGATATGTCACTCTACGTCCGCTACTGATACGATGAGAACCAACAGCGCCTGACGCATGCTTAGATCATTGACAACTAAACCGGTTCCCCTACAAGGCTTTTCTGATGAGTAGAGTGGCTAAATACACAGCAGTATTAAAAGCAACAAAAGAAAAAAAGAAAGAAAGAAAGAAAGAAAGAAAGAAGTGGACATATGCAAATAAAAAATGGACAGAAAGAAAGAAAGAAAGAAAGAAAGAAAGAAAGAAAGAAAGAAAGAGAGAAAGAAAGAAGTGGACATATGCAAATAAAAAATGGACAGAAAGAAAGAAAGAAAGAAAGAAAGAGAGAAAGAAAGAAAGAAAGATAGAAAGAAGTGGACATATGCAAATAAAAAATGAACAGAAAGAAAGAAAGAAAGAAAGAAAGAAAGAAAGAAAGAAAGTAGTGGACATATGCAAATAAAAAATGGACAGAAAGAAAGAAAGAAAGAGAGAAAGAAAGAAGTGGACATATGCAAATAAAAAATGGACAGAAAGAAAGAAAGAAAGAGAGAAAGAAAGAAAGAAGTGGACATATGCAAATAAAAAATGGACAGAAAGAAAGAAAGAAAGAGAGAAAGAAAGAAGTGGACATATGCAAATAAAAAATGGACAGAAAGAAAGAAAGAAAGAAAGAAAGAAAGAAGTGGACATATGCAAATAAAAAATGGACAGAAAGAAAGAAAGAAAGAAAGAAAGAAAGAAAGAAAGAAAGAAAGAAGTGGACATATGCAAATAAAAAATGGACAGAAAGAAAGAAAGAAAGAGAGAAAGAAAGAAGTGGACATATGCAAATAAAAAATGGACAGAAAGAAAGAAAGAAAGAAAGAAAGAAGTGGACATATGCAAATAAAAAATGGACAGAAAGAAAGAAAGAAAGAAAGAAAGAAAGAAAGAAGTGGACATATGCAAATAAAAAATGGACAGAAAGAAAGAAAGACAGAAACAAAGAAGAAAGAAAGAAAGAAGTGGACATATGCAAATAAAAAATGGACAGAAAGAAAGAAAGAAAGAAAGAAAGAAAGAAAGAAAGAAATGGACATATGCGAATAAAAAATGGACAGAAAGAAAGAAAGAAAGAGAGAAAGAAAGAAGTGGACATATGCAAATAAAAAATGGACAGAAAGAAAGAAAGAAAGAAAGAAAGAAAGAAAGAAAGAAAGAAAGAAAGAAGTGGACATATGCAAATAAAAAATGGACAGAAAGAAAGAAAGAAAGAGAGAAAGAAAGAAGTGGACATATGCAAATAAAAAATGGACAGAAAGAAAGAAAGAAAGAAAGAAAGAAAGAAAGAAGTGGACATATGCAAATAAAAAATGGACAGAAAGAAAGAAAGAAAGAAAGAAAGAAAGAAAGAAAGAAAGAAAGAAGTGGACATATGCAAATAAAAAATGGACAGAAAGAAAGAAAGAAAGAGAGAAAGAAAGAAGTGGACATATGCAAATAAAAAATGGACAGAAAGAAAGAAAGAAAGAAAGAAGTGGACATATGCAAATAAAAAATGGACAGAAAGAAAGAAAGAAAGAAAGAAAGAAAGAAAGAAGTGGACATATGCAAATAAAAAATGGACAGAAAGAAAGAAAGACAGAAACAAAGAAGAAAGAAAGAAAGAAGTGGACATATGCAAATAAAAAATGGACAGAAAGAAAGAAAGACAGAAACAAAGAAGAAAGAAAGAAAGAAGTGGACATATGCAAATAAAAAATGGACAGAAAGAAAGAAAGAAAGAAAGAAAGAAAGAAATGGACATATGCGAATAAAAAATGGACAGAAAGAAAGAAAGAAAGAGAGAAAGAAAGAAGTGGACATATGCAAATAAAAAATGGACAGAAAGAAAGAAAGAAAGAAAGAAAGAAAGAAAGAAAGAAGTGGACATATGCAAATAAAAAATGGACAGAAAGAAAGAATGAGAGAAAGAAAGAAGTGGACATATGCAAATAAAAAATGGACAGAAAGAAAGAAAGACAGAAAGAAGTGGACATATGCAAATAAAAAATGGACAGAAAGAAAGAAAGAAAGAAAGAAAGAAGTGGACATATGCAAATAAAAAATGGACAGAAAGAAAGAAAGACAGAAACAAAGAAGAAAGAAAGAAAGAAGTGGACATATGCAAATAAAAAATGGACAGAAAGAAAGAAAGACAGAAACAAAGAAGAAAGAAAGAAAGAAGTGGACATATGCAAATAAAAAATGGACAGAAAGAAAGAAAGAAAGAAAGAAAGAAAGAAAGAAAGAAAGAAATGGACATATGCGAATAAAAAATGGACAGAAAGAAAGAAAGAAAGAGAGAAAGAAAGAAGTGGACATATGCAAATAAAAAATGAACAGAAAGAAAGAAAGAAAGAAAGAAAGAAAGAAAGAAAGTAGTGGACATATGCAAATAAAAAATGGACAGAAAGAAAGAAAGAAAGAGAGAAAGAAAGAAGTGGACATATGCAAATAAAAAATGGACAGAAAGAAAGAAAGAAAGAGAGAAAGAAAGAAAGAAGTGGACATATGCAAATAAAAAATGGACAGAAAGAAAGAAAGAGAGAAAGAAAGAAGTGGACATATGCAAATAAAAAATGGACAGAAAGAAAGAAAGACAGAAAGAAGTGGACATATGCAAATAAAAAATGGACAGAAAGAAAGAAAGAAAGAAAGAAAGAAAGAAAGAAGTGGACATATGCAAATAAAAAATGGACAGAAAGAAAGAAAGACAGAAACAAAGAAGAAAGAAAGAAAGAAGTGGACATATGCAAATAAAAAATGGACAGAAAGAAAGAAAGACAGAAACAAAGAAGAAAGAAAGAAAGAAGTGGACATATGCAAATAAAAAATGGACAGAAAAAAGAAAGAAAGAAAGAAAGAAAGAAAGAAAGAAAGAAAGAAAGAAATGGACATATGCGAATAAAAAATGGACAGAAAGAAAGAAAGAAAGAGAGAAAGAAAGAAGTGGACATATGCAAATAAAAAATGGACAGAAAGAAAGAAAGAAAGAAAGAAAGAAAGAAAGAAAGAAGTGGACATATGCAAATAAAAAATGGACAGAAAGAAAGAAAGAAAGAGAGAAAGAAAGAAGTGGACATATGCAAATAAAAAATGGACAGAAAGAAAGAAAGAAAGAAAGAAAGAAAGAAGTGGACATATGCAAATAAAAAATGGACAGAAAGAAAGAAAGAAAGAAAGAAAGAAAGAAAGAAAGAAGTGGACATATGCAAATAAAAAATGGACAGAAAGAAAGAAAGAAAGAGAGAAAGAAAGAAGTGGACATATGCAAATAAAAAATGGACAGAAAGAAAGAAAGAAAGAAAGAAAGAAAGAAGTGGACATATGCAAATAAAAAATGGACAGAAAGAAAGAAAGACAGAAACAAAGAAGAAAGAAAGAAAGAAGTGGACATATGCAAATAAAAAATGGACAGAAAGAAAGAAAGAAAGAGAGAAAGAAAGAAAGAAGTGGACATATGCAAATAAAAAATGGACAGAAAGAAAGAAAGAAAGAGAGAAAGAAAGAAGTGGACATATGCAAATAAAAAATGGACAGAAAGAAAGAAAGACAGAAAGAAGTGGACATATGCAAATAAAAAATGGACAGAAAGAAAGAAAGAAAGAAAGAAAGAAAGAAGTGGACATATGCAAATAAAAAATGGACAGAAAGAAAGAAAGACAGAAACAAAGAAGAAAGAAAGAAAGAAGTGGACATATGCAAATAAAAAATGGACAGAAAGAAAGAAAGACAGAAACAAAGAAGAAAGAAAGAAAGAAGTGGACATATGCAAATAAAAAATGGACAGAAAGAAAGAAAGAAAGAAAGAAAGAAAGAAAGAAATGGACATATGCGAATAAAAAATGGACAGAAAGAAAGAAAGAAAGAGAGAAAGAAAGAAGTGGACATATGCAAATAAAAAATGGACAGAAAGAAAGAAAGACAGAAACAAAGAAGAAAGAAAGAAAGAAGTGGACATATGCAAATAAAAAATGGACAGAAAGAAAGAAAGACAGAAACAAAGAAGAAAGAAAGAAAGAAGTGGACATATGCAAATAAAAAATGGACAGAAAGAAAGAAAGAAAGAAAGAAAGAAAGAAATGGACATATGCGAATAAAAAATGGACAGAAAGAAAGAAAGAAAGAGAGAAAGAAAGAAGTGGACATATGCAAATAAAAAATGGACAGAAAGAAAGAAAGAAAGAAAGAAAGAAAGAAAGAAAGAAGTGGACATATGCAAATAAAAAATGGACAGAAAGAAAGAATGAGAGAAAGAAAGAAGTGGACATATGCAAATAAAAAATGGACAGAAAGAAAGAAAGACAGAAAGAAGTGGACATATGCAAATAAAAAATGGACAGAAAGAAAGAAAGAAAGAAAGAAAGAAGTGGACATATGCAAATAAAAAATGGACAGAAAGAAAGAAAGACAGAAACAAAGAAGAAAGAAAGAAAGAAGTGGACATATGCAAATAAAAAATGGACAGAAAGAAAGAAAGACAGAAACAAAGAAGAAAGAAAGAAAGAAGTGGACATATGCAAATAAAAAATGGACAGAAAGAAAGAAAGAAAGAAAGAAAGAAAGAAAGAAAGAAAGAAATGGACATATGCGAATAAAAAATGGACAGAAAGAAAGAAAGAAAGAGAGAAAGAAAGAAGTGGACATATGCAAATAAAAAATGAACAGAAAGAAAGAAAGAAAGAAAGAAAGAAAGAAAGAAAGTAGTGGACATATGCAAATAAAAAATGGACAGAAAGAAAGAAAGAAAGAGAGAAAGAAAGAAGTGGACATATGCAAATAAAAAATGGACAGAAAGAAAGAAAGAAAGAGAGAAAGAAAGAAAGAAGTGGACATATGCAAATAAAAAATGGACAGAAAGAAAGAAAGAGAGAAAGAAAGAAGTGGACATATGCAAATAAAAAATGGACAGAAAGAAAGAAAGACAGAAAGAAGTGGACATATGCAAATAAAAAATGGACAGAAAGAAAGAAAGAAAGAAAGAAAGAAAGAAAGAAGTGGACATATGCAAATAAAAAATGGACAGAAAGAAAGAAAGACAGAAACAAAGAAGAAAGAAAGAAAGAAGTGGACATATGCAAATAAAAAATGGACAGAAAGAAAGAAAGACAGAAACAAAGAAGAAAGAAAGAAAGAAGTGGACATATGCAAATAAAAAATGGACAGAAAAAAGAAAGAAAGAAAGAAAGAAAGAAAGAAAGAAAGAAAGAAAGAAATGGACATATGCGAATAAAAAATGGACAGAAAGAAAGAAAGAAAGAGAGAAAGAAAGAAGTGGACATATGCAAATAAAAAATGGACAGAAAGAAAGAAAGAAAGAAAGAAAGAAAGAAAGAAAGAAGTGGACATATGCAAATAAAAAATGGACAGAAAGAAAGAAAGAAAGAGAGAAAGAAAGAAGTGGACATATGCAAATAAAAAATGGACAGAAAGAAAGAAAGAAAGAAAGAAAGAAAGAAGTGGACATATGCAAATAAAAAATGGACAGAAAGAAAGAAAGAAAGAAAGAAAGAAAGAAAGAAAGAAGTGGACATATGCAAATAAAAAATGGACAGAAAGAAAGAAAGAAAGAGAGAAAGAAAGAAGTGGACATATGCAAATAAAAAATGGACAGAAAGAAAGAAAGAAAGAAAGAAAGAAAGAAGTGGACATATGCAAATAAAAAATGGACAGAAAGAAAGAAAGACAGAAACAAAGAAGAAAGAAAGAAAGAAGTGGACATATGCAAATAAAAAATGGACAGAAAGAAAGAAAGAAAGAGAGAAAGAAAGAAAGAAGTGGACATATGCAAATAAAAAATGGACAGAAAGAAAGAAAGAAAGAGAGAAAGAAAGAAGTGGACATATGCAAATAAAAAATGGACAGAAAGAAAGAAAGACAGAAAGAAGTGGACATATGCAAATAAAAAATGGACAGAAAGAAAGAAAGAAAGAAAGAAAGAAAGAAGTGGACATATGCAAATAAAAAATGGACAGAAAGAAAGAAAGACAGAAACAAAGAAGAAAGAAAGAAAGAAGTGGACATATGCAAATAAAAAATGGACAGAAAGAAAGAAAGACAGAAACAAAGAAGAAAGAAAGAAAGAAGTGGACATATGCAAATAAAAAATGGACAGAAAGAAAGAAAGAAAGAAAGAAAGAAAGAAAGAAATGGACATATGCGAATAAAAAATGGACAGAAAGAAAGAAAGAAAGAGAGAAAGAAAGAAGTGGACATATGCAAATAAAAAATGGACAGAAAGAAAGAAAGAAAGAAAGAAAGAAAGAAAGAAGTGGACATATGCAAATAAAAAATGGACAGAAAGAAAGAAAGAAAGAGAGAAAGAAAGAAGTGGACATATGCAAATAAAAAATGGACAGAAAGAAAGAAAGAAAGAAAGAAAGAAAGAAAGAAAGAAAGAAGTGGACATATGCAAATAAAAAATGGACAGAAAGAAAGAAAGAAAGAAAGAAAGAAAGAAGTGGACATATGCAAATAAAAAATGGACAGAAAGAAAGAAAGAAAGAGAGAAAGAAAGAAGTGGACATATGCAAATAAAAAATGGACAGAAAGAAAGAAAGAAGTGGACATATGCAAATAAAAAATGGACAGAAAGAAAGAAAGAAAGAAAGAAAGAAGTGGACATATGCAAATAAAAAATGGACAGAAAGAAAGAAAGACAGAAACAAAGAAGAAAGAAAGAAAGAAGTGGACATATGCAAATAAAAAATGGACAGAAAGAAAGAAAGACAGAAACAAAGAAGAAAGAAAGAAAGAAGTGGACATATGCAAATAAAAAATGGACAGAAAGAAAGAAAGAAAGAAAGAAAGAAAGAAAGAAATGGACATATGCGAATAAAAAATGGACAGAAAGAAAGAAAGAAAGAGAGAAAGAAAGAAGTGGACATATGCAAATAAAAAATGGACAGAAAGAAAGAAAGAAAGAAAGAAAGAAAGAAAGAAGTGGACATATGCGAATAAAAAATGGACAGAAAGAAAGAAAAATTAACATATGTAAATAAATAATGGCTAGAAAGAAAAAATGGAAATATGAAATTAAAAAATACAAAGAAAGAGAGAAAGACAAAAGAAAGAAAGAAAGAAAGAAAGAAAGACAAAAAAAACGAAAGAAAGAAAGACAAAAGAAAGAAAGAAAGAAAGAAAGAAAGAAAGAAAGAAAGAAAGAAAGAAAAATGGTTGTATGAAAGTAAAATTAGACAGAAACAACGAAACAAAAAAGAAAGAAAAAACAACCAGCCTTCTCGCAGGTTTAACGATCAACTAATCTGAATGCGGTAGATTCGGTTCCAATTATATATTCAGCCAGTACGATGACGTCATATCATTGTTGGACTGAGGCTTTCTTAGACTGAAATCAACTGCTATCTGGGAGGGTGGGGGATGCCGTAATTGAATCAACAGCAACCTGTTCATAATCGAAGCGAACTTTCAAGTTGTTGTACATCAGCTGTGTTTAAACTTGGCGAAGGATGGACTCCGCCAGACCTACTTCCCCAAGAAAACCTTCATATGAATAATTAACTCTCCGTCTTTCAACCCTGATATGTGGAGTGAACTTGTCAGGTTCTCAGCTACGCAGCATCCCTACGACCACGCCCAGTCATGGAACTGATCGTAAGGATGATTACGCATCGGGTAGTTATTAAAAGTTCCCTTCTGTGATTTTCGCTGTCCAATGAATCTTTTTGGTCTGACATAAGAGAAATGAAAGCGGAAACCTACCAAATTTGATAAACAATGGACAAAGGCTGAAAATCCCAGGGGCTGAAAAGTCGTTATCGAATGGAAGATATTCAGGACGTTGGTTTGAATAATTCATTTATTAATTAAATTCGTGACTAACAAGCAAATCAGAGTTAAATGCTAATAAAGTGAAACGACAATCAAAATATTCAGACAAAGACTTTTATGCCAACGCGTTTCGTTCCTTATGTTTATTTTATTGATATTATAAATATTTGTAGGAAGGGAATTTTGTTCCGTATTATTCTGAGGTGAGAAATCGATGCCTCAGGTTAAATGAGGCGAGCTAATAGAACTGAATTGAGCCCTCAGAGTCAGGGAGCGAGCTCAATTGGCCTGTATCGATTATCCCTGATAATATAATATAAACTCTTCAATGCCAGCAAACAAGACAACCAACCAGAAAGACGCATCCACTAAAGAATCAGCCAATCAAACTATCCGGTGAAATAAGCTCCCGCGAAAATAGTCAGAAGGTCATTGCAGTCAGCTGGGCGCTCGACCAGTCGTCCATTCTCCTCACAAACCACCGAATTAACGGGCAGTTTTCGCGCGCAAAAGCAATTTTCTGACTCCCTTTAAAGATTCATCAGGCAAACGTGGACGCCATTCTATTAAAAGATTTCCCACGGCGTACATTTCCAAAACGCCTATGCATTTCTAATCTCAACGGCAGTGTTCGTCTCTGGAGGCTACCGACTTCCATTCTTTCCTTGTCTCTTTGCGATGTTCATTTTTCTTCAACACATTAGTGGTTTCTATTGCTTCCTTTTCTTTTTCTTTCTTTATTTTTTCTTTCTTTCTTTTCGAAACTGTTCCTTCTTTCTTCTTATTTTCGTTCTTTCTTTTTACTTTTCTGCCATTTTTTCCTTTTGTTTGTTTGTTTCTTTCTTTCTTTCTTTCTTTCTTTAATACTATTCTTCCGCCCGTCTTTCCCTGTTACTTGTCAGCTCTTTCTTTTTTTTCTTTTGCTTTCTTTTCAAAACTGTTCCTTTTTTTCTTCCTATTTTCGTTCTTTCCTTTTACTTTTCAGCCATTTCTTTTTTTTTCTTTTATTTTTTCTTTCATTCACTCATTCTTTCTTTCTTTCTTTCTTTGATCCATTCGTTCTTTCTTGCGTTAGTTCATTCGCCTTTCTGTCTTCCTTCCTTTCTTTCTTTCTTCATACAATTCTTCTTCTGCCTTTCCTTCTTATTTGTCAGCTCTTTCTTTCTTACTTTTTTCTTTTTCTTTCTTGTTTGCTTGCTTTTGTTTTCTTTTTGTTCCATTTTATCTTTCCATCTTCCAACATTGTTCAATTGATATTTGCTAAACTTCAGGTAGTGTGACACAAGGCTCTAAGAATGGATCACCTAATGAGAGCGAATTCCTACAGTAGTAATAACGTGCAATGATATTTGATTAACCAGTGCTCAACAAGAATATACTGCAATATCTATCTATCTATCTATCTATCTATCTATCTATCTATCTATGGATCTGTCTGTCTGTCTATCTATCTATCTATCTATCTATCTATCTATCTATCTATGGGTCTCTCTGTCTGTCTGTCTATCTATCTATCTATCTATCTATCTATCTATGGGTCTGTCTGTCTGTCTGTCTATCTATCTATCTATCTATCTATGGGTCTGTCTGTCTGTCTATCTATCTATCCATATATCTATCTATCTATCTATCTATCTATCTATCTATCTATCTATCTATGGGTCTGTCTGTCTATCTATCTATCTATCTATCTATGGTTCTGTCTCTATGTCTGTCTATCTATCTATCTATCTATCTATCTATCTATCTATCTATCTATGGGTCTGTCTGTCTGTCTATCTATCTATCTATCTATCTGTCACAGCCTTTTGATATATATTTACCTATTTAAAACTATTTTTATCTATCTATCTATCTATCTATCTAAATCGATTTTCATCAATCTATCTCCCTATCTAAATCTGTTTTATTTATCTATCTATCTATCTATCTATCTCAGCCTGTTCATGCCTATTTATCTATCTAAATCTTTTTTTTATCTCTCTCTCTTTCTCTATGTATCTATCTATCTATCTATCTATCTATCTATCTATCTATCTATCTATCTATCTATCTAAATCTGTTTTTATCTATGTACGTATCTATCCTATACATTTAAATGACGGTTCCGTATAGGATGCAGGTTCGAATCCTGTCAAAGGACGAATATTTTCTATGAAAATTTCTCGGACATTCAGGCCGGTAAATGTTATTTAATACTGTTTATTATAAACAGAGCATTTACTTAAATACTTGTATGTATAAAAAGAACGTTAAACATAAAAATGTCTTTAATAAATAAATAGTCGGACTTTGTCCATTTCTTAATGTGTGTGTGTGTGTATATATATATATATATATATATATATATATATATATATATAAGAACAGGAATATATATAATCCGGTGTTCTTATTGATATTTTTTATTTTTACAAAATAGTGATAATTGTAAATTTACAGAGCATAGATATTATAAATTAACTGGTTGAAAATATGTTTTTTCGCTACACAGTAATAACCATGTTACAAAAATGGAAGCTAAAAACTTTAAATTTAATTATATAATTAAATTAAAAGCATTAGTTTCGTTTCATCTTCAAGCGAATTTTGTAATAAAAAAATAAAATTTCAATATTTACTTGAAGATGAAACGGAACTAATGCTTTTAATTTAATTATATAATTAATTCTAAAGTTTTCAGCTTTCATTTTTGAATCACGGTTATTAATGTGTAGCGAAAAAAAACTGTATTTTCAATCAGTTAATTTATAATATATATATATATATATATATATATATATATATATATATATATATATATATACGTACATACACATACGTATATACCAGATATATCAGTCGTCCACAATTGAGATGTACACCCACACACACGCGCGCACACACACACACATATATATATATATGTTCTATCCATAAACGCCTTGCTAAATTTCTTAAAAATTTGGTATTCGAGAACGCACATCAAGCGTATCCTAAATCGGAACCTATCTACGATAAGCTTATGTGACAAATTTCGTAAGGCTAATAAAAATCCAAGGTAGAGGGTTACTAAAATGATATACGTTGTGATATCAATGTAACATTAAGAAGTAAGGAATGAAGATTAGCGGCAAATGAATGATAGATAATGATTGAACCTTGACTTAAGATTTTAGTATTCCACAAAGAAGCGGTTCGAAGTAAAAAAAAACAAAAAAAAACTGAGTGGAATTTCATCCTTAAAATTGGAATACGGGGGAATGAGGATGGTTCGACTATGTGGATGTAACGTAATGTAGCCGGTCTTAGCTCTGACGGCATGAATCTACGAAACTGAAGATTTGCCAAGGAAATAGCGATAAAGCCTGAGATAGAAAATTTAAAACTTGGCCAAAGAATGAGCAAAGTAGAAGAGCCACTTATAAACTCAAAACATTCACAGATTCTCGAAACATTAAAAATTAACAGTTTCGTATCGTAAACAAACGAATTTCTAAAGAAATAATATGAGTGTCCACAAAAAATACCTTTTAAGCAATAACACTCGCATATATATATATATATATATATATATATATATATATATATATATATATATATATATATATATATATATATCATTACAATGGATCATTTATACAAAAAGTAGATTAGTAAAGTTAATGATATAAAATGGGGAAATCCCTCGCAAACAAAATTGTAAAGGTGCATTAACCTACGAATCACTCGATGAATGTTATGAAAAAAATTCAGGTAGCATCCGAGACGAAAATCTTACCAAAAACAAAATAATTTCCATGCCTGAAGATGACTGAATGTAGAGTGGAAAGGACTTGCGTATTAAAGAAATAACTTATTTAGCTTATAATTATTAAAAACAAGGATCATAACATCCATCGAGTGATTTGTAGGTTAAAGCATCTTTAAAATTATGTTAGCGAAGGGATTTCGCCATTTTATATCATTAACTTTACTAATCTACTTTTTGTATGAATGATTGATTGTTATATAAATTGAACTGCACCACATATTTGATATATATCGTCAAAACCGACAGACAAGGTAAACGATTAAACTTTTTATTTAATTTTTCTTTGAACTAGTGTTTTTTTTTTTTTTTTGGAGGGGGGATACAGTGTTTTGAAACTGTGTTCTTGATCAAAACGAACTGATTAAATAATTTCATCTGTCACACGACTACATGCTTATCCAGACGCCTTACGTTACGCCTATCAACCACAGTTCTATAAGAATCCATTTAAACACACACACAAACTTACCACACTCCATCTGAAACATACTAGTAGGAAACACAAATATAATAACTTCATCTAATTGTAAAAAAAGATTAAAAAATAATGGAAGCTTTAATAATAAAAAAGAAAAAGCCAACTCCTAACAATATTAACTACGAACAAAACCACAATGTGCTAACCATATTCGGAAATTAAAAAGATCTCTACAACACACTAAAACACACATAATGCACACACTCATTTAAGCTGATAAGGATAGCCGAAAGGGCTCGAAATTATAAAACATTTGGACAGTTTTTACACACTCTTTGTCCAGAAAAGAAAGCTCTTGTTCGAACACAAGAAAATTTAAATAAAAATCTTAAGCGTAGTACCTTGTTTGTCGTTTGTAATGCAACATGCATTATCGAAGAATTGTTGCCTAAATATACAAATATATATATATATATATATATATATATATATATATATATATATATATACCCTCGGAGTTTCCGTGGCAAGTCTTTTGCACCGTTACTTTTTTATCGACAGATTCAAAAAGTGTGGATGGTCCGACACAAACGGCCACAGACGCCTTACGTTTTGCCTATCAACCACAAATCTATTAGAATCCATTTAAACATACACACGAACTTACCAGACTCCACCCGAAACATACTAGTAAAGAATACAAATATAATAACTTCATCCACATGTAAAAATAGATTATCATCCTGGTATCATACACTGCTAGCTACAGTAGTAGTAGTAGTAGTATAGTTGGCCACTCGTATTCAAGGATATCTGTCTGCTAGGGCGACTAGAGAATCCCTGTTGCAGACGCTTGCTCAGGCGCATTTTTTCAACACCCACAGATCAATTTATACTACAACTATGCTGAGCAGACCTTAGTTACATTTTCTGTAAAAGAGCATGCGTAATCAACAATTTGAACAAAGCCAGCACTCTCGAGTCCTCGTGACCGAAAGCAAAAAGATAGTGGATGCCACCAGAGGAGGGTGAAGAGAAGCAAAGAAGTGTCAGGACCTATACAGCAGTAAACGCTGGACAATTTCCTTACAGATGAAGAGGTGATTAGAGGTCAGGCAGTTGGGGTTACTGACAATAGCATGGACTGGACATGTGAGTAACGAGGAAGTTTTAATGAAAATGGGGAAAAAAAGGATGCAAATACTTAGAATCAGAATGAGGCAGCTGTTATTTCTAGGACTCATAATGAAAAAAGAAACCTTGGAAAATTGAACAATCACAGGACATATTGAACGTAAGACGAACAGGGAGAAGCAGCAACTTTATCTAACTTTGCTTGTGTAAAGAAGACGAAGAGGGGATAGAAAACGGGGATTGGGAAGAAGCAGATGTAGAAGAAGAAGGGGAAAAGACAAGAAAATGTAGCCGAAAGAGGAGGAAGAGAAAGGACAACGAGGAGGAAGAAAAGGAGAATATAAGTAAATCTCGTTCCTGACCATGGTGAGATTCGTACGCAGCTCTTATTAACAGAATGCGGCAACGTGCCCATTGCTAGTTACAGTACCTTATAGATAGATAGAACAGGTAGAAGGACAGGTGATGCCGTATGATCCCATGGACGTAGAGACGGGGATGCACACCAAGTTCAAGTTGTCATGCTGTCTCACTTTCCAGGACCAGTACTATTGATGATGGAAACATCGATTGAAATGTGCCCCCTCTATGCTCATTGCCACGTGGAACACGTTATCCAGGAACGCCGACTCAAATCTTTCCAGAATCCTAACAACTCGAACAAGTTACCTTCTAGCATTCTTAATATGCATCCCTGAATGGTTACAGTTGAAACGTTGTCAATAGGGAGAGCAATCGGCGACCTTATCCCTACCAAGGGCTCGCTGAAGCCTGCTATCTTGAACGCGATGGTCATCATGAACGCGACCCGATCCGGGCATGCATTCTCTAGTAAGGGTGAATTTAAGCCTGAATTGGTTTTATTGAATAAATTCTCTTTATTTTCTGAAGATATGTTCCCCATTGAATATCTCTTTTCATTAGACTGTAATCTGTTGTCAATTACCTGGCGCATTCCATATATACATTCATACTTATATGGAAATTTATTATATATCTCTAGGGAAAGAGTGTTTTAAAATAGCGCCTCCTACTGCTATTAAGTATGAATTGAGTTCTCCGAGCCACTGGCACATTTTGTATAGAAAAAAAAAACATTAAAATTCCCTTTCTTTGTGCCATGGGACGATGGACTAGAAGTAAGATATCTCATGTCAACAGAGTCGGGTTTCAATCCAGGCTTGAAGCAATCGGACGTCTAGCCACACTGACGAGCTGTGATACAGCGAAGCAGTCTGCCTGTGGATGACTATATATGTGCTCTCGGTTTGAGCTCTCAACGGAAAGGGGGTTTAAAAGCAGTGGCTCCTACTGCTATTAATCATTACTCTTCAAGTATGAATTGAATTCTCACATTAGGTCTTGGAATTTTACCCGAAATTGAGCTAAAAAATAACATCTTTGTCTGAGGATGGTAAATGTTTTTACCGAAAGTACTTGCAAGCAATATGGACCGAACATCTAATCCATAGTACAATTAATAAAAACAAAGATCGTGCTGTTCAGCGAGTGGTCAGTGAGTTAATGCCTTATTAATATGTTAGCGAAGTGAGTTCGCTATTAATTAAATTAACTTTATTGATTTATTCTTTGATTGACAAATTTAGAATATATATATATATATATGTGTGTGTGTGTGTGTGTAATTGAGCTAGTATATATATATATATATATATAATTATTTATTTAAAAATATGATTCCAACTCGCTACATAAGAGGTCCCATGTTTCAAAACAAGAGCCGAAAACTTCAAAATAATATTTGAATTAACTTGAGTTAAAGTAGGCTCTGTTCCATCTTCAAGCGAAATTTTTTTGGAATAACTTATTTCTGAAATTTACGAGTTTTAATAGTATGGTCAGAATTGAAATCAAAATTTCCATGCACTATCTAATAATTTCTCATGCATTCATGATTTTTAATATCTTCTAAAATGGGATTTTATAGCCGCCGGTTTAACATAAGGTTTTCCTTTACTTGGCTATCAATTTCAGAATGAGTTTCAGTCGTCAATATGAAACTGAATCTCAGAACTGGCATCATTCCAACGAACATGAAAGCAGTCTCGTGAATATTGACTAAAGTTTTCACATTCAGAGCTCACATATGTCCGCGTGAAAATTGAAAATTGATGATGGAAACATGGATTGAAATGTGCCCCCTCTATGCTCATTGCCACGTGGAACACGTTATCCAGGAACGCCGACTCAAATCTTTCCAGAATCCTAACAACTCGAACAAGTTACCTTCTAGCATTCTTAATATGCATCCCTGAATGGTTACAGTTGAAACGTTGTCAATAGGGAGAGCAATCGGCGACCTTATCCCTACCAAGGGCTCGCTGAAGCCTGCTATCTTGAACGCGATGGTCATCATGAACGCGACCCGATCCGGGCATGCATTCTCTAGTAAGGGTGAATTTAAGCCTGAATTGGTTTTATTGAATAAATTCTCTTTATTTTCTGAAGATATGTTCCCCATTGAATATCTCTTTTCATTAGACTGTAATCTGTTGTCAATTACCTGGCGCATTCCATATATACATTCATACTTATATGGAAATTTATTATATATCTCTAGGGAAAGAGTGTTTTAAAATAGCGCCTCCTACTGCTATTAAGTATGAATTGAGTTCTCCGAGCCACTGGCACATTTTGTATAGAAAAAAAAACATTAAAATTCCCTTTCTTTGTGCCATGGGACGATGGACTAGAAGTAAGATATCTCATGTCAACAGAGTCGGGTTTCAATCCAGGCTTGAAGCAATCGGACGTCTAGCCACACTGACGAGCTGTGATACAGCGAAGCAGTCTGCCTGTGGATGACTATATATGTGCTCTCGGTTTGAGCTCTCAACGGAAAGGGGGTTTAAAAGCAGTGGCTCCTACTGCTATTAATCATTACTCTTCAAGTATGAATTGAATTCTCACATTAGGTCTTGGAATTTTACCCGAAATTGAGCTAAAAAATAACATCTTTGTCTGAGGATGGTAAATGTTTTTACCGAAAGTACTTGCAAGCAATATGGACCGAACATCTAATCCATAGTACAATTAATAAAAACAAAGATCGTGCTGTTCAGCGAGTGGTCAGTGAGTTAATGCCTTATTAATATGTTAGCGAAGTGAGTTCGCTATTAATTAAATTAACTTTATTGATTTATTCTTTGATTGACAAATTTAGAATATATATATATATATATGTGTGTGTGTGTGTGTGTAATTGAGCTAGTATATATATATATATATATATATATAATTATTTATTTAAAAATATGATTCCAACTCGCTACATAAGAGGTCCCATGTTTCAAAACAAGAGCCGAAAACTTCAAAATAATATTTGAATTAACTTGAGTTAAAGTAGGCTCTGTTCCATCTTCAAGCGAAATTTTTTTGGAATAACTTATTTCTGAAATTTACGAGTTTTAATAGTATGGTCAGAATTGAAATCAAAATTTCCATGGTAACATCAAGGGCGGATTGTTTAGAATAGGCAAGGGTGGGGTGTTAATAATTTGTAACAGTATAGAGTTACTTTCATAGATGCCGGGTCAGGGTAAGGCGGGGGTGGCTAAATTAACGACGGAGGAAGTTTTCGCATAGTCTGGCTTGAGCGTCTATGGAGATTTATTTATTTTTTATTTTATTCTTTTATTATATCTCTTTATGAAAGGGATTTGTGTATATAAAAAAGCCGTAACGTTTGTTTTTTGACGACTTCATAAAGGGTTATCTTTTTTTGTAGGGTATTAAAACTAAGTATATGGCCTATGGATTTTAAAGTTTATTTTATTGTATGCGTGTTTTTAGCTAGTTATTCAGAGCGTAAGTTTGGTAGTGTCGGCAGAAAACCGTTAATTCATGCCTGTTGTTTAATAGATTTTTATTGTTTAGACGCTTAATAATGTGTAGTTTCTCATGGAGGCACAAAGGGCATGGGTCATCCCAAGTTTTGCAAGTTCTAGTCCTGTTAATGATTTTCCATTTTACTTTAGGTGTCCTATTTTTTTCTTTCAGGCGCCAAAAATATTTAGATAGAGAGGTCTGATGTCTTTTGTTTATGTTGTTGAAGGAGCATTTATGCTGCCTCCATCTGGTTTTAAAAGCATTTTTCGTGGACCCAATGTATATCATATTATTGTTAGGGTTCTCAGTGGATGATATAGTGCATTGGTATACCACAGATTTGATGCAGCACTTATTTTCTAATGGGCAGTCTTCCGGGTTTCTACAATCGCATAATTTTTCCCTATTATTATCTGATTTAGGTGTAGAGTTTTTATTAAAACTATTCAGGTATGGGGGTTTGTTCAGGATATTATTATTGTGTCTTCTTATTATACCTTCTTTATTAACACCCCAACCCTGCCTATTCTAAACAATCCGCCCTTGATGTTACCATGGAAATTTTGATTTCAATTCTGAATATACTATTAAAACTCGTAAATTTCAGAAATAAGTTATTCCAAAAAAATTTCGCTTGAAGATGGAACAGAGCCTACTTTAACTCAAGTTAATTCAAATATTATTTTGAAGTTTTCGGCTCTTGTTTTGAAACATGAGACCTCTTATGTAGCGAGTTGGAATCATATTTTTAAATAAATAATTATATTTATGCTCTACTTTCGTATCGAGCACTATTTTTTAAAAATAATAACAAAAATACTAAGGAACTTTGGATTATTTACCAAACCAGTTTATTTCCTATTTTCTATAATATTTTCACAAATATATATATATATATATATATATATATATATATATATATATATATATATATATTGATGCATGTTTCATTAAATAATATAGACAAGTTTTGTCTATTTATTCATATTGATACATGTTTAAATCCAATCTAAGCTTTCGGCTGACATAAGCTATTATCAAAGATGAGAATTACATTTCAATATATCAACCAATTCACGGACGAAACAATAATGATAGTCTGTTTTTGTTGCATGAAAAATTTCAAAGCAACGACTAACTCGTGTATACGAGACGCGGAAGCCAAAATCGCGTCGCAGCTCGTGACGTCACACTTGACCACGGGAGAGTGAAAACTAGAAGTATTAAGTTAGTCATTGCTTTGAAATTTTAAATATATATATATATATATATATATATATATATATATATATATATATATATATATATATATATATATATTGAATACGTTTATTCTCGTAATGGCTAAAATATGAGACAAACCATACCACTGAGTAATTATCTCGTTCTACAGTTGGCTCAATATATATAAATATGAACTAATTCAGATAGATAGATAGATATGAACAGACTGAGATAGATAGACAGATAGATAGATATGAACATAGATTGATAAATATATTGATAGCTACTGTGCACACGCACTATCTAATAATTTCTCATGCATTCATGATTTTTAATATCTTCTAAAATGGGATTTTATAGCCGCCGGTTTAACATAAGGTTTTCCTTTACTTGGCTATCAATTTCAGAATGAGTTTCAGTCGTCAATATGAAACTGAATCTCAGAACTGGCATCATTCCAACGAACATGAAAGCAGTCTCGTGAATATTGACTAAAGTTTTCACATTCAGAGCTCACATATGTCCGCGTGAAAATATGAATATTTACATCACAAGAATTTGAGATATTGCAAAAAATCCAGAGATTGGAGGAATCTTGTGAAAATGTGAATTTATAAAAGGAACAAGTTATTCAGCTTCCATAGACAAAGGAATGGGTATTCTTTTAACGGACGAATTAACAGTAAAAGAAATTCAATTTACTGATTTCAGCCATAATTTTTTTCAATGATTGATTATACAAATTGCTATATTGTAGTAATCACAAGAGACTTTTACATATTCGCACGCATCCAAAAACCTGCAGATGGAAAAATTTATATACAGATCTAATGGTTGGTAATTGAATGAAAAACAGGATTATCAGTGATTATCAACTTTTTCAGACACAAATTTTTAAACCAGAAATTATTTTAGATTGTAAGAATTTTCGGGTGATAATAATGATAGATTATATCAAGGCAAATTTATCTTTGATAATATCCATCAGAGGTTGAAACGAGTAGACTGAGAAAAGTTTTAATTTTGTCTTTCTTTTATTTATAGTGTTCTTTAATACTTTTAGTTATATCTGAATGTTTACACACACACACAGGTATGCACGTACACACACAGATAGATAGATACATAGATAATGTTGAGGGGTTCTCCCTTTTTTACACAAATGGACTCACCCGGTATATACATATACTACGGCTACGGGAAGACTCGAGAGAGCAAGACCGTAGAGTCGAGTTGAGAGTGACAGAGTAAAAGTTTGTAGGTAACCAGAAGAGTGAGGGTGAGGTAACAGCGTTGTAGGAGTCACAGTGAGCGAGCACGTAGACTCAGTAAGAAGTCATACATCGATACTTCAATACCAAAGACTGTATATATATTTTGCTACTAACCCGTATTCCTGGAACTACTAACCTGCTTTACCAGTTTGTATTATTACGTTAATATATTATTTTCATATATTCATTTCTGGCGTTTGTTATTTATTGGTACGGATTTCAACCCGGAATCCACAACAGATAGATAGATAGATAGATAGATAGATAGATAGATAGATAGATAGATAGATAGATAGATAGATAGATCCTGGCGATTGTGTTTAGCATGAAACAGACTGCCGTCTCTGGATGTTGACTTCAATGTCCACTTCTATATTTATATATAATGTGTCTCTTATATTGAGCACTTTAAGCCATGAATATGACATAACTTAAAAATATAGTTTATCATATATATATATATATATATATATATATATATATATATTTCCAAGAGGATAGAATCCAGGTAGAGCTCAATGTCCAGGACAGAGCAAGAATATAATATAGATGGCTCAAGCAATGAATTAGAATTAAAATTATTTTTCCATATCAAGTATAAGTATGTATATTACCAGGTCACAATTTTTTAAAATTTTATATTTAAATATTATTTAAGTAAAATTTATGACAATTACGGGAAAAAATAGCTAATTCCTTTCGTAACAAATAACTGATACAACAAAATACAGCGATAATGAACACGCAAACACCCCTTGTCTGGATGAATAGATTTCTCTGTATCCTTGGAAACGTAAATTATGAATTTTTGCTGTGCCTTTAAAACCCAGTAATTTTTAAAATAAGTTACTCCAAAATTCGTTTGAGGATTAAATGGAACTAATGTCTTTAATTTAATTACAAAATTAAATCCGGCCGGGGCTTTTAGCTTCCGTTTTTGAAGCATGGTTAGAACTGTGTAGCGAAAAAACGATATTTTAAATCAATTAATTAACAATATATATATATATTTCATGCCTAACAAATGCAGAACAGTGGTAATAAGAAAGGGCCGAGTGGTAAAACACTATTTCACAATAGAAGGGAGAGCCATCCCGACGTTGGCCGATAAGCCTGTTAAAAGCCTAGGTAAATCCTTTTGTAACGCTCTGAAGGACACACTAGCCATCGAAGCTATACGTACTGAGTTTGACTTGTGGCTGGCAAAAATAGACAAATCGGGATTGCCAGGGCGTTTCAAAGCCTGGCTATACCATCACTGTGTGCTCCCACGAGCATTATGGCCACTCCAGACATATAGCGTTCCCATCTCGACGGTGGAGACTTTAGAGAGAAGAGCTAGCAGTTTCCTCCGTAGATGGTTAGGATTACCTCGGTGCTTAAGCAGCGCAGCCTTATATGGATCATTCAATGCCATCCAGTTGCCATTCAGAGGACTAGTTGAGGAGTTCATGGTGTCACGGACAAGAGAAAGCTACCATTATAGAAACTCCAGAGATCCGAAAGTATCAGGCGCAGGAATTGAGATCAAGACTGGCAGAAAATGGAGTGCGACTAAGGAACTAGCTATCGCAGAAGGGAATCTGAGGGTAAAAGCAATAATTGGTTCAGCCGCACAGGGCAGAGCAGGCCTGGGGTTGATTCCCTCCTACAAATTCGGAAAAAGCACTGTGAAAGAGCGTCAACTCCTGATACAGGATGAAGTAAGGGCAGGGATGGAGGAAAAGCGGATGACAAAAATGGCAGGTTATAGCCAGCAGGGCGCGTGGACCAGGTGGGATGGTGTAGATCGGCGGAAAGTGTCGTGGTCAGATCTTTGGAGTACCGACTTCAGCCGATCTAGATTCCTGGTTCAGATGGTGTACGACGTATTACCAAGCGCGACCAATCTACACCTATGGGGAAAAATAGATTCACCAAAGTGCCCCTTGTGTTCGGGGAGGGGATCACTGCAACATATACTAAGCGGGTGCAGAACAGCTCTGACAGACGGGCGCTATCGATGGCGTCATGACAAGGTTTTAGAGGCGATAGCACTCATTATTACTGAAGCGTTACAGAGTAATAAACCCATCCCAGAAAGAAGGGCTATCCGTTTCGTTAAAGAAGGTGCAAAGCCGAGTAAGAAGGTTGCAGGATCCCATTCACTGTTATCGTCCGCGTCGGATTGGCAAATGCGAGTCGATCTCGGGAAACAATTAAAATTCCCAACACATATATCGTCCTCCAAACTCCGTCCAGACATAATCATTTATTCGGACGCCACAAAACAGATTATTCTGCTGGAGTTGACGGTCCCATGGGAAGAGCATATGCAAGAGGCATTTGAGAGGAAATATAGTAAATATGAAGGACTCTTAAATGACTGCAGAAATAAAGGATGGCACACTCACTGTTTCCCTGTCGAGATCGGCTGTAGGGGGTTCACCGGACAGTCAATGATACGAGCCCTTACTAGCCTGGGGATAAATGGACAAAAAAGAAGGCGGGCGATCCAAATGATCCTGGAGTCCGTCGAAAAGGCCACCAGGTGGTTGTGGATAAATAGAGCCATTGAGTGGCCCAAAACTACAAATAAGAACGTTACCAATACATATGTACATACGGCATAAATGCCATCACTGGTTACGTTTAAGACTGATTAGTGTGTGTGTGTGTATATATATGTATATATTTGTGTGTGTGTGTGTATGTATGTATGTATGTATGTGTGTGTGTGTGTATGTGTGTATATGTATGTATATATGTATATATATATATATATATATATATATATATATATATATATATATATATTGTGGGTGAAATTTGTGTATATAGATGATGAGAAAGTTGCGACTCAATCTTTCCATTTGCTTCAAGTTAGGGGTGAGGTGCTATGACTCTTTACTGGTCTTCCGAACAGATTATTTGATTGCAAAACATTTTCTTACAAGTATTCCTTCCTGTTTTTTTTTTTGTTTTTTTTTTTCACGAGAAACTTATTTTAGCTAAATTTACACGCTATTTTTCTTTTAACTATTTTTTTTCGACATGTAAATATCTCAATTATTTATTTTGAGGAAGTCTAGTTATCTCTTTTAGTTTTTAAACGAATTCTTTCCGGTAAGGATATATTTTTTTATAACTTATTTAAAATTTACACGTATTTTTTTTTTTTTTTTTTTTTTTTTACCAATAGTTTACATGTAAATAGCTTGATTAATTTATTTTAAGCGTTTTTTTAAACGTTTTTTCGTGTAGTTTTTAAAGTTGTAAATAGTCTGTCATTTTAATCACTCTATTGTAAACGTCTTATGAAGTGTAGTTTGGGAAAGAAAATGGGTATACAAAAGTAAAAGAAAAGAAAGACCAAACAAATAAGTTAGTTAAAAGGGGAGGTAGAGGAAGAACAAGTCGCAGGACGAGCCAATTGAATATAATATATCGTTTTTTTTGTTTTTTTTGTTTTTTTGTTTTTTTTTTGTTTTTTTGTTTTTTTTTTGTGTATATATGTGTTTGTGTGTGTGTGTATATACATATATGTATATTTATGTTATGTTTCTTGTTTTGTTTTTTCTTCCAAAGAAAAAAAAAGAAAAAGGGGGAGAAGGAAAAAAAAAAAAAAAAAAAACCCATTCTTGGCCGTATGTACGAAGATCAACACAATTATGCATACCTAATTTATAACATCGAATAGCCCAAGTGAAGACTTGATTGGTCGTTGTCTACTGGGGCAACTTATATATTTCACGTCCTAAAGCTCGTGGCAAATTTTTGTTCTAGGTGCGGGCCGAATACTGATCATATTCGGTCGGGTCGCCCATCGAAGAAGTCTGTTGTTTATTTAGACCCGAAACTTCTAGTGACATGGGAGCAACAACACTGACGACGCATCTAGATTTGGCATTTAAAGGTGTATTTTAATAATAATAATAATATATATATATATATATATATATATATATATATATAACGACAAAAATTGCAATATGAGCACTGGTAAAAAAATGATGGTGATGACATTAGGTTTATAATACCCTGAAACTCATACACAGATGTCCTCAAGGTCACATGGATAAAGGCGTTGGTTAGATCCAGTGACAGGACCCTAAGAGTGTGAGTTCAATACCCGGTTAAGGCGCTGGAGAACTTGGAGAAGGGAATTAACAAGAGATAACAGATTAACTTACGTTTGTTAAACATAGCACGTGGAACAAAAAGTCTACCTCAGTGAGCGAAATAAAGGGTTCGACATTTCAACCACCTGAAGAAGGCCGAAACCTTGTAATAAATATGTCGACAAAGATGAAAACAATAGTCCGAGTAATGTGTATATATATATATATATATATATATATATATATATATATATATATATATATATACTAGTTCAAAAGCCGAATTATCGGGTGAAATTTAAACTAGCTTGATTGGGCTTTCATCATAATAGGCAGGGAACATGCGATAGAGAACAATAAACTACAGAAGAATTCAAAATTGATCGCTGCATTTAATTATTGCATTAATATTTAAGGTTACTTTTTAAAAGTTCAAGAATAATTTTTCTGCCGCCATTGACTTCAAATATAATTTGATGTACGTAGGTCCTTACTTTCCGTAAAAACAATTATATTCATGTACTTTATATTATTTACAACAATGTGTAGCACAACAGGTCTTTGGGAAAACGAAATAAGCCACTGTAACTTACCTAAAAGCGGTCTGCATTCGAAGAAGCTGGTGTTTTGTAACTTGTGTGATTGGAAGGTTCTTGTGTAATCGAAGCTCCTCCGCAAATTTAATCGTTGAACTCAGACAAGTACTGTTAACAGTTGAAGAGTTTAATCGATGAAAAGGGATCAGATTTGACTAATCAGAAAGTCGTTGTTTTCTATCAGATCAACGCCAGACCACACGTGTCTTTAGAAAGCCAATAGTTGGTACAGTTTGGTGAGGACACACACACAAACACACACAAACACACACACATATATATATATATATATTAAGGAAAAACAGACTTTTGGAAGTGCTATCTGATAATCCAGCGTCCTTTACAAGGGCTATGGTGAAATAAATTATTATAATGGAACCTTAAAGTGGTCTGTTTTTCTTTAAATTATTAGCTCTGAATTTACATTGAGCTCTCAGGATTTCATCCTCCTTTGGACTACCCATACGGATTATCAAGTTTTTCATAACTTGACTATATATATGTATTTATGCAGCAGTTGTTCATTAAAAACGACATTTTGGATCGATTCATTTTATTGATCAACTTTTCAAAATTACAATTTAAAGTTATCATTACTGTAGGTTAGAGACAATTGTTGATGTTCCTAGAACTGATGAGTAGTGACGTAAGCAAAGAGTATTTTGACTTAAGCGAGATGTGATGTTTGGATGGTTGTGTGTGTGTGTATGTGAAAGAGAGAGAGAGAGAGAGAGAGAGATCTTTCTCATTATCCCGAATACATTAATAATGTTCTTCCATTTTCTAACAATAAATTGTAATTCACAGATTATATTATAAGAAAAGGAAACTCGTCGAGAATTTGTGTCTATAAACAAAAATGTACGAAAAATACTTCAAATAATTCATTCGGAAAGGAGAAAACGAAGGGAATATACATAAAAATTACAATGGAACAACATTATATAAGGCTTGTTAGCCTTTCAAGTAAGATGCTTTCTGTTAAAATGATTATGTTGAATGAAGTGTGTGGTATAAATGAAAGAGGAGGTGAACATCAAGAGAATAAGGGTGATAGTTAACGAGTGATTTTTAAAAAATCCTTATTGATAAACATTACCCACCAATTTATCATCTGTTATTAACCATTTGTTGAAAACCTTCATTGTCTCCTTGACATTAAATTGACACTAATATATATATATATATATATATATATATATATATATATATATATATATATATATATATATATATATTCTAATAAATAATAAACAAAATTAGAAGTGCGTATTATGCACAGTTACAAAATATCTTTAAAAATTGCCGTTTCATAGCTCTATTTCAGTTGCGAAAAGACTACTGACCGCAAACATCCGACAATTTGACACCAACATTCGGCGATTGCGACCCCATAAGAATGTCAGATACAATCATATGTATCTAACAATACTTACAAATGTAAAATAAAATAAGAATTATCATAAAACTAAATTAGAATATTATTATTCTATGTTTAAAACCATTTTAATAAGAGTAGGGAATGCTGTCCGTAATGAAATTTGAGGGGTACAATTTATAGGGTTTGATTACCAAACAAGGAGTGCGTGTTATGCGTGAGTAGAAGCATTTTCCGACACCTTTAAGCACAATTTTAGAGGTGCGTATTATGAATGAAGGCGTATTATACATGGTGAATAACGGTAACTTACAAGGCATGGCACGGATGCTGCAGCAGATGCAAGGAGAAGAATGACACTGATGGATAGAGCAGGTTTTCAACAACAAACCAATCTTTATCCATAGAATTACAATCTTTGCTCACGCTTTTACCTCCGATATTTCATCCTCTTATTTATTTAAAGAAAAAGAACAGACCCAGCGAACAAAATAACATTAGCAACAAATCAATTTTTATTCATAGAGTTACCATCTTTGGCTATGCATCTTTGTAACAAAATTAATGTCTCCTTTTCATTTCCATGGAAACCAAACCAGATCCAGGGAACACAATAGCAATAATAAATTCAGATCTCAAACACTATTCTTTTGTTTTTCAAAGCACAATCATATTTTCACTAATATTCACTGCGTTCCTTTTATCTTATCGTGAACGTGACTTGTCAAACCAATCGCTATCACCAATATGGAAACGTATAATCCAATGCTTAACAATGCTTATTTTGTTTTACGGCACATCAGCACTTCAGTGGGTTATTTAATGGATAGATTCGTATGAGTAGAATCTGTATTATTTGTAAGAAATCAGTTTGCAGATTAGGTTTCATTGACGTAATTTTGTAAAGAGGGTTTTTGTCGAGAGTCAAATGTATTGATATCATTTTAAATGCATTGCTGGTATTTTTACTATAAAAATATATTTTGTTTATACTTTTGACCCCAGTTTGGTGTTAACTATTTGCTTATAGCTAGGACCCTAACAAATGCTAACACCCCGCAGGTATCAGTAACGAGACACAAACATCATACATTATTGTCGGAAACGTTCAATTTCTCTCGCCATGCTATCAATATTTAATGTCGTGGGCCAACCTATTAACTTTGGAGCGACTCGATTACAAATGAAACATGTTTTATTCCAAATTTCATAACATTTTATTCCTATCGTATTTCCAGTGGATATGCTGTCAAATATTTATTGCGTGATAAACTGATTCCAAAGTCTTTCTTTTCTTGCAATCAGTTAATCAAGAGAGAATTGCAGTGAGAAAACGAAGAGGAGAAAATTGATGAAGTTTGAACTTAAAAATCTTTGTCAAAATCTGCTTTAATTTGTAATTTAGATTGAAATCATGAGAGAAACGAGCAAATTATATTCTATCATTTTGTGATTCTTTATTTAATTAAAATCATGAATAGTCTAGCGAGGAATATAGAAACCAGCGAAGAGAACGTAAACGGCTTTCTTTTCAATTTATTGATTTTCCCAATAGCTTCTTTTGAAAAATCAAAATATCATTAATAACATAATATACGCGTATATATATATATATATATATATATATATATATATATATATATATATATATATATATATTGATGTAGTAGTAATAATACTAATGACAATAATTTTCATAATTAGAAGAGATATTATAACAAATGAAAATTAATCATAGATATATTAAAATAATAGAAAATGTCATCGAATCACTGCGTGTAGACAGGCTTCAGTAATAGATAGCGCTACAATATTAGTTTTGCCGAAGTTAATATTGTTAAAACTTGGAGAAATTACTTGCGTTTTTGGTTTTAGTTTTTGAACTGTCGTTTTCGAAATGTCTTCGTTCGATTCTGAATGCAAACGTCATTTGATTTCCAACTTCATTGTTTATCTTCTCCTTTTACGTCTACTTCATGCGATTACATGCGAAAGTCTTAAGTGACGCACTGCGCAAACACGTGTTGGATATGTACACTAGCTAACTTACGTCACACTTCCGGGTAACTACAAGCGAAGTATTGTTCAGTTGATCATTAACGATCATGGCTCTTTAAAATCTCCCATCGATTGTATCTCTTAGAAAAAACTTGCCAGGTATTTGTACCTTTTACCTTCGATATGTCCTGTGGGTGTCATATTCTCCAAACCCTCCTTGCTCGTTATGTTTCCAAGAAATTTCTATTGTCTCTTCCTGATTCTGAGTGAAGTGTCTTTTTTGTATCCATTGTGAGGAACGAGAAAACTTACCTCCCGCAAACTGAATTTACTTGGCGTGTCAGGTCCTGTTGAAAGATCGCGGGCGGACGTGCAGGGGAAAAATTAAAAATAAAAAGGACTAAGAATTCAAACCAGCTTGAATTTATAAAACCGGAAGTCTCAGGCAAACGAGAAGTCTCGTATGAAAATTTTAGTTGCCCCTTACGCGGGTATAAATAGCGAGTCTGGGAGGAAGACGGGGGGAGAGCGCATTGTTGGCGTAACGGTGTACGCGTGTACTAACGAGACTGAGAGAATAAGAGGTCACTAGTGACGTCACAGTTGGAGGACTGGACGAAAGGAAGCACACTAATCCATTTCAGTCATCGCAAACGACGGGCGGAGTGAATTACTCGCATCCATTTCCCATATGGCTTCTTCCTCTATTGGACATTGCAGGTATGGATTGCATTCTGTTCCAACGCATAATACGCACCCAATTCAACGTTATCGAATACAGTAGGCAGCTGAAGAAGGTCAAAACGTACAAAAATTGAAACGTTGTGGCTATGAACAAATATTCCGAAGAAATCAGTGTATAATAAAAAAAAATCTACATCTCAGGAATTTCGACAAAAAATATTCAAAAGAATTATTACCATTTGTACGTTGGTACAAATGGACCAGTCCCTGGATCTGTGGTTTATAACCCACAGAGTGAGTGATGGCACCCAAAGAAGTGCAAGATTCAGTTCTTGGGAGTGCGAAGAAGAGGCAATGAAATTTTCGGTTCACAATGAAAGTGGTAAGAGAAAGGCGGATTCGAGAAATAAACATCAAAGATCAAAGGATACCGCAGTCACACACCCACGCACACGGGCCCATTCAACTCAAAAGATTAATAATTTAAAAACGACCATTTTAAAATCATTTTGGCCCAAGCAAGACAATAAGGCCACAAAGACGCAAGGGTTTAAAGGGTGTAAAAGAATGAGAAAAAAAGAAAGTATCCTTAAAGAGAGAAACAATAAAAGAACAAGAATTAAGAAGACAGAAGATAACGATTGACATTGCATTTAAACCTATGATGATCAAAATTGACCAGAATGCAAAAACCCGAAATAATATTACAGAAGCGATAAGTGAGAGAGGAGTTAGTATAAGTCATAGATCACTTTCTTCTTCTTCTTCTTCTTCTTCACGCTCTCCTTGGTTTCCTTCACATTTTCTTCACTTTCTTCTTCTTGTTTTCCTTAACATTCTTCTTCTTCTTCTTCTTCTTCTTCTTCTTCTTCTTCTTCTTCTTCTTCTTCTTCTTCTTCTTGTTTTCCTTAATATTCTTCTTCTTCTCCTTCTTCTTCTTCTTATTCTTTTCCTTCACATTCTTCTTCTTCACCTTCTACTTTGCCTTCTTTTCACCTTTTTTTCTTCTTCACGTTCTTCTTAGTTTCCTTCACATTTTCCTCACTTTCTTCTTCTTGTTTTCCTTTACATTCTTCTTCTCCCTTTTCTTCTTCTTCCTCTTATTCTTCTTCTTCCTCCTCATCTTCTTCACCTTCTTGTTTTTCTTCACTTTTTTCTCCTTCTTTTTCAACTTCCTCTTCTTCTTCACCATTTTTTTTGCAACTCGTCTTCACAGATATTCTTTCTTTTTTTCTTTACCGTTTCCCATTTCTTCCTCTTCGCCTATTTTTTTAATCATTTCACCCCAAGAAAGCTAATAACACCATTAAAATGTCTAAGACTGGGTGTAAAAGAATATAAAAAAAAATGGTTAAGCTAGATAGCACGAATTCACAAGTCATCGTGACCGAGGGTTTGAGTGTGCTGATCTTGTTCAGACTGTTGATTACGCTAGACAACGCGCTAACTCCCAGAAAATATTAGATTCGCTCACTATATTTTCAGTATCTGCAGATGTGCTCGGTTGGTGTTGAACAAACACAAATGAGCCTGAGTAGGCGTCTGCAATAGGGATTAGCTAGCCACCCAATTAAACGGGCATCCTCGGATACGAGTGTCCAGCCATCTGTCTGTATATATATATATATATATATATATATATATATATATATATATATATATATCAAACATGTCATATATATATATATATATATATATATATATATATATATATATATAGCAAACATTTGTATTTGGATATGCCCTAATATTTTTACACATTTGTTAGACGTTTACATTTGTTGTCAAATTATAGTCTATGTCAGTGCTTTTATATATATATATATATATATATATATATATATATATATATATATTAAACCGTCTTTGACTCACCTCTCTAAAATTTCTCTCTGTTAAGTTTTAATCTCCCGTCTTCTCTCGTCTGTTACCCTTCTCTTTAGATCTCACATTTTTCCCACACTCTCATACTTACACTGTTTTCTTTTTGAATTTATAGGTCTGATGAATTGGATCGTATTTACGATTCCAATGGAATAAATTATGACCATGGAATATTAGTTTTTTAAGCCTTTTTAATATATATATATATATATATATATATATATATATATATATATATATATATATATATATATTGTTAGATTAAGCTTTGAACATTTAGCAAGACAACAAGCCCTCAATAGTGAATGCGCTCTCGAAACTACATAGTAGGCCTGACTGAACCACTCAGCTAAAGGCTAAACTTCTCCAAATTAATTCTCTCTGTGTCTTCGGTCGAGTACTGTGAGGAGAAAGCGCGTATTTATAAACAGTACTCTTACTCCTAATAATGCAAGACTCATCCAACCGAGTGTGTTCTCTAGGACACTTACATGTTTATATAAAAATACCCAATGATTCGCCTTTCTCTCCGCAGGGCGCTAATAGCCTATGGGTTAAAACCTCCAACTAATGCCAAATCGGTCGGTTTTTGCTCCCAGGCACACCGATGAGCTGTGATACAGCGAAAGAGTCTATCTGTAGATGCCGATATATATAGGTATATATTAAGACATTTTTATGCTTATACATTCTTTTTATAGATACAAATATTTAAGTAAATGGTCTGTTTATAATAATGAGTATTAAACATTTACCGGCCTGAATGTCCGAGAAATTTTCATAGAAAATATTCGTCCCCCGTCATGAATCGAAACTGTATCCTATACGGAACCGTCATATAGCCTTGAAGTGCTTTTACCGGTAAATGTTGTTTAATACTGTTTATTATAAACAGAGCATTTACTTAAATATTTGTATCTATAAAAAAGAATGTATAGACATAAAAATGTCTTAAAATCATTGTCGGACTTTGTCCAATTCATAATGTTTGACGTCATTTGTTTACATTTGGATACGCATCGAGCAGGTATGAATGTACATGAGAAAATCATGGAAAATTGTATTTTAAAAACAGTAAAATCAACTTTCCTAACAGAAATACTTAAATATTTGTATCTATAAAAAAAGAATATATAAACATAAAAATGTCTTAAAATAATTGTCCATTTCATAATGACGGACAAAGTCAATTGTTTATTTAGTTTTTCTAACTTGCCCACATTTCTCCATAACTTCAATTGTTGTAATGCTTTCAGCTACTTCATTAGTCAGTGTATGCAGAGTATACGCAAAATGTCTTAGAGGAAATGAAATGTTAATTACTATAGTTTTGGGTTCACTTGTAAGACCAAAAATGATGGAACAGAAAGTCAGTAATGTATTTCCTGCTGACTGCTATTTTCAAATACAATGTTTAAGTTTTCTAAACTCGACAAATATTTTAAAAGAGTTCATATTGCTACAGATTTTCGAAACGGCAAAGAAACATTCAAGGCAAAAAAAAAACCGCTTCCATTGTCAATGAACTCTACCAATTAGAAAGACTCCCCTTGAAATATCCTATAAGTCTGCTTGTGAAGTTGCGAAAAAGAAAAACCAAACGCATATAATCGCCGAAGAATTAATGAAGCCTTATGCTTTGGAAGTCGTCATAATTCCTTCTAGGAAGAGATGCGGGAAGGTTAGACGCACGAGTGCCAGTGTCTAACGATGCCATAAAAACAATTGTTGAGCCACGTTATTTTGGAGCAGGAGAAAGACCAAGGCGAGTGACAGAAATATATCGTTGCAACTAGATGAATACACTGATGTTGTTCATTTTAACCAAGTCATTAATATCGCCCGATATGTAAAAGTCTTAGAAGACATTTTATTTTGTGAAGCACTGAAGACTACAACGAAATCACAGCATGTATTCGACTTCATAATCTGCAGTTTCTTGAAACCTGGATTAAATATGAATGCCATTGGATCCATCTGTATGGTACTCCTTCTATGCCCGAAAATCAGCCTGGATTAGCAGCCCTAGTGAAAGAGAAAGTCGCTGGAGTTCGTGTCCCAAATTGGTTGCTTTATCATCATGCATTAGCAGATTTGCAAGACGTTCTCTCAGGTTTTGTGCAGATTGTTAATTCAATCAAAAGACGAGCCATCTATTTTTTTGAGTGGGGGATATCATTTTCGCACACACGATTCTTTAGGACCATAAAGATGTAAGATGGCTGTCTCGTGGACGTGACTTGCAATGCATAACTGGTCTTTGTGTTGAATTAAAGACTGTTTTATTAGAGCAAAAACATTATCATTCTTCCGCGTTCGAATCTAACGAATTAATAAAGTTGTGAACTTTCTTCACGGACATTTTTTCTCTTTGATTAAATAAACATAATATATATATATATATATATATATATATATATATATATATATATATATATATATATATATATATCCAAAGAAGTAATACAAACATTTTTATTTCTCATGGAGTCTGGACCGCTTTTAAAGCAAAAATGTAACTGTCCATGAAAAAGGATATTTGAGCCGGTTCTCCTCCAGATTGGTTTTTGTTTTCAGACATTACTACCACAATAAAGGCGCACCTTCATCAGGTACTGGATGCTTTTCATGGGTATTTCCCTGAAGGATATTTGGAATACAGCATCAGTTGGGTGAGGAACCAGTTTTTACTTCAATGTCATGCTTTAGAAGAGGAGATTATTGACACCCATAACGATGATTCCGCAAGAATAGCCTTCGAAGCAAAAACATTTTTCCACATAGGACAACTTGTCCCAGGACAATTGAAGTGTTGAAGCGAGAGAAGGTACTGACTAGGGTCAGCATAAATCAGAGGTTTCAGGACATCTAGCAACGCTTAAGCGGAAACAATTAACAAGATTCGGCAGTCAGAAAAGCAAATATCGTAAAATACTTCGAGAAGACTTTTTCAGATATATAGCCCATAATTCGCAATTTTAGTTGTATAATTATGGTGATATAAAAATCATATCTTATTATTGCTTATCCTGACATGGCCTGTTCTGTAATAATAGCTATATATATTCCTTAGTTCCACATGAACAGATTTTTCGCACAAACTGCTACTTTGTCAAATTAACTCTCAAGATGATGTCATCGCGATTATTACAATCTTAACCTATTCACGTCTAGTGTCAACCGTTGTCTCCACCATATATCCAAATAAACTACATCTCTTACTCTCTAACACTCTACTTTGAGTGGCACTTAGGACTTGTACAATGCTTACTTAGAACTGCTTGGACATGCCCCAAAACATTCTATTTGATTTTCTAACTGTTGAAACTTGTCAACGTTTCATCTTAGGTAATGCTGGATGTTCTGCAAACTCTGTTTGAAGCTTACCCGAATCAATATCTGTTCCCTCTTCAACACTTCAATTGTCCAAGGGCCAGTTATCCTCTAGGGGAAATTGTCCAGAGGGCAACTGTCCAGAGAGAGGGTAATTGACCTATAAATTACTAAGAAGGAAAAGGGCATGAGAAGATACCAAAATCAACATAAAATACAAAGCAGTGTGTATGGCTTCTATGAATATTAAGGCAGAACTAATGTCGAAATACACGGAGACCACAGAAATTAAGGTTGTACTTCTGACACCATCGACAGAAGGGACAGAAATGCGTATATATACTAGAACTATAAAGGTCTTACAATTACCAATGCCATGACAAGACACAGAAATCTGTATGGTTTCAAACGCCTATAAAGTTCGGACATCTACCAACATCCAAAAAAGTTTCAGAAATGTCTATCACATCTAGATCTAAAAAGATCCACCTTCTGCCAATATTCACAAAATGCTCTAATATGTCGATGGTTTCTATAACTAAAACGGTCGTCCTGTCATAAGCATCCAAAGAATGCTCAGATATGTCTGTGGTACTTATACTTAAAACGCTCGTCCTGCTACCAGGCTCAGATATGTCTATGGTTCCTACACCTAAAATGATCGTCCTGCTACCATCATCCATGTAAGATTCAGTGGTCCCTATAGCTAAAAAGGTCGTCATTCTACCTGCTCCAGAAAAGGCTCAGATATGCCTATGGCCCCTATACCTGAAAACATTCTCCTGCTACCAACATCTACAGACGTCACAGATATGTCTATGGTTCTAATATAAGGTTTTAATACTAGAAATACTTTAAAAAATTATTACCAGCAATACATTTCTGAAAAAGATATTACCAACAATGTTTTTTTAAAAATAAATATTACTAGCAATACATTTTTCAAAACAATATTACCAGCAATACATTTTTGAAGAAAAATATTACCAGAAATAGATTTTAACAAAAGAAAATATTACCAGCAATAAAAGTTTTGTGGGCGTTAAATAACACATTGAGGTTGATATACCGTAAAACAAACCAAACCAAACCAAACTCCCAATAAAAAATTTGTCGGCATTAAATAACCTATTGAAGTTGTTATGCCGTAAAACAAACCAAACCAAACCCGTAATAAAATAATTGTCGGCATTAAATAACTCATTGAGGTTGATATGCCGTAAAACAAAACAAACTGTACAAGTAGAAACGCTTAAGTTACAAACGATATCGTCTTAATTTTGCGCATCCAGTTCAATCAGCCGGCTAATCTGACGATTTAATAAACGTAGCCCGGAATTTGGCACAGAGGACTCAGTGAGGATCGATCTCGCTATTCAGTCATAATTAGCGAGGCAAGCTTTCTAACCATTGCACCACATCGGAGAGCCTATAGCCGCCCGCCCAATATGAATCTTAGTAAAGTGTAGGTTGAGATATTGCGTTGGGACCGAATATTGTCTGTTTGGAATTCAGTGGACGGAAATTTATATAACCATATAAAGTAATTTGGAATCTTGGTACAATAGACAATGCCATTGACATTTCGATTTTGAGTAGAGGGTGGCCGTGCGTGAAGAAGACACTTTGATCACATATGTGGGCATAGGCCGGATCAACGTGTTGTCGATACGCGTTTTAATAATACACCGGAAATTTTCAATCATTTTATGTTGCCTAAATCTGTGGAATATCAAATGTTCAATCTTCGGTGCAAGTGGGTTTTTATCGAGTCTGACAGGTTAATTGAATATCTGGAAAAAACCCGATTTAACAAATAATCATTCGATGCTACCTGGCTTCAAAATTGTGGAAACTTACCGACAAACGAATGTAGTCAAATGAATATTTATGCTAAGCTTCAAACTAAGGAGTGATGTTGGGAATAGATTATTTGTTGAAGAAAAACTGTTCCAGTGAAATATTCAGTGGTATAATTTCAGTATTAAAAAGGAAGCTGAAGCGTCCGCCTAGCCATTTGCATCTTAGTAGATGTGTTCTTCTGATTCTATCAGCTTACAAAGGGACAGTTTACTAACTTAAATGCTGGCAGGAAAACGCTTATTTTTCCTGAAACAAAATTTGTCGAACTTTAAGTAACAAAAATATCTAAAACTGCTTATCATTAAAGAAAGTGTAAAAAATAATCGTAAAAATATCTTCTTAAAGTTCTCGAAAATCTCAGAATATAGTCTTCAGTCACTTTGCCACTGCTGTTACGATGCCTCCCTGTGCGTTTTCTATAAATATTTTCCTGGTAATTTTTCTGATGAAATTTACTCTTTGAAACCAAGACTTTATGAATTTAAACACACTATTAGATTTATTTTATTGGCTTAATTCATACTGATAAAAGGCCAAAATGTGGAGTAAAGTAGCAAAATAAACAGCAAGACAGTTAAACTGCCAAAAATTTATTACTTAAATTCTTCGGACTGTTTTCCTCATCTTCATTGCCATTTTCATAACGTTTTCGGCCATTGTTCACTTCAGCCTTCTTCGGGAGAATATTCGTAGTAACAGGTACATCGAATTTTTTAACTACCAAGTTTGATGACATATGCAAAAGTTCTCTGGAATTAGAAGTTTCAGTTGATTCTTCTTTCTCTCTAAGATTAGTTCAGAGAATTTGAATGAATGAGGATAATTTTGAAATCGAACAGATTATTTTGCATGCAATGAAAACTTTCATTCGTACAACCGGCAAAATGAACTTCGCACAATGAAGTTAATGGAATCCTCTATATTTGCCAGTCACTCCTGTGGGAAAATGCACCAAATCAACTTTGACCAATCATCACTTCACTTTTCCAAACTTGACTACCCACTGGTTAAAAGGGCACAAAAAATGTAGCAAGTTGAGACAAATCCTTTTTCCCGCTCACCTATCTGGAGCCGGTTTGAAATCCAAAAAGTAAATAAATAAGATCGCTTGACTTGATTCAAGCAGTCAGGAACTGAGTCTTTGAGAGATGCCAAAAAACTCCACGCGCACCAGCACACTGACTCAACAACCACTATTCTCTCTCAGCAACCCAACACAACTCACACAGTCTTGCCGCGCGAACTTACAATTCACTAGAGGAAGTGACATTATCACTACAAAGTAGTAATTGTATATTTAATCAATTTATATCATATCAATTAAAGGTACATAACTCCTTATGACTTTAAACAATATTTACAATTGTCACACATATACACACTAATGTTTGCACTCACACAAGTGACATTTAACCTTGCAGAATTCAAACTGTTTTAATTTCATAGACAAACTTAAACTACAAGCTTTCATACACCAAATCTCTGCATGGTCACTCCTTACAATTCTATCTCACTTGCCACATTTAACAATCAATCATCAAATTGTCAATTGTATATCAATTGTATATAAATTCATGTTATTTGTTGAAATCTATAACTACGTTGTTTCTCCTTGATTTCTTCCGATTGAATTGCCTTCAAATACTTGCTTGTTTTATTTGTTAGGGATGAATGTTTAACGAACACGCAGATTTTTAAACCTTCACTCAATTACACCTTCTGAGGTATCCAAATTAGCACAAATTCTGCAACAAAGTCATGCAGAAAAAAAAGATATCCAATAGCAAAGGGTTAATTTCATCTGAGCAAAACAGAAAGAGATAAAGAGAGAGAAAAACATGTGAGATTAAGAATATCATCCATGTCCAATGAATGTCGATTAGTCCAACTCTAAAAAAAAAAAAAAGCCAATTAACAATAACGTTTTTAAATAATAGGGATTTAGGGTAAGTTAAGAAGTTACTTCTCGATATATATATATATATATATATATATATATATATATATATCTATATAAAAATGAATATGCATCAACATGATAATTTTCTCTCTTCCTTTAATAAGGATACTAAGAAGCTTGTCTGAGAATATGTGAGGATCCTAGTGAAAAAATAATCAGAAAAAACTTGTCTAAATTATTCCCTGAGATATGTCCTTACATATATATATATATATATATATATATATATATATATATATATATATATATATATATATATAATATTCTCAGACAAGCTTCTTAGTATCCTTATTAAAGGAAGAAGAGAAAATTATCGCGTTGATGCATATTCATTTATTCATAAACTTTTCTATTAGGTTGATGGAAAAATAATGACGGTTTTTGACGTATTTTTTAACGTCAAAAACCGTCATTATTTTTCCACCAACCTAATGCATTATCCAATGAGACATATCTTAATGAAAACATTCTACCAAAATATACGCAATACATATATATATATATATATATATGTGTGTGTGTGTGTGTGTGTGTGTGTGTGTGTGTAAAAATATATAGAAAATAGGAAAGAACTCGTTAGGTAAATAATCCAAAGTTCTTTAATATTTTTGTTATTATTTTTAATAAATAGTGCTCGATACAAAAGCAGAGCATAAATATAATTATTTATTTAAAAATATGATTCCATCGCTACATAAGAGTTCTCATGTTTCAAAACAAGAGCCGAAAACTTCAATATAATTATTTGAATTAAATCGAATTAAAGTACCAACCTCTGTTTCATCCTCAAGCGATTTTTTTTGTGGAATAACTAATTCCTGAAATTTACGCATTTTATAAGCATATTCATTATTAAAATTAAAATTACTATGGTAACGGCTAGAGCACTTATTTAAAGAAAAGGGGCGTGAGGGTTAATAATTTGTATCAATATCTCAGTTACATTAAAACAGGGCAAGTCAGGGTAAGTTTGGGGTGTCTAAATTTAAAGCGGAAGATGACATCATCTCGTCTGGTTAAGTGTCTATGGAGATTTATTTTATTTTATTTTTTTTCTGAGAGGGTTTTGTGTATATAAAAAAAACTCATAATTCGCTAACAGGGTTATCTATTTTTTTTTTTTTTTTTTGTAGGGCATTTAAACTTTTTATTTAGACTATGGAGTTTAAAATTTGTATTTATTATTTTTGTTGTTTGTTTTTTATGCTAATTATTCAATGCGAAAATTTGATGATGTCGGCAAAAAAACCGTTAACTCATGTCTATTGTTTAATAAATTTTTATTATTTAGAAACTTGATAATGTTTAGTTTTTTATGTAGGCATAAAGGGCTTGGGTCATCCCAAGTTTTACAAGTTCTAGTTTTGTTTATAATTTTCCATTTTACTTTTGGTGTTTTATTCATTTCCTTCAAATGCCAAACATATTTAGATAAATATGTCTGATTTCTTTTATTTATATTGTTGAAGGAGCATTTACGCTGCCTCCATCTGGTTTTAAATTCATTCTTCGTTAACCCGATGTATATCATATTAGTATTAGGACTCTCAATGGATGAGATAGTAAATTGGTATACCACAGATTTTACGCGGCATTTATTTTCCAATGGGCAGTCTTCTGGGTTTCTACAATCACATAATTTTTCACTATTTTTGTCTAATTTAAGTGTAGGGGTTTTATTAAAACTATTCTGGCATGGGGGTTTATTCAGGATTTTATTATTGTGTTTTTTTATTATACTTTCTTGATTTTCAGTGCAACTGCAACTTAATTTTAGGGTGTTTTTTTTAAATATTTTACTTCGTCTACTATTAGTAGGAAAGTGTTTTTCAATTAAAGCTAGGAATTTCTGTCCTAGCTTAGTTCCAACCATTTGATTGAACGGACGGGTATACCAAATGATTTTTCTGTTCCTGTTTTTCTTCTGGTTAGTACAATTGTTTCTATAATTGATATTAGCATTTTTGTATCCACTATTTTTTTAGGGCTGCGTTATAAAAATTACTGTGTTGTTTGAATATTTCTTTATTAGCGGATTCTATTCTCTATTGATGAAGGTATATGCTTCTTCTTCATTTTCTTCTTCGTCTTCTTTACCTTCTTCAATTTTTTCCTCTTCTTCACATTCTTCTTCTTTACTTTCTTCTTCTTCGCCTTCTTCTTCTACACCATCTTCCCCTTCTTCTTCATCTTATTCACCTCCTTCTTCTTCTTCTTCTTCTTCTTCTTCTTCTTCTTCTTCACATTCTTCTTTTTCTTCTCGTTTTTTTCTTCTTCATCTTCACTTTCTTCTTCTTCAATTTCTTCTTTGTCTTCTTTACCTTCTTTAATTTTTTCTTCTTCTTCACATTCTTCATTTTCTTTACTTTCATCATCTTCTCCCCCTTCTTCTTCTTCTGAGCTGCCATTTTCTTTTTAACTCCTCTTTACAGCCTTCTTCTTCTTCTTCTTCTTCTTTACCCTCTTCCATTTCTTTTTCTTTACAGCCTTTACTTCATTCTTCCTCCTCTTCTTTAACTTCTCCTTCATACTATTCCTTCCTTTTCTTCTCCAGTCTCTCTTTTTTTTCTTCATTTGTACGTTGCGAAATATATTTTTTTTATTATGATCTTTTAAATTCTTTCTTGTCAACACCTGGGTTTAAAACCTTTGAAATCAAATTTTCTTAGGGGCTTCAATAAATAAAACGCATGGAGTGTTTTTTTTTTCTTATTCTTTTCCAAATCTCTCTTCTCTGCATTTCGTTAATCATATTTTCTTATTTTTCGCCATTCAAAAATAGAGGAATATTCAGAAAACCTGTTCTTTTTAATTGATTCAAGTCGAAATCCCACGAGGATTAAGATTAGCAATTACAAAAATTTCCAGTGTTTTGCAAGATTGGGTGTGACACTCGTCACCCCATCAGTAATGGGCATCTCATCAGTGGAGAGTGTGAAGCTGGATAAGGCTCTAAATAAACAGACGAAAGATTAAACGGAGACGAAAACGGAAGAAGAAACTTCTGAGGAAGGAAATGAAAGAGATGATAGTTTGAAAAAGTAGGAAACAATTTGAAGAAAAATAGGAAGACGTTTCAACAAAGTTGTGCTGAAGAAGGAATTCGAATGAGGAAAATTGAAAGGGAAGAATAAAAAGACAAAGGAAGAGCTGGGGAGAGTAAGGAGGGAGAGGATAGCCTGAACTAAAAGAAAGAAATGGAGTTTAAAAAGGGTGTAAGAGGAAGACACTTGGAGATGGAAATATAAAAGAAGAATTTAGAAAGAGGAAGAAGTTCAAGAAGATATGAAGATCGGTAAGAGGAACAAAAGAAGGTTCAAGATGCCTTTTTATGTTTAAAGACAGGCAAGCGGGAATAGACATGGGCAAACGGTAAGATTAGCAATTAATAAATCCAAAAGATTTGGAAGGTTAAGTGCGATACTCACCACCGCCATTAAGTATCTAATCCGATAATTTCCACTTGCCCTATATACCCTTATATATATATATATATATATATATATATATATATATATATATATATATATATATATATATATATATATATATATTAGGTTGGTGCAAAAGTAATGACGTATAATGTCGTTTTTGACGTATTTTTTAACGTCAAAAAACGACATTATTACGTCATTATTTTTGCACCAACCTATAATATATATATATATATGGGGGGTATGTATGTAATATTTATCTATTCGATTTATATATATATATATATATATATATATATATATATATATATATATATATATATATATACAGGGTGCAATGAATAAATTATTGTCTAAATAACGTAAAAATGAAAATAATACTGATATCTCATTTTAACAGATATATTTACCAAAATTAAACAAAAATATCTTGAAATACTAAAGAGTAAATTATTCAATAAAGCCAGTTAGCTTCAACCATGACCTACAGATGACTTTGGAATCTCCTGCATCTCTTCCGAACAGTCTCCTTGCTTAAGTCAGTGAATGCTGTCATAATCCTTACATTCAGTTCACCTTTGATTTTACAACTGCCCCCCCCCGCATATAATAATCAAGGAGGGTGCAGTCTAGGGAGTTAGGTGGTCAGTTGTAAGGGGTGATGTAGTCTCAGAATTCTCTGAGTCATGACTGGGTTCTTCTGCTTGTGTGGCATAGTTCAAAGTCCTGTTAACATACGTAAGGTCTTCCAGCGGCAAACCTCTTGACTCAGCACAGAACATCCTCAACGTACTTGACGTAGACCTCGGTGTTATGTTTCAGACTCTGTAGGAAGATGGATGGAGGCATAACGTCGCCATCACTAGTGATCCCACCAAACAAGTCGTAGTAACCATTAGACTAAATCTTTTCCAATCCTCTGCACTGTGCTCAAACTGACAAATCAATACTGTGAAATCTTCGTATTGGAGCTTCCGGTGCGAATGCCAAGTAGTACAGCATGTTGTTTCAAAAAATTCTGGTTGAGCGAATTGCATCATAGTGGTCTTTTTGTCAGAGACAGTGTCTAACTGACCCTACTATATTGTGCAGTCAACAAAATCAGAAAACAAGACGCCTGTGTGAAATAAAAAAATATAATTTTATATAAATAGTTACTCGAAATTATAAACTTTAAAAGACGCACTTGCAGCATCCAGGCAATCTTGGGGTGTTGTAAGGACCTCAGCCACAGATAATTATCTCATACCTGCGAAGTTTGGGGAAGATTTGTAAAGACCCGTTTCAGGGTGCACTGAAGCTATAATTAAAACAGGTCGTTTGTATAGTCATTTTTAAGCGACGTCTCGTAGCTTCCCCTTTCGTTTAGACCCCTGCTAGAATATACGTTAACTGAGTGTGGAAATCACACCAAAAGAGAAATTATTCCCTCTACTTATAATTTGGCATTATTAGAAATGTTATACAGTAATATTCTTTTGCAAGCTATCTACAGACTTCAGTTTAAGAAGTTATTAATTATTTACCATTTTCTTTATCATTGAATGATGAGGATATTCGACCGCGTATAGAACGTATAATTACTGATAACGCCTCTTCCAAGGAATTCATAGAGGGTGTTATGCTGAATTCAATTGAAAATACTTAAGAATTTATTGCATTTTACAAGGTTGTCGCTTATACGGTTGAAGATTATGGTAAACTATTCCTAATTTATGTTGTTTTCTGTTTTCGTTCGAGGTTATCTGTCATTATCAGAAATTAAGTGTTTTTCAGTACCATGGACACACCCTGCGATTATTCAAACGGTACATTTCTAAACATTGTTGCGAAAACAACCATTTTAAACTCAGGTGGGTGAAGGGAAAACCTATCGTCTGCTAAATGAAAGGCAAGTTCAGTTGACTGATGGAATAGATGCGTCTGTAGCGGGGTACCAAATATATTGCTACTACTACTATTTATATTAATGATACATACACGTACAGGATTCAAGTAATAATAAAAACAACTCCAATTTGTTAACCAACAAATATATATTGAATAAAATACATAAAGCATGAAATAATTTTGTATTCACAATGTAGAAGGGAGTTGTTTCTCTTTAACTGTAGATTGATTGTAATCAACTGTTTGAAGAAAGTTCTCTTGTGAGATAAATGATCGTTTGCATGAGAAGAATGAATAACACGAAGAATACAATTGCTTGAAATGTGTTGTGGATAAACTGGTTTGAATCAATAAAGTTCTGGTTGATTGTACTTGGCGAAAGTTACAGAGAGAAAATGTGAGTTTGTAGTTACGAAATTCTGTGTCTGTGTGCGCGTTGAGCAAGATCGTGGATTTGCGTTAACGGCTGGGATCTTACTGAATCTTCCTGGCGACTTGCGAAAAGACGCCCTATTTAAATAAAAAAGGTAGACTCGCACGGAACCGCGGGAAAACTTATCTTAGATTAAAAATATGTGATTAAAAATTAGCCAATCACTACACTCGTACTAAATAGGAATAGGTATGTATGCTCAGAACCAAAAGATTCAAAGGAATGACTGCGATGGCTAAAATATCCTATACAAAGGTAGTAGTAATTTATTAGCCAATCGCAGGCGAGTAAAATGACTTGGAGTGTATGTGGATGTGAAAAACATAGTAATCGCTATACGTCACCTTAAGCGAATATAAAAACATAAAATCTCTATTCCTTCTATGTATTGGAATATTTTAGCCATGAGCCAGAAAAATGCAGTCTGAGTGATTTTCTGTATTTGGGTGACTAATGGATCAGAAAATCTTCGTTCGACCATTATTGATTTCATGCTACATTAACTCGCCATGCTTACCGTGGCATGATGGTACTCAAGATCGCCATGTCATCGATTGCGAGTATGTTTGATCCTCACTTGATACCAGATAATAAGGCTCATAATACAACATAACCCCAGTGACACAACGATACACTCTCATATATACACACAGGTACATGAACTGAATACTTTATTTTTATTGGTCAGCTCGAAAGGGGTATGACTACACAGTAATACCTAAAATATGATCATGTGACATATATCCGACCAATGTAAATTAGCTGTATAGAATTCGAAAAATCATCAATGAAGTTTAGTTATAGTTATACCTGCAACTTAGAAAATCTAATTGTCAGAGCATCAAGAATTTTAATAAAGATAGCGTCAAGATAATAATATGACAGATCACATGTCCAGTTTTAGAAATAAAAATAAGTGCCCACTGAACGTAGTATGCAAAACAGAAGGTGTAATCAACAAGGTAGTGATGGAGAATGAAAAAGGCTAAAATAAAGTTTATTTGGGGTGTACAGAAGGCAGCTTTAAGAAAATATGGTATAACCATCGTTCATCGTATAAGGTAGAAAGTTAAAAATATTAGATAAAAGAAACTAGTCATGTATGGAAGCTAAAACAACAAAAAAAATGGAAAAAGCCAGAATATATGTTGGGTATTTTGAAAAAAGCCAAGTCATATAGTATTAGAAATATTATGTGTGGATTGTGTGCGGAAGAAAAGCTAGTGATTATGTTACGTCCAGAGCAAGACAACTTGTTGAATGAGAGATCTGAAATAATAGCAACTTGCAAACATGCGAAAACTTTAACCTAGAACAATATGAACCCGGATGAAAGTATCATTTTTTTTCTTTGTCTCTCCCCTTCTCCCCCCTCACATACTTTCTCTACTCTTACTTTACCACATTCCACCGATTAAATTTCTCACCAATATCATAAGTGTATAAATAAAGTGATAAAAACTTAACTGACCTTTCCACGGCTTTAGAAAATCTTCATAGTGTAGTGAACAAAACGAGTTTTTGTTTTGGATTCAATTTTGCGTCTGTGTTAAGCAAAGTTTGTAAATTCAAGTCTTTTTAATTTCTAACAAAATCAATGAGTCAGTGCTTAGCATTTGAATTTGAAATCTAGCTCTTGTTTTGTTCACTACAGTAGGAACCGCAGTAGCAAAAAAAGTTAGCGTTGTAATATCTTAGACGCACACACATACACACACAAACACACACGCACACACACACACACATATATATATATATGTTTGATTGAATAAATTATAAAAATTATGTCTGCTTATTTTGATCATAATCATTTAATATTCACGAATCTTTTTATTCATCTACAATGTAGTTTGGGAAGTTTTTATTAATTATTATTATTGATATTTTTTAGATCGTTCGATTAGCAAGGGCGATTTTACTGCTTTTAAAGTTCAATCTTCCATGAATCACTCACGTAAATTCATATCCGTGCCTCGATCGGTTAAGGTACGTTATGCTAAATGACGGTTTCGTATAGGATACAGGTTCGATTCCTGTCGGAGGTCGAATATTTTCTATGAAAATTTCTCGGACATTCAGGCCGGTAAACGTTATTAATACCGTTTATTATAAAACAGAGCATTTACTTAAATATTTGTATCTATAAAAATGTCTTAAATATTTGTCGGGCTTTGTCCATTTCATAATATATATATTCTTCTTATTTTTTTTTAGAAATAAAATAAGCAGAGATAATGTGTCTTTTTTATTTATTTATATATATATATATATATATATATATATATAAATAAAAATAAATAAAAGAACAGTCAGATTAATAACACAGTCCTTTAGCATTTATTTTTTATAAAGACAATAATATTATATATTTTTATACGTAGACACAAATATTTAAGTAAATGCTCTGTTTATAATAAATATTATTAACAACATTTATCGGACTGAATATCCGTGAAATTTCATAAAAAATATGCATCCTTCGACAGGAATCGAACCTGTATCTTACACGGAACCGTCATATAGCCTGACGTGCTATACCAATTTAGCTACATAGGAACATCTGGTCAACAAGGTCGATTTTACTTCTTTTAACCTATAAACTTACCATATTCCCTTCGAACGTCTATTTCTGCTCGAAGCGTATCTAAACGTAAACAAATGACGTCACACACTATGAAAATGAACAATGTCCGACAATTTCTTATACGTTATATATATAGGCACAAATTTTTAAGTAATTTAATCAATGAGGGTTGGCTGAAAAGTTCATAGGCTGAATATGAAGGATTGATTACTAAAGCTGTGAAAACTTGAATTTCGATTCTTATTGATCTCTGCATTGTTTGTATTTATATATATATTTTTTTTTTGGTTTACCCGGTCAAATGACATGACATTCTCAACCATTCTTTAAGCCTAGTCTTTGGCTATTCGCTTAGAACTCTTTTATCCAATTCACCCAAGACTAATTCAGTTGGAGAGAGAAGAGAAGAGGTGCTCATGTCCTAATTGCCAAGATTTTGTTCTTTTTTTTTTTGTTTCAAGTTAATTATGACATAATTTAGAAGAGTACTTTTGATCGATGTCTTGTGCAAAAAGAAGAACTTTTTTCAGTTATGTATAAAGCAGATGGTATTGCATCTCTTTGCAAAATCGGATGATACTGTTCTTTATTCATGAATCAAATCAAAAATCTCCATTGCTTTTGGTAATCTCAAAATGTCTACTGAATGGTTAATGTTTAAAAGAAAATATAATGTTTTTCATGCAAAATAGTCATAAGATAGCAAAATTTATTGTGGACAGCTGGATTCAAATGTGAACTTTTTTGGTAGAAAGAGGTTCCTGGAGAAAGACTGAAAAATAAAAGTAAATACACCGTATTTACTGAAATTGTATCTTTTACATTTAAAAATAGAAAATATTTCATTTAGTGCCTTTTTTAATGAAATGAAACGTGGTTCCAAACTTTTTGCATATATATATATATATATATATATATATATATATATATATATATATATATATATATATTAAATAAATAATTATATTTATGCTGTACTTTCGTATCGAGCACTATTTTTTAAAAATAATTACAAAAATACTAAGGAACTTTGGATTATTTACCAAACCAGTTTCTTTCCTATTTTCTACAATATTTTCACACACACACACACACACACATATATATATATATATATATATATATATATATATATATATATATATATATATATATATATATATATATATATATATATATATATATATATATATATATATATATATATATATATATATATATATATATATATATATATATATATATATATATATATATATATATATATATATATATATATATATATATATATATATATATATATATATATATATATATATATATATATATATATATATATATATATATATATATATATATATATATGTATATAGCGGGTTGGATTGAAGAATCGGAGGGCAGAGTTCGAATTCCAGTCGAATCCATTACATTCACTTACGTGCTAATACTCTTGCGAAAGATGTGAATCCTCTTCTTACCCCGCTATGAGTAAATAGTAGGGCAAACTGGGTTCTATAGCCTTAGATGGCAACTCTGAGTTCAAAACATGCGGAGGGTCGTTGGGGACCTTAGTGCACCAGGTATCTGTATACGGCCCTTCAAAAAAGTGTGGCTGCTCCTGCACGAAACCTTTACCAATGTAATCAAATCTCATGTGCTGTTGTCGGGCTGCCGGTTTCCGGGGAAATTATCAGCTTGCAAATTCGACGGGAGAGTCGAGTATATTATAAAATTTTACCGTGGAACATGCAAGTTACCGTGACAAGAATGCGTATTTTCTTCGACGTCTCGTCAAGGAGTTAACAATGGTGGTAATTAATTTGTATATATATATATATATATATATATTATTGCCTGATGATCCACAAACTGTCTTTCCCTCATAATGAGCCGACACCTTCTATAAATATATCAAACCTCATGTTTTTATGTTACGTAACCGTGGTCCATAAAGAGATCATTTTACATCTCTCTTCCTTTATATATATATATATATATATATATATATATATATATATATATATATATATAAAGAGGCTTTACATCTCTCTTCCTTTATATATATATATATATATATATGAATGAAGAGGCAGTCTTTATACGTTCCGAAAAGTGTGGATGGTTCTGCACAAGCCTTCACCACTTTAATCAAATCACTTGTGTGGGTTTTCTGGCGGTTTACCTTGATTCGTTCTTTAACTTGTTAGGAGCCAATATACCACATAACACCCTTGGGCGCTTAGCCTTGGAGCGGGTAGAATGGAGATCAACGAGTTTTAGTGGACTCAGCAATTTTCAATCTGCTTGTCTGAATCATCTTCAAGAAGCGAGAGCATGATCTAAAAGGTCAGCCAGTCTAACAGTTATCTCATCTCACAATCTTCACTCTTGCACCATATGTGGCCTCTAGCGGGTCTTAAATGCCACTTAGAATTATCGCAGAAAATTTCATTGAGATTCCATTATTATTATTATTATATGATAAAAGTATAATTTTAGTGTATGCTATATTTATGGGTTAAACTGCTCAATATCAGGAATAGAGCATATATAAATATAAAAGTGGACATTGAGATCAACACCCAGCGCTGTAAGTGCTTGATGCTTTCCAGATGAAGTGACATCTGACCGTTCTAAAAGTCTGTTCATTCTGTTAGTCAAAAAAGTTATAAATAGCAGATATGACATCACCATCACTGCTATACTGGTTCCCAGTTTTCGTTTTTCATTCTGGAACTAGAAGAGAGTGAAATCAGGAAAACAGATAAGGTGATCAACCATTTCAACGACACAGTCACCCAAAACGACCATTGTAACCATTGACTTGTGTGCTTAAGCATTGTCCTGTTGAAACAAGACCCTTTTCTTCGATGGTATTTTGGTCTTGCGAGCCTTTCAAAACTATCTAGTTGTCATAGTACCCTACATTGAGGGCTTAGCCCATTTGAAGATAGTTATTAAATACAATGCCTTTTGCAACTCCAAAAACTATTGCTATCACCTTCCCTGGAGATGGAATAATTTTGGCTTTATTTGGAAAAGCTGAGAAATACTATTTCCACTGCATGGCTTTTCTCTTTGTTTCTGGATCAAAATGGTGAGTCTAACACTCATCCTAGTTTAGGAAACGTTTAAGAAAACCAGCTGGATCTGCTTTCAACAATGTCAGATTTTTCCTTGACCTGATGTACACGGTCCGCTTTTTATCAGGCACTAGCAGTCTTCGCTCGCTCGCTATCGCTTTGCAAAGTAAGATATATTCACTACTTGAAATCTTTGAAACAAAAATTTTAAATGAACATTTCTTTCATAAATTGGCTTGTTATATTTAAGGAAAGTTTTACAAATAGATGATAACTTGTTGAAGGCTAAATAAAATGCAAATTTTTAAACACCTTTCTGTAGTATATAAGACAATATTTCTAAACAGAACTGTTTTGGATATGAAAATCAAAACAATCTTTGAATAAAAAAACACTAATAAAGGAAAGTTAATTGATTAAATATACTTTATTTTTAAATCGACACAGATTAGTTAAACTTGAAGTGTGATATCATCTAGAAGTAGATAATATATAATATATATATATATTGAGCTCTTAGCGTAAACATTACTAAAAACATTGACGAAAAACAAGGGGAAGTATTCTGCTTTTGAAATTAAATTAATCGTTTACTCGCTAGTAGCTTGCCATCACCCGATGAGACACCTTTGTCGTGTTGAAACATAATTGCCATTGTGTAGCGATTTTAACACTTTTTTGTTTTAATATCCTGAAATAAATAATACACATCTTTAGGAAGGTTAAGCGGTGTTTTCCTGTTATTCTTGCATTCGATCTGTCCTGTGTATTTCAAATTTTCCAAGCCGTCTTTCCTCATTATGTGTCCTAGAAATGTCAGTTCTCTTTTTTTGATGTTAAATATAGATGTCCCTTTTGTTTAGATTTTAGGAGGCATCTTTCGCGATCCGAATGCCCATTTTTTAGGGACAGGACGCAAATGCCCAGTACGCGACTTCCTTAGAATCAAGAAGAATACATTATAAAGAAAGGGATCGTCCGCTTCTTACAACAAGCAAAAATCATAAGTGGCAACCCAGAGACATATGCACACGAAATGGTCAGTATAAACAGTATCCTACAACGTTAACAATTACTCTGTGTAGATGGCAGCAGCTACGACAAATTGGGATTGAAGGTTACAATTGGATGACATTCAGAAAACAGCTTCGGTCTGCCTACTCTATGTAAAGTGATTATCGAAGAATAGCTACAATTTCTTTTAAATCCATAGTTTATTTTAGCACTTTAGTAAATTAGTTTAATTTATTAATTTAGAACTGAGTTTCCTATCTTTTTCCACTGATTAACGATTGTGTTACAGTGCCATAAATTGTTTATGTGTGTGATAAAACCATAATTTTAAGCTATGCTGTATTAAACAGGGTTAAGCGTATGTAAATATAAAAGTGGATATTGATGTCAACACCTAGCAGCAAAATTCTGTTTAATGTGTAATCGTAACCTTCAGGCTATTGTGTAATTGCCTGAAGAATGAGTTTAAGCATGAAATAGAAACTAGGGATCGAGGAAGACCGAGATCTGCTCGTACGCCTGACATAGGAGAACACATTCTACAGGCTCTCGGAGACGATACAGTTATCAACATACATCAAGTGGCCCTAGAATGTCCTACATCTGATAGTACCGCATGAAGGGTGATTCGAGAGCAGCTCCTGTATCCGTATCATTTGCAACATGCACAGGATCTTTCCCCATCTGAAAAACTTACCACGAGAAAACATTTGTCAAAGGTTTCTTGAACAAACTGCCGATCCGTTGTTTTCTCTTCCATCTTGTTTATAGATGAAGCAATTTTTGGAAGAGATGGAATAACAAAATCCAAACAATCAAAACTTGTAGATGGATCGGAATCGCTATGGTTAAGTTTACGATTAATGTGAGGGCTGGAATTGTAGGTGACTCTCTGGTAGGTCCATATGTTCTCCAAGCACGTCTTACCGGAGGTATCTACAGGGACTTTATTTCAAACACACTTCCAGACCTGCTAGTTGATGTACCCCTGCTAATGCGAAAGCGCATGTTCATGCAAAATGGGGTTCCACGACATTTTAGTCACATTGTTCGCGATGCACTGGCTGATATCTACCATGAAAGATGGATAGGTAGGGGAGGACCGGTTCCATGGCATCATGTTCTCCCCACCGCGATCCTTGGTATTTTTAACTGTGGAGCCACCTAAAACAATTGGTTTATGGGGCAGCTTTTAATAATGCCGTGTCGTCTCATCAACGTGTCGCGGGGGCATGCGAAACCATTCGAAACCGTATTTGAAAGAGTCCACCGGTCAATGATCCGATTTGTGTGTGCGTGTGTAGAAGCAAGCGGGGGGCATTTTGAACATTTGTTACGAGTTGCTGTGTTGAAGTACAGCGATGACTTTTTAGACATGTGTTTATATCGAGATTTTACCTGGTTTTGGTGTTAGTCAGTAACTCACCCCCAATTTTTCTTATATATATATATATATATATATATATATATATATAGAGAGAGAGAGAGAGAGGGGGGATGGCGGGGCTATTATGTCTCTCACGCCTTTGCGATTCTTTGCTGTTCCCTTTTCTGAAGCTTCATTCTCTGTCTGATACTTCTCACATCATAGATTTTGATAAGGCTTTCAAAAGGGGCCTTTAGCTACGGCTGCGCGCCATACAACCATCGCAAGACTGTATTTCTTCATAATTACCCCACTTTTCTTTTGGTCTGAAGTATATTATATTGGCTGAAAAAATACATAAAAAGATATGTCTTCATTCATTCAGATTGTATTCATTAATTTATAAAATTGCTTTTTTTTCTTGGTTCATGATAAATTGTAAAATATGAAATGAGGTACGTATAGGAAAAGTGTGGAGACTGCTAACTGAGATGATTAAAATTTTATCTACCACATCATATTACGTTACAGACTTTTGATTAAAAGTTTCTTTTAACATTACATATTGCAATCTTCCTTCAATGCAATTACGTGGCGAACAAAGAGAGTTATTTTTTCACGAACACACATCCAGCTATTTGATCAAATTTGTTCTACTCTTTAAAAATGAAAAAAAAAAAAACATTATAATTACGTCTATAATTCTTCATTTTCGTGGTTTCTGTTATTTGTTAGAGTTCTCGCTAAGTAAGGTCGTCGGTAAAACCCCACAGGCTTCATTTGCTAGGAGCCAATTGATTTGATAAAGCGGTTGGATGCAACTGACATTTTACATATTTCTGGACAAGTTTCGTGATATACATGACATCCATATTTAAGTTTTGTTACAAGCAGACTATATAAGAATATAACTACAGAAGGAATATTTACAAAATTCTTTTTCCTATTGTTTTTGATTAAGCACTCCAGATTACCAATAAAAATGTATAAGTCTTAATAAGGGGTTCTATAACCTATGTAAATTTATTCTATAGTGATGCTCCTGAGTAGGCCAACAAATAATAAAGGTACATAAGAGAAGTAATTAATAATAATAATAATAATAATAATAATAATAATAATAATAATAATAATAATAATAATGAAGGGAAAGGTAAGTAAAATGCGCGTGTTAAATTCATATTTTGCGACTGTTTTTAAATTATTTAAAAATGTTCTATCATTTAAACACAACAGAGGAAAAAGTTTCAATAATAATAGGCTTTAAGTAAAATCTCGAAATCAACCCTTCGTCCGTGCATTGACTACTGTTGCCTTAAATGGTCTGGTGCCCCTGCTGTTCATCTCGAGGTCATCGACAAAATCCAGAGCTACATTCCCTGGTACCCCAACTGCATTAATTTAAGCATGCTTTTAGGTTGGCATTTCGGTCCCACCCTTTCACTGTCGAAACGGTTAAATGTAACCGTCTCTTCTACTCAAACAGCTTCATATCTCGCACTTCTCGACAGTAGAACTCCCTTCCCCCGACTTGCTTCCCTGATAACTATAACCTTCAAATATTTAAATGAAATGTCAATTGACATCTGATGCCTTGAGCCTTGATCCTTATCTCCGACCTTCTCTTTATCCTTTCCTCAAACACCTCTCTTTACTCTTGCTCTCACTCTCTGTAACCCCTTGCGTTCTAGTGGCACTTCCACCTTGCTTGGGGGTGAAATGCTAAAAAATAAATAAATTTAAACATTTTAATTTTTAGTTGGAATTATTTGACATTTTGTAAGTAAGTAAGCGTATGCATGAACACGGATGAGTATTTTTTTTTTCCTTTTTTTTTTTACTTGCGCCAGTTGTCAATTCATAGTTAATTTACAATGCAAACGGAAAACTCTTTTAAAATGTAGAAAAATAAAAAGGAAATAAGGTCTGGAGAGTTTATTTGATATGAATATAAAAAGAAATGTAATGATTATTTCTTGGGTTTCTATAAAAAAGCCAAATTTTCTATGCATGCGCTATGGTAGGCGATCTTTATTTACTGAACTTAATCTGACACAAGGCCATAATAAGGGGGCACCTAGTGAGGTAAGAACTCACTTACTATCGAAATGATCATGGAAACAAGCTTGATAAACATTATAAGCTTAATTCTTTGATAATCTGTTTTTTAATCTGGCAAATGGCCGCAATATTACTGCACCCATTAAGAAAAAGATAACTACACTGTGCTATGTAATGCACCATATAAGTTTAGATATCTAGATGAACATTTGCACATGCGTAAGGTTCTCTTCCAAATTTATATAACGGTAAGAATTAAAATTTGAAGAGAAATGCATTATTTTTCAACATAGCTTATTTTTTTCAATGCAGTTAATGCTAATTTAACTCTTAAAAGACCGAAAGAACGTTATACAGTGAAAATGTCAGATCAAATAAATATATCAGGCTATAGAGTTATTAATCTTAACTCATGTATGTTCAAAAATAAATTTCAAGCTTTTTAATTGTTTTATACATGATGTAATGATAATGGCTATTGATATGCTTAATTGAAAAATTTAACTCTTCCATTTTAGGATGACAATGAATGTTGGGCAATTTCCTCCAAGATGAAGAAGAGACTTGAAGCCACAGAAATGTGGTTCTACAGAAAGATGCTGAGAATATCATGAACCGAACAGCGACGAATTTATAGAGAAAATGGAAACAAAAAGGAAAATTATGCTTAACACCAGGAAGTGTTAGGTGACATTTCTAGGGCACATAATGAGGAAAGAGAGCTTGAAAAATGTGATATTCAAAGGAAAGATGGAATGTATGAGAGACTCAAGAAGACAATGCATAGCGTACTTAGCGAGCTTGAGTAAATGAATGGCGGATCAAGTTTTAGGCGAAATAACCAAAAGACAACATTTAGTAAGATCTACTGAGGAGAGGAGAGCCATGATCGCCAACGTCATGAGGGGACTCGGCACACGAAGAATAATTTTTAGATTTCCAACTGAGATTCTGTAAGCACCTGTTATTTAAAGCTTATCGGGTATTTGAACGACATAATAATCATGAAAAACCTTAAAAGAATTTTTGTCTTAATTTCTGAAACGAGGATTTATCATTTTTTACACTATTTATAATTGAAATATTGCCCTCATCTTTGTTCTTGTTATCACAAAGTTTCGGTCGTTGTGCCCACCGGCCTTCATCCGGTGTATATCAATCTGGGTAGCTCACAGGAAATTCCTAACTGAACTATTTATTTAATCTGCAGGGATAGACGAGACAAAACGTGAAATCCCTAGAACATGCATGCCATCCATATGAAAGTTTTGGTACAACTCGTCTATTTAAGAACATAACTACAGAAGTGGAACAAAAACAGTCTACACCCTTAGATAAATAAAGAGTTCAGTTCTAAATTCTCTATAGGTTATCTGGACGATATACAACAAAGATAAGGACAATAGTCCCAATATGAATAGTATGAATAATTAAAGAGAATAGTAAAATTCGAATATCCTGGTCTCGGCACCAAATCTATTAACTATCGCTGGTCCTGAAATGTTATAATATAGTAATGTTAACAACGATATTGACAATAAGATTGATGATATTTATTATATCTTAGCCTTTTGACTAAATTGATGCTCAATACCAGATCGGAGTTAAAATACCAACAACAGCAACAACATTCCCCGGAAGAGTGTGGCCAAATTCTTTGTTTTGTTGAAAAAGGACAGAGGCGTGACCGAAAATTTCGATTTTAAAATCATTCTCTTCGTGCTTCAATTTAGTCAATGGCCAACTAATATATACTATATATCATATATGTATAATGAATATTATCATTCCTATTACAGATATTGTTATCATTTTATATGTGTCTGTGTGTGTGTGTGTGTAGGCGTTGATGAAGTCATTTTAGAGAGAGAAATCGGTTACATAGAAATTTCCCACTGTGTCATTCAATTACTTAACTTTGTGCTAATATATAGACACCTGTATATATTCTCCCGTAGTGAAATATATGCGGAGTTTTTAAATTTCTCTTTATTCGAGTAAAAGAACATCCGCGATTTTCATTACCGCTAACTGTATTTCAAATTTTATTTCCGAGGTAAAATTGAGGGTAAGCTAAAATGATTTAATGACTGTAAAGATGAAAATAAATACAAAGCGTTACCTTTTTTTTCAAAAATTACAATATTGTAGAAGTTCATAAGGCAAAAATAAAACAGGTGTCATTGGGAAATACGACTTCAAACAGCCTATCTAGAAATTAAATGAAATTCTACTGTTTTCCGATGTTCGGAACAAATTTGTTTTTCGGAAAAAATTTTGGCTTTGTTACTGTGCCGTGGAAATGTTTGGAAATATTTTCTTTTGTATTTTTGTAAGGCTATAGTCAGATAGAAATGTGTAAGGCAAAAGTAAGCCAAATGTTTGTAAGGCAAAAGTAAGCCAAAGGTTTCTATGCAAAAGTAAGCCAAATATTTGTAAGGCAAAAGTATGCCAAAAGTTTCTATGCAAAAGTAAGCCAAATGTTTGTAAGTCAAAAGTATGCCAAAAGTTTCTATTCAAAAGTAAGCCAAATGTTTGTAAGGCAAAAGTAAGCCAAATTTTTGTAACGCAAAAGTAAGCCAATTGTTTGTCAGGCAAAAGTAAGTCAAATGTTTTTAAGGCAAAAGTAAGCCAAAAGTTTCTATGCAAAAGTAAGCCAAATATTTGTAAGGCAAAAGTAAGCCAAAAGTTTCTATGCAAAAGTAAGCCAAATGTTTGTAAGGCAAAAGTAAGCCAAAAGTTTGTAAAGCAAATGTAAGTCAAAATTTCTAAAGTTTCTAACGCGAAAGTAAGCGAAGAGTTAGTAAGGCAAAAGTAAGCCAAAAGTTTTGTAAGGCAAAAGTAAATATAACGTTCGCAAGAGCCAAAGGTTTGTAAGACAAAAGTAGCAGTGGTTTCATCTGGCTTCATTTAGTTTTATTTTACTTGAAATATACAGGACTAATACATTGGCGGGCTGTATCTCCTAATAAAATAAGCTTTATTTCACAATGACCGTTCATACAATAAACGTTTTAAAACTTAAAAAATGTCATTTCGTGTTGTCAATATTAGCCACATTGTGACACGTGTGACACTGGTGGTAGTATGAAATTAGGAGTAAAATGTTTAACTGGAAACCTCATATACAATTGGAAAAGTGCAAGTGTTAAAAATGTTAAAAACGTTAAGATGAAAACGCGAACTGAACTGTTTATTTATTTATTTATTTTTACCTTTCTGATAACCAGCGACGCCAAATGGAATGCTGAGTCCAAAAAATGATTTGCGAAATGTGAAATGTAGATTAATTCTCCGCCGAAAAACGAATTGAGATCCAGTAATATAAACAAGCTGAAATATGATTTTGAGGTGAGCAAAGTTTTTAATCGGTCATATTGAAAAGTCGACAACAAAGAAAATTCTTTGACGTCAAGGACATAGAAATAATTTATAAACACAATATTTCTTATCGGCAATTATTGTTTCGAATAAGTATTGTCGTCAGGACATAGAAATGTATGATAAAAAAGTCTGTTATCGAAGAACGTATTGTTTTGAATAAGTGATCACTTTGTTTTAAATTTCAGTATCGGTTCTTCAAAAAATTGATATGAACACTGATGAGTGCTGGGGTGCGGTGGGACCCGAGCGAAATACATATACGCAAAGCCTTTAAGCGAGTCAGCAGTTGAAGCGAAAGACGGCAAGAAAAGCAGACGCAGACGAGACAGCAGTGGACAAAGGAGCTGCTGAACCCCACGTGACCTGCTGCAGAGAGAATTCCAGACCTACCTCTTTCTAAACCCGCTTCAAGTTTTAGAAGAAAAAGATAAAATGTCAAGATAGTTTAACGGGAAGGGTTAATTTTGTTGTATCAACGACTATAAAAAACAACTGAAAATTAACCCAGCGATCTTCGGTACTTTTTATACTATTTTTTTTATTATTGCCAGCGGAAGTATTCTTTGTCCGCCGCAGCTCGATCCAGTGCTCAAGTACAAATGAACTTTGATCTTCATTACTCTGTGATTGAGGAACACAACGAGGGTCATAACTAGATCAAGGAACGAAGCAGAAAGCAGATAACCATCAGCTGATTGACGGCAGTACTGACCCGCGTGGTAAAACCCGGGATTCGATCCGGGAAGGGCGTCTTATAACAATACACAGTCAATAGAAAGTTTAGAGCTTAGGAATTGTTAGATTAGTTAGGTTGCATATCAATAAGCCAATCGGAAGAATGGAAGGATTTTTTTCCTGATTGCGTTTGATTTTTAAACAGTATTGCTCCAATCTAAATTATTCACTCTGATCACTGGCTGACAGTCGGGATTCGGTGAGTAGTTGTAATTGGGGAAATAGTATATTCATCAGATTTTTAAAAAAAATAAGTTTCAGAGTATAACGCCCTGATGTGAAACGCATCTCTGACATGTACAAAGAGATTAGAAAATGTTGTCAACGTAGATTAAATAAAGGGTTCCTTTCGAAAATTCATAAAGCTTGCCCTGATCGACAGACACATGCATACAGAAGAAGGATACAACATTTTTCCTAATATAAATTTCTTCTGTACAAAAAGATACATTTATATTATGCAACAGTATCTTTTTTATCTGTCAATGTAGAGATGATTTAAGCAGCTCAAATATACAAAAATCGGATCATTAGTATAGAGGTAAGTAGCGGCGTATTCTCTACACTAGTATGATCGTTGAAAACCCGCCTGTAAATTAATTTATTTTTTCAATTTAAATCATTTTATCGGGATTGCCCTAACAAAGTTCACTCTAGGATGTGCCGTTTTTTGGGGTGTTAAAGTTGCAAACACCTACGAAATAAAATTGGATTGTTTTAATATAGGTTTTATATCGACTTTTAAAAAATTCACCTGCAATTGATATAAAGACTTGTCACATCCCAAACATACACGCGCACACTGTCATTAATACTCACTTTTATAACTTCACTTTCACAGACCCACACATAGTCTCTCTATCTTTCTTTCGTGTTACTTCTGTTTGAATTGCGGATAAAAGATGCTTAAATGCAGAAACGCATCTATATCGTTTAAATTGGATTGCTCAGATTTTAATATAACACCCGGATCCAAGAATAGGAAATTAGATTTGGATTACTGTATAGTAATAATAATTGCTGATATATTAATAAAGCAAGAGTTAACTCACATGTTATTTTAATGACTCTGAAGTGAGAGCGGGTGTTTGTCTGTAGAAGGGTAATGGCGTTTAATTCTATCTCATCAATCGTCCTGGAGCCGAAACCACTATTCGCTGAAAGACTTTCAAGCTCTCAATGTTATTTTTAGTTTAATTTCCTTCATTTTTTCTTCTTTTTTTGTTTTTCTGTTTTAATCTACACAGTTCCTTCTCTCCTACTCCATCCTTGTTTAACAGTTCCTTTTTTTTTGTCTTTTTCTATCTGTTCCTTTTCTCTTTCTTCCCTTTTTCTTTCTCTCCATTTTTCTTTCTTTCTTTCATTCTTATCAGTTCTTTCTTTCTTTGATTACGACCCTATTACGATGACACATCAGTTCTCGTATGATCACAATGACATCATCGAAGTTAAGCAATGTCGAGACAGGTCAGTATATTGATGACTGACTACTTAGGAATATCAGGTGCTCTAAACTTAGATGTGCGGGTGGTATATTTGATAATGGATTGGAATTATTAATCGGGAAGCCGAGTTTCAATTCCAGTCAAGTTCTTTATATTCACTTACACGCAAATACCCTTGAGGGAAAGGCATGAATCCATCTCGTCTTCTCCCAGTTATGTGTTAAATTGTAGAACATGTATCAGTAAAATAATTATCTCTAAAATATTCTTACAATAAAAAATATTTTCTAGCATTAAATAACCTTCAAATGTCGAGAAGCCGGAAAAAATTAATCAATCTAAAAACATTCCTTTTTTTTTCTTTCATTCTAAACAATATTTTTTCTTTCTAAAGAAATTCTTTCTTTCATTCTTTCTTTGTTACTAAACAATTCTTTCTTTCTTTTTCTTTCTTTCTAAACAATACTTTTTTCTTTCTTTCTAAAGAAATTATATATTTCATTCTTTCTTTGTTACTAAACAATTCTTTCCTATTTTTCTTTCTTTCTAAACAATAATTTTTTTTCTTTCTTTCTAAAGAAATTATATATTTCATTCTTTCTATGTTACTAAACAATTCTTTCTTTTTTTTATTTCTTTCTAAACAATACTTTTTTCTTTCTTTCTAAAGAAATTATTTCTTTTATTCTTTCTTTGTTACTAAACAATTCTTTTTTTCTTTCATTCTAAACAATATTTTTTCATTCTTTCTAATAAAATTATATATTTCATTCTTTCTTTGTTACTAAGCAATTCTTTCTTTCTTTTTTGTTTCTTTCTAAACAATACTTTTTTTCTTTCTTTCTAAAGAAATTATTTCTTTCATTCTTTCTTTGTTACAAACAATTCTCTTCTTTCTTTTACTTTCTTTCTAAACAATACTTTTTCTTTCTAAAGAAATTAAATCCTTCATTTTTTTTTTTGTTACTAAGCAATTTTTTCTTTTTTTCTCTCTTTATAAACAGGTTGAACCTGAGATCTCTCTTTCGTTTTTTTTTTTAATTTCTTTCTCTATTTCTTTTTATTTATTTCTCCTTTTCTTTCTGGTTTTTTTCTTTCTTTCATATTTCCATTATTTTTATTTTTTTCCGTCTTTGATTTTTCTTTTCGTGGCTATCGTTCATTTTATTTTTCTATCTTCTTCCCAAGCAAATTCTTCATCTTGAAATTTCTTATTATTATTTCTTTTACTTCTTGTTCTTCATTTTCTTTCTTTAATTGGTTCCTTTCTTCTAGCTTCTTTTTCCTCTCCTGCTTTATTTTTTTACCTCTCTTCCACTTTCTTTCTTTTCCTTCTTTTTCTTCTCCTTCCTCACTTTCGCTCTTCCCTTTTCTTACTTTATCTCTTTTTCTTCCGTCTTTTACCAGAACCTTCTTCATCCATACCACATTCTTTGAAATCGATTAGATGTAATTACTTTTCTCTGATGTCTTGAGGCATGCCAATCAATCGAATAAAATAATTTATGCATCGACTTCTTTTCCTTTTGACACTATATCAGCGCAGATGTACACATCAAGAAATGCATATATATATATATATATATATATATATATATATATATATATATGTATGTATTTATATACGTTAACGTCCTACAAACACCTACGCACACAAGTGTTTCTTTGTTTACACACTCTTACACGATCACACACTTTAACATACTAAATGTTCATCACACATATTTATATATCATCTATTGCGTTCATGCACGTGACGCGTATCTGACCAATGAGAACTACCAAAATTCAAAACATTCCAGTACACTGTCCGTTTACTTTTTTCATTTCTATTCTCGATCTCTGACGAAGCCTTACTTAAGTTGAAACATGTTAGATTGAGATTCGTTTCCTACTTTGTTCTTTATTTCATTTTATCATCTTGTCGGATTCCTTTCCTTATCTGATCTCCATTTGATTTTCAGCTCATATGAGCACATTTTATACATTCCTCATTAATTAATATGTGTGTCATACTCATTGAACCGCAGAAGATCGTTCGATTAGCATGATTGATTTCATTGATTTAGGCTGGTAAATGTTATTAATACTGTTTATTATAAACAGAGCATTTACTTAAATATCTATAAAAAGAATATATAAACATAAAAATGTCTTAAAATAATTATCGGACTTTGTCCATTTCATAATGTGTGACGTTATTTGTTTACATTTGGATACGCTTTGAGCAGATATGAATGTACGTGAGAGATTCATGGAAGATTGTAGTTTAAAAACAGTAAAATCGACCTTGCTAATCGAAAGATCCTCTGTGGCTTAATCGTTTAATGCACGTCAGACTCAATGGCGGTTCCGTATAGCATATACGTTTGATTCCTGTCGGAGGACGAATATTTTCTATGAAAATTATCTCGGATATTTAGGCCGTTAAATTTTATTAATACTGTTTATTATAAACAAAGCATTTCCTTAAATATTTGTATCTATAAAAATAATATATAAATATAAAAGTTTCTTAAAATATTTGTCGGACTTTGTTCATTTCATAATAATAATAATATTAATAATAATAATAATATATATATATATATATATATATATATATATATATAGTAAATCAGTTTATACGCGTAAAACATTTAGGGACGCACATACCATGTCATTATGTTCATGCATATACTAACCTACTAGATGACAAGGATGTTTATTAGTCCCTTTTACATGTACAGAACTTGGGTATACAAGAAAAGCTAAAAACCATGTTATCAATATTAATGTTAATGGTGACATTAAATGCTGTCCTATAATGAAACTTTCTACATTCATTGACCGAACATATCGCGCTGAAAGTTTTCAGCTCTGACTCTTAAAACGATTTTTGATGAAAATAGTTTTCTCCTTTCTTCTGTTATCGCTCTTTCTAGTATTGATGGGGGTTTCCTTCCTAACCTTTTGTTTAAGACTTTGTGGAATGTCAGGATCTTGAATACATCACTATGTTCTCTCCTTGTTACATAGACTATCCATATTAACTTTTGGAAGTGTTCAAGTAATATAGTTTCTGTTATTTGGTAAAGATCTTTATGTTTCTTTAGTGCCAGTCCGACTAAGGGCAGTCCTCTTAAAGACCTGCAAGGTGTGTTCGCTTGAATCCATTATTAATCAGCTGTCTGAGAAAGCAGTTGTATATAGTATGCTAATTTTCAAGTTTGACGCAGCATATTCTTCCTTCATTTAACTTTACCATGTTTGCCAGCATCGGTGATGAATTTCAAGGATAATACAGGTTGCTGTCACATTTTTTTGGTGCCTCTGTCCTGCACTTAGAGATTACTGTTAAAATACAAAGAAGAATCTGCAATATTGTTGGTCCTGGCTTGGCTTCTCGGCTTAAGTCAATTTTCTCATTGCTCTAACGTTGTTTCTCTCTATCTTTTCTATAAATATTGTCATGATATTTTTTTTCTCTAGCCAGCTTTCCTCAAATATAAGTTTTATGCTAACAGTTTCTACTCTTGCATTTCTTGCTTGTGGAACTCTCTTCCGGCTTCTTGCTTTCCAGTCAAATTTGATCTTCAAAAATTTAAAAACAATATCAATCTTTATCTTCTGTTTTCTTAATTCCTGTTCGTTTATTGTTCTCTCTCCTGAATAGTAGTTTTTCTCATATTCTTTAACACCCAGTAACAACCTTTGCATCTTAGTGGCTTTAATGCCTTGTTTGGGGGGAAATTGAATGCAATATCAATCGTCATCTCGTGTCTTCTTAATTCCTGTTCTTTTATTGTTCTCGCTATTTAATAATTTCTTTTTTGTCTCATATTCTTTCCATCTCGGTAGCCCCTTGGGATTTAGAGCCTTAATTGCTTTGATTGCGCTGAATTTTATTTTTTTTAAATCGCTTTAACTTCATTTATCCCGAGTGTGAATCTAGGAGTTTTCAAGAATCAGTTTCTTGAATAGGTTATTTTGGATTTCTACAAAGAAGATCAGCATTCGACAAGTATTTTTGATGAAGTCTTAGAGGAACTAGTAGGCGAAGCAAGACAGATCGTTTCTTGTTTAAACCTACAATATTCAGTAGCATAGGTAATAGTAAATCAAGCCGTTCGATATTCACCGACCGAACTGTTAGCTTTACGATCAGTTGAAATTTATATAAACATTTTTCTTAAAACAGATTTTGTTTTCAGCAAATTAGACTCTTCAATTCCATTATTATCACTCTTTTGGAATTTCCTTCCGGTGCTTATGTCTATGTCCATGTGGAAAGTTAACATCCTCATATGATTATTTTCTTTTCAAGCTACATGTGTTTTGTGATGTAAACGAATACTCGTTGTCACTTTCGTAATGCTCGATGTAGTAGAAACTTTGTAATCGCAGATACAACTATAGTAACGCCATTAATCAATACTGTGTCAGAGGCTTTCGAATGACACTCGCACTACTAGTCCTTTCTGGATAATACTCGCTCGAAAAGTAACCACCGAATAGCGATCAGTATAGCGAAATAATATAGTGAATAGCATAGAGAATAGTATAGTGAATAGTATAGAGAATAGTGATCCGTATAGTAATAGAGGATAGAATAGAAATGGTGATCAGTATAGCAATAGAGGATAGAATAGAAATGGTGATCAGTATAGCAATAGAGGATAGAATAGAAATGGTGATCAGTATAGCAATAGAGGATAGAATAGAAATGGTGATCAATATAGCAATAGAGGATAGAATAGAAATGGTGATCAGTATAGCAATAGAGGACAGAATAGAAATGGTGATCATTTAGTCGTCACGCTAATACCCATAAGAATATATATATATTTCCTTTACCATTACGTGATCTACTTATTCAAAATAGGATCACCTGTGTTTGCTCTCTGGTCATCTGTGTTCAAACTCCTTTGTTGGCAACGATATTTTATTCCTATATAACAATGTGTCACCCAGGTTTAGTTTCTGCTGTTGGATGCATTCCGTGATGTGGGCATTTTAATATTTGGTTACATAATACGTATTTAAGACAAATAAAACGCAAACCTTCGTACCATATAAGTGAAGCGGATAAACATGTTACTGTGGAGGAGGCCATATCATTATCTGCCCTCTTTAAATTGGTTTGGATCAAAATAACAACGAGAATTTCACAACGACAGTATAAATAATAATCATAACAAGCGCACGTTATTTGTACATTTATTTACTTCGACACATATTGTGAAATGACGGCAGAAATAGACGAGGAATTAGTTTCGTATTTATTGCTCTTAATGGCATTTCTGCAATTGAGGATTTTTTTTTTTTCATTAATAAGAAATGCTCGGTAAATCTTGTGAGACGTTTCTTACAAAGGGTAGAAATGTAGACATCTATATCTTTACGTCAGTTTACACTCAGCCAATGACTGTGTAATCACATCGGAATAGTCTGATGTGTAGCGATCCAGGAGCCTATACCTTCATTTTGAAGGAAAGGAGTTTACTGAACAGGGGCCAGAGATCGTTCATAAACATATATGGTTTCTGTATTTGATCTGTGTTCCTTTTTCGTACAAATAACTATTTCGCACACTATTTACATTACTCGCACATTGTCCTCATCTTTGTCGCCATATTTATTACAACATTTCAGCCGTTGTACGCTCCCGCCTTCTTCAGGTGGTTGGAATGTCGAACGGAACCCATTATTTCGCTCACTGGGGTAGACTGTTCTAGTTCAACGTGCCATGTTTAACGGATGTCAGTTATCAGTTATCTCCTGTTAATTCCTCACTCCAAGTTCTCCACTGCCTTAACCGGGTATTGAACTCACAAGATCTAACTAACGCCTTTATCCAATGTGACATCTGTCCTCGAGGACATATGACACGTGGAAATAGAACAATCTACACCAGGGAAAGAAATAAAGGGTACTGTTCGACATTCTATCCACCTGAAGAAGGCCGGAACGTACAACGGCCGAACGTTTTAATAAATATGAATACAAAGATGAGGACAATAGTCCGAATAATGTAAATAGTATACATAATGCCTCATCTCATAAATATAAACAGATACTAAAGGGCCGAAATATTGTAAGAAATATGGCTGCAAAGAAGGAGACAATAGTCCGAATGATGTGAATAGTGTACATAATACCTCATCTCAGAAATATAGACAGATACTGGAGGGCCGAAACATTGTAATAAATATGGCGACAAAGATGAGGACAATAGTCCGAATAATGTAAATAGTGTACATAGTACTTCATCTCAGAAATATAGACAGATACTGAAAGGCCGAAACGTTGTAATAAATATAGCGACAAAGATGAGGACTATAGTCCGAATAATGTAAATAGTTTACATAATACCTCATCTCAGAAATATACATAGATGCTGGATGGCCGAAACGTTGTAATAAATATGTTGACAAAGATGAGGACAATAGTCCGAATAATGAAAATAGTGTACATAATACCTCATCTCAGAAATATAGAGATATACTGAAAGGCCGAAACGTTGTAATAAATATGGCGATAAAGATGAGGACAATAGTCCGAATAATGAAAATAGTGTACATAATACCTCATCTTAGAAATATAGACAGATACTGAAGGGCCGAAACGTTGTAATAAATATGGTGACAAAGATGAGGACAATAGTCCGAATAATGTAAATAGTGTACATAATACCTCATCTCAGAAATATAACAGACAGTTAATCTATTTTGTGTAACGAAAAGAATAGCGTAGTGTTGTTTTGTTTTATACAATAAGCTTGACCATGTTCAAGACCTGGGGACCACTCGAGGTAGAGTTCTACGTTAAAGGGCAGCTTATATGGATAGGAAAGGAAGATACTGGTTAACACTAGTGCTGAATAATTTAAGATATTTTTTTTTTAATGTTTGTTGCGCTCTAGAGATCCGTATAAAATCGTTAGTCAAACCGCATGCAATAGGTGGGCTATTATTTGCCTACCCATGGAATATAAGATATTTTTACGAAAATATTAGTTTCTCCTTCTATGTTCAATGTCCCTTCAGAATGTGGCTCTCCACAATCTCCTATTCCTTGTGACCATAGCATTCATTCAAACAGAACCGTCAAGATGGCGGCTCGCTCCTCACCTTATGTCACTTCCTGTCTTTTTCTGATTGTAAGTAAAAGTTTTCTATTTGTTATGATTTTTGTCAAACTTCCTCATTGCTTACATGCTCCGTCAATGAAATTCTCAGTATACTTCTGTAGAACTACACTTCTGTTGCCTTCTTTTTATCTCTGGGGAGATTGTCCAGCATTCACTGGCATAAATGAGAATCGATATCACATAACAAATCAGCACTGTTTTCTTTGATTTTAAAAGAACTTTCCTGTTTCTTTATACTTTAATTACATTTTTGAAGGCCAGCGGGCTTTTCAGATTTCGATGTCGTATTATCCACTTTATGTTAAAACACTTCCCAAATACCTAAAAAATTTTAATAGATGAAAAAAAAAGGTTTTGTTCACCTAAGCAAAATAGGAAACGTGGATAAAATTCCAGTATCATTTGATGTACTACTCAAAATTTTTTGTTCCTGTATATGTATCTCTGAAATTGGCTGTGATATCCAATATGCGTGGGGGTTTTGTAAGCCATAAACTATGGTAGCATGGTTTTCATAAAAGATTCCCAGTAGGAAACAAATAGTTTAAAAAATAATGACTGTATTAGGCTGTACAGAAAATAATGTCTGATTTTAGAATGAACCATTTGTGTTCCAATATATTATTATAATAGTTGCACAAAATATATATTAAGCTCTCCTCTTTGTTAATTTTATCTCCTTCAGAATTTAACTTAAAAACTTATATACGCGTCATCAACATGATAAAAGAGGGAATGCATTTCTTTATTTGCATGAGTTCAAGTTTTGGTCATTGTTTTATACTGTAGCTATAAATACTAATGGATATGTCCTAAACCTCATAACTACGTTGGACACTATTGTATGTGAGGGTAGTATGCTGTCTAAGTAGTCCACCACAAGCAGTGGTTTACCTACTTCACGCCGCTGGCGAGTATTGTGTTTTCTTGATGATATAAAGTTTACCATTTTCATTTCCAACCTCCGTTTTGTTTGTTCCTCATTCAGTAATATTTTCTAGGTTACAACTGATAGATAGATAGATAGATAGATAGATAGATAGATAGATAGATAGATAGTGTTATTTACCGTACCTATGAACACTACTGGGTATGTCCCAATCCTCATAAATACGTTGGACACTATTGTAAGTGGGGGTTGATATGCTAATTAGTCCTCCCACTAGCAGTGGTTTGCCTACTTCACGCCGCTGGCTAGTATTGTATTTTGTTGATTTTATAAAGATTACCATTTTCATTTCCAACCTCTGTTTTCGTTATTCCTCATTCACTAACTTTTTCTAAGTTACAACAGTCATAATGCTTCTAAAATTTCAGCGCATGCGGTGAAGGATCAGCTTGCGATCGGACAGTACGACGCTGGTTTCTGAAATTCCGCAGTAGTGACATGTGTCTTGAAGATTAAGGTGGTATAGGACGTTCATCTGCAAGTCTAAAAACACTAGTCGAACAACACCCAAGTGAAAATGTCAGAGAAATGTCCTAGATCATGAGTGTCAGCATGGAAACAATAATGGACCATTTCTAGAAAATTGGCATGGTAAATAAACTCAATAAAACGGTTCCACACAAACTCAAAGAATTTGACGTTTTGAAATGTGTTCGATGCTGCGTCGGCGATCTTTTAATGACCCACTACTTGATCAAATATTGACTTGTGATGAAAAACGGATCTTTTATGATCATCTTAAAGAATCGATTCAATAGCTTGATCATGACCAAGGAATATTCCAAAACAGAAATTGTAGCAACAAAATATTATGGTAAGTGTTTGATCGTCTGCTACTGGCGTTATTCATTATACATCTTACATTTTTCTGGAATCTAACCAACTCTTCACTGACGAAGGTTACTATGAGCGTCTGAACATAATTATAGTGAAATCATTAAGGTTTTTTGTCAAAAGCATTTTATTTTTGGTCCTATATTAATTTAAAATATTCCCTTTTACAGGCTTTATTTTTTGAAATGGAAGAAGATGATACTAAATTTCAGAATTTCGCTATTGCTCATCAAAATGACTGGAAGAAAGTGATCTCAAACCGACAAATGAGGTAACAAAGAATAAACGAAATAGCTGCAGTTTGTTCAACTTAGGAAACTTAACATTGCAGCCAAATTATTCTATAATGATGCCAATAACATTTTAACAATAGTTTGGGTGATATTATATATTATGTTTTTATTGCAGTTAGGCTGCCTTTTATACCCACTACACACACACAAATATATATATATATATATATATATATATATACACATATATATATATATATATATATATATATATATATATATATATATATATATATATATGTATATATAAAGACATGTTTTATGTTGATACGTTCTTTTTATTGATACAAATATATATCTAAGTAAATGCTCTGTTTATAATAAACAGAATTAACGACATTTACCGACTTGAATGTCGGAAAATTCTCATAGGAAACATGCGTCCTCCAATAGCAAGCGGACCTCTATCCTATACGGAACCGTCATATAGTATGACGTACTTTTACCGATTGCGATTTAGTTAAATATGTCTATCTATAAAAAGAACGTATAAACATAAAAAATGTCTTAAAATAATTGTCGGAATTTTTCCATTTCATAATATATATATATATATATATATATATATGTGTGTGTGTGTGTGTAAGATAGAAATATAGTTTTACGTTATGCTATATGCTGCCAATAACAAAGAAGAAAATGAAAACTACCTAACAAGAAATCCGATATAGCATCAAAATTTATTATATTTTTATTTATTTGTTATGTAACTAAATACATAATTGTGAACAATGTTTCCATAAAGTTTAATATTTCCTGTAATAAATTATTAATAAATATTATTACTGGTATTAATTATTTTCGTTTTTTTTTTAAACAATTCATCTCAAGCAAGGTGGGTGTACCACTAGCACGCAAAGGGTTACAGAGGATTGGGAACAAGAGTAAAGAGGCGGCAAGTGCAAGAGAAGAAGCTGTTTGAGTAGAAGAGATGGTTACATTTAACTGTTTTGACAGTGAAAGGGTGGGACCAAAATACAAGCCTAGTAGCTCGCTTAAATTCAGTCAGTCTGGGAACCAGCGAAAGTAGCTCGTCGGGACAGATGCCAGATTAGGACCTATCACTTGTAGAAGAGACAGAGGGAAGCCACAGCACGTCTGTAAGAGAGCAACTGTAGACTAGATGCCAGATTAGGACCTATCACATTGCATATTCGTCTCCGAATTTTTGTCGACGACCTCGAAACGCACCAGACCCTTTTATGCCAGCAATATTCCATGCAGAGACAGTTGGTTGATTTATTGATTTGAAAGATGGACCCAAACGAGAAAAACTTTCTGTCACGACACAGAGTAGAAACGTAAGTTAGGACTACATTTATAATTCCTTACGGCTAACTATGAAAAGACATGTTTATCATACTGTCTAAATTCCTTAAGCGCGTATTGCCACAAAATAATCAAATGTTGAAGACGACCCTCCTACGCCGAACGGGTGAAATAACCTTCTAACTTGATGATAGATATGCAAAGATGTCCAAGGTTACTTTTGATTGATTTAAACATTAATACTTTAATTCTGGAATTTAAGTTGATTCTAAAATTGGACATTATTTTACAAATAACCTAATAGATTTGTTATTTGTTGCCAAAAATAATAGGTTCATTATGTGTAATTCCTTGTAAACGAGGTCCTCCGCAAGTAAACATCTAGGGATTTAACCAAGAAAATAACCGCTTACTATAATTAATTTCAACCGTATCTTTCTGAACAAATTTATTCGTAAAATATCCTGATACTTCTCCAACAGTCCCTACTTATTTAATACGTTGCTAAATATTTGAACATGTTTTCTTTAAACAACTTTCCATGTGTGCAAGTTTGAGTTCATTTATTTATTTATTTTTCTGTGCTTTAACAAGTATATATAGGTAGGTGAAGTAATATCTACTTACTCGTCTATTACAAGTCGTATCCACATGTGCTTCCTATTGGCGAGGAGTTAATTATATACTTACCTCGATAAATGATTTGATATTTTATATTTAATCGAAGATTCGACATTTAATTACTTTTATTTTTAATGAATAAATTTACATCTTTTGCGTGAACGCAAGGTAAATATATTTGAACGCATCCAGCGAGGAGAGGAAATTAGTTTATACGCAGAAAAGGCAAAAGAATATTCAGAGAGTTATGGAAATGGAGTGGAATATTTAAGTGCCTACTTTGCGTGTAGATATATTCATGCGATCAAATTTCAGTCCAGTCTTTTCTTTTATTCTCTAAGTGAAATAAAGAAAGTAAGTGAAAGAGAGTCATCTCAAAAAGCACACGCCTAAAAAGCTTGTCTCGCATAGACATACAGTGAACCCCCCGTATCCCCGGGGGTTAGGGACCAGAACCGTCCGTGAGTAGTTAGAATCCGCGAATACTTGTAACTCGACTAAAAGTGCTTATAAGTACCTATTTTGATTGTTAAAACCACATATGCCTTGTCCTTTCATCCTAAACACTTTAGAAACATTTCAGACCCTTCTTAAAACATTTTTGAAAAATAATATTAGTGACCATACACGCGTAAATTTTCTTTCATACGTACAATAACAGTTTTTAATAAAGCATAGATCTATACAACCATTGTACTGTATAAAATATGTGTAACAAGACATAAAATATATAACTTAAAACGTTTTCAAAAACAACAGAACTGTAATGATGCCCCCAGACTTAGCATAAGCCACTTTTAAGACCCCAACCGCAGCCCTTAACAAAGAACAAAGCCCAAGCACTACGCATGTTTTTGCGTTTGTTTTTTTACAATGAAGATGTACAATTCTGCTAATTTTTACCATAAAAATGGACTGTTATATGTTTTAAGTCACTTAAATAACAGGAAAATAATACAAGAATATTTTAAATATTTTCTATTGAGAAAAAATACGCGAATCGAGGGAGTTCAGCGAATAATTTGTACATATGTTCTTTAGAAAAACACGTGAAATTTCGAGGTTTCCGCGAATAACAAGTACATATGTTCTAAAGAAAAATCCGCGAATATGTGAAACCGCAAATGCTGAAACGCGAATAGGCGGGGGTTCACTGTATTTCTCGAAAGGAGAATTCGGAGAGACGTTTTCGAATTACAGTTTCAACTGTAAAGTGATAAGACCTAGTTGCCAATCTACAACGGCATTTAAATTCATGTCCTCATCATTG